>OY288292.1:32710843-33910843 GCA_958450335.1 Hibiscus tridactylites | reverse complement strand
GGTGAAATCAATTTTACAAAATGGTGTTTGGAAATATGACATTTCAAGTTAGTGATTAAAATGTAATTTTTGAAAAGTTGGTGACTGTTTTAAAAGGATTGAAACTTTGAATCTTTAAGGAGCTAATTTACCCAAGGGAGGGTTTCTCCAGATTTTTCTTAAATTTTAAAGACTAATTTAATGTTATTTAATAAAAAGAAAAGAGGGAAAAGAGATATTTTGGTTTCATAACTAACTTTTGCCAAAATTTTCCCATTTCATTTTCTCTCAATTTTCCCTCAGCCAAACACATTTCCACAGCCACTTTTCCTTTGATTTTCACACCTAAAGTTGAGATTTCAATCTTTAAATGATTTCTAATCATTTCTACACCAAATCCTCATCATTTGCTTATTGAATTTTCAAGAATTTTGGCTCTAAACAAGGAGAAATCCACATTTAGAGGTATGAACGTCCTTCTCCTCTAAATACTCAATTCTTTACTGAAATTCCCAAGTTCTCAATCCTTAAATTAAGTTTTATTAAAGGTTTTGATATTGTGATCTTGATTTTGGCTTAAAATGCAAGATTTGGATTTAATTTTGAAGAAATTCGTATTAAATGATTGGGCTCTGTTTTGAGATGTGTTTTTGATGTATTTTGGATGTCTAAATGATGTGTAATTGAGGTTTAACCAATGCAATCGCGAATAGGTTGATTTTCCTAAGTTTTTACTTGAGTTAATGGTGGTTTTTGGGGTGATTTTGATGTTCTGCTATAGTTGGAGGTATAAGGACGTGATTAGGTCCTTTTTGGATGTTAATTGATGTCTAAGAATGATTGGAATTGATGGATCTTGGCTGGGTAATGTTGTAGAGGTGTTTGGATGTGATTTCGGTTGTGTTTGGTAGCCGAAATGTGAGTTTTGATGAGAGCAACGAGTTTAGGTGTTTTGGTTGAAGATTTTAATGCATGATGATGCATTAATCCTCTGCTTTGATATGTTTAAAACAGGGGAGATATCTTCGGATCCTTGTGGTGTTGATCCGGAGGCTTGATCAGCGTTTCAGCAAGCTTGCGAAACGGAATTGGTGAGTGAAGTTTGGTTTTCAGCTTTGAAACCAATGTTTGAAGGTTGTGGGGGCTTAGTTTAAGTCTAAACAACTTAGCTAAGCTCAAGAGTAAGTTTTCGGAGAAACTCTCTTTTTGAAGAGCCATGGGATGGTTGAATGCAATGTGTTTATTTTGCATGTTTAAATTCTGTTTTGGAAGCATATTTTAGCATGTTTAATGCTGGTTTTCTAAGCCATGTGTTGAAGGATGCTCAAGGTAAGAGATCATTGTTTGGAACATTGATAAATGTGGTTTGATGCATGGTGATGCATGATTATTTAATGGCTTTGTTAAATGCTTAAAAACAGTATATTGATGATGGAAAATGATGTATATTGGCAAGTGATGTGTTGGTTTAAAAGTACTTGAATCGGATATAGTTAGCCGGCTATAGGATTGGGTGCACCGTGAATAAAGTCGCCTTGGATGTTGACGGGTTGTAATGGTACCGTAAACTCCATCCAAGAACACTTACGAGATATCTAAGATCATAATGGTGGTTAAAATGCCATGTGAGGATCTTGTGTTGTGTGTCCCGTGTTCTCGTTAGTGATGTTATACAACTACCAATGAGTGATGTGGAGGGGTTGTAATTGTACCGTAGACTCCATCACGGGTGTTGAGGGGTTGTGATTGTACCGGTAAACTCCACCTTGAGTATTTGGTAGTGTGTATGGAGCGTATGGGGCAACGCTTGTAATCCGCGTATCCGATTGTGTTTTGAGTTGAAAAATGGTTATGGATTATCACTTGAAAGCCAATATGACATGTTGATGAATTGAAGCATGAGATGCTTGGTTTGTATGCATAAATGCATGAAAAATGATGTTTTGAAATTAAAGGCCTTGGAAAGGTGTTTTTACAAAGTGCATTATTGTGTTGTTTAATTAGAGCATTTCTCGCTAAGCATACGTGCTTACGCTCTCTCTTTCTTGAACCAATAATGCAGAGCATTGAAGTACTTTAAGGGCAACAAGGAGGTCAAGGATCCAAGTGAAAGTCTAAGCTCATGTATGGTGACTATTTTCACAACACTATTAGCTTTTGGTATTTGGCAATGGGAACCTAGATTGTGTTTTTGGGAGATGTTTTGGACTCCCTAAGTTTGGTTTACTGCCTATGGTGTTTGGAACATGTAAATGGCGATTTGGTATTTTGTTTTGGAGATTTGATGATTGCTTGCTTTTCTATATAGGATGCATGCCTTTAGACTTGTGGTTTTTCTTATTTGAGGCCGTGATTGAGCTTTGATGATGTAAATGTGTTCCTTTAATGTTTGATGACTTGTTGGCCTGTTATAGAGGTCATACGAACATGTTTGGTGGGTCGAAAGAGTGTAAAACAGACTTTTCTGCTGTTTCTGGGCAGGGTGTTTCGAAACACCCTTGCCTATTTCGAAACAGGTGCATATTTTGGCCTGGGTGTTTCGAAACGGGCAGAGGTGTTACGAAACACTTTGGCTATTGCCAAGGGGTGTTTCTGAACGGCCTAGACCCGTTTCGAAACACTTGACCGTTGTGCACTGATTTGAATGGTTTTGAGGTTTGCAAGCTTTACGTTTTAGTCCTGATTTTTGTATATGCAATTGATAGAGTTTGAGATGTCCGTTTGAGATGAAATTTGACAGAGAAGCATGAAACATGACTAATTTCATAATGATAACTTAAAAATTGGTAAAGTCCTCTTAATTTCCAGAATTTACAAATTGGTCCCTAAATTCGTATGTTGTGCAATTGAGTCCCTTATTGTTTTCCGATTGCTGTGATTTTTGAGTATGCTTATCTCAAGAGTACACCTAGGGTTAATATGCATTTAGACAAGGTTAAAAAGAAAGAAAAGGTCGTTAATCAAGGTTGACTTTCGGGTTGACTTTGGTTTTCCCCGTGTAATCTTCGTAGTTCGGGTCAACCGCCTAGGCCGGGCTAAGGGGGTTACAATTTGCCACCCGCCATCCCGCCGATGCAGCAATTCATGGCAGCGCAAAACATACTCAGACTTTACAATGCAGTCCACATGCTACTGAGCTGCATTTGTCTTACCCAATCTATCGACCAAATATCTCCCTATCATTCCTCTCATCACTATCTTTATTTTATTTGTGTTTTTATATTTCCACGTCATGAGATTTAATTGTGCATTTACTAAATCTTTGTGCAGGAAACCATTCATAGGAGCTGCTCCAATCCCTGTGGGAGACGATATCTTTTATACTATAACTTGACAAGAGTGTGCACTTGCGCTCATAAATAGAGAACACCCAGACGCTCTACAGTAGACGAGAATGTGAAATTCTTGTCTAATGTGGTTTTGGCTATAGAAGCAAGCCGTATGCTAAGGATGGATTGTGATGCTTATCTTGCTTACGTGATGAATCCTACTACAAAGGATGTACGTGTGCAGGACATCAGAATCGTTTGCAATTTTCCAGGTGTCTTTCCAGAAAAATTTTCTGGGTTGCCGCCAAACAGGGAAGTTGAGTTTGGTATCGAGTTGTATGAGAATACGACTCCGGTGTCCATTGCTCCTTATCGTATGGAACCTAAAGAGTTGAAAGAGTTGAAGACGCAACTTCTGGAGTTGCTTGACCGAGGGTTCATCCGGTTGAGTGTTTCACAGTGGGGAGCGCCGATGTTGTTTGTAAAGAAGAAAGATGGGACAATACGAATGTGTATAGATTATCGGCAACTGAACAAATTGACGATCAAGAAAGAGTATCCCTTGCCAAGGATTGATGATATCTTTGATCAGTTTCGAGGAGCCTCGGTGTTTACTAAGATAGACTTGAGGTTAGGGTATTAACAGTTAAAGGTGAAGGATGTGGACGTACCTAAGATGGCTTTTTGGACAAGGTACGTGCATTATGAGTTCTTAGTGATGTCGTTTGGTTTAACCAACACACCTACTACTTTCATGGACTTGATGAATCGTGTGTTCCATGAGTTCTTGGACCAATTTGTGGTGGTGTTCATCGATGATATCCTTGTGTACTCTCGTACCGAGGAGGATCATGATAGACACTGAAAGATAGTTTTGCAAGTGTTGTTAAAGAACCAGATGTATGCTAAGCTAAGCAAGTGTGAGTTTCGGCTAAGAGAGGTGGTCTTCCTTGGGCATGTTGTATCGGCTGAGGGTATTCGTGTTGATCCGCATAAGGTGGAGGCTGTGATGAGTTGTGTTGAGTTGTGTGGGGCTCGATTCAATCAACCAATTTAGCTCACCAAGTGGTGGAGAGGTGGATTTTTGGGTGGAAGGGTTGAGGAAGCTAGAATATAAAAAAGACACAATGATTTATAGTGGTTCAACCTTCTAACCAAGGTCTACATCCACTACCTTAGCTCCCCACTAAGGATTTCACAATCAATCCACTATTGATTCGTCCCCTTTTCTAGGATTAGGAGGAAACCCTTACAACCGATCAAGCTTCTACCTAAAGCCTTGATCAAAACCCTATTTACAAAGAGATAAACAAAGCAAACTTAAAACCCTCTAATAGGTGTTTGTTTGCACAATTGAGCACTCACCCAAAACCTAAAACACTTGAGCAAATTTGACAATTTTGGCTCACTAGTGTTTGTCTATACAATAAATGACAATTTAAGCTCTAAGACAATCTTTGATCATTTGATGTTTGACAATATGAGCATTAGCCTTCTCTTTGATGCTTGGAGGTCCCTTTTATACTCCCAAATGAGTTTGTAGCCGTTACTAGCCGTTGGGGATGAATTGGAGCCATTGAGGACTTTATTTCCCTTCATAAATGCTGTTCTGCAGCTATCCATATCGATACGCGTGGAACCGTATCGGTACGACCTTCATCAGAAACTAGCCGTTGGGCTCTTGCCAGCTTAGGCGTATCGATACGCTTGAGGGGGTATCGGTACAGGTTCACTTTTGAATGGCCGTTGGGGTGGTTGAAATGGGATCGGTACGCTTACCTGGCGTATCGAAACGATCCCACTCCGTATCGATACGGCAAGGGCCTGTATCGATACGGGTTTTGACAGTAGCCAAACTGGGGCAAAAAGGTATCGGTACGGGGGGTTTACCATATCGATACGGGTACTCTGAAATCACAAGTTTGGCTATTAAAAACATGAAAATTCTTTGCCAAAAACCTCTTAAAATACCTCAAACATAATTTCAAGTTGTTTGGACTTAAAAACAAGTTTTAAATTCTTTTCAAATTGGTCCAAACTATTTTACAATTATTATATCAAAACATTAGTTCTACAAGTTGAAAGGTGCCTAAGTCAGTGACGGGGGTGCAAAATTTTCTTGGCATGGTTGGGTATTACCGTAGGTTTGTCGAGGGTTTCTCGAAGATTGTTGCACCTTTGACCAAGTTGTTGTAGAAGAATGTTCACTTCGAGTGGACAGATGCGAGGCAACAAGCTTTTGAGAAGCTGAAGGATGCTTTGACGCAAGCTCATGTCCTGATTCAACCCGAGTCTGGTAAGGAGTTTGTAGTTTATAGTTATGTGTCCATGGTTTGTTTGGGTTGTGTGTTGATGCAGGAGGGTAAGGTAGTGTCGTATGCATCTAGGCAGTTAAAGGTGCATGAGCGTAACTACCCTACTCACGATCTTGAGCTTGCGGCTATTGTGTTTGCCCTGAATATTTGGAGGCATTATCTGTATGGCGAAAAGTGTGTGGTGTTCACGGATCATAAGAGCTTGAAGTATCTTATGTCTCAGAAGGAGTTGAATCTTAGGCAACGTCGTTGGGTGGAGTTATTGTGGCCGATGCTTTGAGTAGGAAAGTGGTTGTAGGGTTGAGGGTGATGTTTGCTCGTTTTAGCATATCGCGTGATGGTCGTCTTGTTGCTGAATTGCAAGTGAAGCCATCCTTGATCCAGTTGATTAAGGATAAGCAGTTGCTTGATGATTCTCTTGTCCCTCACGTTCAGGATATTACGGATGGTAAGCCTTCGGAATCCAGTTTTAATGGTGATGGTGTTTTATGTTTTGGGAGTCGGATAGTGGTGCCGAGTGGTGTTGAGTTGAGGCGCACTATTCTGATTGAAGCTCATAGTAGTGCTTTCGCGATGCACCCTGGTAGTACAAAGATGTATCATGATTTGAAGGATCAGTACAACTGGGTGGGGTTGAAAAAGGATTTTGCCGAGTTCGTTAGCAAGTGCATGGTGTGTCAGCGAGTGAAGGCTGAACATCAGGTTCCTTCTGGTTGTTGCAACCTTTGAGAGTCATAGAATTGAAGTGGGAAAGAAGTACCATGGATTTTGTGTCTGGTTTACCTTTGTCACCATCAAAGAAGAATTCGGTTTGGGTGATTATTGATCGCCTTACGATGTGTGACATTTCTTGCATGTGCATACTACGTATACCTTGGATAAGCTGACAGAGTTGTATATAGCTTAGATTGTGTGGTTTCACGGTGTGCCAAAGTCTATAGTGTCGGATAGAGATCCGAGGTTCACATCAAGATTTTGGGAATGTTTGCATCAAGACTTGGTTACACGGTTGAATTTCAGTACTTCTTATCATCCTCAGACGGATGGATAGTCGGAACGTGTTATCCAGGTGCTTGAGAACATGTTGAGATGTTGTGTTATAGATTTTCAGGGTTCTTGGGAGAAGCATCTGTGGTTGGTTGAGTTTGCGTATAACAATAGTTATCAGGCAAGCATTCAAATGGCTCCATGCGAGGCTCTATATGGGAGAAAGTGTAGAACCCCTCTTTGTTGGGAAGAAGCTGGGCAAAAGTTGATTTCGATGCTGGCTATGTTGAAAGGAACCACAGAGAAGGTGAAGTTCATTTGTGAGCGTTTGAATACAACATCAGATCGGTAAAAGTCTTACGCGGATCTGAAGTGTAAGGAGATTGAGTTCGTGGTTGGCGAACGTGTATTCTTGAAAGTATCGCCTTGGAAGAAGGTGATGAGATTTTGGCGTAAGGGTAAGCTTAGCTCGAGGTTTATTGAACCATATGAGGTTGTGGAGCGTATTGGTCCTGTGGCTTATCGGTTGAGGTTGCCTCACGAGTTGGAAAAGATTCATGATGTGTTTCATGTCTCGATACTGCGGAGGTATAGATCAGATCCTTTGCATGTGATGCATGTTGAGGAGATAGAGTTGAATCTGGATCTGTCTTATGACGAGGAACCGGTGAGGATCCTGGATGTGAGTAGCAAAGTTCTTCATGGCAAGACGATAGAGCTTGTGAAGGTGTTGTGGCGACACCGAGGAGTTGAAGAGGCCACTTGGGAAAGCAAGGCGGACATGCTGAAGCAGTTTCAGCACCTTTTTCCTACAGGTAAAATTCCGAGGATGAAATTTCCTAAGTGGGGTAGAGTTGTAATGCCCAGGTTTTGGGCCTAGATGTTTTAGACATCGGATGGGACCGGTCGGGAATAGTTCGAATTGTATTAGGTTGTTTAGGGAAATCAAGGATCTGGAAAGGATAAAAATATGACAAAAATTGCTAAAATCCTCAAAAATCATGTTTAAGAGGTTGGTCAAATCAATTTTACAAAATGAGTTTTGTAAGTGGTGCATTTTGGGTAGTGACCAAAATGTAAAGTTTAAAAACAGTGGAAAATTGCAAATTTCAAAAAGGAGTCAAAATCTTAGAATCTTTAGGGAGCTATGGTGCAATTACACATTCCTTAAATTGACATGTGTTATAAAATGATTTTTTGATGATTAAAATGAAAAGGATTTTATTTAATTAATTTGGTAAAATAGGAAATTGATATTTTATTTCACGTAACTAACTTTCATTTTCAGCGAAACCATTTTCTCAACTCTTTCTCCCGAATTCTTTTCTCCCAAACACTCTCTCTTTGATATCTAAATCATTTCCAAGAATTCTCTTCAAGTTCTTCAAGATTTATGAAGGAAAAACTTATCAAACTTTAAGGAAGGCAAGGATTGGAGGTAAATCCCGTTCTCAACCTTCAACATAGGTTCTTTATTGAAATTCCCAAGACCTTTGGCTCCTAATTGTTGTTTTTGGCTGATTTTTTATTATAGTTTTGATTTAAGATCAAAATCTTGCAAAATCATAGTTTAAATCTTGATTTTCAGAATGTTATTGAGGAGCTCTATTTTGGATTGATTTTAATTGAGTTTTGAGTTGATTACTATGTTGAAAAAAGGCTTTGTTAATATAGATCCCAAAATTCTTGAGATCCATGAGTTTCTTGATGGTTTTAGTTGGGGTTTTGAGGTGGTTTGTTGGTGTTATGCTTTTGGAGGTATAAGGATGGGTTTAGGTTGCTTTTAGATGTGTTTTAGTGTTTAATAATGGTTGGAAGTGTTGTATGTTGGCTGGGGCTTGGTTTAGGAAGCAATCGATTGAGTTTTTGGTAGTTTCAGATGGGTAAATTGGTGTAGTTTCGGTGAGCAACGAGTTTGTGTTTAGTTGCTGGTGTTGAAATGCATTTTAATTCCTTTGGATCTCTGTTTTGATGTTCTAAAAATAGGGGATCTTGATCCGGGAACAGGTGAAGCATTTTTTGGAGGCTTCGGAAGGGTGATCTTCGCGTCGGTGAGCGAGGTTTTGTGTACCGGTGAGTGGAAATGGAATTTCCAGCTTTGTAACGCTTTGAGCGTGGTTTTGGGAGCTTAGTGTAAGTTTGAAACCCGTAGCTAAGCTCAAGAGTAAGTGATTCGAAAGTCTCTCTCGGAATGTGCCATGTTTTTGTTGGAAATGCACTTGGATGAAATGTGGTTTTAATTATTGTTTTAAAGCATGTTTTGAGCATTGACAATGCTGGTTTTTAATGCCATTTTGTTAAGGATGATCATGGTAATTGACCCTTGGATTTATGTGATTAATGCATATGGTTTAAGCATGTTTATGCTTGTGAAAATGGCATTGTGATTTATGCTTGTAAAATAGTGAAATAATGATGTTAATGATTATATTGGCAAGTGATGGAAATGGTTTTTGTTTACTTTAATCGGATATAGTTAGCCGGCTATAGGATTGGGTGCACCGTGAATAAAGGCTCCTTGGATGTCGAGGGGTAGTGATTGTGCCGTAAACTCCATCCAAGTACCCTAACGATTGAGGCTAAGATCACAACGGTGGATGGTTTAATCCCGTGTGAGAGTCTCGTGATTTGTGTCTCGTACTCTCGTTAGTAGAATTATACAACTACCGATGAGTGATGTTGAGGGGTTGTGATTGTGCCATTAATCTTCATCATGGGTGTTGAGGGGTTGTGATTGTGCCATTTATCTCCACCTTGTGTAGTCTGATAGTGTGTGGGACAACGCTTGTAATCCGCGTATCCGATTGTTTCAATTGCCTTGGTTTTGAGATGGTTTGTTAGTGGTCACTTGCAAGCCAATATAATGATGTTGAGAAATGAGTTAAGCATGTGATGCTTGGGAATTATGCTAGAATGCATGTGATTCTTGGTTTAAGCATGAGAAAAGGAGTTTGTTGTTATTTTAATGATGCTATGAGCATGTGGTTTTAAATGTGCATTGATGCTTTAAAAAGAATGTTTTATAGAAAGGCATATGTTGGCAAATGATGATGAGGTTTTAGTTTTACAAATGCATTAATGAATGTTTGGGTTTTAGCGGTCCTCGCTAAGCTTTATGCTTACGCTCATTTGTTTCATCAATGTAGAGAATTGAGCATTAGAGGCAGCAAGAAAGCAATGGGATTCCAAGTATTCGGCTAAGCAATGTATGTGGTTTTACTTTAGTGTGATAAGAGGCAATGGGTGAGATTTCTACTCTTGGTTTTGTTGGTGATGGTAAACACCTTGAGCCTGCTTGGTTTATATTTTTGGACTTGTAAATGGTCTCTATTTGGTTATGGTCTTGCTTATAGTGTTTTGGCTATGCTATGGCTTATATTCTAAAGCATGCTTGAGTAGCTAATATTTTCACCATGTTTTGATATGCTTGATGATTATGTTATGATGTTGGTTGATGCTTATGTGTTTGGTAAGTTGTTTATAGGATGTATGGATGTTCTAAGCATGTTTAGTTGATGTTAAATGTGGTTTAAAGGCTGTTGAATGTTAAAATCTGGTATGCGTATCGATACTCGGTGAAGAGTATCAATACACTAGGCTTAATTTCAGGCTTTTCGGCATAGGTGTACTGATACGAATTGCCCCCGTATCGATACGGGGTTGAGCGTATCGATACCATATTTTCAACTTTGGCTACTTCCATTTTGCATATCCATAAAGGCTAAGGCGTACTGATACGGGTTCGTTAATTTCAGTTAATGGAATCTTTTATGTTTGGAATTGTTGCATTTTGATCCCTGAATGTTATATGTTCAATTGGATGAGTTTGGCTGACCCATTTGAGCTGAAATTTGGCACGTTAGCATGTTACAAGACTAATTAAGGATTGGTAACTTCAAAATCTGAAAAGTCACTGTATTTTATGAAAATTACAATTTAGTCCCTAAAAGTCAATCGTATGCATTTGAACCCCTAAATGAACTCCGATCGCTGTGTTGTTTTCGCCTAACCGCTTTGCTGAACATATAGGATAATAATGTGCATCTAGAAGAGATAAAATGAAAAAAAGGGTCGCTAATCGAGGTTGACTTTAACGAGTTGACTTTAGTTTTCCCCGTGTAATCTTCTTAGTTCGGGTCGAGCGTCTAGGCCGAGCTAAGGGGGTTACAAATATCGTCTCCTATGAGCATTGGACAGATAACTCAAATATATATTCTTGCGCAAAGAATATTTAAATGCACAAGTAAATTTTAGTTTGTTTAAAAGAAAAGTAAATAAATACAAGAAAACACAAGAGAAACCTAAGCTATGTCGACTCTACGTTCTCTAAAATACAAAAAATGACCGGGTATATATAGGGCATGGCCTAGGTCAAGTCCTTCTTGGAGTAGAAGTTTTCTTCATGATAAAGTAGCTTTTGCATTAAATATATCCTTTAAATTTGACTTCTTTGACTTGAAATTGGACTCCTTGTGTCGTAAGTAAGCTTAGGCCGCCTTAGACAATTTCTCCTTTGGCGGCTTTGTCCGCTGTTTCTGGCATCAGTAAATTGCGTGGATGGGCTCATTGGACTCAGAAAATTATACTCCTCCAATCGCACTCCAATTCTCTAATTCCTCAAGTTGTTACCCTGGGCGGCAGGTATGGCGGCAGCAGCTACTCCCTCTGTGTTGAATTGCTTCAGTACAACTCCTTGGCCTGCTGCCTCAACATTAGCTCCTCAGATTTCTCTTCCTCCTAACAGCTTCTAGAATCTGAAATGCAAACTAAACTAAAATAATATCTTTTCTCACCCAATCAAAGATATTCAACAAAAACAAGGTAAAGCAAAGAATACTGTAAATAATGCGTACATGAACCTAAATATGCCTAAAATGTACTTAAGAACAACAATAATATGAGATGGAATGCATACAAAATATAAGAATTACGAGTACTTTACAGAGCCACACCGTTGAGGAAGCTACCTGGGAATTGGAAGAGACCATGAAACAACAATATTCACATCTCTTCGGTTCAGGCAAAATTTGAGGACAAATTTTTCTTAAGGGGGAGAGTTGTAACACCCCAAAATCTGGTCTAGTCAGAATTTGGTTCTGGTGATCGGAAATTTTACATCGATAAATCTAGACATAGTACCGGCTAGATAATTATTGACATTTGACTCTAATTGAGTTAATTTATCGAGTATTAGCCTTATCAAATTTGTTAAAAAGCTTTCTAGTGTCCAAATTATAGCTATAGAAAGTTTAAGGGTAAAAGCGTAAACAACAAAGATTCTTGAGACCTCCTTCGTAATTATTCCTTTTTGTGTATGAGGAAACTACTTGCTTGGGATACTCCCACGTAAACTTGGTCATCTTGTTATGAAAAGATGATAAAAAAATTATATCACATTGTTTAATTGGAATAAAGAAATAATAATGATAATTAAAGCTTACCATTTTTGAATGGAAACCTTTCTATTGGCTATTGGAAAGGTGGGAATCGGGTAAGCTTTATGTGAAAAGAAGGAAATCCTTTCTTTGTTTGAGATAACCATAACCGATTCTCTACCAAAATATTTATCTCTTGCTTTGGAACAAGCAAGCACATCCCTTTCTCCTATCAAGCACACACCTCCATTAGAGGATAATCCAAGCTTTGATTTTTCATAGTTCTCTTATTCCAAGTTCTAGCTATCGTTTGGGTAAGCTATATTACTCAACCGATTATTGAATTCCATGGATACATCAAGCTTAATCTTAAGCTAGGATTTTGATCAACCATTGTTATTTCATCATTGTTGTCTATATTGAAATCAGATATCGATTTTGATATAGTTATATTGATTTTGATATCGTATTATCGACCCTAATAATCTCCCTATTGTTTTCCTAGTTCAATATAACGAAAAGGAGTGTCCATCAAATTCACCAAAGGCTAGGAACAAGGGAGTTATCATCTGAGAGCCTTGAAAGCTTCGGATTGTCAAGGTGACTGTACTTGGAGTCTCGAAAATAGGCGAAGGGCCTTTCTGAATCTTTTATTGTTGATTTCAATTTAATATCTAACATTCCTTTTAAGGAAGTTGCATCAGATTGATAGTCGGATCCATTGGTAAGCATCAATATGCTAGCATTGAATATCGGACATAGTCATTGGTATTGTCATTGTGCATTGTTATCGATATAACTATTGATATGGAAACATTGTGAATGAACCATCGGATAATGACATTGACATTGAAATTATGAAATACTGATATTGAGTCATGTTCATTATTAGTAACTTTAAAGACATTGGTTATTGGAGTTTTTATTGATTATTGACATTGGTATTGAAATCTAGGATTTGAATGGACTTTGGATACAATTGGCTTGCCATAGAATTCATGAGCTCCGTGTACGGGTGGACTACGGTCCTAGGGCTATGACCTATATTGATTTGGCAAGGCGGAGGGACGTGTTTGGTATTGGTCATATTGGTGAGGCGAAGGGATTTGACCATTCATTGATTTGGCGAGGCGTAGGAATTTGCGTATACACTATCTTGATTCAATCCAGGGATTAATAATGAATTTGATATGTTAAACATTGTATATTGAGACGTTGCATTGATATTGATGAGCATGAGCTTAAGTAAAACTTCATAAATTATCATTCATATTGTTGTGACTACCTCACTAGGCAATGTATGCCTAACATGTCTCATCTCATGCATTTCAGGTCGAGGAATCGACCCCTTTTGAAGATCGGACATGTCACGACAAGACAAGTCACTACAAGCCAAGTAATGAAAGTTGTCCTTAAGAACTCCTAAAAAGGTGGTAAAGTAGTTGAACTAGTCTCTTATGCCTATTTTGTTATGTCTAATATGTGTAATAGATGAAAAGTGGTTAAGGGCCTAAAAATGACTTTTGGTTTGGCTATAACTTGACAAAAATGCTATATTTGGCTCATAAAGGTCAAAACCTAGTAAACATATTCATATTGTGATGAAATTTGGCATACCAGTAGTTTATAACATTAAAAAGTTGTGTGTAAAGTTTCATTGCATTTGAACACTATTTGGTAAGTCAATTCGATTAAAAACCAACAAATTTTTGTCATTAAAGGTCAGGTCGTATCGATATGGGTAATGGCGTATTGATACGGTTAAGCATAATTGGACCTTGGAAACATGGCGTATCGATATGGTTTGAGGCCGTATCGGAACATTTTGCTACTTGAATTCACTGTTTCGATACGAGTCTATAGTGTATCGAAATGGGTCAAAGTTAAGGTCAAAGGGAGTCAACCCGTACCGATACAGGGCTTGCCCGTATGAATACGATCTAAAGGAAAAAGTCAACTTAGGTTGACCATCGTACACCCTTTTTGAAACAGCCTTAAGGTATTTTGATACAGGGTTAGTTAAGAGAGATAATCTAGCAGTTTGCAATGTTTACAGTTTGATCACTAAATTTAGAGCGAACCAATTGTATTAGTAAATGAACTCCAAATTGTATGAAATTTGACATGCTTGTTAAGATTGTATTTAATTTCTCTGTAGTATAATCAATTGCATCAAATTACCTCTAATTTATCAGTTTTTTAGTTTGGTCCCTAAAACTTGTAATAGTTAAGAAATAGTCCTAAATGATTAATTATTGCTTCATAAAGATTAATTGGACTAAAATGCATTTTAGTAAAGTGTTATTGTACATTATCGTGTTAAATGTTGATTATAAAATGAAATTTTATTGCACCGATCGCTGCATTGTTTATCGGTAGCACCTTCCAATCCGGTTCTCGACCAGGCCGGGAAAGGGGTGTTATAGGGTGAAGAACAAGTGCTTGTTGTTGTGTGCAAATCATGTGATTCAGGATGTACTGTTGAGCAATATAGGTAGAATGGTGAATATATAGGTGGCAGATTTCTTGATGGTTTTGAAATGGTCAGTGAATATTATAATTGTTCCTATAGACATTGAAGATTTAATCTTCAAGAACTAGATGCCTTGTGGTCAACTACTTTTATTATAACTATTATATGCAATGTTTAATCATGCATGCCTTATCAAGAAGGGCCTGAGTTTGAAAACCTTCTGGGGGAACTAGTCTTGTTAGATCCTAGTTTTCTATTTGCACACTGCCCTCCAGGTTTCATTGGCTATGCAGTTAATGTGGTTAACCTAGATAATAGTCAGATTAACTACACAAGTGAATCTGGCCATGGTTTGGGGGAGGCTCTATTCTACAGACTTTTGCGGGGAGGATCGAGTATACATAAGAACATGGGAAACGATCTAGCTTCCAAAGAGGTTGTGGAGTAATTTAAGAAGGCCAATTTTAGTTGAGCCATGTGTTACTCCTTAGTGTCTTTCTAGTTTTATTGTGAGTGAATTTCGGAGAAGGTTTAACTCTTCTTAGAGCAATAGTTAGTTACATAATGGTGTTGCTCGTGAAGAGCTTAGTAACAATGTATACTATTCCCTTTGTGATGAAAGATTTGTAGAAATGAAACTTGTAAATGACGAATTGCATTTATATTCTAGTGTACGAACCATACTTTCCTTTCTTTAAAATGACACAATATATAAACATAAACTTTCAATTTCAAAAATGTGTGATGTAAATGGGTAGCAAACGTTTACTCTCTTTAATATATATTTCATGAGATATTTTACTACTTTTTCGTTCCTCATAAGGTGACATCAACCTCTTTGAGTAGATCATAAATTTACGTAGTCACCCTTGCTTTACTATGCGCACTTACTATGGAAGTGGCTAGCGAACATTTCATCTTTGTGGCCGCTTTAATGTGCATAATTACTATGGAAGTGGCTAGAGAACCTTTCATCTTTGCAGTCGCTTTACTCTGCCCACTTACTGTGGAAGTGGCTAGCAAACCTTTCATCTTTGCGGTCTCTTTACTATGCCCACTTACTGTGGAAGTGGCTAGCGAACCTTTCATCTTTGTGGTCACTTTACTATGTACACTTACTACGGAAGTGGCTAGCGAACCTTTCATCTTTGTGGTCGCTTCACTATGTACACTTATTGCGAAAATGGCTAACATACCTTTCATCTTTGTGGTCACTTTACTATGCACACTTATTGTGGAAGCGGCTAGCGAACCTTTCATCTTTGTGGGTGCTTTATTATGCACATTTACTGTGGAAGTGGCTAGCGAACTTTTCATCTTTGATGATATGAGGGTGGGCAAAACATTAGCAGGAAAGGCATTTTCATTAACCAAAACAGTCACACAAAATGTGTAATATAATGTATATAATGATAAAAAGGTTAAAGCGGAATAAATATTAAACAATATAAGTTAGATCACACATTTGCCTATTTGGTGTGTCTTTGCTTTTTGGCAAGTCGCGGCTCTCTCTCGTCGTTGCTACCATACTTAGCTTTCAGATGATTCCCTTGGTCTTTATTCTAGCCACACAAGAGGCTACAGGGAAGTTGACTTTGAATTTCATCAGTAGGGATTACTTCTTCTATTTCAGCGAAAGGGTTATGACGCTTCCTTACATCCCTCATCTGGACTTCCTGCTTCTTGCATCCCGACCCTCCTCCATGTCACTTGTGGCTCTTGTACTTTTACATCTCTTATCCAAATTTTTTTTCTACATGCATGTGCCCGCTCTTGTCTGCTCTGGTCGCCTCTATTGATACCTCTACGATTTCCATCTTACTTTGCATGTTGACCGGTTGGTCACTTTCGTCTTGAAAGAGTGAGGTTTCCTGATGCGATCCTATTTCCCCAACTTAGTCACATATTTACCTTACTTTTAGTTAAGCAAGCACGTTCCATTCATATCATTCATGTTACTAATAAGTGTGCTATGGTCATGTTTAGTTTTATGCATCATGCATTCAGTTATTACTATGCATTTCTATATCTTATATGTTACACCTTACACATAAAGTAACATCATGCATGCCTAGCTAAAGCAAACCACATCTTTACTTAGTTTATTTTCTTATATCATATTATATGCATTACTTATGTTTGTTTGTATTGATTGTAGGACATATTAGCCATAGAAGCAAAGAGGAAGATTGAAGGGCAGCTCACCTAAAGCTCATTCAAGCTCAATCCAACTCATTCTTTTTATTCAACTCATTTCAGCTACATTCAACTCCAAATACCTCGAGATAGCTCAAGGACACCAAACGAGAAGCTCACCTAATCAAGGATAGCTCGTGGCAGCTCAAAAGAAGCTCAAAACTAAGTGAAGCTTATTCAGCTAATAACTCAGCTCATTTCAGCTCATACTACATATGTCAGCTCAACACCTAAATGACATGTTCCCTCCCAAGAGACATGTGTATCACCCTTTGAGGGAACATCAAAGGGCGAAAACATTTGGAGGGAAACTTGGGTAGAAAAGGCTTGGAGGGAGACCCCATTCGGCAAAATCATTGCAAGGTCCTTGGAGGGAAGCATGAAGCCTAGCCGAATAGTCACATGGCCTTTTCGCCAAACCTTTTTGTACACAATAAATAGAGCCATTCGGCCATCTTTGTAACATCATCTCATACAACTCATTTCTTTGAAATATATTTTACTTTGTGAGTTTATCTCTCAAACTTTTTTCTTTTTAAGAACTTTATCAACTTATCAAGCTTTGCTTGTGGCATATTCCTTTGCATCCTTGATACTTCGGGTTCTTGGTTCATATAACTAACGGGTCCAAGTCCTTTCTTGCCACCCTCAAAGCAATTCCTTTAAGGATCGAGGATATGCTTTTATAGCATAGTTTCATCCTTGAATTCTTTGAATACTATCACCATCCTATCCATTTCCTTTCCTTCTAATTTCACCCTTATCCATTTCCTTTCATATATTTCTTCCATCTCCTTCACCATAGCCAAACCTAACCTTCCTTGAACATTTTCATTCTTTTCATCCTTTTCTTACCTACTCCACGCCTAAACACTTCTGCACCCTACATTATCATCATCTTTCATCTACAACGCATTCGGAGGCACAAGGTTTACTTGCATTCTACGATCGGGAACAATCAAGTTTCTATCAACAACATCAATTAGAGAGTTGGAGTGTATCATTTCCTTTTCTACTTCTTCACCTTTTTTCCTACCTCTATCCATTCCTTCATTTGTACCACTACCAAAGGTAGCTCTTTGTTGTTATTTGAGAATAAGACTGAAAAAAGTGAAGGGTCCACGCTCGCCACACCAGTTGTTGATCACAAAAGTGTGCAACACTCTTTGGTGGAGGAGCTCGGTGGTTTAGATGGTGGTAAGGGAATTGTCGCAACCCTTTCGAGCCCGACATAAAAAACATAGAGTTGCCACCAATATTTTAAAATGTGTGATTGGATCACCTAAAAATAGGTAATTTTAATAAAACATTTTAGCCAATCACACTGCAAAATTGGTTGATATCCATCAAAGCTTGGTTCAAATCTCCTCAAACCTGAACGGATATGCAATTGCTAAAAATAAGGGTTCCATTCTCCTTGCGCCCGAACGGATAGGCATTGTGCTGAAAAATAAAGGTTCCATTCTCCTCACGCCCGAACGGAGAGGCGTTTTGCTAAAAAGCAAGGTTCCATTCTCCTCGTGCCTGAACGGATAGGCGTTTTGCTAAAAATCAATGTTCTATTCTCCTTATGCCCGAATGAATAGGCAGCTTTCTAAAAAGCAAGGTTCAATTCTCCTAATGCCTGAATGAATAGGCGGATTCCATTCTCTTTATGCCTGAATGGATAAGCGGGTTCCATTCTCCTTATGGCTGAACGGATAGGAGGCTTCCATTCTCCTTATGGTTGAACGTATAGGCGGGTTCCATTCTTCTTATGCTTGAACGGATAGGCGGGTTCCATTCTCCTTATGCCTTAATGGATAGGCATGTTCAATTTCTCCTTATGCCTGAACGAATAGGCCGGTTCCATTCTCCTTATGCCTGAACGAATAGGCGGGTTCTATTCTCCTTATGCTCAAATAGATAAACAAGTTCTATTCTCCATATGCCCGAACAGATAGGCGAATTCTATTATCCTTATGCTCGAATAGATAAATATACTGAAAAAGGCTCCATCCTCCTCATGCTCGGATGGATAAGCGGGTTTTATTTTGCTCATGCTCGAATATATAAGCAGGTACTAAAAAAGGATCCATTCTCCTCATGCTTGAATGGATAAGCAGATTTTATCCTCCTCATTGACGGATAGATAACAAGACTAAAAAAGGGTTCCATCCTCCTCATGCTCAGATGGATAAGTAGGTTCTATTCTCCTCTTGCCTGAATAGATAGGTAGGTTCTATTCTCTTCATGCTAGAATAGGTAAGCATATGTTAAAAAATAAAGGTTCCATCTTTCTCATGCTTGGATAGATAAGCGGATTCTATTCTCCTCATGCTTGAATGGTTAAGCAAGTTTTATCCTCCTCAAGCTCGGATGAATAAGCAGATACTAAAAAAAGGTTCCATCCTCCTCGTGCTCGGATGGATAAGCAAGCTCTATCTTTCTCATGCTTGGATAGATAAGAAAACTGAGAAAAAGTTCCATTCTCATCATGCTCAGATGGATAAGCAAATTCTATCCTCCTCAAGCCTGAATATATAGGTGGATTCCATTCTCCTCATGCTCGAACGGATAAACGAGTTCTATTCTTCTCAAGCCCGAATAGATTGGCTAATTCCAAACCTGTCAAAAATAAATAGACGCTATGATTATAATGACCATGCCCCTAAGGATGCCTATCTCATGTATGCATGTCTCATTTCTTTTTCTTTTTTAAATTCTTTTTCTCAGAATTAATTTTTCCCTTGGTTTATTGAATCAACATGTTTGCTTGCTCAGTCCAGATAGCAAGTTATGCCTTTTCATATTTCTTCGCTTCTTGGAAAACATATGGTCTTGTACTTCTTGATGGAAAGACAAACTTCTTCAACCATCTCTACTTAGCCATTCTCATTCTTTATACCTCTTGGCTTCATCGAAAACATCTAATCTTTGTAGGGAAATGTCTTAAGATCTAATCATTGTAGTTGATACATCAATATCGAGTATAAGGCCTTCTTGAATAGTCTTGAAAGCTTCAAGTCTTCTTATGCCTCTTAAAATAACATTATGCACCTTCAGTGCTTCTAGTGAATTCTCAAATTCAAGCCCCTACAGGACATCTTGAAGCGTTTGCACGCTAAACCCTCACCTTGAATGTCTTTTCATGATGTTGGCACTTTAATCTCTTATCCTCGTGTCTATCAAAGTCAGGGATCCTGAATCTTCGGTCGACGTAACTTGCCTCAATCTGATGGAATAGTGTGCCCGTTGAGAATTGCTCTATCACTTTCTATGCTTTAGGGATATTACATCTTATGTGTGGATCTTTCTTGACAACACAGTCGACTTAAAACCCTTCAACACATGTGCATCTTCTTTTTTTTACCTTCTTAGGCAAGGCGATGCCCTCGTTCGAATTGAGGTTTAATTGTTTCCTGAAGTGATGGAAAACATTTGTTCTTGGTTCCCTACGATTGGGATTAAAAAAGTCTTTTGTTTTTTTCATGAACCCATACCAATCTACTTGTAAGATGAAAAAAATTGCTAGAAATAAGAATTAAAAAAGGGGAAAAAGTCATAGAAAACACAGGAATAAGGCAAAGTCAGATTCCCGAAAATTCATAGTATGAATGATCAAGAATCCATCAACCGGATAGTGCCCCACTTTTAAGTGACTCTCTTTAAGTCACCACTCCCCAAATTTTAAATTTCCCACTTTTCTAATCTCAATCAGACATTAGAAGTTTTAAGGTCTCTGGAGAAAGGTTAACTCAATAAGGCAAAATGTATTCTGAAGGCAAACTCCTCTTCTCAAATACTTATGTGTGATTCAAATGGTCTTTAGAGGCTTGTACTATAGGCTACGCTCGAGTTACCAAGAAAAAATATGTAGGCTCAATTACATTTTTAAGGGTAATTAAACCAATGATCATGTAACACCTCAATTTTGGGCTTAGAAGTTTAGGGTCTGAACCGGACCGGTCAGATTTTTGGTTCGAATATAAAAGGAGGTTTTAGGGAAAGCCTAGTTAGGGATGCTTTAAAAATATGGAACAAATATCTAAAAATCCTCTTTTAATATATACAAGAGGGTGGTGAAATCAATTTTACAAAATAAGGTTTGGAAACGTAACATTTTGGAATAGTGACTAAAATGCGATTTTTGAAAAGTTTAGTGGTGACTGTTTTATAAGGATTTAAACTTTGAATCTTTAAGGAGCTAATTTACCCAAGAATGATTTCTCCAGATTTTTCTTAAATTTAAGTGATTTAATTAATGTTTAATTAATTAATTGAAAAAGAGAAACCACTTTTTAGATTTTCATAACTAACTTTTCCTAAAATTTTCTCATCTCTTTTTCTCTCAAAATTCCATCATCCTAACACTTTTCTCCAGAAACTTTTCCATTGATTTTCAATTCAATTGATGAGATTTTAATCATCAATTAGTTCCTAATCCATCTTGTAACGCCCCGGTTTTGGGCTTAGAAGTTTTGGGCGTTGACCGGTTCGGTCAAAGTACTGTTCGAATCTAAAAAGGTGAAATTAGGAAAGCCTAGTTCGGGTTGCATTAAAAATATGGAAAAATGTTCTAAAATCATCTTTTAATATATATAAGTGAACTGTGAAATCAATTTTACAAAAATGAGTTTTGGAAGGGTGACATTTTGGCTAGTGACCAAAATGTAATTTTTGAAAGTTGTGTGACTGTTTTAGAAAGGATTGAAACTTTGAATCTTTAAGGAGCTATTTACCCAAAGGGAGTTTCTCCAGATTTTTCTAAGATATTTAATGTTTAATTCTGATTTTAAAACAAAAGAAAATTGGAGGGAAGTTATTTTCCTATTTTGCAACTAACTTTCCATATTTTCCATTTTCCTTTCTCTCATTTTCTCTCAACCCAAACATCTTTTCTCCAGAGATTTTCTTCTGATTTTGTCACCTAAATCTCTCCTTTCAACTCTCTTTTGATTGCTAATCATCTCATCAACAAAACCTCACCAATTGCTAGTTGATTCTTCAAGCTTTTTGGTTCTAAAAAAGGGAGAAACTCAAGTTTGGAGGTAAGAACGTCCTTCTCCTCTAAACTCTCAGTTCTTTACTGAAATTCCTAAGTTCTCAATCCTTAATTGATGTTTTATAAATGGCTTTTAAGTTGTGTAATGGATCTTGGCTTTAAATGCAAGATTTGATGATTTTTGATGGATTTTCGTTGGATCTGATTGGGCTGTGTTTTAAGGTGTTAATTTGATGATAAATGAATGTTAATTTGATAAGGAATTGAGTTTTAATTAATGCAATCCCTATAGCAGCGAGTTTAAGGACGAATTTAGGTTTATTTTGGATGTTAATTGATGTTTAGAAATGGTTAGAAGTGATGGATCTTGGATGGGTTATGTTTTGGAAGAGTTTGGAGGTGATTTCGGTTGTGTTTGGTAGCCGAAATGTTGGATTTATGTAGAGCAGTGAGTTTAAGTGTGTTGGCTGAAGATTTCAATGCATGATGATGCATTAATCCTCTGCTTTGATGTGTTTAAAACAGGGGAGACATCTTCGGATACTTGAGGTGTTGATCCGGAGGCTTGATCGGCGTTTTGGCAAGCCTGCAAAACGGAATTGGTGAGTGAAGTTGGGTTTCCAGCTTTGTAACAAATGTGTGAAGGTTTTGGGAGCTTAGTTTAAGTCTAAGCAACTTAACTAAGCTCAAGAGCAAGTTTTCGGAAAAACTCTCTTGGATGAGCCATGAAGTGGTTGGATGCATTGTCTTTAATTTGCATGTTTAAATTCTGTTTTGAAAGCATGTTTTAGCATGGTTAATGCTGGTTTTGTAAGCCATATGTTGAAGGATGCTCAATGTAAGAGATCCTTGGTTTGATATGTTGTAAATGTGGATTTGATGCATAGAGATGCATGAGGTTAAATTGCTTTGTTTAATGCTTTAAAACAGTGAGTTGTTGATGTTATATGATGTATATTGGCAAGTGATGTAATGGTTTTAAAGTACTTGAATCGGATATAGTTAACCGGCTATAGGATTGGGTGCACCGTGAATTAAGTCGCCTTGGATGTTGAGGGGTTGTAATTGTACCGTAAACTCCATCCAAGTACACTAACGAGAAAGGTAAGATCACAATGGTGGTTAAAAGTCCATGTGTGGATCTTGTGTTGTGTGTCTCGTGTTCTCGTTAGTGGAGTTATACAACTACCGATGAGTGATGTTGAGGGGTTGTGATTGTACCGTTAAACTCCATCACGGGTGTTGAGGGGTTGTGATCGTACCGGTAAACTCCACCTTGTGTGTTCCGTAGTGTGTATGAAGCGTATGGGACAACGCTTGTAATCCGCGTATCCGATTGTGTTTTATGTTGTAAATGGTTATGGATGGTCACTTGAAAGTCAATATGACATGTTGATTTCAATGAAGCATGAGATGCTTGTTATGTATGCAAGGTTGCATGAATAATGATGATTATGTGATGGAAGGTTTTGTTAAAAGTGTTTTATAAAAAGCATTATTGTGTTGTTTCGTTAGAGAATGCCTCACTAAGCAATTGTGCTTACGCTCTCTCTCTTGAACCAATAATGCAGATAATTAAAGTGTTTGAAGGCAACAAGGAGGCTAAGAGTCCAAGGTAAAATTAAGCTCATGTATGGTGATGTTTTCATAACACTATTAGTTTTTGATATTTTGGCAATGAGAACCTAGGATGTGTTTTGGGAGATGTATTGGACTCCCTAGTTGTGGCATGATGCCTATGATGATTTGGACTTGTAAATGGCCTTTTGATGCTTGATTTGTGGTTTTGTTGGTGGCTTGGTTTTGGATATTAGGATGCATGCCTATAGACTTGTGGAATTCCATGTTTGGTGCTATGAATGTGTTTTGAAGTTGCAAACATGTACCTTATATGTGTGATGATATGTTGGCATGATTAGGAAGTAATTAGGATGTGTTTGAGTGGTTTTAAGTATGAAAAACCAGCAAAATCTGCAGCTTCTGGGCAGACCGTATCGGAACAGGCATTGGCGTTTCGAAACGGGGGCCTTTAATGGCCTTGGTGTTTCGAAACGGCTGGTGACCGTATTGAAACGGTTTGGCCACTGGAAGGCCCTGTTTCGAAACAAGTCTCGAAACGAACCCGCGTTTCGGAACGGTCAACACCGTTCCGAAACAGGTGACCGTTGGGCACTGATTTGAATGGTTTTGAGGTTTGCAAGCTTTACGTTTTAGTCCCGAAAATTGTATTTGCAATTGCATGAGTTTGAGATATCCGATTAAGGTGAAATTTGACAGGGAAGCATGTAATATAACTAATTTAATATTGGTAACTTAAAAATCAGTTAAGACCTTCTAATTTTTAGAATTTACAATTTGGTCCCTAATATTTGTATTTTGTGCAATTGAGTCCCTTATTGATATCCGATCGTTGTGCTTTCCACATATATGTTTCTCAAGAATACGCTTAGGGTTATTGAGCATCTAGACAAGATTAAAAGAAAAAAAGGGTCGTTAATCAAGGTTGACTTTTGGGTTAACTTTGGTTTTCCCCGTGTTATCTTCGTAGTTCGGGTCAACCGTCTAGGCCGGGCTAAGGGGGTTACATTTGGTGGTATCAGAGCTCAGTTCTCGTGTAAATGGGGATGGTTATGTGGGTGATGTATGTGTATTTGCATGAAATGCCTATTGGATGAAAATCTGATGTATGAATTGTAAAGTATGTTGCAATTGTGATGCTATGCTATGTTGAAGCATGTTAGAGGAACCCATTGCCATATCAAAACTAATGAAAGGAATTATTTTTGGAAAATGAGCTTGAGTACTTGGATTACCTACCTTGTTGAGCCTAATTATGTTTATTGCATTTGTGTGAGTGCATTGTTTTTCTTGTAAATGGGGCCTCGTAGAGAAATGAGGATGAATACGAGAGCTATGGCTCAGAATGAGAACAAGGAAAACGTTGAGAATGTTGTGGATATACCTCCTCCTCCTGGTGGTGGACCGCCCGGTGGTGGTGGTGCTGGAGGTGATGGTGCTGGTGTTGGTGTTGGGGTCGCTGGACCTGATGCTATGCAGGGGCAAGCTGCTCCTAACATGACTGTATTGATAGAGACTATTGCTGGAGCCTTTCAGGCAGCAGTAGCTGGAGCTCACGAAGCTGTGCATTAGGGTGATGCTAACATGAGATTACCTTTGGAACGTCTTCGCAGTCTGAGAGGGACTGAGTTCAGAGGTTTATCTCCTGAAGGTTCTGAATCTTGGTTGGAAAGCACCAAGAGGATATTGGGACAGATGAACTGCAACGATGTGTAGAAATTGGGTTGTGTGGTATCACTGTTACATGATGATGGGTATACTTGGTAGACGACCACTGTCTCCGGTATGGAGGAAGTTGATGTGACTTGGACGTTTTTTTCTGAACGCGTTCAAGCGAAAGTATCTAGGTGTGCGATACCTAGATGAGAAAAAAAAAAGAATTCATGTCTCTTGTACAAGGAAGCATGACGGTGGCTGAGTACGAGATCCAGTTTGTCCGCCTTAGCCAGTACGCACCTGAGTTAATCCCTGATGAGCGGGAGAGATGTGAACGCTTCCGATATGGTTTGATGTCGGATGTGAAGACCTTTATGCTTGCTGCTGAGTATACATATTTTGATGTGCTGGTTAGTAGGGCGAAGGACATTGAGCAGAACCTGGGTTTGTCTTCTAGAGGTGTTAGTTCTGGCTCGGGCAAAAGAGATGCTGAGTATAGTTCCGGTGGTGGACGGAACAAGAGAGGACAAGATAAGAGGTATCAGTCTTCTGCTAGGCGTGGTAATGGAGGGCATGGTGCGCCTGTTCAGGGAGATAGGATGAGAGCTGATCAGAACACGTGCTGGACGTGTAGATCGCGTGGCCATTTGAGGCGTGATTGTCCTCGAGCAGCGAGGGAGGTTCAGGCTCCTGTTGTAGTGACCGGTAATTCATGCTGGAATTGTGGTTTGGCAGACCACATGAGAAAGGAGTGTCCTTTATTGACCGGTGGTGGTCAGGGACGTGCTCCTGGGGTTGTTGCACCACAGAGAGGTCGTGGGCGCGGCCGTGGTAACTTCCACCGCAGAGATGATGGTGGGACGAATGTGGCGCATGTGGTGGCTTTCCAACCTGAGGGTGGTGGCCAAGCTCGAGTGTATGCTTAGTGGGAGAGGAGAAATGATATGGATGTGATCGCAGGTACCTTTACTTTGCAATCCTTGATTGATTCTGGATCTACACATTCATACATATTACGTGAACATGCTCAATTGCTTGGTTTACCTGTTGAGTCTTTGGATGTTGGTATGCGTGTAACTAGTTCCTTTGGTGAGACCGTTGTGACACGGAAGTTGTATAGAAGATGTCCTTTGGTAGTGCAAAACCATGTTTTTCTTGTTGATCACATGGAATTGCCATTCTATGGTTTTGATGTAATCCTTGGAATGGATTGGCTTGTTGAACATCGAGCTGTGGTGGATTTTGAGAACAAGCGGGGTTCGTTGAAACTTGTGGATGATTATGAGGTAGTGGTGGTTGGTGAGAATGTGAAGTTTCTTGCCAATGTGGTGTCTACATTGGAAGCAAGCTGAATGCTGAGACAAGGATGTGAGGCTTATCTGGCCTTTGTGATGAATCCTAGCTCTAAGGAGTTGCGAGTTCAAGATATCAGGACTGTGCGAGAGTTTCCTGGAGTGTTTTCGGAGGAGTTACCTGCATTGCCTCCTAGTCGAGAGGTGGAGTTTGGGATTGAGCTGTATGAAAACACGACTCCAGTGTCCATTACTCCTTACCGAATGGCACCTAAGGAGTTGAAGGAGCTGAAGACGCAACTTCAGGAGTTGCTTGATCGTGGTTTTATTCGGCCGAGTGTGTCACCTTGGGGTGCACCGGTCTTGTTTGTGAAGAAGAAGGATGGCACTATGAGAATGTGCATCGATTATCGTCAGCTGAACAAGTTGACTATCAAGAATCGGTATCCTTTGCCGAGGATTGATGATCTTTTTGATCAATTTTGGGGAGCAGCTATGTTCTCTAAGATTGACTTAAGGTCAGGTTATTACCAGCTCAAGGTGAAGGATGTGGATGTGCCAAAAATAGCTTTTAGGACGAGGTATGGGCATTATGAGTTCCTTGTGATGTCGTTTGGTTTGACGAATGCTCCTGCAGCTTTTATGGACATGATGAATAGAGTGTTCCATGAATTTTTGGATAAGTTTGTTGTGGTGTTCATTGATGATATCCTTGTGTACTCTCGTACTGAGGAGGAGCATGAGGGGCATTTGAGGATTGTGTTGCAGGCTTTGTTGGAGAATAAACTTTACGCTAAGCTGAGCAAGTGTGAATTCTGGCTTAGAGAAGTTGTTTTCCTTGGTCATGTGGTTTCTACTAAGGGGATTCGTGTTGATTCTCAGAAGATTGAGGCAGTGATGAATTGGAAGCCTCCTAAGTCTGTTCATGAAGTCTGTAGTTTCCTTGGGTTAGCAGGATACTATCGGAGGTTTGTGGATGGATTTTCAAAGATTGATGCACCTTTGACGAAGTTGTTGAAGAAGGATGTCAAGTATGAGTGGACAGAAGCGAGACAACAGGCTTTTGAGAAGCTTAAGGCAGCTTTGACGCAAGCTCCTATCTTGGTTCAACCTGAATCAGGGAAAGAGTTTGTGGTGTACAGTGACGCATCCTATGTTGGTTTGGGGTGTGTGTTGATGCAAAAGGGTAAGGTGGTGGCTTATGCATCGCGCCAGTTGAAGGTACATGAGAGCAATTATCCTACACATGATATTGAGTTAGCTGCGGTGGTCTTTGCTTTGAAAATTTGGAGACATTATCTGTATGGTGAGAAGTGTATTGTGTACACGGATCACAAAAGTTTGAGGTATTTGATGTCTCAAAAAGAGTTGAATCTTAGGCAGAATTGCAAGTGAAACCATCTTTGGTTCAGTTGATAAAGGATAAACAGCTGTTGGATGATTCCTTGGTGCCACATGTGCAGGATATTGCTGAGGATAGACCATTGGATTTCTGTTTTAATGATGATGGAGTTCTATGTTTTGGAAGTCGGATAGTAGTGGCAAATGATGCTGAGTTGAGGCGTACTATTCTGGTTGAAGCTCATAGTAGTCTTTTTGCTATGCACCCTGGTAGTACTAAGATGTATCGTGATCTTAGGGATGAGTACTATTGGGTGGGATTAAAGAAAGATGTTGCTGAGTATGTGAGTAAGTGCATGTTTTGTCAGCGAGTTAAGGCTGAGCATCAGTTTCCTTCTGGGTTGTTGCAACCGTTGAGGATTCCTGAGTGGAAGTGGGAAAGGATTACCATGGACTTTGTGTCTGGTTTGCCTTTGTTGCCATCGAAGAAGAATTCGGTGTGGGTGATTGTGGATCGCCTTATGAAGTGTGCTCGTTTCTTACATGTGCATACTACGTACACTTTGGATAAGCTTGCAGAGCTGTACATTGTTGAGATTGTGCGGCTGCATGGTGTGCCAAAGTCTATAGTGTCGGATAGAGATCCGAGGTTTACATCACGTTTCTGGGAATGTTTGCATCAAGCTTTGGGTACACGGTTGAATTTCAGTACTTCTTATCATCCACAGTCGGATGGACAGTCTGAGCGTGTTATCCAAGTGCTGGAAGATATGTTGCGGTGCTGTGTGATTGAGTTCCAAGGCTCTTGGGAGAAGCATTTGCCTTTGGTGGAGTTTTCTTATAACAATAGCTACCAGGCAAGTATTCAAATGGCACCGTATGAAGCCTTGTATGGGAGGAAGTGCAGAACTCCTCTTTGTCGGGTTGAAACAGGTCAGAAGTTGGTTTCGCTGCCAGCTTTGTTGAAAGGAACCACCGAGAAGGTAAAGCTTATTTGTGAGCGTGGAAGACAGCTTCTAATCGATAGAAGTCTTACGCGGATTTGAAGCGTAAGGAGATTGAGTTTGCGGTAGGTGACCGTGTGTTTTTGAAGGTTTCGCCTTGGAAAAAGGTGATGAGGTTTGGCCGGAAGGGTAAGTTGAGCCCTAGGTTCATTGGACCATACGAGGTGATTGAACGTGTGGGTCCTATTGCATACAAGCTGAGGTTGCCACAA
Organism: Hibiscus tridactylites; assembly: GCA_958450335.1. Taxonomy (NCBI): domain Eukaryota; kingdom Viridiplantae; phylum Streptophyta; class Magnoliopsida; order Malvales; family Malvaceae; genus Hibiscus; species Hibiscus tridactylites. Next base: position 33,882,182 of record OY288292.1, on the reverse strand, counting down.
GAGTTGGAAAAGATTCATGATGTGTTTCATGTCTCTATGCTTCGGAGGTATAGACCGGATCCTTCGCATGTTATGCATGTGGAGGAAGTGGAGTTGAATCCAGACTTGACCTATAATGAGGAGCCGGTAGAAATTCTGGATTCGGACAGTAAAGTTCTTCAGGGCAAGGCCATTGAATTGGTTAAGGTGTTGTGGAAGCATCGTGGTGTTGAGGAAGCCACGTGGGAAAGAGAGGTTGACATGAAGAAGAAGTTTAGGGTCTGAACCGGACCGGTCTAATTTTTGATTCGAATATAAAATGAGGTTTTAGGGAAAGCCTAGTTCGGGATGCTTTAAAAATATGGAAAAAATATCTAAAAATCCTCTTTTAATATATATAAGAGGGTGGTGAAATCAATTTTACAAAATAAGGTTTGGGAACATAACATTTTGGAATAGTGACTAAAATGCGATTTTTGAAAAGTTCAGTGGTGACTGTTTTGCAAGGATTGAAACTTTGAATCTTTAAGGAGCTAATTTACCCAAGAATGATTTCTCCATATTTTTCTTAAATTTAAGTGATTTAATTAATGTTTAATTAATTAAATGAAAAAGAGAAACCACTTTTTAGATTTTCATAACTAATTTTTCCTAAAATTTTCTCATCTCTTTTTCTCTCAAAATTCCATCATCCAAACACTTTTCTCCAGCAACTTTTCCATTGATTTTCACTTCAATTGATGAGATTTTAATCATCAATTAGTTCCTAATCCATCTTACATCAAATCCTTTTGATTTGCTCATTGGATTTTCAAGAAAATTGGCTCAAATCAAGGAGAAATCACCATTTAGAGGTAAGGTTGTTCTTCTCCTCTAAATACTCAGTTCTTTACTGAAATTTCCAAGTTATCAATCCTTAATTTAAATTTTATAAATGGTTTTAATGATATGAACTTGATTTTGGCTTAAAACTCAAAATTTGGAGGAAATCTTGAGGAAATTCGTTGTGATTGTTTGGGCTCTGTTTTGAGATGATTCTTAAGTGTATTTTGGATGTCTAATGATGTGTAAATGAGGTTTTATCAATGCAATCCCGAATAGGTTGTGTTTCCTAAGTTTTTGCTTATGAAAATAGTGGTTTTGGGGGTGGTCTTGGTGTTCTGTTATAGATGGAGGTATAAGGACGAGTTTAGGTTTATTTTGGATGTTAATTGATGTTTAGAAATGGTTAGAAGTGATGGATCTTGGCTGGGTTATATTTTGGAAGAGTTTGGAGGTGATTTTGGTTGTGTTTGGTAGCCGAAATGTTGGATTTATGTAGAGCAGCGAGTTTATGTGTGTTGGCTGAATATTTCAATGCATGATGATGCATTAATCCTCTGCTTTGATGTGTTTAAAACAGGGGAGACATCTTCGAATACTTGTGGTGTTGATCCGGAGGCTTGATCAGCGTTTCGGCAAGCCTGCGAAACGGAATTGGTGAGTGAAGTTGGGTTTCCAACTTTGTAACAAATGTTTGAATGTTTTGGGAGCTTAGTTTAAGTCTAAGCAGCTTAACTAAGCTCAAGAGTAAGTTTTCAGAAAAACTCTCTTGGATGAGCCATGAAGTGGTTGGATGCATTGTCTTTAATTTGCATGTTTAAATTCTGTTTTGAAAGCATGTTTTAGCATGGTTAATGTTGGTTTTGTAAGCCATATGTTAAAGGATGCTCAAGGTAAGAGATCCTTGGTTTGATATGTTGTAAATGTGGATTTGATGCATAGAGAGGCATGAGGTTAAATGGCTTTGTTTAATGCTTTAAAACAGCGAGTTGTTGATGTTATATGATGTATATTGGCAAGTGATGTAATGGTTTTAAAGTACTTAAATCGGATATAGTTAGCCGGCTATAGGATTGGGTGCACCGTGAATTAAGTCGCCTTGGATGTTGAGGGGTTGTAATTGTACCGTAAACTCCATCCAAGTACACTAACGAGAAAGGTAAGATCACAATGGTGGTTAAAAGTCCATGTGTGGATCTTGTGTTGTGTGTCCCGTGTTCTCGTTAGTGGAGTTATACAACAACCGATGAGTGATGTTGAGGGGTTGTGATTGTACCGTTAAACTCCATCACGGGTGTTGAGGGGTTGTGATTGTACCGGTAAACTCCACCTTGTGTGTTTGGTAGTGTGTATGAAGCGTATGGGACAACGCTTGTAATCCGCGTATCCGATTGTGTTTTATCTTGTAAATGGTTATGGATGGTCACTTGAAAGTCAATATGACATGTTGATTTCAATGAAGCATGAGATGCTTGTTATGTATGCAAGGTTGCATGAATAATGATGATTATGTGATGGAAGGTTTTGTTAAAAGTGTTTTATAAAAAGTATTATTGTGTTGTTTCGTTAAAGAATGCTTCACTAAGAAACTGTGCTTACGCTCTCTCTCTTGAACCAATAATGCAGATAATTAAAGTGTTTGAAGGCAACAAGGAGGCTAAGAGTCCAAGGGAAAACTAAGCTCATGTATGGTGATGTTTTCATAACACTATTAGTTTTTGATATTTTGGCAATGGGAACCTATGATGTGTTTTGGGAGATGTATTGGACTCCCTAGTTGTGGCATGATGCCTATGATGATTTGGACTTGTAAATGGCCTTTTGATGCTTGATTTGTGGTTTTGTTGGTTGCTTGGTTTTGGATATTAGGATGCATGCCTATAGACTTGTGGAATTCCATGTTTGGTGCTATGAATGTGTTTTGAAGTTGCAAACATGTACCTTATATGTGTGATGATATGTTGGCATGATCAGGAAGTAAGTAGGATGTGTTTGAGTGGTTTTATGTATGAAAAACCAGCAAAATCTACAGCTTCTGGGCAGACCGTATCGGAATAGGCATTGGCGTTTCGAAACGGGGGCCTGTAATGGCCTTGGTGTTTCGAAACGGCTGGTGACCGTATCGAAACGGTTTGGCCACTCGAAGGCCCTATTTCGAAACAAGTCTCGAAACGAACCCGCGTTTCGGAACGGTCAATACCGTTTCGAAACAGGAGACCGTTGGGCACTGATTTGAATGGTTTTGAGGTTTGCAAGCTTTACGTTTTAGTCCCGAAAATTGTATTTGCAATTGCATGAGTTTGAGATGTCCGATTAAGGTGAAATTTGACAGGGAAGCATGTAATATGACTAATTTAATATTGGTAACTTAAAAATCAGTTAAGACCTTCTAATTTTTAGAATTTACAATTTGGTCCCTAATATTTGTAATTTGTGCAATTGAGTCCCTTATTGATATCTGATCGTTGTGCTTTCCACATATATGTTTCTCAAGAATACGTTTAGGGTTATTGAGCATCTAGACAAGATTAAAAGAAAAAAAAGGTCGTTAATCAAGGTTGACTTTCGGGTTGACTTTGGTTTTCCCCGTGTAATCTTCGTAGTTCGGGTCAACCGTCTAGGCCAGGCTAAGGGGGTTACAGATCAACTTTTCTTGATGAAATCCTCATTTTATTCTTTGGATCACTCTAGACTGCCCATTTTGGGTTTTCATCTTAGAGTTCATTTCCTTTTTTGGCACATGTCTCATTTGGAGGATTTGTTTCACATTTTCCTCCGCACTTCAGCTTTCATTTCTTCTTCTTTTTTTCTTTCTTCCTTTTTCTCTTTTCTTCTTTTGATTTTTTTGTGTCCCGTTTATTTTCAGTTTAGGACATTCAACTTGATCTGATATATTTTCCTTCTCTTGCAAACAACTTTTCATCCTCTTTGCCCCTAGTGTGGAGAGTGATCCTCGGTTAGGGTTCAATCACAAGAAAAATACCAGGCTAAAAAGGGGACAACAAGGGATTTTTCTTATTCCTGAAGGGTAAAGAAGGAATTTCAAATGCCATTTAACACACAAATATCATCGAAGAGAAACAGTCTTCATTTGGTAGATGTTTTAGAGTTGTCACCTCATTCAAAGACCTTAACAACAATGTATGAGAGGAAAATTCACTCAAAATGGGATCTCCCCATTAATCCTAAACACACTTTATCATCCTTTTACCTCGGGATTTAGATTCACAAATCATTCATACAATCAATAATAGGGGCTCTACAGGAAAGATCTATTTTGGAAGAGAAAATAGATGAAGAAGAAAAAGAAAAGAAACGTTTGCCACATGAGAAAATAAAAAAGAATGCATATTTGAAAACAAGTAAATTAACATAGAAGCCCTTACAAAAGATCCTTAATGCTCGCGGGCAAAATCAAAAGGGTTGGTTCTAAGTATGACCCCAATTGTCTGGGAAAATTAAGCATTATTCCAGGAAGGCATAAATGAACTTCAGCAAAGCTCGACAGTCTTCTTTGCAACGAGATTCTATAGGCGTTTATCATATTCCTCTTGTTCGAGTCTCCCACTCTTGATGGCTGCCAATATCAACTCTTCGTTTATGACTATGTCTACAAAACCTTTGGTGACATGGTTTAACATATGGTCATAGAAGGGACCATTTAAAGTCTCCACAAACATTGGAGTAACCTCATTTTATAATAGTGGAGGTTCTACTTGGGCTGCCACATCTCGCCACCTCTGGGCATACTGGCGAAAGCTCTCGTTGGACCCTTGTTCCATATTTTGCAGTACAACCCTGCTTGGGACCATATCCGTTACATACTTGTATTGTTTGAGAAAATCTCTTGACATATCTTTCCAAGTGCATATTTTCACGGGGCTAGATTCTGACTCGCCAACACGTGCGGCCTTAGTCGTCGATCTTAAGTCGAGGACTAAGTCAGCCTTCGAATATCTAAGCTGAGACGCTTAGAACTTGGTGTGCAGAAGCTTTTGAAAAGGATGGTGATGGCTAAGCAAGGCAAAATAAGAGAGACAAGGGATTTTTATAAGCAAAGAGCCTCGTTAAAAACTCCCCCTAAACTTAGTCGAGGAGAAAAGGGTAATCGATGCCTTCTCTTATTAAAAAGCAAGGAAAGAAGAAATGAAGCAAGCGTGGAATGTGAAGTGATTACAATGGTTGGAGGAAGGCTCTATTTATAGCCTAGGCCCCATCGATCTAATGGCTACGAATGACTCGATCCAATGGCTATGGATGAGTCTTACAAAAGAATCTCCTATACATGGCAAGTTTGTCATCCTAATACAAAGTTGCCTAACATATATGCCCAATGACATCATTGTTATGGTGGCATTGGCTTGTTTCCTCGATTATGGCTTCAAGGATGGAAGCTTTCCTCGAATAGTCTTCATGGTTGATATCTTACCATGAGTGTTGGTCAAAAGATGACACCTTGGCTTGGGTCTTGGATGCTTGGGCAGATTGGGCCTGGCATGGCCCGGTTCTTGTGTCCAAACCCCCATCTTTAGCATGTTGAATGCTAAGTCAGGCCCTAGGGGTGTGGGTAGAGGTGGCAATCAGGTCATTCGGTTCAGGTTCAGTTCGGGTCATTTCGGTTCGGGTCATTTCGAGTCTATCTAGAATCGGTTTAGATTCAGTTCGGGTCAGTTCGGTTCGGGTTCGGGTCTAATTTGGGTCTGTGTTGAGTCGGATTCGGTTCGGGTATTGGATCAGGTCAAAATCGGATCAGTTGTTTTCGGGTCGGGTCAATATCGGATCGATCGCTTTCGGTTCGGGTCAAAATCGGGTCGTTCGGGTCGCTTTCGGGTCGGGTCAAAATCGGGTCGATTTCGGGTCGGGTCAACATTTAAATTTTCGAGTCAATTCGATTTGAGTTAGGTTAAAGGTTTGATGTTTAGTATTTATGATTTAGTTTAGAGTTATTTATGTATGAGATTAATTCTGATTCAACTTGTTAATCTATGCATTTGAATTTGATTAAATATTTAAATCAAAGCTTCATGTATCCATATCAAATTTTTTTGTATAATTATATTAAATCAAAGTTTATTATATGTAATAATAATAATAATTTCTGAATGAATTAATTTATTAAACTTAGGATCTAATTGAGCTAACTAAAATCTAAAAGCATAAATCACGGACATAATTAAAATAATTCTAAAACTAAATGTGAAATTTCAATTAAATTAATCTAAATTGAAACTCAATTAAATTTAAAAAAAAGAAAAAAGAGAAAGACAATTGGTAAAAATAAAGAGGGAAAAGACAAAAATTTGGAGGAAAATAAGCCACAAATTTTTTAAGCTAGATTGAAAAAAAAAGACAATTGGAAAAAATAGAGAGAGAAAAGACAAAATTTTGGAGGGAAATAAGCCACCAATTTTTTAAGCTAGAGATTAATTACTTTTTAGGTCATGCTACATTTAAAATGTTACATTTTAGTATAGAGAGGAACAGTCTCTTCCATGATATAGAGGGAAAAGACAAATTTGGAGGGAAATAAGCCACCAATTTTTTAAGCTAGATTTAAAAAAAGAAAAAGACAATTGGAAAAAAATAGAGAGAGAAAAGACAAAATTTTGGAGGGAAATAAGCCACCAATTTTTTAAGCTAGAGATTAATTACTTTTTAGGTCATGTTACATTTAAAATGTTACATTTTAGTATAGAGAGGAACAGTCTCTTCCATGATATAGTATAAAAAGATAATAAAACATACTTCTTTTTATTATTTATTATATTGTTAAAAATAGATATTCGGGTTAAAATCGGGTCGATATTCGGTTCAGCTTTCGGTTCGGGTAGCATTCGGTTCGGGTCAAATCGGTTCGGGTCCATTCGGTTCGGGTCCATTTCGGTTCAACAAAAAATTTCGGTTCGGTTCGGTTTATTTCGGGTTTCGGGTCAACTTCGGATCATCATGTTCGGTTCGGTTCGGGTTTCGGGTCTCGGGTCAAGTTTGCCAGGTCTAGGTGTGGGCAAGTCGGATGGGCATCCCCTAGGCCCCTCGGTATGCACATCGGGTGCAGACTCGGTTTCCTTGGCGTGCACGTCGGGTGCGGGCACGGGTTCCATGACTTGGGCGGCATGGATGGTGCAAGGCAAGGTCCCCTCGTGTGTGGACTCGGCCTCCTTGATGCGCACGTCGGGTGCGGGCTCAGGCTCCATGGCTTGGGCGGCATGGAGTGTGTATGGCAAGGCCCCCTTGGGTGCGTGTATTGGGCCCCCTTGGGTCCAACTCTCGTGGGCAGCACATGGGGTGCTTGGCAACGCCCCATGGTGAGCTGGAACTAGCCCAGCTCGGCTCTCTTGGGCGCGAACACCACCAAGAGCGTTGTGCATGGCCCCTTGGTGCGTGGTGTTGGCAATAACTCGAGCCCCTCGGTCGGGTGGGAGATGTGGTTCCCTAAGGTCAGCACCTATGGGTACGGCTGGCCCGGTCACGAATAGTTGGCCCATGACATTCTCCCTCACTAAATCTATCGATTCCCTCGTCGATAGGGATTGAAGATTCTCGGTCGTCTCGTCCTCGAATGGCCTTGGCTCATCTTCTTGTTCCCGTTTGGCTAAGGGAATTCTCGTCCAAATTTCAAGGCTTTTCTGCCTTGGTCCTCAATCCGTCTCGTCCTGGAACGGTTGCCACTCCTTGGCAAGCTCATAATCATCATCGGCTTTGATATGATCCGTCCAAAATACAAGGCCTTTGTGCCTTGACGATTGGCCCGTCTCGATGGTTGGTGCCTCCTTCTCATAGAAGAAGCTCGCCTTGCTTTGTGCTTGGCTCGGTCCACTCCATGTGTGGATCATCTCGCACCAATCCTCATACCACGGCTTGGGTATGCAAGCATGTTTTACTCGGTTTTCGGGTGGCAACTCCACCTTGTAGGCTATCTCGCCTACTTGCTCCTTGGTTTGCCTCGGTCCCTCGCTCGATCGCATCGGCGGCCTGTGGACAAAACCAAAGAAAGTTAAACTCAAATTATCATAGAAACATGGCTTGCTTGCCTCGGACACGAAGTCCTTGTCGGGCGGCTTCACTATGCCTTGCTGATACTCAAGACAAGTGATGATTGTGGGGTCTTGGAATAAGCCCCCTTCGGTGCTCTCTAGCACTCGTCCCTCAGCTTGGTGAGTTGGAAACTCTCGGCTTGATCCAACCACCTCATTGCTTGATTTATCCTTGTCGTACGGCTTGACTAGGATAGTTGCTCGCCCCATGTCTTGATTGGATCCTCGCTCAAACTTGTAGGCATCCTACAATTATCCAAATAATCATAGGTTAGAATGGATTCTTTAAATAAAGAACCACTTACCTTGGACTCAAGGTCTTCGTCGTCTCGATCGACTTTGCCTTGTCGATACCCAAGGCAAGTGTTGTTGGAATGGTTTGGCCCCTCGTAAATGGGCTTGGGCATCATGGTGCTTTGACTCGGTTCCATGGATTCATGCCAATTGTCCATGGAATTCGACCACTCGTCGAACTCGGCTTGCAACTCCTCAAGGAAAAGTGCTAGCCCATCTCCATCGGCTTGGATGGTGTCTTGCTCACTTGGCTTTCCACTCTCGAAAGCACAAAGGTGTCCCACTTGCATCGGCAACTCCTCGATGGCAAGTGCTTCATCAAACTCGGATGGCTCGAATGGGTACTCCATCTCATGAACCGCTTCGCTCTTTGGTGTCTTTGGCAACTCCAAAGACTTCTCGTCCTTGATCTCTTCAAAGACTCGTCCCTTTGTCTCGGGGACTTCCATGGACTCTTCCATGGTCTTGTCATCGTTGGATATCTTTGTTCGGCCCTTACTTTCATGTGGATTGATGTTTGACATTGTCTCGCCTTCTTCATGGTTCTACGAATCGACTTCGCTTTGTGAACCTACATCATCCTCATCGTCGGATTCTGGCAAGACAAGTGCATTAATTTGCTCCAAACAAGATAAACCAATAACAATTACATGTTAACCAAGGGAATGGTAAGACATTACCTTGATGTTTGTTGTGCCTCGAAAATCGCCGATTTGAAGGTACACATCCTTCGCGATTCCCACAACTGGCTCGTCTCTGAAGTTGACTGTCTCAACTTGTTCTTTTACCTTCTCAACCTGAAGGTTTAACCACTCGGTTGTTCGCTCGGACACGAGCACTGTAGATGCACTTAGATCCACTAGTGCACTTAGCGTTGCATCGGTAAATACTATGTTTTCAAACATAGGTTCCTCTTCCTCATAGTCGCTCTCGACTTTACTTGACTCCCAAGATGACTCGTCATCGTCGCTGGAATACTCCACGTAACCTGGCTTCTCCCATGGTTGTGTGGCTTCGTTGCACTCTTGCAACCTTTCCTTCATCAAAGCTTCACCCTTGAAGTTTGACGCCCCAACCACCATACTCACTGGTGATTGTTCCCCGAACAAGGAAGCAAGCTTCGTGGCCTCGGTCTCGTCGGGCAACTCTTGCTCCTCGAATGCCTCTACCATACTCATTGGTAGCACTTTGCACCTTGAATCAAGCTTCAAAGCCTCGGTCTCGTCGGGCTCGTCCTGTACCTTGGACTGCTTAAATTTGTGCGGGCATCGGAAAGACTCGTGTGGCTCTCCACACCTCCAGCATTTTGACGGCCTCCTTTTTGGGCAGTCTTTGCAATGGTTGATTCTACAAAGAGAACAAAACCATGAATTATAAAATCATCACTCAATCGTGATTTGCTCACCTCACTTTCAAACGAGACGCCTAGTGACTCCACGTTCAACTTTGTCGCAACGACCCTTCTTCTTGCTTGCGCCATCTCGACTCGTACGGAGCGAAACTCGCTCTGATACCACTTGTCACGGGGGTAGGTTCTGACTCGCCAACCCGTGCGGCCTTTGTCGTCGATCTTAAGTCGAGGACTAAGTCAGCCTTCGAATATCTAAGCCGAGGCGCTTAGAACTTGGTGTGCGAAAGCTTTTGAAAAGGATGATGATGGCTACGCAAGGCAAAATAAGAGAGACAAGGGATTTTTATAAGCAAAGAGCCTCGTTAAAAACTCACCCTAAACCTAGTCGAGGAGAAAAGAGTACACGATGCCTTCTCTTATTAAAAAGCAAGGAAAGAAGAAATGAAGCAAGCGTGGAATGTGAAGTGATTACAATGGTTGGAGGAAGGCTCTATTTATAGCCTAGGCCCCCTCGATCTAATGGCTACGAATGACTCGATCCAATGGCTATGGATGAGTCTTACAAAAGAATCTCCTATACATGGCAAGTTTGTAATCCTAATACAAAGTTGCCTAACATATATGCCCAATGACATCATTGCTATGGTGACATTGGCTTGTTTCCTCGATTGTGGCTTCAAGGATGGAAGCTTTCCTCGAATAGTCTCCATGGTTGATATCTTACCATGGGTGTTGGTCAAAAGATGACACCTTGGCTTGGGTCTTGGATGCTTGGGCGGATTGGGCTTGGCATGGCCGGATTCTTGTGTCCAAAACCCCCTCTTTAGCATGTTGGATGCTAAGTCGGGCGCTAGGGGTGTTGGCAACTCGGATGGGCATCCCTTAGGCCCCTCGGTGTGCACATCGGGTGCAGACTCGGCCTCCTTGGCGTACACGTCGGGTGCGGGCAAGGGTTCCATGGCTTGGGCGGCATGGATTATGCAAGGCAAGGCCCCCTCGTGTGCGGACTCGGCCTCTTTGATGCGCACGTCGGGTGTGGGCTCGGGCTCCATGGCTTGGGCGGCATGGAGGGTGTATGGCAAGGCCCCCTTGGTTGCGTGTATTGGGCCACCTCGGGTCCAAGTCTCGTGGGCAGCACATGGGGTGCTTGGCAAGGCCCCATGGTGCGCTGGAACTGGCCCAGCTCGGCTCTCTTGGGCGTTTACACCACCAAGGGCGTTGTGCAAGGCCCCTTGGTACGTGGTCTTGGCAATAACTCGGGCCCCTCGGTTGGGTGGGAGATGTGGCGCGCTATGGTCAACACCTATGGGTGCGGCTGGCCCGATCGCGAAAAGTTGGCCCGTGACAATATATTTTCCCTGCTCAACTGAGTGTAACAACGGGATGCAGATCCTGACAAACTATCCTAGAAGCAATGAATGAGTAACTTCTCATTATCCGGGTGCATTGACATCCATCGGCAGTACATGGTCAAGTGCGTCAAAAGGAAAGTGGTCTTGGCATACTTCTTAAAGTTAGGAGCTTTGAATTTTGGAGGAACTACCAAGTAAGACACTAGACTTAGATCTGTAGCATCTACGCCACCATAGACATTTCCTCCTTGTAGGGCTCTGATGATCTCTTCGAGTCTGTCATATTAATCTTCTAGCTTCTTATTCATTTTGGATCTATCTGCTGCCTTATGGAGATCTCGCACCTTAATGCCTTGATTTCCTTCATGATTTATCCTCAACCTTGTCGGGTATATGCTGAGGTTTCTGTTGTACAGATCTGAAACCTCTTATTCGGTGAAAATGGATGATTAGACATCCCAGGCTGAGATGATGAAACATCAACGGCTTCAACCACCTTTCCACCTTCCAGGTCTTTGAAACCCAAAATGGCCGTTATCTGGCTGACGGTGTTTCTTTGGGATCGTTAAATTTCTTCCTTAAAGTTTTTTCTATTTGTAAAGTTATATCATGTGAATGAGAATGAGTACCATATTTTTATTGAGTTTGTCTTGGGTACCCTTGTGGCTATTCTCCAAAATTGTCAATCTATCTTCCATGGTCATTGCTCTAGATTGAGAACGAGTACCATATTTTTTTAGATGTTTTTTCTATTTGTAAAGTTCTATCATGTGAATGGTTTCTTATCATGTGTGAATGTATGCAACGATCACAACATAAATGCAAGAAATAATAAAAAATGAAAATGCATGAATGCAAACATAGGGTCAGCGATTCCATTAAGGTATTGTTCTAGAAATAACCTTCATTGGATGACAAAGGTCCTACGAACACGTCTTAGTTTAAGAACCCAATTCATTATCATTGAAGCCTTGGTCTCACTTTCCCTATTGGTTTGACGTGGGGGCCAAGTAATGCAGCTTCTCTGACTATCATCGTCACATGCCTAGCTGCGTCTTCAATTTAGGTTTTGATAATTTTTCAGACTCTTCTCGCTCACGGGTCCTTCTGACATTGCCCTTAAGTCAAGTGGACCAATAATCATCTTCAAATTCTTCATTTTGTAATAACTCCTTGGTTGCACCGTTGAAGTAGTCCCATAGCACTTGCAACTTTTGCTGGATGTGAACATACTTTAACGTTTCCTCCACGTGATCACCCGAAAAACTTTCTTTAGGTACCTTCCATCCTTGACAAAAGTTTTTTCTAATTGAACAACATGCTTCAGAATCGACCCCTTCTAAATATGAGATGCAAATGCAAGGAAAAAATAAAAATGCAAAACAAAATTAAGACAAAAAAGGAAAGGATTAGTATTCTTAAAGAACGGAAATAAAACATAAAAGGTCCAAAATAATTTCATTGTACAAATAATTCTTGGCAGCACATTCCAACACTTCAGGACATGTCTCCACTGGTTATCCTTACGAAATAAATTTGACCAGACTAAAAGCCTAAGGTTTTCCACATGGCTCTATTGGGGTGAGATTCTAGATTCACACACAAAAGTTTGGTTCTAAAAAGGTTCCCAAGATGTCCTCGCTGTCCCCTACTAAGGGTAGCAAAGCCCCTAATTCTCACCCATTACAGGCTACAAACGAATCAAGTTCAACTCAGGGGGACTCATTTCCTACGCCTTTACGAAGGATCAGTATCCTTACAAAGACATAGGGCATATGAGTACCGAAGGTACTTGCTAGGCTTATACGAAGAATCAGTATTCTGAGATGAGCAAAGCATCCCCCACTTAATCGAATAGGATGAAGCTTGGGTGCAGAGCTTAACCAATTTTAAAATGCGTAAAATAGAATCATATTCATTGATGGACAATTAAATTGAATTTTATGTGAACTTTGCAAATTCCAACGTTAAAATAAAATGTAATCGGCACCAATCTTTTAAAAGGTCTGATTGGATCATCTAAAATGGGTTATTTTAATAAAACATTTTATTTTATTAAAACAACGATTTTGGTCTGCGAAATCACGAAAACGGGTTCGAGAGTTGGTTACGCGTGGGGAAGGGTTAGCACCCCCACAACGCCCTAAAATTGGTACCTAGCCGATTACAAAATGTTTTAATGTCGAAATTTTGCAAGTTCACGAAAAAATCGATTTATTTGTCCATTTATGAATATGAATCTATTTTGACGGTCTTACCATTCGAAAAATTATATTCTATTTTTTACTAAACAAGCATTCAAAGAAGTAATTAAAAGATAAAATAAGGAAACATGGAATTAAATTGAAATATTAAATATATACAAGAAAGTAAATAAATGAAAAAGTAAATTACGAATCTTTAAAAAAGTGTATGAACCGACTTTATTAAAACTTAACTATGAAAATTTTTGAAAAGAGTTTTAAACAAACAGATTAAAAAAGGAAATTTAAAGAAGATGACCAAATTAAAAACTATTGAAATTTAGGACCAATTATTAAAGAAAACAGTAACTATTTCGAAACAATTAAAAATATGGCATCTCATGGGATAAAAAGACTGGGTCGGAAGGTTTTAATGTGTGAAACTAACCCATTTTTCCTTGAATGTGAAATCAATTTATAATTTTTATTATGATTTTATTTCTAATCACTTTAGTTCTTAAAATTTTTATTTAATCTAAAATTTACCATTATTTGTTTTTAATTTTATTATTAAATTAAATATTATTAATATAATAATATTTTTACACTTTAGTCCGTAACATATTTATTTAATCCAAAATTGACCACTATTTGTTTTTAATTTTTATAATTTTATCTAATAAATAGTATGGTTTTATTTTTGTTTAATCCCTCAAATTTTATTTAATTTGAAATTGACATCTATTTATTCTTATTTTATAATTTACTCCAATATCTTCTAATTGCAAACTTTATGTTTTGGTCACCAATTTTATAATTGAAATTAAGGACTTGTTTTAGCTTGGATTAACCTGAAACTTGGTCTATATTTCAATGATGATATTGATTTCATAAATGAAGGTTTTATTTCAATTTATAAAAGCTTGCCCTGTATTTTATGAGTGTTTTCAAAAAGACGCATAAACTACTTCTTTTGTAATTAACACTCTATTTCAAGTCTAATTTGAACACAAATTTACCATTAAGTCTAATTGGAATTAATGAGTCTAAAATAGATCGACCTAAAACTAAGATTTTAAATTAAAATCCAACTTATAAATTATTTACATTTAGTCCCTAACCTCGATTGAATAAATTTACTTCGATTTGAACTCTCTTTTTTTTTGCGAAATAGATGTATAAGATGTTTCTTCTAATATTAAAATTGTATTTAATTTTTAAATAAATGTTTTTAAAAGCTTTATTTTCTTAGATGATTTTAGTTAAGTATTTTCGTTTTATTTTCATGTTGGTTGTTTATTTTTCACGAATTAGAATATGCTTGTTTTTTTTTAATTTGTTTTAGTCCACAAATGAGCCATTTGCAAAATTCGATATTCGATATGGATTTGTTTGGACCGAGTATTAGGTGTTACATTGGTAGACAAACTTTCAGGATTAAATTATAAAAATATTAGACTAAATTATAAAAAATAGAAATAAATAGATGTCAATTTTGGGTTAAATAAAAGTTTTATGGAATAAAATTGGACAAAAATAAAACCATGTTAAAGATATTGGACTTGATTATAAAAAATGGAAATACATAGGGGATAATTTTGAATTAAAGCAAAATTTTAGGAATTAAATTGAAAAAATCAAACTATATTAAAAATATTAGATTAAATTATAAAAACCAGAAACAAATGGGGTCAATTTTAGATTAAATAAAAATTGTAGGGACTAAAATGAATAAAAAGAATTATTTTAAAAATATTAGACTAAAAGCTTAATAGAGAGAAAAAAAACTTATTTTCTTTCTAATTTTTCATCCTCTCAACTAGACACCGACATAAATACATATATTTTCCATTCTCTCATTTTTTTCATCACTCCAATTTTCGATCCTTTTAATTTTCTTTCTTTTCTACCAAGCGCATAAGTCTAGTATTGTCCTCCACGTCTCTGAAAAAAGTCAAGCTGAGTACGTGTAATCACGTTTAATCTCATGTGTATATGATATATGCCAATAACATTAGGCGTAACTATGGAATATTAGAAAATGTGGAATGGGTTTCAGATATTTACCGTATGCAAATGTTTGGTCCTCGCAAAACCACCGGTTTCGCCTCGTAATTTTTGTATTGCGGCATCCCTTTGGCTTTCATCAATGCTTACGCTTGAGATTGTCTTGCGTGCATTCATTACCCTCTCTACCATCTTACTCCCTAAGATTTGTGTTCCTTTGCCTTCTTTCTTGGTTTCTTCTACTCTCCGGCCCCTTGTCACACAAGGTGAACACGACTGTCTTGGTGTCTTTGAAGTAGTCGAAGAAGCATTTTGATGAACTAGCCGTCCTCGAGCAGCGGAAGAAGAACGCATTTCGACCGGATTCGTTGATCTTGCTAATGGTGATACACCTCTACTTCTGGGATTTGAAGAACGCATTTCGACCGGATTCGTTGATCTTGCCAATGGTGATACACCTCTACTTCTGGGATTTGAAGAACGCATTTCGACCGGAATCGTTGATCTTGCCAATGGTGATACACCTCTACTTCTGGGATTTGTCTTATTGGTGGGGTTTGGATTTTTAGAGAGGTTTGCAGTAAGAAAATGTATAGGGTCATCTTTGTGGTTGACTTGTTTTGATGTTCGTTTACTTTTTAAAGGATCGTAGTTGGTTAGCTGAATCAAGGTGGGTGCTGCTTTGATGTTGGTTTTGGGTACTAGTTGAGTTTTTGGCCTATTATAACTAGGAGGACTTGAAAGGCATTTTGGTTTGGGATTTGGAGATTTTGGTCTGGAGTTAGCGGACTCTTTCTGGCTATGGCCTGCAAACTGATCAAGTAATTTTAGTTGCATATTGGATTCCGTATAAATGAAAACAATTGCATAGTTAGACATGATAATTTTCAAATTTAATGTTAATGCATGGATAACTGTCGTATCAAAATAATTTAGTTGAATAGAGAAAATGTAAATCACCCTCGAAAAAGGTCGAATGATTGGTAACTCCCGTTGGACGACAGGTTGAGCGGCGTTTGCTTCCATTTCAAGAGACGGAAAGAGAGGAGTTGCAGGTGGTGTTTTTAACCTATCCAGATTCCAGAATTGAATGATTGATTCAAATTGGACTCGAGTTTCTCGTGTAATTTAATTTAAAGATGGATGGATAAATAAACAGTTAGGAAGAAGATTACCAATCATAATCATTTTTGTTATTATCGGGGAAAAACTGGAATCCGGATCCTTTCTTCCCAGATGATATTCTATAGAGTGCAAAATTTCCTGCAACATTAGGTACCTAAGTAATAAGTACACAGCGATAGCGGATAAGAACTAATATATACTCCAAGCCAAGAAGATACCTGAAGCAGGTTCAAACTCATCGGAAACAGGCTGAAGGAGGGTGTCGATTCTATCTTTTTCGCGTTTATGCAATTCCCGGAACAGAAGAAGATCTTCATCTCTCTCTAACATGCGTCCATTCATCCTTACTCAATCTGTAATCTGTAATCTATAACTCAGGAATCTTGATCCATATATATATATATATATATATATATATATATATATATATATATATATATATATATTCTAGTGTAGGCCGGTTGTATTATTAATATGCCAAATAGAAAAGGTTATCTTGGTATCCAAAACAAGAGATTCTTGGAAACCTAACATTTGGCATTTAAGAACAGTAATTTTTCATACACATGCCGGCCACCCAAACAAACTTCAAATATAAAAAAAATATATATTTTTTTTGTTTGTTTTGTAATTTTTTATATACTCACGTAGTGGACTTGTGTCCCCTCCAATCACAATTGCAAAGGATGGAATTTGGATGCGTAAAAGAGTCATTTGAATTGGGCATCTTCAAAGTTGAGGACCAAGAATCCATTTAAGCTTTCTTGTTTATTACAATCAAATTATGGAGTATATGTTATAATTACGACCTAAAATCAATCATTATTTCCAATAGGTCAGTTGATTAATAATGTATACCTACTAAATCGAATAAAAATTTTGAGTTTAATTTGATTGTTACATATATTTTATTTCAAATTCTTTTTATGATTTTTTGAGATGTGATTATCATTATAATATTTGATTTTTTTTATCTCCTTACATGTGTAGCTTGGGTGTGGGAACATGTGTGAGAGGATCGAAGGTTGTGGTGTGGGTGGTGAAAGTTGAGCTCATAATCTTTAACGTTAAGTTTAAAATGAAGAAGATTTACAAGGATAGTCATTAGTTTCATGCGAACCAAAATTGCATGCTTACATCTAGACCATCCAATATTATGATAATCGTCAAATATTCAGACTTAGATTTCGGACAAATGTCAAACAATGCGATTACAGATCTCGCATGATACAAAAAGTAAGTTTTGTTCGATGTAGGTCGTCTTTTCATATTCTGAAATTTAAAATTAGTAGATGCGACCTCACGTTTTGGGAACGCGAGGTCCCTGAAAAAATGAAAATATCTCGTCTAAATTAAAATATACCTCGCGTTTTGAAGAAAGCGAGGTCTTCGAAAATCCAGGCTTGAATACAAGGGTGTATAGGCACGTTCGAGGCATTTTATCATGCCATTAGCCCGAGAATTTTGGTAATTTTTAAGCTTAGATACGTAGTATTGGAACTTATCTTCCATTTGAGTTGATATTGGCACGTACGAGACATTGCACATTGTATTAAAAGCGCGTTGAAAATGCTTCCAACGCTTGTTTAAGAAGTTGAAATGGCTTAGTAGGCATGTTGGAGGTGTTTTCCCGGATTATTATTAGAACAATCTTTGTAATATTTTAAGTTAGAGGCCTAGTATTAAAACTTACCTTTCATTTTAGACTGATATTGGCACATAACAAATTTTTTGAACGGTATAAAAATGACCATGAAAATGGTTCCAAACCTTAGTTTTGGGCATGAATAAAAATGTAACATTCTTTGAGAATCATGTTTGATAGGTTTATCCGAAAAGTTAATGTCGCATTCGCGTAATCCTCAAGCGTAGGGCATAGTATCGAGGGCATATAATTGTAATTAAAAAGAATTGTAACTAAAAAGTAAGAAGCTAAAATAATTAGTCGTTCAATAATTGTAATTATAAATCATGATGAAATGATTAATTTAAAACAAATACATAAAATGAATAAAATAAATTATCGGAGCCCTAAAATATAGACAAATGGCACCATAAATCGTCTAAGTTGTTGGAGCCCTAAACCTTCGTCCATGACGTGGGTAGTCGAGGACTAGATTCGCGAATTTCGTGAGTACCCGATAATCAACATCATCCACGACACATATGTCTCCAACAACGTTACATGCAGTGGTCTTGAACCACTCATTCCCTGATATTGCGATATGCTGTAGCGCTTCAACCAAAACACGGAAGACACATATCGCCAATATTATTAACCGACCAAAATAATGTAATCATTGTATAAATGCAACTACTTACACCAACAGATCGCAATATCATGAAAATAAATTTGTAAAATAATTTCCCTGAAATGTGATATGCTGCCATTAGTAGCAACAATTGTATATTCTCTTCGGATCTGATACAAATTTTTCTTAAGCGAGAGCAAATACTGGTGGGTTTGGTTGCCATCGTTTCTACCTTATATAGTCAAATATTCGCGCTCTCCGAAACACGAGATATTTGGACACATTTTTTTAATAGACCTCGCATTCTGCAAAACGCGAGGCGTGTAGAGATCCCTGACGTCGCAAAAGAAGTACATTGGACCTCGATATATCCAGAGCGCGAGGTCTATTTTTTTAATTATGATTGAAATCATAAATTCCACCGTCTACAAATAAATTTCATGAGAGAAACAAGCGCGTGAAAAATGACGTCGAAGCTTTTTTAGGCTCATAATAATAATAATGTAAGTTTATTACTTTTCAAACAAATACATTAAATGAAGAAACTGGATTATGCTAGTTAGGCCACATAAAATGAAGAAACTAGATTATGGCAGTTAGGCCAATGATTCTAGTCAAAGATGGCAATTTGTACATAAATGGGCCAAGATCAGCGACGTTTGCACCTATCGTATTGTACCTCTGGCACGTAGGAATTGACGATGTGGACAATTGGCGATTCTGATGTCCCCCCAGAGGTTGCAGTTGCAACCCACTCCCATCATTATCTAATTTGGTAAAAGCATTGACTCCGGTTACAAGCGATGCTCTTCACCTAGCCTCTACAATTAAGGAGTAAAAATAAGTTACTCGCAACCTCACCAAGTATGTTTACAGGATTACCGCCACTTTAAGAAGACCACATTTTTCTTAATATTGTGATCTTCCATTCATCTTGAATAAAAATGTGGAACATCCCTCTCACGAAAATTGTCAACCCATGAATAACAGATAAAAATTTCAGAAACGTGGTTTGTTGTCATTTGGGGTGGTGATTTTTTTCTTCGGATATGATGGTAATCAACAACAGTTTAGAAAAAAAATGGGTTGATAGCAAGCAAAAGTTGGTGACTGAGTTTGTATGTTTGGCCTAACTTCTATTTATACAAGCGTGCCTCGCATTTTGCAAAACGCGACTTCCTTAGATATTTGACATGGCACTGGACCTCGCGTTCTGCAAATAGCGAGGTCCATTTAATTTAATATAATTTTAAAAGTAAGATTTAATATAAAAAGGTTGTTGAGAATTGAAAATAATTTGGCATTGGCACATGGGAATTAACCTCCGTAGCCGTTTAAAACAAACACGTTTAAAATGGTTATAACGCTAGTTTTTGTCCAAAAATAAGAAGTTGAAATGGCTTGGTAGGCATGTTGGAGGTATTTTCCTCGGTAGCAATTTTTCAGTGGGTTTATTTGGTCATCTTATATAGCCAAATATTCCTGCGAATTAGATGGACCTCGCGTTATGCGGAACGCGAGGTCTACAGATATTCCTGACATGGTAGGAGAAGTACATAGTGTCATGTACGCATACCTCTCTATGTGCATAGTGCAAGGTTGTACGGATTTAAATTTATTTTAATAGTAATTAAAGGCAGATTTTTCCAAAGACTACAACGACACAAAAACTCACTCACCTTTCATACATTTCAACAACAAGTAATTTAGGTTGTTAAGTTTATTACTTTCAAACAAATACATCAACTAAAGAAAATTAGTTAATAGGGGATTTGAGCGGTTTGAATATTTGTTCTTTTGGTGCCAAGGATTCCCATATATACTGCATAGTTTCTGCTGTCTAGTTTTTTCTCGATGTTTAACCAAATCCTCAGGACAATAAATTCGTGTTGATCGTAGACGACTATATTTTTTGCGTCGTAGTGGAAAATTTGGCCATATTATAGGTTCACCACCAATTGCGACCCGATCAAGTTCATTCCCGATGGAAGGGAACTCATATTCATAAACCTTGGATATAGTTTCGAGTAAGTATACTGGGTCAGCCAGTTGTATGTAGCCTAATCGTACAGACGAACAAGCAGCAATGGCGTGCAGACTCGGGTACCTGAATGTTTGGAATTCTCCACACTTGCAACGCCTATCTTCCAGATTAACCTCGTACGTGTTGCGCTCTATGCCTTCCCTAGAATATTGTGATACTTCGAACAAATGTTGTTGGCGCGAGAAGCATGTAGCAGTCATCACATTTGAATACCTCACAAAGTTTTGAAATTTATCGTTAAGCTCTGAGTGGAGGATGTGGCCACCTTCCATATGCTCCGCTGCTTGATTTCCCAAGGTTGCAAATAAGGTAGCCAATCGATAATATGTGGTCTTGACAACGGAGGTGATAGGAAAATGTCGCACTCCCTTTAGTGATGAATTCACGACCTCAGCCAAGTTTGTTGTCATGTGACCATATCTTTTAGCACCATCAAACGATCGAAGCCATTTTTCCCTCGGGATTTTTGCTAGGTAATCGTGTCCCGCTTTGTTCCTGAGTAGAAGTTCTTAAAACAGCTCGTCAACCTCGTACACGTAATACGAGTTGCATGTAAAAATATGGTGTACTTAACTCTAAATAATAAATAGCAAGATATATTGAACGGAAATGAGTGGAGTAGGACGTACTCATTCGAAGCAGCATTTGGCGTTCGCCATCATTCTTGTACACCTGTAAGTGGTTTGCAGCAATGTGATGTAAACAATACCGGTGATGAATATGGGGAGGTTCTGAAGACGGACCCATACGCTCGAGCACCCATAGGAGCGCCATGCCTCTGTCAGAAATAACGCATAACCCATCTTCTCTTTCACGCATAATATGAGATAGGACTTGCGTTCACAAGTTTTGAAGGAAGAATACCCAAGAGTCAAGATCTTCCGTCTCAACTATTGCGAAGGCAACAAGAACGGTTTTTTTTGTTGTCGTCTTGTACAACCGCTAGTAACAAAATGTGTGTGTATTTTCCGTTCAACCAAGTGTCGTCAATCTGAACCATGGTCTTGCAATATTTGACTGCATTGACGCACTACGAAAAATTCCATAATAGGCGGTGGAATTGACACATTCATGGTACTAGACGATCATTTTGGTACGCACCTCTATTTTCCAGGTTCACAACCATTCCCGGTATATGTCTCTTCATTAGTTTTAGCCACGGCCGCAACTCTCTATAGGATTCCTTCCACCGGCCATATAATTTTTGTATCCCCTCCACCTTGCGTATCGTGCTCTGTGGTACTCAACTATGTAGTCATACTGAGATTTGGATGCAACAATACACATCACAATCGTTACACGCAGATTTGCCTTAACAAACGGAATGAAGGCTTCGCAAAGCATGTGCACATACAAGTTAGGATGATCCTGACTTAATCTGTTAACCGTACAGGCATGAGGCCCCTCGAGTTTTGTGATCCGCCATAGCCCTTTCAGCTTCTTCAAGCATGATACACGAACCCTCCATGTACACTTCTGGCTCTTGTGGGCACATTACGCAATGTAGTAATCTGGTTGAGTATTCTTCACAGTCACCGTAACTGATTTGCGTATGTTGTTGTTTTTTATGGCAGCCACGAGAGTTTTTTTCCTCAAGAAGGTCATCCCAATACTGAGTTCACCATCAGCACGAGGGTTGTACTGCTCAAGTTTTTAGAACCACTTAAATTCTAGAATATTGAAAGATTTGATATAAATCGTCGTAAAGTGCGATTGTGGCTGGTAAACAAAAACCGGGATGGAAAAATATAGATTGTTGGGTGGTTGGGCATGTTCTTCGTTGCCTCCGACTGAATCCTCTAATTCGTCGTATTCCTTCACTTCGTCGGGAATGTCAAGGTCTTCTGGTTGATTGGGGAAGGGCTTTTGCTCATCACCATCGGGCCCCGACTCCCTTATCGGTTCTTTATCACAAATAGCTAAACCCTCAAATTGGAATAGGTCTGGGTCGTCGAATGATACGACAACAGATTTACCACTTGCTCGTCAATCACGAGGACGCTGATGAGACCGCTCACCAAATGTACTACCAAGACCAACACCAAGATCAAGGTCGATAGAACCAATACAAGAATATCTCCCCACAGATGATTCAACATATTCCACGGTAGGGATATACGTTGAATATCGTCCAAATGTGAAATAGACAAATAGATTAAACGCGTCATGGTCTTGCGACATAATGTAGTTTTGCGACAAAGACGCGATGGCACCCATACTATCCGGCGTGTATGTCTAATGTCTGGCCATATCGTACGATAATGCCGCGCTGGCACCCATATTATACGACGTGTATATTGAATGTCTGGGCATATCGTATGATGATGCACCGAAGTCAACGTTCGGTGGCATGTTCAAGTTGATGTCAAGACTGGCTACACAAGAATGTTGTAAGTTGTGAAATAGTCCCGCTTTAAGTGCAAGTGTACATTGATGCCTAGTTGTAATATAAAAGATATCGTCTCCACAGGGATTGTGAAATCTTTCAGAATTTATCTTCCTGCACAAGTAAAAGTAAAAACACAAGTGATTGGGATTTGATTTGATTTGAATAAAACTAAAAGCAAGTAAATTAAAAGATTGAGAATTTAGTTTGAGAGAATGGGTCGGTATTGGAATGCGTCGTAGTGTGGATATTGAATGTTTTGTTTCGGTTAAAATGCTACAAAATCGACTCAGCTGTCTTGGCAGTTGTCAAGGCGATGCCTCGGCAGATAACCCGCCGAGGCAAAGAGTGATGCACTGCCCGGGCGGCTGAGTGATGCTTCAAATTTTGGCAAGGCTTCCTTAAGTGACTCCTCCTTATCCCTAAGTCGAAGTGCTATAGGCGAACACGTCTTGATAATACCTCCCGACGTGAATCTAAGGATGAACACCAACCAATTCTTAAGCCTCCTTTAGCCGCTGAACTTCTAACTTATTCCTAAGTCGAAGAAGTTTCACCCCAAGTTGTAGAAAACTGTGTTTACTTATTTCGTGAGTCTAACTCTCCTGATATTAGACAAATTGATAATTGCTCTCTTTTCTCCGATTTGGTTGCAAACAAGAGTAATACCAAGAGTAAACAAACTTTGAAATTTTATTGGAAACACTAAAAACCTAACGAATACAAACAATCTCTCACAACTACTCAACAAAACAAACCCTTAGCCCTAGGAGATGTTTACAACAAGATGGATGAATAGAAGGACTAGGGTTTAGTCTAAGAACTCTCGATATCTTTTCCTAGTCGGCTAAGATGCATTATACATAAGCCTTGGCCTACTCGAAGTTGGTTAAGGGACTAGAGTACAAGTTGGAATTAAAGTAGATCTTCTAAAAAGATTAAACTCTAATTAAATCTTCATTTAATCCAAGCTTGACTTCAGGTTGGCTTCAAAATCCTTGAGCTTTGACTGTGGCTTTCATGGGCTTTTGGGCTCTGATCTTCATATAAGTGGTCTCTAAAAATCGGGCTTGATATGTTCTTTCAATCGCATACCATTTTGCATATTTTTAGCTGCCTTAGGATGCTGCCTCTGCGGTGCACCATCTGATGCCTCGGCAGAGATCTGTATCAGTGTGAATGGCTCAGCATGGCTCCATATTCTGGTCTTTTCCTTCGTAGCTTAGTCTAATCAGCTCTCCAACAGGTACATCAACATCTTCCATCGATTGTCGAGCTCATTTCTTCTACCCTTCTTGCTGCCTCGTCATGGTTTGTTTGGGCGGGTATCTACGCACAATAAAGCACATACCTGAGTAGTATATTTTATAAAGAAAAACAATGGAATTCATCAAACAAGGCAGATTATCTAATCTATGCAGTTTTGTGTATGTTTATCTAATTATGCAACTAAAATGGGCATAAGTCTAACAATAATTGAGCTATCCTAGGGCTAAAATCTAGTACTTTTGTACACTTAACACGCCCCCAAACTCGAACTATTGCTTGTCCTCAAGCAATGCAATCTAATAGTAACATGTCAAAACTTAAAATTTTAAGAAAACTTAGTCTGAAAATACCTTGAGCGACCTTTACATACCGTGCAACTATGCACGTGATAGCAACCCTTCGAATGACAATGGACTTATCTGGAACCGAACTATGTTTCTCGTGAGTGTGTGCGGGTCTTGTGACAAGAATGATTCTTTGGATCCTAAGTAAACTTTAGTAAAACACCTTAATTTCATTGGGTTTCTTCAAAGTAACCTTCACTATAGTCAATGTTAGGTATCTCTAGTTTTTTAAGCAACTTACTACAGCCGGTTTTGGGCACCTCTAGCTTATCCTAGAGCCAGTTTTGGGAACCTCTAGAATATGTCCTATTTTTTCGTATTACTTCAAGTTCTACCCAAGTTTACTAAGTGAATTACCTAAGTTTCCTAGAAGTCCTTAAATCAAACCAGACACAAAGGGTGTTTCTTTAAGTTCAGAACATAGTTGGATTCTAAATACTTCCAAAGTCATGCTAAGGTTGTTGTTTCGGCGGGCAATCTGTCGCGGTGGGTAAAGGCTAGTCAATTGTTTTTCAAACTAACATTTTCTTTCAATTTTAAATACAAGTAGTTACACTATGTCTTATATGCTTCTAACTATGCAACTACATGTAATGAAAACAGAAAATAAAAAGAAAAAAAATTAAGACTAATTTTCCCCCCAAACTCGAGAGGAGCATTATCCTCAATGCATGCATACATACTCAAAATACAACATAGAGTAGATAAAAAAGGAAGATGATAGCTTAGAATTTTGGCGAATCGGAGGAGGTTTCTTCTTCTTCGTTATCGCTAAGTATCATCCGCCGTTGAACTAGTGCATCAAGTCTTTTGGTCGCCCTTGGCAGATGCTTGCGAGATGTTGGTGTTGGTTGGTCCGGCATTGTGACTTTCCGTTCACTACCGTCTTCGTTGTCCAGGCATATCTCCTCGGTGTTGGATGCTTTCCTCTTTTTGGTTGGAGAGTATGCGGTCTCGAGCTTCTTTGTAATGGAACAGACCGCGTCTTGCCACACCGAATATGATGATAATGAATTGAGGAAGGCAGAATCGGATGGTTCTACTGCGGGGGCTGCTACCCTTGATGGTTATCCTTCTTTTCCGATTGGGACGGCTGCGGTGTCAACACAATTGTTTGAGATGGAGAGGACTTCTGTTGTTGTGGTTGGTGCTTCCATGGGGTCAGAGGCAGCTCGTGGTGTGGTCGAGACTTGGGCGGTTGGAGTGGTCGAGTCTGCGACATTGCGTGAAGTCGAGGCAGAGGTGGTTGGTGCGGCTTGGGCATGAACCTCCGTATGGAATTCTGGGAACTGGGTAGTGTGCGTCGGGAATTTCTCCTTGAGAACTACAATTATGGCAACGTTAAAATCTCTAATGTATTCCATAAATGTGAGCTGGCTTCTCTCCATTCGATCCAACTGAGCTGCAAGGCCGCCGATTGTGGTTGCCGAGGCGAGCTAGTGGTACGGTTGTTGGCTGCCCATCTCAGATACCTCGGCATAGTTCTATGGGGTGGCTTCTTGTATTTCCATTTTTCTCAAGATTATATCCATTGTCCATCATGTACGCTCCAGGGTCATACTGTCGTTGGGATCGGTGGGGACGAACACTTTGTTGTACAATTCTGTGATCAAGCTGGCGAAGTAAAGCTGGCACCTACCTTTCTGTCTCCAAATATAAATTTCATTAGAAATTATCTCACCAATATTAATAATTATGTTGTGGAGTATAGAATGGATAAGTGCTAGGTGGGGCTTATCCACTGTCGAGTTGTGCGACATGGGAAGGATTCGCCTCTTGACGAATGTGTTCCACAACTTGACTTCTGGGAGAAGGTTCCTTCTATTAACCGTTCCCTGATTTTTCCTCATGTTCTATACGGTGCCCGGGATGCAAAGCTCTTGTTTAATCTTCTCGTACTTTTCTGCCGTCAAGGAGTCAACGAACTCCTGGTGTTCATCATGTCCAACGTGGGTGCCATAGAAAGAGTTGATTCTGTTGACATCAATCACCATTCGTCGCCCTCTATCATTCACTGTTGGATCTTTGGCTGTCGGCCCATGGGCATAGAATTCGCGAACCAGGGTTTGATTCGCCTGTTTGGGCTGTTGGGCAAAAAATTGCCATCGTTGGTGTTCAATCTTGTTGAAGATGAAGTTGTCAAGCCCAAAGTTCCTTTTTGTCGTCTCATAAAAAAACCCTTGTTCTTCCCACACAGCTCGCTCTTTAAACTTCTGATTGTGTGGTGCTTTAACTCGGGGTGTTCTTACCATCTTTGGTTTGGGAGTAGGGTTTTGGAAACTGAGAGAGTTGTGAGAGCCTTGAGAGTAATCTGAAAGAAAAGGAAAACTTTTGAAACAAAACACAAGAGAAAGTAAAGAAGAGTGAATAGTAAAAAAATGAGGGGGTTTAAATAGGAGTGAAAGTTGCCTGGTGAAGGATTGCTACCGTTTCGTTTGTCGAGGCAGTCGTTGCCTGGGTACAGAGCCATTGGAACGGAACGACTTTATCTGCAACAGCTAGTTTTGGCGGGTAAATAACGTCTGCCGCTGTGTAATACCGTGACAGACTTCACTGGTAGACTTGAATGGTTGATGGGTTGGGCTTGATTCTTCTCTCTTCCTTTGGGTTTTGTTTCTCCTAAAATAAACTGAAATAAAAGTATTAAAGCATGAAAAATAAAATACATGCTAAAATAAATCTAATGCCTAAAAACATAAAATTAAAAATAATGTGGTTGAAAAATAAATGCAAGAAATTTAAATCTAATTCCTAAAAATTAAAAATAGAAAAGAAGAATTTATGTTGTATTAGGAGTGCATTTGGATGCATCTCCTAACATAACCACTTCCTTGTCTCTTTAAATTCATGTGTAGTGCCTTAATCTCTGCCCATTCACTTTAAATCCATGCCCATCCTTGGTAGATTTGATCGTGACTGCACCATGTGGGAAAGCTTTAACTACCTCGAACGGGCCAGACCATATTGATTTCAACTTTCCTGGGAATACGTTCAATCGAGAATTGAAGAGGAGTACTTGTTGCCCGGGCATAAATTGCCTTAGCAGAAACTTCTTGTCTTGCCATTTTTTTGTTTTCTTCTTGTATATTCTCGAATTGTCATATGCCAAGGCTCTGAATTCTTCGATCCCATTCAGGTCCACGAGTCTCTTTTTCCCGGCTTTGTCCTAGACTAGGTTTAGTGCCTTGATGGCCCAGTATGCCTTATGTTCAATCTCAACGGGCAGGTGGCAGATTTTTTCATACACGATATGATAATGTAACACCCTGTTTTTGGGCCTAGATATTTTAAACATCGGATCGGACCGGTCGGGAACGGTTCGAATCGCGTAAAGTGATTTTAAGAAATCAAGGATAGGGATAGGATAAAATTGTGATAAAATTGCTAAAATCCTCTAAAAATATAATTAAGAGGTTGGTCAAATCAATTTTACAAAATGGATTTTGGAAAGTGGACATTTTGAGTAGTGACCAAATTGTAAAGTTTCAAAATTGGGAAAATGTGCTTTTTAAGGTGGAAGCCAAAATCTTAGAATCTTTAGGGGGCTGTAAGTCAATTTGACCTTTCTTCAATATGACATGTGTTTTAAATGGATTTTAATTAAAATATGATATTAATTAATTGGTAGTTAGTGGATTTTCATTTTACGTAACTATCAATTCCCTCTCATTTTAGCCAAACACCATTTTCTCTCATCTTTTCTAGAATTCATTCTCCTAAAAATCCTCTCAACATTTTCTAAGTCAATTTCAAGAGATCTTCTTTAATTCCTCAAGAATTTTGCAAGGAAAACTTGTCATCTATTAAAGGAAGCAAGGATTGGAGGTAAATCTCATTCTCAACCTCTAATCTAAGTTCTTTATTGAAATTCCCAAGATATTTGGCTTCTAATAACTATTTTTGATTGAGTTTTTAATATAGTATTGATTTGAGATCAAAATCTTATGAAAATGTGAGTGAAATCTTGATTTTTTGGACTTGATGAGTTGGGCACTGTTTGGTGTTGATTTTAATTGATTTTTAAGTTGATTTATATGTTAAGAGGATGTGTTATTAATATAGATCCCGAAATCATTGAGATCCTTGAGTTTCTTGGTAGTTTTAAGTGTGATTTTGGGGTGTAATAGTGGAATTGTGATTGCTGGAGGTATAAGGATGAGTTGGGATGTTTATTAAATGTGTTTTGTTGCTGATAATGCTTTGGAAGTGATGTATAATGGCTGGGCTTGGTTTAGGAAGCAATCGATTGAGTTTTCGGTTGTGTTGGAAGGGTATTTTGGTGTAGTTTGAGTGGGTAACGAGTCTATAGATTGTTGTTGGTGTTAGAATGCATTTTAATGCATTAGGATCTCTGTTTTGTTGATGTGAAAATAGGGGATCTTGATCCGGAGGCTAACGAGGTGATTTTGGAAGCTTCGGAGGAGTAATTTTCGTGTCGGTGAACAATGCTTCGCGTATCGGTGAGTGGAAATGAAATTTCTTGCTTTGTAACATCTTGAGCATGCTCTTGGGAGCTTAGTGTAAGTTTGATACACTTAACTAAGCTCAAGTGTATGTGCTTCGGTAATCCCTCTCTTGGAAATGTGTTAAGGTTGATGAAAATGCATTTGTTGTAGGATTGGATTTGTCTATTGTTTTCAAGCATGTTTAAGCATGGTTTAATGCTGGATTTTTTGTCATTATGTTAAGGATGCACTAGGTAAGTGATCCTTGGTTTTCATATGAAAATGCATATGATGTTAAGCATGTATGCTTGTAGAAATGACATTGTGGATATGCTTGAAAAACAGTGGATTAATATGGATAAATGATTATATTGGCAAGTGATGAAAATGGTTTTTGGTTACTTTAATCGGATATAGTTAGCCGGCTATAGGATAGGGTGCACCATGAATAAAGTCGCCTTGGATGTCAAGGGGTTGTGATTGTGCCGTAATCTCCATCCAAGTACCCTAACGATTGAGGTTAAGATCACAATGGTGAATGGTTAGTCCCGTGTATGAGTCTTGTGTATGTGTCCCATACTCTCGTTAGTGGAATTATACAACTACCGGTGAGTGATGTTGAGGGGTTGAGATTGTGCCACTATTCTCCATCACGGGTGTTGAGGGGTTGTGATTGTGCCATATGTCTCCACCTTGTGTAGTCCGGTAGTTTGTATGAAGCGTGAGGGACAACGCTTGTAATCCGTGTATCTGATTGTGTCTTGTGTTGTAATGGTTTTTGGATTATCACTTGAAAGCCAATAATGTAAATGAATTAAGTGAAGCATGAGATGCGTGTGAATGATGCAAGGGTGCATGAGAAATATGTGTATGATGCAAGAATGCATGTGATGCTTGTTAAAGCATGAGCAAAGGTTTATTTGCTGTTGTAAATTGATGCATATGTGCATGAGGTTTCAAAAGTGCATTGAAGTCTTGAGAAGACTTGTTTTATAAAGGGCATGTGTGTAAAGTGTTGCTTTTGCAAATCATGAGTTATGCATTGATGAATGTTGTCTAGCGATCCTCACTAAGCTTATTGCTTATGCTCGTTTGTTTCATCAATGCAGAAAATTGAACATTTGGAGGCAGCTCAAGAGCAAGAGGAATCCAAGGTTTTGCTAAAGAAATGTATGTGGTTCATCCTTAGTGTAATAAGAGGCAATGGGTGGGAATTTATACTTTGGAATGTTTGAGAATGTTTTTTTTTTACTTTGAGCATGTTAGATTGCCTATACTTGAGTTGTAAATGGTCTTTGGAGTTTGGATTTTGGTTTATTTGGAGTTTTGACATGTTATGGTTTTGGCAAACTGGAAAGCATGCCTTTAGTGCCTTTGCTTATGTGTCGGTTGCTATGTTTAGGCTATAGCTTCGATATGATGATTGTTGATATGTATCCTTGATGTATGCATGTTGTGGCATATTTTGGGGTTGATTCGAGTATGAAAAAGCATGAAAAACCAACATTTTCTGCTGTCACAGTGCAGGGTGTATCGAAACACCCTTAACTGTTTCGAAACGGAGGCATGTAATGGTCATTGCGTTTCGGAATAGCTGAAGGTGTTTCGGAATAGTTTGGCCACTAGAGAGGCCTGTTTCGATATTTGTTGAGTGTGTAAAAGTTCTATCATTTACACCTTTTTAAACCCATATTTCTGCTGCATTCAAGCATCATTGCATTACATTTAGGTTAGTTTTCAATAAAACATCACAATCATATAAAAGGCACGGATTCTACTGAAAGATGGCTATTTTTGCAGGCATCTGTCACAGTAGATGTCGAAGGCAGGCGCAGGGCAGATAAGCAGGAGAGCTAAACTGGACAAGCAGCTGAAGAAGACGAACCTGTCATGGACCTGTCGTGACAGCATGGTGACAGCAGATTTATGAAGAGGAAAAGTGAAGTGGACCTCGATAGATAGAGAAAAATCTGCTCGTCTGTCGTGTGGAAGCCAAATATTTTTCCAAGCCCCGGATCAAAAGATATGTCAAGCCAAAGCTCAAGGAGAGGAATTTCCATGAAACAAGGAGGCGGCTGAAAAATAGGAATCCTTAGAGATTTAGTCTTTATTAGAATCTTACTTTTAATTAAAGTTGTAATCCTTGTTACCTTAGATAACTTGAGCCCAAAGCTTATATAAAGGGCATAGATTAAACCTAGGGCATAGCCGACTACCCCATAACCGAAACCAAAACCCTGCCGTTTACCTGTCACCGATATGTTCTAAATTCCCCCTAGGGCTACGGGTTGTTTTGTAAAGTAGTTGCAAGGGTTGCTTTGTTTTAGGATTTTTCAAGTTCAATAAAATAAACTTCAAGTTCTTTTATCTTGGTTTTAATATCTTGCAAGAGCATCGGGAGAGCATTGTGAGGTTATCTATTTACTTAGCATCGGGAGAGTTAGTATACGAAAGAGGTAAAAGCGCATTCTCTAGTTTATAGTTGAACCATCTCGTGCTTAGGGATAAGGCGAGGTTAAGTGGCTAAGGAAGAATTCATACACATCGGTGTTCATCCTTTGATTCACGCCGGGAGGTATCATCAAAGACGTGATCATCGACAGACTTGTGCCTAGGGATAGGGCAAGGCAGATCAGGGATTCTTGCCAAGCTTGAGGTACGGAGTTAGTGTTCGCTGCCGCGACAGCTAACGGACAGACGCCGCGACAGGTGCTGTCGACGACGGGTGCGACGACAGAACTGGAGATCTTAAACAATTCAATACCTACACTACTGAGCAACTCAATACCAGCCCATTCTCTCTCTCTTGATATCTCAATCTTTTATTTACGTTTTTACTTTAATATTCGTGACAATTCTCTTAAATATTTCTCTTTACTTCGTGCAGTGAATTTGGGTGGAGTCATTAGCCCAATCCCTGTGGAGACGATATCCGATACTTAGTATCACTTTACTACTTGCGTCGTGTATACTTGCACTATAATTGCGATAGACTATTTTACACGCAACAAGTTTTTGGCGCCGTTGCCGGGGATTGGCAACATAACTGCACCTTTCTTTCCTTGCACTTTTTGTTTTTATTTTTTGTTTTTATTTAAATTTTCTTTAATTTCTCTTTTTTGTTTTAAACTCTTGCTTTTCACGAGGTCTTCTTGTTTATGCGCAGATCTAAAAGAGGCGAAGATCCTGAGTATAAATTAGATCCGGAGATCGAACGTTCCTTCAATCTCAAGAAACAGATTCGCTACCTTTTAGACCGAAACGAATACCTTGAAGAACAGCTAGAGCAGATGGCCCGTAATCAGCCTGTCGGTGAAGAAATCCCGCCTGTCGGTGACCCGCCCGCGGCAGGTGGACGACGGTCATGTCGTGACTACATGCTGAACGATCATGTAGAGCTGGAGACCACGCTGCCGGATATTGATGTTGACAACTTCGAGCTTAAACCTGTCATGTTTAGTATGATCAACAACGCCGGGCAGTTTGGTGGTTCTGCGACAGAAGATGCTAGGGAGCATCTTAAAACATTCCAGGAGATCTGTGGTTCATTTAGACTACCAGGAGTTAGTCCGGAGATACTGAGGCTTCGGTTATTCCCCCATTCATTGAGGGATAGAGCTAAAACTTGGTGGAATAAACTTACACCGGGTTCTATTATGACTTGGGCAGATTTAACTCGTGAATTTTTGTCTCGTTTTAATCCTTCACATTTAGCTGAGCGATTACGTAATGAAATTGCTACTTTTCAACAGGAAGATGACGAGCCAATGCACGAGGCCTGGGACAGATTCACAACTCTTCTACGAAACTGCCCAATGCATGGATTCCCCGTCTGGAATCAGGTAACTAAGTTTTATAATGCTGCTAACTTACAAACTCGCATTCGAATTGATTCTGCAGCGAATGGACTATTATTGGATAAAGATCCGGACGAGGCCCTGCAAGTTTTGAAACATCTGGCTAAGAATGAGGAGCAGTTTCCAACCGCTAGAAGAGGGGGTAAACGGGTACTTGCTGTCAAGGATTATGAGGCCGACAGCACTATGAAATCACAGGTAGCATTCCTCACTAAAGCCATGAAACACTTATTGAGTGAAGAGGAAGTACGAGGGTTTGCTGTCGAGGAAGTTTGTGCTACATGTGAGGGAAATCATAGTAGGGATGAGTGCCCTATAAATATAGAAGAAGGAAAATATGTTGGAAATTACAAGCCAAACTACAATTCCAACAATTACAACCCTAATTGGAGGAAAGATCCCAAATTTTCCTGGAGTAACCCTAACAATGCCCTAAATCCGCAAGCATATAATCAGAATCAGGGGGGTCCTAGATTGTTGACGCGACAGCAGCCGCAGCCGCAGAACCTGCCGCAGAACCTGCCGCCTCAGCAACAACAGCAGCCACCACCTGCCACGAGTAGTATATTGGAGCAGACTCTGGCCACCTTTATGTCTCAGACTGGTACGTATATGGAGAACATCAATAAGTTTGTCAAGAAAACGGAAGACTTTATGGATGAAACTAAGATGAGAATGACAAATCATGAGGCCACCTTGAAATCTCTAGAGACACAAATGGGTCAGGTGTCGCAGCATATTAAGCCACGGCAGAATGGAGGTTTCCCTAGCAATACTGAAAATGCTAGACCGCCCCCACACGAGCAATGTAAGGCGATTACGACTAGGAGTGGGAAAAAGTTACCAGGGCCGGAAAAAGAAGCTGAAACAGAAAAGGAACCTACCTTGGATAAACCTGCCGAGGAAGCTGCCCCGACAGGTAATAAACAGACTGCTGCCGATGAGCCTGTCGCGACAGCAGAAGCGACAGAGGAGAAAAAAGATGAGTATCGTCCTCAGATTCGCATGCAGTGGGAAGGACGCATTGCTGATTACCGTCCTCCACCATCTTTTCCGCAACGAATACAGCAAGCTAAGCATGAATCTCAACTTAAAAAAATTTATGATATTTTTAAACAGGTTCATATTAACATTCCGTTGTTAGATGCTGTTAGGGAAATGCCCGGTTATGCTAAATTTCTCAAGGATGTCATGTCTAAAAAATCTAAACTTGGGGAATTTGAAACGGTAAGGATGCAAGAAGGTTGCATGAGTATTCTTCATCGACAACCACCCCAGAAAAAGAAGGATCCGGGGAGCTTCCTCATACCTTGCGTAATCGGCGATAAATTTGTGGGTAAGGCATTATGTGATCTTGGTGCTAGTGTTAATCTAATGCCTAAATCTGTTTTTCAGAAATTAGGTATTGGCAAGGCGCGGCCCACGACAGTTACCCTACAGCTAGCCGACCGCTCTTACGTTCACCCCGAGGGAAAAATTGAAGACATCTTGGTAAGAGTGGATAAACTTATTTTTCCTGTTGACTTTCTTATTTTAGATTGTGAGGCAGATGAGAACGCACCATTCATCCTAGGGCGACCCTTCTTAGCCACGGGAAGATCATTGATTGATGTGGAGAAAGGAGAACTCACCATGCGCGTAAACGATCAAGAAATTAAGTTGAACGTTCTCCAAGCAATGAAACATGCTGATGTGGATGAGGAATGCAAGGCCATCATTGAGGTGACCTTTGATCAACCCTGCATCAGGACGGGCTGCCGAGATATAAAATTTGGTCACTGCTGCGACAGCCATCTACAAGCCTGTCATGACAGTGACGATGACAGCGCCGACGACAGTGACTCCTCTAAATCCGATACATCTGATACTGAAGGTCATGAGGAGGTAGACTGGTTAGAACATCGCCCAGGTAAGTTATTCGAACCCTTGAATTACACTTCGGATAACCATTTAATCAAAAAGCCATCTACTGTTGAACCACCTGTCTTAGAACTTAAGCCCCTGCCAGGGCAGCTCAAATATGCTTATCTTGGTTGTGATAAAACACTGCCCGTAATCATCTCTGCTAAGCTGCCGCAGGAACAGGAACGACAGCTGATCGACATGTTGAGACAGCATAAAAGGGCGATAGGATGGACTATAGCAGACATTCAAGGCATTAGTCCGGCAATCTGTATGCACAAAATCCTCCTAGAGGAAGATCATAAGCCGACTATTGATGCCCAACGGCGGTTAAACCTTGCAATGAAGGAGGTAGTGCGTAAAGAAATAATTAAATGGTTAGATGCTGGTATTATTTACGCCATCTCCGATAGCAAATGGGTAAGCCCGGTACAATGTGTTCCCAAGAAAGGAGGCATGACCGTGATAACCAACGAAAACAATGAGTTAATCCCAACCACGACTGTGACCGGTTGGAGGGTTTGTATGGACTATCGGAAGCTTAACAAAGCTACCCGAAAAGACCACTTTCCTTTACCCTTTATTGATCAAATGCTTGATAGATTAGCGGGTAAACCTTACTATTGTTTTCTTGATGGTTACTCAGGTTATAACCAAATCGCTATTGCACCAGAGGATCAAGAGAAAACGACTTTCACCTGCCCCTACGGAACATACGCATTTAGGAGGATGCCGTTTGGACTCTGTAACGCACCTGCCACCTTCCAAAGGTGCATGATGGCTATATTCTCCGACATGGTTGAGGACTTCCTTGAAATTTTCATGGATGATTTTTCCGTCTTTGGAGACGATTTTGAGAGCTGCCTCGGCAACCTTAAAAAGGTACTTGAAAGATGTGAAAAAGCTAATCTTGTTCTTAATTGGGAAAAATGCCATTTTATGGTAGATGAAGGGATAGTTTTAGGCCATAAGATTAGCTGCCGTGGGATAGAGGTCGACAGGGCAAAGATTGAAGTCATAGAGAAGCTGCCGCCGCCAACCACAGTCAAGGGCATTAGGAGTTTTTTAGGGCATGCTGGTTTTTATAGGAGATTTATTGCAAATTTCTCAAAAATCACGAAACCCCTATGTCATCTCTTAGAGCAGAACCGGCCCTTTGACTTTAATGAAGAATGTACTGAAGCATTCAAGGTTCTGAAGGAAAATCTAGTGACAGCCACCAGACTGGACGCAATCGTTTGAAATTATGTGTGATGCTAGTGACTATGCTGTCGGGGCAGCACTTGGGCAGCGCAAGGACAGGTTGTTTCATGTCATATATTATGCCAGCAAAACATTGAATGATGCCCAAGTGAATTATACCACCACAGAAAAGGAGCTGTTAGCTGTGGTGTTCTCCATCGACGAGTTTCGTTCTTACATACTTGGAACGAAGGTTATAATACACACCGACCACTCTGCCCTCAAGTATTTATTTGCAAAAAAAGATGCAAAGCCTAGGTTGATACGGTGGATCTTACTATTACAAGAGTTCGACCTTGAAATCAAAGACAAAAAGGGGACAGAAAATCAGGTGGCAGATCACTTGTCGAGGTTGGAGATGGGACAGAGTCTACCTGTAGATGAGACACACATACTAGAGACCTTCCCAGATGAGCAGCTCTTTGCTGCCGCAATAGCTGTCGCGACAGCCATGGCGGCAGGTAAGTCTTCTAACCTTCCCTGGTATGCTGATTTCGTTAATTTTATAGTTAGCGGAATATTACCTTCTGATCTTACTTATCAAGCCAGGAAGAGGTTTCAAAATGATGTTAAACATTATTATTGGGACGAACCTCTTCTTTTCAAGATGTGCGCAGATCAGGTTATAAGGAGATGTGTACCACAAGAAGAACAAGAAGACATTCTCCATCACTGTCATGCTTCACAATATGGAGGACACTTAGGAGGCAATAAAACTGCTGCCAAGGTGCTGCAGTCAGGGTTCTACTGGCCGACACTGTACAAGGATGCACAGGAATTTTACAAAAACTGTGACAGGTGCCAGCGGACAGGTAATATCTCGAGGAGAAACGAGATGCCACTGCAGAATATTTTAGAAGTCGAAATCTTCGACGTTTGGGGGATTGATTTTATGGGACCTTTTCCATCTTCGTGTGGAAATCTTTACATCCTCCTAGCAGTAGATTATGTCTCCAAGTGGGTAGAAGCAATCGCAACTCAAAAGAATGATGCCAAAACGGTCCAAAAGTTTTTGTACAAAAACATCTTTTCTAGATTTGACATCCCGAGGGCGATTATCAGTGATGAAGGGAGACATTTTGACAACAGGGTAATTGCTGCCGCCTTGAGAAAATATGGTGTCAAGCACAGGATCGCGACAGCATACCACCCACAGACCAATGGACAGGCTGAGATTTCCAACAGGGAAGTGAAGAACATTCTTGAAAAGATGGTTAAACCAACTAGGAAAGATTGGTCTCTACTTCTGAATGATGCATTATGGGCATACAGGACAGCTTTCAAAACTCCATTGGGCATGTCTCCATTCCGATTGATCTATGGGAAAACCTGCCACCTGCCTGTTGAGATAGAGCACAAGGCATATTGGGCAATCAAGGCAGTAAACATGGACTTGGACAAGGCAGGCCAGAAAAGGCTGTTAGATTTGAATGAGATCGATGAAATACGGACGATGGCCTACGACAACGCAAGAGTATACAAGGAGAAAACAAAGAAGTGGCATGACAAGAAGTTGCTGCCACGTCAGTTCTGCCCAGGGCAGCTTGTATTGTTGTTTAATTCTAGGTTGAAACTCTTCCCAGGAAAGCTTAAATCTAGATGGTCTGGCCCGTTCCAAGTGGTTCAAGTTTTTCCCCATGGTGCCATTACAATTCAATCATTAAAGGACGGGCACCAATTCAAAGTCAATGGACAACGCCTCAAGCATTATCAGGGGACTGAAGCCCCAGGAATACAGGAAGTGGTTATCTTAGGTGATGCCCCACAAGGCATCCCTAATTTAACCTAACTTTTATTTTTATTTTAATTATTTATTATTATTTATTAGGAATTAGATTTATTTTATTCAAATAATGTTTTGTTTTTAATTTCAGTTTTTAGGAAATAAAGGAGTCAAGTGAGAAAGAAGAAGTGGCCCAAGCCCACCGCCCATACATCAGCCCAATAAAGCCCATTTATGATAACCTGTCGTTTCAGCTGCCGGCGCAGACGGATTTGACAGGCTGTCAACAGACGCACAGCATACGAAGAAGCGTGCGGCAGACGCACAGCAGACGCATTAATGCGTGTCAGACGCGTCAGACACGCAATATCCAATCTGCCGCCCCGTTTTTCCCGCCTGCCGTTGCGGCATTAAATGGGCAGCTACTCGACCGCTATATAAACCCCTTCCCCTTTTCATTTTTCATCACTTCTGATTTTCTCTCTTGTTATTCCCTTCTAGTTTTATCTACTTTCTTTCTTTTTTCAGCCCTTGCAACCAAAATGTCTTCACGACAAACCCGTCAGAATGCTGCTGCCGCTTCTTCTTCAGCAGCAGCATCTCCGTTCGCTAACAAAGAACTATGGGAGGAACGGAGCTTCATCTATAACAGAGATGCCCCTCTTTTTGGACTCCGGCCGTTCATTATGAAGGCCATTACGGCACAACTTTGGGAGGACTTTGCCGAGCAGCCGGCAGAGCTTAACGACACTCTGGTCAGGGAATTTTACGAGGCGATCGAAAGTAAGACGGCGACATCTATCGTCGTCCGAGGAGTGACAGTTCCTTTCACCGCCAGCAGCATCAACCATGTATTCGGCCTCTTCTTTGGCCCCACTGACGATGCTCATCAACAGTTTTGGGACACCCTCGATGCTGCCGGACATGATGCTGTCATGAGGGAGTTGACAGAGGAGGGCACGACCTGGAGCACCAGCAAGAAGAACCCCAACTCCGTCAACAGGGCAGAGCTACTCCCCGAGGCAAAATTATGGAATGCTTTTATCAAAAAGCGTATCCTGCCCTCGTCACACCATACGACAGTCAACAGACAGCGGTTGGCCCTCATCCACTCTATCGTGCATGACAGGCCCATCAATGTGGGCAGGTACATGCGAGACAGCATTCTCGATTGTGCCTTCCGATCAGATTCACGACTATGTCTGCCCTTCACAATCACTGCCCTCTGCCGCTGCGCTGCCGTACCGGAGGACCCTTCAGACAAAATCAAGAAGGGCAGCGGCTGGACCGACAGCAACATCTCCAGCCTCATGGAGATCATCGTCGTATCGCCCCTCAACGCCTTCGATCCAAACGCCCCTCCTGCTGAGTCTGATGATGAACCTGCTACCGAACCTGCCCCAGAAGCTGCCACCAACACCGCTCCGGCAGATCAGAACTCCCACATTCTTGCTGCCATCCTGAGGATAGAGGAGCGACAGATGGGTTTGATGACATTCATCCGCGACTTCTCCAATGCGACGGTAAATTTCATTACCAATACTTTGAATTTTCCGGATGTCATTTTCCCCACCTTCCCCGCCCATTATTTCAATATCCCCTCCCCCACTCCCACACCACCTGTCTCTCCCCACGAAGAATCTGCCTCCTC
Organism: Hibiscus tridactylites; assembly: GCA_958450335.1. NCBI lineage: Eukaryota > Viridiplantae > Streptophyta > Magnoliopsida > Malvales > Malvaceae > Hibiscus > Hibiscus tridactylites. Next base: position 33,842,920 of record OY288292.1, on the reverse strand, counting down.
CACACCTTCCCCGACAGCAGCCGGCAGCCCACCGGCGGACACTTCCCCTAGAGGCACCAAGCGAGCTGCCACTGATGACAGCCCTCTTGTCCGGAGGAACTTGGACAGCGCCTTCACGCGGGTGAAAAGAATTAAGCATGTGGCCAACAAGAGAATGCTGTCCAAAGCCATAACGAGTGGCAGCTGGGACAGCAGCAGCAGTTCTGATGTCCGACTAGTGGAGCCACCTGCCCTTCAACCTGCTAACGACCCTGTCCCCCAACCGGAGGAAGAACCTGCACCTCAACAGGCTGATGAACCTGTTGATCAACCTGCTCCGGAACCTGCCCAGCCACCTCCCCAACGCAGACGCTATCATCAGATCCGCGTCAGCAGCAGCAGCGAGGACAGCGAATAAAATTTAAGTTTTTATTTCTTTTACTCCTCTTATTGCTGCCTGCCCTTATATATTTGTGATGTACTTTTATTTATCATGTTTTTCTTTCTTTGTTTTTATGTCATTTTGCATTGAGGGCAATGCAACCCTCGAGTTTGGGGGTGGCAACCCGCCATATTTAATGGAGTCTTTAGCACATCTTTTGTTTAATTGTTGTGTCTTATTAGTTAAGTTCTTTTAAAAAAAATCAGAAAAATAAGAAAATCTAAACTGTTGGCTTAAAACTGTGATGATAACTTACCTGTCATGACGGCTCTGTCGTGGCAGCATCTTTAGGACAGGTTAAGGAAAAGTTTAGAGCCTTTCTATAGTTCTGAAAACTTAAACACTTTTGTGACTGTTATATTGCTTAGATTTCTTTTAGCCAAACTAGAATAGGAAGCTTAGAACTTGGATAGCCCCTAGAGGTGCCTAACACTGGCTCTAGGAAAGAAGTTGAGCAAAAGAAAATTCAAAAACCTAGAGGTGCCCGAAACCGGCTCTAGGAAGCTAACTAGAGGTGCCCAAAACTGGCTCTAGAAAAACTTAGCTTGAAAATAGAAGAAAAAGCATGAAAATGTGCCTTCTAAAAGAAAGTAAACTTTGGCATAAAATTCAAGTTAAGGAGTTGAATATTCTAGTGAAACTAAAAGAGTCTTAGCATATAACTGTTCACAAGCATGCACACACTACACGAGAGCTATAGGGAGATTCCGGACAGATCCTAACCCTTCCGACAGGTTGCTGCCGCCATAGAGAATGAGCGACAGGTAAGGGACAGTTCACTGTTTGAAGGCCAACACAAAAATTTTCAGTTTTCTTTTAAGTCTTCATTGCTTGAGGGCAAGCAAAAACTTGAGTTTGGGGGTGTGTTGAGTGTGTAAAAGTTCTATCATTTACACCTTTTTAAACCCATATTTCTGCTGCATTCAAGCATCATTGCATTGCATTTAGGTTAGTTTTCAATAAAACATCACAATCATATAAAAGGCACGGATTCTACTGAAAGATGGCTATTTTTGCAGGCATCTGTCATAGTAGATGTCGAAGGCAGGCGCAGGGCAGATAAGCAGGAGAGCTAAACTGGACAAGCAGCTGAAGAAGACGAACCTGTCATGGACCTGTCGTGACAGCATGGTGACAGCAGATTTATGAAGAGGAAAAGTGAAGTGGACCTCGATAGATAGAGAAAAATCTGCTCGTCTGTCGTGTGGAAGCCAAATATTTTTCCAAGCCCCGGATCAAAAGATATGTCAAGCCAAAGCTCAAGGAGAGGAATTTCCATGAAACAAGGAGGCGGCTGAAAAATAGGAATCCTTAGAGATTTAGTCTTTATTAGAATCTTACTTTTAATTAAAGTTGTAATCCTTGTTACCTTAGATAACTTGAGCCCAAAGCTTATATAAAGGGCATAGATTAAACCTAGGGCATAGCCGACTACCCCATAACCGAAACCAAAACCCTGCCGTTTACCTGTCACCGATATGTTCTAAATTCCCCCTAGGGCTACGGGTTGTTTTGTAAAGTAGTTGCAAGGGTTGCTTTGTTTTAGGATTTTTCAAGTTCAATAAAATAAACTTCAAGTTCTTTTATCTTGGTTTTAATATCTTGCAAGAGCATCGGGAGAGCATTGTGAGGTTATCTATTTACTTAGCATCGGGAGAGTTAAGTATACGAAAGAGGTAAAAGCGCGTTCTCTAGTTTATAGTTGAACCATCTCGTGCTTAGGGATAAGGCGAGGTTAAGTGGCTAAGGAAGAATTCATACACATCGGTGTTCATCCTTCGATTCACGCCGGGAGGTATCATCAAAGACGTGATCATCGACAGACTTGTGCCTAGGGATAGGGCAAGGCAGATCAGGGATTCTTGCCAAGCTTGAGGTACGGAGTTAGTGTTTGCTGCCGCGACAGCTAACGGACAGACGCCGCGACAGGTGCTGTCGGCGACGGGTGCGACGACAGAACTGGAGATCCTAAACAATTCAATACCTACACTACTGAGCAACTCAATACCAGCCCATTCTCTCTCTCTTGATATCTCAATCTTTTATTTACGTTTTTACTTTAATATTCGTGACAATTCTCTTAAATATTTCTCTTTACTTCGTGCAGTGAATTTAGGTGGAGTCATTAGCCCAATCCCTGTGGAGACGATATCCGATACTTAGTATCACTTTACTACTTGCGTCGTGTATACTTGCACTATAATTGCGATAGACTATTTTACACGCAACAATATTGGTCTCGGAACACACCTGAGTACCAAAACGATCAACACCGTTTCGATATGGGCGTTTCGGTATGAAGGTTTGGTGTTCCGAAACGGAAGACTGTTGGATGATGATTTTGAATCGTTTTAAGTTTTCATGTTTTACGTTTTAGTCCTAAATGTTGTGGATGGAATTGCTTGGTCTTGGAAAGTCCTTTTCAGTTGAGATTTGGCAGAGATGTATGAAATATGATTAATTACATATCGGTAAACTTTAATTCAGCCAAATTCTTATATTTTCTGGAAATTACATTTTGGTCCCTAAAATGTGTAAATCTTGCAATCGAGTCCTTAAATGTTTTCTGATCGCTATGTTCTTCTCTCCTATGATTCTTGCGTAATCACATAGGCCTAATGTGCATTTAGAAAAGATAAAAAGGGTTTTTAATCAAGGTTGACTTTGGTTTTCCCCGTGTAATCTTCGTAGTTCGGGTTAGACGTCTAGGCCGGGCTAAGAGGGTTACATTTGTTGGTACCAGAGCCAGGTTTCGAAAGAATTGGGAATGTTGGCATGTGTTGTTGATGTGAGTTGAAGTATGATGTTTGAAAAGCATGCTAATGTTTGAATTTTTAAGCTTATATCATGGTGATTGATGTGAATTGTATGTAAGGTGAATATGATGGTATGATGATGATGTTATGTGGATATGTACTGATTTGGATTTATGGAAAGTATGTGAGCAAGATTTTTCATGTATGCTATGCTTTGTGGGGAAGAAGGGTGCCTATTGCCTTATTACACTAATCAAATGTTTTGTAAACTTGGATTCTTTCTTGCAGCTGGCCTAAATGGTTTGATTTGTTTTCGTTGTTGTGTTTGTTTAAAATAGCACATGGGACACATAAGAGAATTGAGGTCCAATACGATAGTGTCTGCAGCCAAGCAGGAAAATCAGACTGAGCAGGGGGCTGATGTCCCTCCTGGTGGAGATCTACCTCCTCTGCCACCACCTAGAAGTGGGGATCAGCTGCAACAAGGACAAGCTGGTCATGGATTGGGTAATTTGGCACCACTAGTTGAGGCGATTACTGGAGCGTTTCAGGCTGCTGTTGCCGAAGCAAGTGCAGGCCCCTGCAGATGGGCAGGTGGGTCTACCCTTGGAAAGGTTGAGGAGCTTGGGAGCAGTAGAGTTTTATGGTTTGGCACTTGAGGCGTCTGAGGCATGGTTGGCCAATACGATCCGCATAATGGATCAAATGGGTTGTAATGATGAGCGCAAGCTTGGATGAGTAGTTTCCTTGCTGCAAGGTGATGCTTACAACTGGTGGACGACTACCACAGCTGGTATGGAACCCAATGAAGTTGATTGGGAGTTCTTCAGGGGTGCCTTCCAGAGAAAGTATCTAGGTGTAAGATACTTGGATGAGAAGAAACGGGAGTTTATGTCTCTCGTTCAGGGTAACCTATCAGTGGCTGAGTACGAGGTTCAGTTCGTACGTCTGAGCCAATATGCTCTTGAGTTGGTACCTAGTGAGAGGCATCGCTGCGATCGCTTCCGGTATGGATTGGTGCAAGATGTTAAGACGTACATGCTTGCTGCAGACTACACAGATTTTGATGTGCTTGTGTGTCGGGCAAATGACATCGAGTAGAACCTAGACTTGTCTTCTAGAGGTGTTGGTTCTAGATCTAGAAAGAGGGCTTCTGAGTATTGTTCCGGTGGTGGACGGAACAAGAGAGGCCGTGACAAGAGACATCAGCCTGAGGGAAGGCGTGGTGTTCTAGGTCGAGATGGGCAGGCTCAAGGATGTCTATGAGGTCCGAGCAGCATACATATTGGACATGTGGTTCGAGGGACCATTTGAGGCGAGATTGTCCTCAGGCGGCTAGAGATGTTCAGGTTCCTGTTGCAGTGACAGGGAACTCTTGCTGAAATTGTGGTTTGGCAGATCATTTAAGGAGGGAGTGTTCTTTGTTGGCCGATGGTGGCCAAGGACGTGCTCTTGTGGTGGCTGCACCTCAGAGAGGCCGTGGGCGCGGCCGTGGGAACTTTCAGAGAAGGGATGAGGAGCAGCGAGGTATTGCTCACGTTGTAGCCGTTAGACTGGGGGAGGTGGACCAACGAGGGTGTATGCTCAGCGCGAGGAGCGCAACGATACTATGTGATTGCAGGTACCTTTTCTCTCCAGTCTTTATCTTTGATGGCTTTGATTGATTATGGATCCACACATTCTTATATCTTGAGTGAGCATGCACATTTGCTTGATATACCTGTTGAGATGCTTGGAGTAGGAATGTAAGTGACTAGTTCTTTTGGTGAGACTGTAGTTACTAGGAAGTTGTTCAGGAGATGTCCTCTGTCTGTGCAAGGTCATATTTTCCTTGTGGATTTGATAGAATTGCCTTTCTACGGGTTTGATGTAATCATTGGCATGGATTAGTTGACGGAGCATAGAGCCGTGGTTGAATTTGATGTTAAGCGAGTCACCTTAAAGTTGGTTGACGACTATGAGGTTGTTGTAGTAGGCGAGAATGTGAAATTCTTGTCGAATGTGATTTCGGCCTTGGAAGCAAACCGTATGATGAGGTTAGGTTGTGAGGCTTACCTTGCTTATGTGATGACTCCTGGCACCAAGGATGTGCGTGTGCAGGACATCCGAACTGTTTGCGATTTTCCGGGTGTCTTTCCGAAAGAATTGCCTGGGTTGCCACCAAATAGGAAGTTGAGTTTGGTATAGAGTTGTATGAGAACACAACTCCGGTGTCCATTGCTCCTTATCGCACGGCACCCAAGGAGTTAAAGGAGTTGAAAACGTAGTTGCAAGAGTTGTTGGATCGGGGTTTCATCCAGCCTAGTGTGTCACCTTGGGGTGCACCGGTTCTGTTTGTAAAGAAGAAAGATGGGACGATGAGAATGTGTATAGATTATCGCCAACTAAACAAGTTGACGATCAAGAATAAGTATCCCTTGCCTAGAATTGATGATCTCTTTGATCAATTTTGGGGAGCCTCAATGTTTTCTATGATAGACTTGAGATCGGTGTACTATCAGCTGAAAGTGAAGGATGTGGACGTACCAAAAATAGCTTTTCGGACGAGGTACGGGCATTATGAGTTTTTGGTGATGCCATTTGGTTTGACCAACGCGCATGATGCTTTCATGGACATGATGAATCGTGTATTCCATGAATTCTTGGATCAGTTTGTGGTGGTGTTCATCGATGATATCCTTGTGTATTCGCGTACTGAGGAGGATCATGATAAGCACTTGAGAATCGTTTTGCAAGCGTTGTTGGAGAATCAGTTATATGCCAAACTGAGAAAGTGTGAGTTTTGGCTTAGGGAAGTGGTCTTCCTTGGGCATGTTGTGTCGGTTGAGGGTATTCGCGTTGATCCGCAAAAAGTAGAGGCTGTGATGAGTTGGAAAGTGCCTAAGTCGGTGACTGAGGTACGAAGTTTCATTGGGTTGGCTGGGTATTACCGTAGGTTTATTAAGGGTTTTTCAAAGATAGCAGCACCTTTGACCAAGTTGTTGCAAAAGAATGTTCGTTTTGAGTGGACGGAGGCGAGGCAACAAGCTTTTGAGAAGCTGAAGAAAGCGTTGACTCAAGCTCCTATTTTGATTCAACCTGAGTCTGGTAAGAAGTTTGTGGTCTATAGTGATGCGTCCATTGTTGGTTTGGGATGCGTTTTGATGCAGAAGGGTAAGGTGGTGGCCTATGCATCTAGGCAGTTGAAGGTGCATGAGCGCAACTACCCTACTCATGATCTTGAGCTTGCGGTTGTGGTGTTTGCCTTGAAGATTTGGAGGCATTACCTGTATGGTAAGAAATGTGTTGTGTTCACGGATCATAAGAGCTTGAAATACCTTATGTCTTAGAAGGAGTTAAATCTTAGGAAACGACGTTGGGTGGAGTTGCTTAAGGATTATGATCTGGCGATTGAGTATCACCCGTGCAAAGCTAATGTTGTGGCCGATGCTTTGAGCCGGAAGGTGGCTGTTGAGTTGAGAGCAATGTTCGCTCGTTTGAGCATATCGCGTGAAGGTGGTCTTGTGGCGGAGTTACAAGTGAAACCATCCTTGTTGCATTTGATTAAAGAGAAGCAGTTGCTTGATGATTCTCTTGTTTCGCATGTTCAAGACATTGCGGAAGATAGACCTTCGGATTTCAGTTTTAGTGATGATGGTGTTCTGTGTTTTGGGAGTCGAATAGTGGTGCCAAATGATGCTGAGTTAAGGCGCACTATTCTAACTGAAGCTCATTGTAGTCCTTTTGCTATGCACCTGGGTAGTACAAAGATGCATCGTGACCTAAAGGATGAGTACTACAGGATGGGGTTGAAAAAGGATGTTGCGGAGTTCGTTAGTAAGTGTATGGTGTATCAGCGAGTGAAGGCTGAGCATCAGGATCCTTCTGGATTGTTGCAGCCTTTGAGAATTCCAGAATGGAAATAGGAGAGAATCACCATGGATTTTGTGTCTGGTTTGCCTTTGTTATCGACAAAGAAGAATTCAGTTTGGGTGATTATGGATCGGCTTACGAAGTGTGCACATTTTCTGCCTGTGCATACTACGTATACCTTGGATAAGTTGGCTGAGCTGTACGTAGCTGAGATTGTGCGGTTGCACGGTGTGCCAAAGTCCATTGTGTCGAACAGAGATCTGAGGTTTACAGTGCGATTTTGGGAATGTTTGCATCAAGCCTTGGGTACACGACTGAATTTCAGCACTTCTTATCATCTGCAGACGGATGGACAGTCAGAACATGTGATTCAGGTGCTTGAGGACATGCTGAGATGTTGTATGATAAATTTTCAGGGTTCTTGGGAGAAACACTTGTCGTTGGTTGAGTTTGCGTATAACAGTAGTTACCAAGAAAGTATCCAAATAGCTCCATACGAGGCTTTGTATGGGAGGAGATGTAGAACCCCTCTTTGTTGGGCAGAAGCTGGGCAAAAGTTGATTTCAATGCCGGCTATGCTTAAGGGAACCACCGAGAAGGTGAAGCTCATTTGTGAGCAGTTAAAAGTGGCATCGAATAGGCAAAAGTCTTACGCGGACTTGAAGCGTAAGGAAATTGAGTTCGCGGTTGGCGAACGTGTGTTCTTGAAAGTTTCACCTTGGAAGAAGGTGGTGAGATTTGGGCGTAAGGGTGCCCATTATTGGCCTTCCCCCTAAGTGGTGTAGGCGACAAATTGTAAGTACTCCAATATCGGTATTTGGTACACCTAACTTGCTCTTCGAAAAAGGTCTCGTCGAACTTGATCTTTGAAGTAGGTTGAACTCAAAGGCTCTACCAAGGCTTGAAGTAGTGATCACTTGATATCTAACAAATATGAGAGCTCATCATTCTTGCCTTTGAAAGCATTTCTTGCCTCGGAATCCCAACCATATTAACTTTGATTTGGACACATCATTAAACTTTGTGTTCGTGAAAGTTTTGGCTAACACCGTTGACTTAAAATGTCTGACTGGAATATTGCCCCTGTCATGTATTTTCTCTTCTTTTGGCTATATTTGCACGTCGAAATCCTTCTCATTAGTGTTACAGCCCAAATTTCCCATTAATCTAGTTTTTAATTTTAGACTGTTTCCAACTCAATGTGCTCTTCATGATATGATAAAATATGCAAAAACACAAAGAGGAAAAGAAGGGCAAAACAAATAAAATCCTTAGTCCATCTAATAATAATAAATTCAAGAGGTAATAAAGGTAAGTGCAGAGGATTCAAACACACATTCAAAGCCCTATACGAACTCTAACTTGCTAAGGTTATCTGCATGGCTATAACGGGGTGGGCTTCTTAGATTCTCACGTGTGAGTTTGGTTCTAACAAGGGTACCCAAACCTATCTCATCACCTACTAAGGCAACAAGAACCCCAATTTTAGCCCATTACAGGCTTGCGAATTGGTTTCAATTCGATGGAAAGCACAACCTAATGACGTGGAGGGCTGCTCACGTGTCAAAGGCATGGATTCCAGAAGTGAATTACCGACCCATGGAGGGATACTCACGTGGGTATGGGCGTTTCACTCCCACTTAAGGGGTATAGCTCGGGTATAGAGCTTAATGATCATGATGCAACACATGTCGGTGACCCCTTAGAAATTAAATGAAGAATTAATTCGAATGCCACCAATTTTCAAAGCCCGTAAAATTTAAGTCAAATTTTCAAGGAAGAACAAACTTATTAACTTCACTTTAAACTTCAAATAGTTTCCATCGATTAAAGGAAACAAGTGTTTTATTGGCTTAACTCTCTTTTTTATTTTGTAAAACAAAAATTCGTCCCCAGTGGAGTCACCAAACTGTAATGACGTTTTTTTAAAACAAAACTTTTAAGTGTCCCACTTTCTGAAAGAGATTTGTTAAAATGGGGTTTTCTTTTAAAAATTCGTGTTTTGGTAAACGGTGAAAATTTTGGAGTCGCATCGGCCACTAAGGTAGGCCGAACACCACGAAACCAGAGATTCAATTTAAAAAGAGTTCGGGAGTTGGTTACGTGTGGGGAATGGTTAGTACCCCATCACGCCCGGAAATTGGTACCAAATTACTTGTTGCCTTTAATCGATAGAAATTACTTAAAATCTAAAGTGAATTTAATTAGATATTCTTAAGTGAAATTTTAACTTAAATAATGCGGGCTTTTAGCAAATTGTGGCTTAGAATTAATTGAGCATTTAATTAAAAAGGATGACGGTACACCGGACTATAGACTAAACCGGCATCATATAAGACTGACTATAGTGTTAGTTTATGGTACGGATCCCGTACGTCACCTTTATGCATGATGCAAAAAAATAAGGAATGATGACACGATATTTCCATTTTTAATTATTGTTTACTTGGAGACGGTGAGAATTAACCCAAATATTTGGTCTACATCCTTTAAACTCAGACTATTTTGACACGAATATCAGGGTTAATAGATATCTCTCCCTTCTATGTCTTAAGTTAATTAATTGACATGCCAAGGAATTAACGGTTTCATGAATGACAAGTATAAGATGCATGCCACAGAATAACTTGAAAATAAACACACAAAATCCCACCCAAGGCCCTATCCTAAAAAGGATCGAATTATGGGAGACCGATTAGTGGTCTAATCATAGATTAGGTGATTCTAATATTATCTTAAATTATTTACGTTCTAGAAGCTAGAAGACACTAATAAATTATGAATTATCTTGTGTTTTATCCATCAAAATTTAGTGTTAATTTTATCTTAAAATTTTTCAAGAATGGCTTAACCAATTTAATGGGCTTAATATCCATCCTAATAAGGCAAGGATGAATTCAAACAAATTAAACCGGTTAAAACCCTAAACTCAACTAAAGCTCTAAACCTAAATGGGTTTAATTGTACGAACCATGCCCCTATGAGGCAGGTACACGATTTGACTTAATTAAATCGATCTTCAAAAGGCCTAATCCACCTAGCCTAAGTCCACCTAAACTAAACAAGGCCCCAAACCTATTTCTAACAACTTAGCCCTTTAAAGCCCAAAGCCCAAGCCAAAGGAAATCACCAAAAACACATATTAGCAATATAACAATTACACAAATCAACATTCCATCCATTTACCAATTTATTACACATGTTATATCATTTAGATTTTTCGTTACACAAAGGGTACTGCATACACCACATACATGACAATCACACACATTCATATCAAAAACCACAACCATAATCATAACAAATATCATACATTCAACACATCATGTAAATAATAAAAAAACAAGAATAAGACTGAGATTAAAGAAATTAAAATGCAGTGGAAGAAATTAGAATACATGATAAATGGGGGATTAAAAAACGCTGGAAAATACAATAATGTAAAGAAACAAAATTTAAGGGCTAAATTAATCAAAAACATAGGCTTAAGTAAAAAGGGGACGAGATTGAAAATCATTTCAAGATTTCGGTGGCCAAGGGTGTGACTTTCCCCATGCGGAGGGCCTAAACATGTGATTTAGAAGTGCGGAAACCCTTCGGGTGTAATTAAGGCAAGATGGAGGTCCTTAAAACGGGATTAACCCACTTTTAAAACATGAAAAGGGTATAAAACCCACCTTATCTCAGAAAGCTAAACCATTTTCACCATTTTAAAATCTTTCTCCGAACCCTAGAAAATGGCCGCCTACCGTCGGCAAACCCAAAAAAGCCGGGAACGAAACACTTTTTCAATCTAAAACTAGATCTGGAATAAAACCCCCAATGAAAACCCCTTTTTTTGCTTAAACACTCAAAAACCGAGACCAAAAATCCATTTTTAAAAACCCTTTTCAACTTCTGTTCCCTTGCCGATTCACCATGCATGTCCTCGGGAAGGCCAGGAGGCTTATCACCAGCGAGGTAGAGCGACGGCCGTAGAGGAAGTGAAAGGTCGATGGTAAAAAACGCAAACCCTAGTCTATTTGGTTGCTGTAAATGAAGAGTAGGATTTGATATACCTTAGAAGGGCTTTTCTTTGCATTGATATGAATCTGATTTTTCCTCAATATTGCTTAGGGGTTACATTGTTTGGTTCAGGCTTTATATTTCTGAAAATTACATGATTTTTAGGGAAAACATCAAACTGGAAATTCTACTATTGGTTGCCTCTGCTTGTTTTTGGCCGGATTCATGTCCTCTGATTTTGTACATTTCTGCATTGCTGAAATCGTTGATTGATAATATGTTTTCTTTTGTTGTTTGTACGCATGCGATGCGAGAAAGGAGGGGACCAGAGGACGACGTGGTTGCGGGCGTGGAAGTACGGAGATGATGTGGCATCGAGCCACTGGCCTCTTCTGTTAGCAAGGTGGTGGAGCTCGGAAGGGCAACAGTCGCGGCATGAGGCACACGCGCGAGTGAGGGGAGCCGAAGCGTCGGACCATGAGCTCCACCCGCGAGTAGGGATCTGAAGGGTCTCTCAACATTGAATTTGGACGGTCAGATCTAATCTAGATCTTACGGTTAGGATTGGGTGGCTACAATGATGAAAGCAGAATTAGGGTTTAGAAATTTAATTGAATATGGGCCTTATCGGGCCGTGTATATTCATATTAATATGTAATATTTTTTTGGGTTTTTAATGTAACATGACTGATTTTATTTGTTATTGGGCTTTTTATTTGTAAATGGATTGATTTTATTTATTTAAATTGGGCTCTAATTAACTAATTTTTGGGTTTTCAGATTTGTTTTAATAATAATAATAATAATATGGATACTAGTAATAATGATAATATTAATAATAACAATGATAATAGACAGTAGTAGTAGTAATAATAATAATAATAATAATAATAATAATAATAATAATAATAATAATAAAATTCGAATGTAAACATAGTAATAATAACAAGATATAAATGATATTAATATAATATACTAATATTTTGGGTTTTTAAAAAATAGTATAACATACATATATAAACTAATTTAAGTTCAACAAAGCCCTCAACACACATATAATTTTATTTAGATAGTGACAACATATGAAAAAGCCCATTACTTATAAAAATAAAAGATGGGTCTACCCGGACAAAATTAGTGATTACACAAGGCCATCAATACCTGTAGAACTAATGTTTTGATATAATAATTGAAAAATGTTTTGGACTGATTTAAAAAGTATTTAAAACATTTCCAAAGTCCAAACAACTTGAAATTATATTTAGGGAAGTTTTTAAAAGGGTTTTACATGTTTTTCATAGCCAAACTTCACAAAACTATCCAGGCGTTTCGATACGGGAATTCCAATAGCAAAAACGTTTCGATACTAGTATCGAAACGGGTTTTCCCTGGATAAGGATTTTTCCCACCGTTTCGAAACGGGCTATACCGTTTCGATACGCCTATGTGGCATTGACCACAACGGTCATAAACCCCAACGGCTATTTCCCAACTAACTTTTAAATGCAGGTCGTTTCGATACGGGGACAGGCGTTTTGAAACGGGTGTTTCGAAACGGACTAAAGCGTTTTGATACGGGTCCACGTCAGACTGCAACGGCTCTTTCTACTTAAAGGGTGTTTCGAAACGAGTTCGAGCGTTTCGAAACGGGGAGCTGCAGAACTACATTTATGGTGGGAATTAAAGTCCTCAACGGCTCCAGTTCAATCCCAACGGCTAGCAACGGCTATAAACTCATCAAGGAGTATAAAAGGGACCTCCAAGCATCAAGTAAAGGCTAATGCTCATATTGTAAAACAACAAATGATCAAATATTGTCTTAGTGCTTAAATTGCCAATTCTTGTATAGACAAACACTAGTGAGCCAAAATTGTCAAATTTGCTCAAGTGTTTTAAGTTTTGGGTGAGTGCTAAATTGTGCAAACAAATACCTATTAGAGGGATTTAAGTTTGCTTATTGTTTCTCTTTGTAAGAGAGGGTTTCAATCAAGGCTTTGGGTAGAAAGCTTGATTGTGTACAAGGGTTACCTCCTAAGCCTAGAAAAGGGGACGAATCAATAGTGGATTGATTGGAAATCCTTAGTGGGGAGCTAAGGTAGTGGATGTAGACCTTGGTTAGAAGGTTGAACCACTATAAATCATTGTGTCAATTTTCATTTTAGCTTCCATAACCCTTCCACCCAAAAATCCACCTCTCCACTACTTGGTGAGCCACATCGGTTGAACGAATTGAGCCCCACACAACTCAACAATACTACAAGCGGCAAGCAGCCACTCAAATCATTTTCCCTGACAAAAGTAGGCAAGCCCGCCTCGGCAAGCCTAGGACCCTCTGCCTTGGTTGACCATATCGATGCTTTCAAAAAACGTGAGGTACGTGTACACCCACATGTTCCACAGCAGCTGAAACACCAAAAGCAGGACCACCAGTTCAAAAAGTTTATGGACATTCTTAATCAAGTGCATATCAACATACCCTTGGTGGAAGCCATTCAACAAATGCTGAACTATGCCAAATTTCTGAAAGACATGGTTTCTAAACGGAGAAGAATCGAGGAATTCGAAACTATCACCATGACGGAAGAATGCATGGTCATGCTGCACAATAAAACGTCGCCCAAGCTGAGAGACCCAGGCAGCTTCCTCATTCCTTGCACCATTGGGAACCATTACGAGGGGGAAGCCTTATGTGACCTTGGGGCAAGCATCAATTTAATACCCAAGTTGGTATTTGAAAAGCTGGGAATTGGAAAAGGTAGACCAACCACCGTCATGCTCTAGTTAGCCGACAACTCATACGTGCATCCGGAAGAAAAAATTGAAGATATCCTAGTAAGAGTAGTTAATTTTATTTTTTTCAGCTGACTTCCTAATTTTGGACTATGAGGCAGACGACAAAGCACCCATCATCCTTGGAAGACCGTTCCTAGCCAGGAGCAGAACTCTAATAGACGTGGAAAATGGGGAGCTCACTATGAGGGTGGATGACCAGAAAATTAAGCTGAATGTCTTGCAACCCTTGAGAAAGCCGACAACCGAGAAGAATGTTAGGACATTCATGCCTCAGCAGACACCAAACCCAGCACAATACTAGAGCACTCCAGCGACAGCTGCCAGGGCGGGTGACCTGGCAATGAAACTGATCTAGAGAAAAATAAGGACCCATCCTGGTAGAGGGTAAAGTAGATGTTGCAGCAACCCAGGAAGTGGATATGTTGGGAAATGTATCCGAATGCATTCTCAACATAACTCAAACTATTTTTTTCTTTTATTTTCTTGTTTTATGATTTAAATTTTAATTTCTTGCATTTTTATTCGGTTCTTATGAAGTAGATTTAAATCCAGCATTTATTTATTTACTAATAATTTTTTATTTTAGTTATTTTAAGAGAAACAATAAGCCCAAGAGAAGAGAGAAGAAGCAAGTCCAAATCCATAACCCATTCCAGCCCACCCGCCAAGCCAGTCGCGGCAGACAGACGTTGTGTTCTGCCAAAACTAGTTGTTCCCAGACCCCCGTTTCGTTCCAACGGCTATCTGCCCGGGCAACGACTGCCTCGGCAGATGAAATGACAGACCTTTTCACTCATATATAAACCCCTCATTTTTTACTATTCATTCTTCTTTACTCTCTCTTGCATATTGTTTCACATATTTCCCTTGCTTTCTGATTTCTTTCCTTTTCTACAGATTCTCAACTCTCACAACCCCTCTTCGCATTAAAATCCTAAAACCTAATATCAAGAATGGCAAGAACCCCACGTCACCGCGCTGCCCATACAGAATTCGAAGAATATCTCAACCGTTTTGCTACACCAGAAATCAATGCCCGACACAATGAAAAAATCAAAGAACGATTGGTGTGGGAAGTGCAAGGATTCTACTATGAGACGGGGAAGAGGAGCTTCGGGCTCTAGCACTTCCTTTATTCAAAGATCGCACACCAAAAATGGTAGATCTTTTCCCAGCAACCAAACTAGCAAATCAGACAATGGTGCACGAATACTTTGCCCATGGGCCAACAGAGTAAGTGCCGACGGTTAATGTTCGTGGGCGGGCAGTGTTGGTTGAAGAAGACAAGATAAATCTTTTCTATGGCCTTTACATTCAAGAGGATCAACACGTGGAGTTCCTCGCCTCCCTCACGGTAGACAGTTATGAGGCAATGAAGGAAGAGCTTTGCATTTCGGGGACAGTCTAGAATGTGGGAAAATATAGAGGCATCGTTAATCGGCGGAACTTGCTGCCTGAGGCAAAATTGTGGAATATGTTCGTGAAGAGACGGCTGCTGCCCACATCCCACTATCATCGACAAACCACGCTTGGCACTCATCCACTCCATCATCAACAAACAGTATATCAATGTGGGTGCGATTATAGCTAATGAGATTTTTGAATATGGACAGAAAACAAAAAGGGTAACTCTAATTCTCCAACTTCATCATGGCGTTCTGCAAGAAGGCACACGTTGCGGCCGCCCCAACCGACACAATGACGCTGGACAGAATCGGGTGGACGAGGGACATCATCCTTCGAAAAATGGAGTTCACATATGCTACCTCAAAAAATTATGCCCAGGCATCGGAGATGGGCAGCTAGCAACAATACCAACAGCCCGCCCCAGCAACCACAATAGGCGGCTTGGCAGTCCAGTTGGACAGAATGGAATGAAGCCAGTTGACCTTCATGGTCTACATCTAGGACTTCAACAATACAACTGTCACGCCCACTTTCCTGAGATCCATGCCGAGATCTTTTCCACGACAGCACCAGAAACGTCTGTCGTGCCCTCTGCCTCGGCAACCCAACCAGCTGCCTCCGTAACTCCAACCGTCCCAATCTCAACAGAGCCTCAAGGCTCCCCAGTAGCCACTACCACCAAAGTCCTCTCCATCTCCGATAACTATGGAGACACAGTGGCCAGCCCAATCATAGAACAAGGGCAGACATCACGGGCAACAGTCGACGCACTAGGACAATACGACTCAACCTACCTCAACTCCTTATCATCAGACTCGGTATGGCAAGACTCGGTTCGGTCCGTCACAAGGAAACTTGAGCCGTCATTCTCCCCAGGCACAAAAAGAAAGCACTTTGCCACCAAAGAAGTTTGCCCAGACAACATAAACGGCGGTGAACGGGAAGTCGTGCACAGAGAAAAACCAAGTCCACCTTCCCGCTAGTAGTCGCCGATGGCGGCAAAGCGCTTTAAAGTGGCAGCTCGAAAGAGGACGATCATAGACGATGATGAAACCTCCTCCGAGACACCATCAATCTAAGCTTCTCTCTCCTTCTTCTATTTTATTTTTATTTAATCTATGCTAAATTTTGTGTATGTAGGCATGCATTGAGGACAATGCTCCTCTCAAGTTTAAAGGGAAAATTAGTCCTCTAATTTTTTTTCTTTTTCTTTTTCTTTTTTTTTCTATTTTTCTTTATGTTTTTATTTTTCTGTTTTGTTTTTTAGTTGCATTTAGGTGCTAATGTGACATGCCTTTATTTAAAATCTAATGAATTCTTAGTTTGAGAAAAATCCTTGAGTAGTTTTTACCCGTTGCGGCAGATGGCCCCGCCCGGGCGGCAACCTTAGTATGACTTTGGATTGACTTAGAATTTTACTATGATCTGCACTTAAAGAAAACACTCTTTGTGACTAGTTTGATTTTAGGACTTCTAGGAAACTTAGGTATGTCACATAGTAAACTTGGGTAGAACTTGATGTTTAAAAAAAGGAATGTCCTAGAGGTGCCCGAAACTGGCTCTAAGATAAGCTAGAGCTGCCCGAAACCGATTCTAGCAAAAAAACAAAAAAATGATGAAAAAATGAAATCATTAGAAGTGTCTATCACCGGCTCTAGTGGTTATGAATTGCAAAAGAAACTAGAGGGAAACCCAAGCGAATTAAGGTATTTATCAGAGTTTACTTAGAAGCCATAGAATCATTCATATCACAAGGACCGCACACACTCACGAGATACATAGTTCGGTTATGGGTAAGTCCATTATCGTTCGAAAGGTTGCTAATTAGGCGTAAATCTACACGGTATGTAAAGGTTACTCAAGGTACTCTCTGGACTAAGTTTACATATGATTTTAAGTTTTGGCATGTGATTGTTAGATTGCATTGCTTGAGGACAAGCAATAGTTTGAGTTAGGGGTTGTGTTAAGTGTGCAAAATTCTTATATTCATGCCCTAATCTAGCTCAATTATTGTTGTTCTTAAGTATAGTTTAGTTGCATTTATTAATAAAACATACACAAAACTGCATAGATTAGATATTCTACCTTATTTGATGAACTTAATTGTTTTTACACAAAAGATACTGCTCAGGTGTGTTTTCTTTCAGTGCACAAGAACCCGCCCAGGCATATGACACCGAGGCAACAGAGAGGACAGAAGAGGAGAAGCTGGAAATTGACGGAGGAAGCTATTGGACCATCTTGAGAGCTGATCAAGGAGGAGAGGCTCAGAATGAAGAGCTGTGACAACCTCCGCACACCAATCCAGACTTCTGCCGAGGAAGACAACAGTGTGTCGTCGAGGCAGCAACTCGAGGAAGGGTGGAAATATGCAAAGTGGTATGCGATTGAAAGAACTTGTTAAGCCCGATTTTTTTAGACCACTTGCATGTGCATTGGAGCTCAGCAGACAAAGAAAAGCCATGGTTATAGTCAAGGTGGAAAAAGTCAAACGGGAATATAGGAATAATTAATGTTAGATTTGTTCTTTTAATGAGTTGTAATTAGATTCTAACTAGTATTCCTGCCCTAAACCGACTTAGACCTAGGCTCCTCTCCCTATAAATATAATCGACTTGAAGGAGGAAAAAGAAATTGAGATTGGAGAGAAAACTTCTTCTTGTCGAAAACCCCTTGTGTCGTCATCCTCCATCATGTTCTAAAC
Source organism: Hibiscus tridactylites (assembly GCA_958450335.1). NCBI lineage: Eukaryota > Viridiplantae > Streptophyta > Magnoliopsida > Malvales > Malvaceae > Hibiscus > Hibiscus tridactylites. Next base: position 33,824,982 of record OY288292.1, on the reverse strand, counting down.
CTTCTCTAGAGCTAAGGTTGGTTGCGTAGTAGTTGTGAGAGTTTTGCTTGTATTTGTTTAGGTTTTCAATATTTGCAATAAAATTCAAGGTTTGTTTACTCTTGGTTCTTCATTGTATGCAATCTTTATCGGGAGAAAAGAGTATCAATTATTTGTTCAATATGGGGATATTTGGACTCACGAAACGCGTAAACACGGTTTTATCCAATCATATGGTAAAGTTATTTCGGCTTAGGGATAAGGTAGAACTTCAGCGGCTAAGAGATGTTTCATAATCGGTTGGTGTTCATCCTTAGATTCACGTCGGGAGGTATTATCCAAGACGTGTTCGCCAATAGTACTTCAAGCTTAGGGATAAGAGGAAGTCATTGAAGGGAGCCTTGTTGAACCTTGAATCATCGATTAACTGCCCATGCAGTCACATTGGTCTCTGCCGAGGCGGGCTTCTGTCGAGGCATATTCGTGGGCGGGTGTTGAAGTTGTTGAGTTGATCTACAAAACTGTGCTGAGACAGTACATCAAATCTCCACTCTACGAAGCATTCCAATACCGGCCCATTTTCTCACTCTGAATTCTCAATTTATTTTATATGCATTAATCTTAGTTTTAATCAAACCAACTCTCAATATTTGTGTTTTTACTTTTTACCTGTGCAAAAGAGTGAATTCTGAAGGTTGTCACAATCCCTGTGGAGACGATATCTTAAATACTATAACTTGACACAATGTATACTTGCACACAATTTGCGCATCACTTTTGCACGCAACACATGTCATGCCAGCTTTTAATAAAGCATGTCTTGGAAATGTTTGTCGAGAAGATTCGAAGGTGGCATTGCCTCTCTCGATGGCAATACCCTGAATTAACTATGCAAAAACTTTTATATCTCTATAAAACAGCTTTTTTATAAATTAATTTGATTAAGCCTCAATGTTTTTTCTTCTAAGGGGTAGATTTCACTCTCGAAGTAAGTTCATCTACTTGAACATCTTCTCTCGAAGCATCTGAACTTAGAATCTAGCATTTGTTTGTTGTCCCCTAAGTCGGTTAAGATATTAAGGTTCAATAAGCCAACAAAGCCATCTCTCGTTTGGCATCATATTTGTGAAAACAGTTAAGATCATGCCAGATAGGATAAACAATGTCATCACATTTCCAATTATTAAAAGCTAAACATAGAAAATAGCATTCAATGCAACCATCCTCACCAACTATTAAATTAGTTCATGGTGAGGGTTTCCAACCAAAAACAATAATTGTATCTCAACATCACCATCTTAAATAAAAATAAAAATAACTTCAAAAAAGAGAATGGGTGAGAAGGGTGTCTCTCGATGCGGCCCATTCAAAATCAAGGCTCTCGGTCAAGCTTGGTCGAACGTCTCCTTGGTGTAACATCCTAATTTCGATGGCCGATCTCCCTCAAGTGTTTGCTTGAGTTCCTTTAAATAGGCGCACGAGAATAACCTAGGATAAGCTTTGAATTTGAATTTGAACGCTCGAGGATAAGGAATACTCTCATCTTATTCCTTGTTTAAATCCTAGGGCTAACATCAACATTGGTTCACTTCCACTCGACATGGCATTAAACATCTCCTCTTTGCCAATCGGTGCTTCGGAAATTTTTGGTCTTTCGCTGCCAATAGCTACCGGAATTCTCATTATTCCCTTCATGTGCTATTTTATTCTATTGTGCCTGCAATCATGCCTACAAACCACCCTTCATACTGGCATAGCCAGATTCAAAACTCCTTATGCAAATGCATGCGATTAACAACTAAATGTGTCTAAATGTACTCAAAGATAAGCAAAGATATTGTAAAATAGGCATAAAAATCAATACTTTTGAGGAGGTAACATCCACCCACAACTTCACGATAAATTTCAAAACTTTGTGCGGTATTCAAATGCGGTGAGTGCTACCTGCTTCTCGCGCCGACAACATACATTCTGTGTAATGGAATATTCGAGGCCGTTGGAAGGCATACAGAACAACTCATACGTGGTTAATTTGTAAGATAGAACCTAGGACTGTGAAGTATTCCAAACATTCAAGTACTTGTGTATGCACGACATTGCTGCTTGTTCATCTGTACGAATTAGCTACATGCATTACGTTGACCCATTATACTTACTCGAAACCGTATCCAAGGTTTATGAATACGAGTTTCTTCCCATTGGGAATGAATTTGATCCGACCACAGTTGATGGTGAACCTATAATATGGCTAGATTTTGGACTACGACGCAAAAAAGAGGGTTGTCCACGAACAACGCGGATTTGTTACGCTAAGGATTTGGTCGAATCGAGACAAAAACCAGGTAACCGAAACTATGCATTAGATGTGGGAATCTCAAACACCAGAAGAACAAATGTCCTGATCGCTCTGGCCCCCGTATTAATTAATATTACTTTTTTATTATACCAATGTTATCTTAAGTAATAAGATCTCTTCGTTAAGGTTTCCGGTATTTTGGAACCATTTTAAACGTGGTTATTTACATAGTTACGGAGGTTAAGTCCTATGTGACAATACCAAATTATTTTTAATTCTCCACAACCTTTTTACACAGAATTTTACTTTTCAAATTATATTAAATTAAAGGCTTAACAGTCAAATAGGTGCCCAAACTATGTCTTTTTTCCGGTCAGGTGCCCAAACTATTTTTCAGGCAAAATATGTGCCTAATATTTCATTCTGTTGCCAAATAGTTCATTACCGTTAATTTTTACCGATAAATGTCACATGTCACCTCTAGAAAAATCCAAAATTATATTAAAAATAAATGAAATTATTTAATTTAAAAAAATCTCTAAATTTTCCAGATTTTACAAAACAACCCCCAAAATCCAAAATCCCTAACTCCCTAAAACCTAAATCCTGATTTGGGGAAATTACACCACCGATTGCCACGCCGATACACACCAGTCTTCGGCCCATCCTGAACATTTTCCTCACCACCCCATCGTCAAAAATTCGTTGACGCCGTGCAAATCGACGAGATTGTCGAATGGTTCCTTCGAACGATTCGTGATGAACGACGGCAGGAGTGGTGACGAACGGGGTGTGGGTTGTTCAGCGAGGGTAGGGCGCTTCATTCTGTCACTGGAAACGTAGTTGTCGCTGACAGGAGTGGTCAGATTTGGGGACTTTAGGGATTTGGGGACCATTTTAGGAATGTTTGAAAATTTTAAGTCATATTTTTATTTTTTTATTTTCTTTTATTAATTTTATTTATTTTTAATATAATTTTAGATTTTTCTAGATGTAACATGTGGCATTTAACAGTGAAAATTAACAGTAGACACCTATTTGGTAACAGAATGAAACGTTATGCGCCTATTTAGCCCGAAAAATAGTTTAGACACCTAACTGGAAAAAATGGCATGGTTTGGGCACCTATTTGAGGGTTAAGCCTAAATTAAATTAAATAAAATGGACCTTGCTATTTGAAGAACGTGAGGACCAGTGCCACGTCAAATTTTGCATGTTCTCTGGTCCTGACACGTTGGATCTCTATAGAAGTCGTGTTTTGCAAAACGCGAGGCACTTCTATATAAATAGAAGTTAGGCTAGACAGAAAAACTCACTCACCAACATTTGCTTGCTATCAACCCAAATTTTTTAAACTGTTGCTGATTATCATCATATCCGAAGAAAAAACCACCACCCTAATGGCAACAAACCACGTTTCTGGAATATTTATCTTATATTCATGTGTTGACAATTTTCGTGAGAGGGGTGTTCCGTGATTTTGTTCAAGATGAACAACATATCACAATATCAAGAAAAAACGTGGTCTTCTTAAAGTGACGACAAACCTCTTAACATTTTTTGAGGTTATGGGTAACTTATTTTTACGCCTTAATCGTAGAGGCTAGGTGAAGACCACCGCTTGTAACAGGAGTCAAAGCTTCTACCAGTGCACCTGATGATGGGAGTGGGTTGCAATTGCAACCTTTGGGGAGACCTCAAAGTCCTCGACTACCCACATCGTCAAAGCATGTTTAGGGGTACAATTAACTGATTAAAACGTTGTTGACCTTGCCCCGATTATGTACAAGATGCCATCTTTGATCGAGATCAGTGGCCTAACTACCATAATCTATTTTTTTCATTTTATATTTCCTAACTACCATAATCTAATTTCTTCATTTTATGTATTTGTTTGAAAAGTAATAAACCTACATTGTTATTCCGAGCCTAAAAAAATATTTGAAACCATTTTCACGCGCTTGTTACACATGCAAATTAGAATCACAGATCAATTATAATTGCAATTGCCTAACATCTAAATATTACATCTACAATTACAATTCTTAGTTTTAAATAACAATTACTTACAATTACATCTACAATTCATTCAAAATGTTTGCTGCTTCTCTCATAGAATTTATTTATAGACGGTGAAATTTAAGATTTCAATCGTAATTAAAAAAATTGGACCTTACACTTTGTATATAGCAAGGTCCAGTGGTACTTCTCCTGCCACGTCAGGAATCTCTCTAGACCTCGCTTTGTACAGAATGTGAGGTCCATTTAAAATGTGACCAAATCCTTCGCGTCTTCAAGGCCGCGAATGTTTGCCTATATAAGGCAGAAACGTGGGCAAACAAACCCACCAGCATTTGCTCTCGCTTGAGAAAAATTTGTATCAGATCCGAAGAGAATGTACAATTGTTGCTACTAATGGAAACATATCATGTATTAGGAAAACTGTTTTACAAATGTGATTTCTCTGATATTGCGATCTGTCGGTATAATTAATTGTATTTATACGGTGACTACATTATTTTGGCGGTTAATAATATTGGCGATATGTGTCTTTTGTGTTTTGGTTCAAGCACTACAGTAGATCGCAATATCAGGGAATGAGTGGTTCAAGACCATCGCATGTAACGTAGTTGGAGCCTCTAGCATCGTGGATGGTGATGGTTATCGGATACTCCCAAAATCTATGAATCTAGTTCTCGATTGTCCACATCGTGGAAGAAGGTTTACGGCTCCAACATCTAAGACGATCTATGGCGCCATTTGTCTACATCAACGACACATCTCTCGGCGGCCATACAACTCAGACAAACTATTGAACCTCTCTTCTAAATCAATTCTTATGTAATTTTTTTTGCATGTTTAGGGGTACAATTGACCGCGTGTTTAGGGTAGATTTTGGTCGTATACGTGGCCTAACCCAACAATTTATTTTCTTCATTTTATATATTTGTTTCAAATTAATAATTGCACTGTGTAATTCATCAACAAAAATAAGCTTTGGAACTATTTCGACGCCAAAAATTTAGCTTCGGCACAATGATTTATAATTACAATTACTGAACGGCTAAAATTTTTAGCTTCTTAATTTTTTATTTACAATTATACGCCTCTGATACTACGCCTCTAAGCTTAAGGATTACATGAGTGTGATGATTAACTTCCCGGATAAACCCATCAAACATGATTCTCAAGGCATTTCACCCTTTTATTCATGCCCAAAAACAAGCTTTGGAACTATTTTGAGGGCTATTTTTATACCGTTTACAATGTATGTTCTATTTCAATATCAGTCTCAAATAAAAGATAAGTTTCAATACTAGGCCTCTAACCTAAAATATTATGAAGATTATTCTAATAATAACCCGGGAAAACACCTCCAACATGCCTACCAAGTCATTTGAACCTCTTATTCTTGGACAAAAACTAGTGTTCGAACCATTTCAACGTACTTTTTATACAATGTGCAATGTCTTGTACATGCCAATATCAGTCTCAAATGAAAGATAAGTTATAATACTACGTCTCTAAGCTAAAAAATTATCAATATTATCGGGCTAACGGCACGATAAAATTACCAATATATTTATAGTAGTCGGAATTGTATTGACATTAACCGTGTTGATCTTATATCTATACATAATTTCAGTATGTCTCGAACATTTTGATGTTTTTCAGTTCATTTCAATCAAAAATTGGTCAGGATTGGTATGTACCGGCCCATACAAGATTTTTATATTTAAAATCAATTTTTAAATTTTTTTCTTAACCATTTTATTATTTGCATGGTTACATCTAAAAATAAAATACTATATAGACAAAGTGATTTAAACTCATATCTTCTATGATGAATATTATTTGTTTTTTATGGAACACTTACAAAATATAATCATTTAGCCAAACTATTGAACTTAATTAATAAATTTAAGAGCAAACACATTTGACTAGTTGGCCAAGCTGGTCATCTTTGTTCTCTTATATTGCCTTAAGTCATAATTTCTAGACCCACTAAAAATATTCCTCTTCTTTTTTCTAGAGTCCTCATTTCTTTGTTCTCTTATATTGCCTTAAGTCATGATTTCTAGACCCACTAAAAACATTCCTCTTCTTTCTCCTAGAGTTCACTAAAAACAGTCTTCATTTCTTATATTGCCCGAAGCACATTTGAACTTAATTAATAATTTTAAGAGCAAGCACATTTGCCAGTTGGCCAAGTTGGTCATCTTTGTTCTCTTATATTGCCTTAAGCCATGACTTCTAGACCCACTAAAAATATTCCTCTTTTTTTCTAGAGTCTTCATTTCTTTCCTCTCTAAGCAGAATTATGATTAGAATTAAGATTTGTCAAAAAAAAATTAATAATTTTAAGATTTATATTTTGTATAAAAATATTTTTTATATATGTAATTGAGGCATATTTATATAATATATATGAAATAATGTTTTAAAAGTAACGATAAACTCGAAACGTTATACCAAAACATAAAATACCAATATATACTAGTACCAACTACCAAAGGAAAAACGATGCGTCGACTGATATTGTACTATCTTGATTATAATATCCTTAAACTATGTTAATAAAAACGTACCATTACTTTTTTGTTGATATAAAAAAAAACGATAATTTATCAGGATTTGTAAGAAGTGATCATAGTTTCGGAAATAAACCAAGTGTAATACATAATGTGTGTGATTAATCATACACGTTTAGTTAGTGGGAGATCTTGAATATAATGTACTGAAAGAAGATCGTGTAGCTGACGTGCCGTCCCTTTCTGTTTCAGGTATTTTCAAGAGCTGTCAAATAAATACAGTTTGGACTTTGGATTTTGATATGTATAAATATTATAGTAAATTTCAGGCAGCGTTGAATTTGAATAGAATAGGCATATCTAATCTAAGGACTAAGAAGATTTTTATGGACAGATTCATCTGATCTGATGATACAATAACTTAGTCATCCATCTCAAGCTAATCTATCCAATCACCAGCAACCTTATCTCTCAGATTATGATAATTTATGATAATGATGATGATGATATTGATGATGCCCAGGAACGGAGCTACATAAGACGCAGGGAGGCAATTATCCCTCCTCACCTTTTAAGAAAATTTTTTATATTTGTTTTTTTATATAAAATTTTTTAAAAAATAATTTATTTATAAATTTACTCTCTATTTTTAAATATTTATATTTTGTTCTCACAAGTTACAACTCTAAATTTTGATTCCGTCTCTAATGAGGCAGAATAGATAGACAGAGACCCCATTCCCAGGAACCAGCGACCCTTTGACCAGCTGCCCTTTTACTTTTTTTCATTTTGGCTGTCCGCCGCCTACAGCCAGCACTTTGAACGCAGAAGCTTGGCTTTCAATATAATTATTTATAGTACGTGAAACATGCATTTGAACAGTGAACGTATCGTTATTTTTTTAACTACATGATCTGATACATTAGTCGATTAATTTGAATAGAATTTGGTAAAAATTTAATGTAAAATGATTTTTTTAACTTAGTTTTTTTATTCACAATGTCAAAAATTAAACTTATCGTCGTGTTTAAGGAAATCTAACGTCTCATCCTGCTAGACTAAGAGGTTGTGTAAATATATGTTATTGATAGATTTTTAATGGGTTTTTTAAATCTATATTTATGATAAATATAACATTATTAAAAATAGGCTTAACTATAAAATAGGTGCCCAAACTTTGTCATTTTTTTGCTAGGTGCCTAAATTATATTTTGGCTGAAATATGTATTTAACGTTTCATTTTTATCATTTTAAAGTAATCTGTCAAAAAAATTCATCACCCAATTATAGCTTGACATGTGAATTTTTTTTCATTTTTTTTTCAAAATCAAATTGAAAATAAATTAAATTAAAAATATCCTGAATTTAAAAAAAAAATACAAAAAGTCTCAAATCCCTAAAACTCCAAACCCCAAATTTTAAAATTGATGGCATTGTCACCGTTGATGGCCTCGCCGGACCTCATCTCCTCTGTCGTTGACGCTTCCGCCCATTTTCCCAACCTCCCATCGCCGGTAACCGGCGGGAGATGTGCTAATCGAACGTCGAACGGTTGGAGCGTTTCACGTCCGTCATTCGTGGTCCGACCGACGTACCTCTCGTCGAATACCGGCAATGGGTGGTTGGAGAAATGGGCGGGGACTCCGGCGACGGCGGTGGGGAGATTCGACAAGGTTATCGGCGGCGACGATGACGATTTTGAATTTGGGTGTTTGAATTGGAGACTGTTTTGAAACTTTTGAAAAAATTTAGAATTTTTAAAATATCTTTTTTTTTATAGTTTTTTGGGAGAAATTAATAAAACAAAATAAAATAACACGTGTCAAATTTTGATTGGGTGTTAAAAAAATTTAACGGCGTTACCTTAAAACAATAACAAAATGAAATTTTAAGCACCTATTTCAGACAAAAATAAAACATTAGGCACCTATTTCAGCTAAAAAATAGTTTAGGCACCTATTACAAAAAGGTAAAATTTAGACATCTATTTTATAGTTAAGCCTTTAAATAACTTTATAGCAAATTACTAATTTGCTAACATTTTAGAAGTTTATTCTACATGTTGAATTTGAAAAATCTAATACTGTAGTTTTATTTCATTTTCTTTTCAAGAAAATATCAGTGAAGGATTTATCGAAAAACATATATTATAGATTTAAATTAGCTCTATGAAGTTACATTTAAACATATACATATGTAATTTGATAGAGACGGGATGAGGAGAAGTTCAAAGGTTTGGGGTTGATTTACACTGTATGAGAGTTTTTTTTCCTTCAGAAAACTAGCTCAGAAAAGAATTAGAGGAAGGAAAAAACTTCGATTTGGTGGCTTTTCTCACTAGAGGCAATGGTGGACGGTGGCAGATAGAGCGGTGGCAGTATGATGGTTAGGGGTTTTTGGTTGAAAGAAAAGAAGGACGTTTTTAGAAATGATGATGAAATGAAAAATGTTTTTAACTAATTTTATATTTTGGTTAAAATTCAAGTTAATTACAAACTAACCTATTTTGTTAATGTCTAGTCGTCAATGTAATATATGAATTGATGTTCGAATAATCATTTTATGACTATCGATACGGTAAGTGATTAATATATAACTTTTAAAAGTTGAGCGATAAAAATAAAAAAAGATAAACAATAATGGTGATAGTCTAGTTTACGGAAAATAGATGATGCCTGTTTTTTTTCTACTAAATTTGAAAGATATTTATATTTCCAAAACAGTTGTCGAGATTAGAATTTATACAAAATGATATAATATAACATCTTTAATTACCTGACTAATTAATGGATATGGATGATGCCTCTTTTAAATTCCTGCAAGTTCTAAGTAAGCATCGTAATTTGTTATTATGTTGTCGTGGTTTAGTTGAATACTAACAAATAATTTTTATTTTGAAAATAAAAATAACGATCTCCAAAGATTTGACAAATTAATGACTCCATTAAGTAACGCATAATTATCTCATTGCAGCGTTTGAAAAACACGAGAGGCGAAACAGTAATAAATTTCCAGCGTGATTGCAAGTTGCAACTGTAAAAAGTTGCGGTAGAAATCTGTTCTATATAAGCTGTCGTGACCCATGATGTTTCATTACAGACAAAGGTGTTTAAATCACATTGCCATCCGGAGATCACACAGAGAGATATAGAAAGAGAAAAGATTCTCCATAGCCTACCCTGATTCTCATTCTACCCAAATTTAACCCACATTGCAATCTACCTCACAATTTGTTTCAAGTCCGTGAACCTCTATAAAAAGGCTCCCAAGGTTTTCCTTCTTTACACAGCAAACAGCTCTATAAAAAGATGAGTGGTTGGGCAATCGCAGTGCATGGCGGCGCCGGTGTAGACCCAAATCTCCCTAAAGAAAGGCAAGAGGAGGCTAAGAGACTCCTCACTCGTTGCCTTGATATTGGAATCTCTGCTCTCCGCTCTAACCTCCCCGCCATCGACGTCGTTGAACTCGTCGTATGTAACCCTTTCGTTTCATAATCTAATTACGGGAGATTCCATTCTGTAAATTTAACAATTTTAATTTGTAAAAACTGTAAAAGGGTGACGTTATGTTCGATGGGGAGAGTGGATTTAAACCTGCGTCGTTTTCTTATGGAATGATAAATATATTTGGGATTTTGGTTTTGGTTGGTATAGGTGAGAGAACTGGAAACGGATCCTCTCTTTAACTCCGGGCGTGGGTCTGCCCTTACGGAGAACGGAACCGTGGAAATGGAAGCCAGCATTATGGACGGACCGAAGAGGAGATGCGGCGCCGTTTCGGGCTTGACCACGGTTAAGAACCCGGTATCTCTTGCCCGACTTGTAATGGATAAAACACCACATTCGTATCTGGCCTTTGCGGGTGCCGAAGAGTTCGCAAGGAAACAGGTTTAGCCAACACATTCTCGTTCCCTAGTGTTTTTGTTTTTCTGTTTGGAATCTTCGATTCCCTTGTCACGTGTTTATAGCTTTACCACACACAATTTCATGTTTCTGACACGTGAGAGGAGAGCTAGATTCCTCCAATTTGAATTCGGATCCATTTAGTTCTCTTTTTTTCTGAAAAAAAATATTAAAATGGTTGGTTTCTTTGCAGGGCGTGGAGTTGGTGGACAATGGATATTTCATTACGGAAGACAATGTCGGGATGCTTAAGTTGGCAAAAGAGGCGAACTCAATCCTGGTACGTCTGATTTCCCATTACTTTCCCTAAAACGTCATTATTCAGCTAATCACGTGGTGGAGGGGACCGTTTCTGACATTTTTCTACTCTCGTCATCTCACCAGTTCGATTACCGTGTCCCGACCCTCGGCACCTGCGGTGGCGGCGCCGCTATGGAAAGTCCTATACAGATGAACGGTCTACCAATCAGCGTCTACGCTCCAGAGACGGTAGGGTGCGTTGTGGTTGACAAGGAGGGACACTGCGCCGCTGCCACCTCCACCGGTGGGCTCATGAACAAGATGACCGGAAGGATCGGTGACTCGCCGCTCATTGGCTCAGGGACTTACGCTTGTGACTTGGTGGGTGTTTCATGCACTGGGGAAGGAGAAGCAATCATACGAAGCACCCTGGCGAGGGAAGTAGCGGCGGTGATGGAGTACAAAGGGTTGAATTTGCATGAGGCGGTGGATTATGTAATAAAGTACAGATTAGATGAAGGCAAAGCTGGGCTGATTGCTGTGTCCAAAAATGGTGAAGTGGCTTGTGGGTTCAACACCACTGGGATGTTTAGGGGCTGCGCCACTGAGGACGGGTTCATGGAAGTTGGTGTGTGGTGAATGTCTTCGGGTTGCAACCTAAAACTTAGCTGTTGCGGCCCCGCAATGGCTTTGCTTTTAGTGCTTCACCATCACCTGGCTTGATAATGTAATTAAGTGAAAATGTGTGCAGTTGTATTGCCCCCAAGTAATATAAGTTATCATCTTCAATATTTAGGTTGTAATTTTTTTTAATATGTTGATGTAATGTAAGGATAACATCTGTTTAATTTTTTTAGTCTTTTCAAAGACGACATATATAATATGTATTAGTTGTGTTCGAATCCGAGTCTAAAAAATTATAAATAAATCATAACACGTTGACGCTCTTATAACACTTTTGTTTAAAATTTTGCCAGAAATCTTGAAAGGGACACCAAAATTGCATTCCTCTTGGGTTCAATCAAGAATCAAAATGTAATAGCAATCATTTTCTGGTTTCTGTCGACTGGGGCCCAGGTAAACACTCAAAACAGCCACTATGAGACCCATCGCCTTCAAGCGGCAGAGCCTAGTGACTACTGAGGTTGTTCCGTATAAGAAGCTTATTTTTCATTTTTTTTAGATGAGTTTACAATAAATATCATACATTAATATACACTACTAATATTATATATTAATATACACCATTATTTTTTTCTTTTGTTTATATTTTTTAATTTTAACTGAATTCTCTTCTATAAATTTTTAAGACCCACTACAAGTAGAGATGGGCACGGAACCCGGACCCGATGGATTTCAACCCGACCCGGTCCGATCGGGCCGGGTATTTTTTATAAAAAAATCGGGTTCTGGTCGGGTTTTTGTGTAGGGTGATGTCGGGTCGGGTTCGGGTTTTAGGGTAAAAAAATTCGACCCGACCCAACCTGAGACTAATAGTGTAATTTTCTCCTACATTTTTTAGGGATATTTGTAATAATACTCTTTTTTATATTTTTTTATAATTAGGTCCTTAAAATTGATTTTTTTATTTACAATTTAGTCCTTAAATTTATTATTTTTTACAATTAATTCTCTTAAAATTATTTTTTTTACAATTTAGTCCCTAAAATTAATATTTTTATATAGGTCGGGTCGGGTCGGAGTCGAAATCGAGTTTAAGGTATTTATTTTCGGGTCAGGTCAAGTTTTTTAAAAGATATGATCGGGTCGGGTCGGGTTGGGTCGGATTCGGGTTTAAGGTTAATATTTTCGGGTCGGGTTCGGGTGGGCCAAAAACCCGGCCCGACCCGACCCGTGCCCATCCCTAACTACAAGATTTAATTTTAATTTAAAAATAATGTTAAGATTGTCATTTTTAAATTGGCATAACAAAAATTTAACCCTCAACTTTTAAACTTCGTTATAATTTAGCCACCATCTTCATCACCACTATTTTCTCTTTTTAAATTTTTTCTCTTATTTATTTTTTAAAATTTTGAACTTTGTTATAATTTAACAGTCAACCTTTTAACTTTGTTATAATTATTGACATTTTGACCCTCATTCTTTTTTAAGATAAATTTGACCCTCAACCTATATATTTTTGTCAAATTACTCATTTTTTAATTATCATGTTCATTAGACCGTTAAAAACTTAACGGTGACAATATGACATATACATGTGATAATACATTTTAAATGACATGTAATCTAACTTGTTACATACTTACATGTATAATAAAATTTTATTTAAATTTAAAGGCTTAAGGGCTCGAGAACCCACTAAACTAAAAAAAATCAATTGAGCCCTTAATGTTTTTTTTTGCACCCAATGTCACCCTCAAACCCAAAAAAATTAACCAATTCGACCCTTTGACTAACGATTTCCGTCGTTGGCCGTTACGATGCTGTGGCAGTTTACGATGCTGGCGTAGCGATTCACGGTGCTAACATGGCAGTCCACACGTGAATGATGACATGTCGAGAGGGGCTTAATTGATTTTGTTAGAAAATTCGAGGGCTTAATTGATTTTGTTGAAAAGTCTAAGGGCTTATTTAATCTTTTAAAAAAATAAAATTAAGAAATTATTTGAATTAAATTAAAATATTAACAATACTAAAAATATATGAAAAAATTATTAAAAATATCAATAAACTTTTAGAGATATAAAGTTACATTTTTTTAATATAAAAAATTTTTCTTTGACCATAGAAGTGATATCTCACTATAAAAAAAGCTTGAATTTTCCTATGATATTACTGTTTGGATGCATCGAACAAGATGAAGTTTATTGTTTGATCGGATAGAAAAAAATTATTTAGTAAAGTCAAGCACCATATAATCTTGTATACCGCAAGAGTGTTTCTTAATTTTTCTTATTTTCTAACTTAAATTCAATGAAAGTTGGTTTAATCAAATAAAAGGTATGTAACTATATTCTGATATGGGTTTGCATCATATGTATTGGAATGTACTTAATAATTTACACAACTTCTTAGGTTAGAACATAATTTTAAGGGTAATGTTCACAAACAGTCCCTTTCGTTTGGTGTTTGTTTTAGTTTGGTCACCAGATTTCAAAACAGCTTATTGTGGTCCCTTACGTTTATAATCTGTTTTATTTTAGTCACTTTGCCGTCATTCTCCGTTAGAGGAGTAACGGCCGGCTGACATGACAATTTTAAAATTAAAAATATTCCACGTGTATAATACACGTCATTGTCCACTCCACCAATACGCCAACATAGACTCTACAGTTCTCTCGGGCATTTCATCAAACACCTTCCGAGACATGGAGCTTTATTGAAAGTGACACAAAACAAGACTAAAACTACATGCTAATTGCTATCTTCTTCATTTTCCATTCACTGCAACCGGTGACTCAAAAGGGTAAACCACCTTCTTGTTTATTTAGTTGCCAGAGTTTAATTCATTTGGAGCTGTTTAATTGTTTGCTAAAACCACCATTAACATTCAGAGGTTTCAAGAATTTGAAGAGCCTCGATCTTCATTTACCTGCAAAATATGGTTTACCAGCAGCATATGTTTTCTATCCATTTTGGAAGCCATCTTATTGTACTACATGTTGTAGGTTTATGTGTGGAGCAAACAGAATCCTTTTATACATATGAGTTTTCTGGGTCTATTTACCTTTACAGCAGCTTACTTACCCTGGGTGAGTACCACCATGCCTTCTATCCTTTTTTCTTTTATTGATCTTCGAGTATCTATTTTATGTTTCAAAGCATGAAAGCAAGAAAAAAATGGTTGCTTTAGTGGATTTCCCATTGCACTAAAGTTATACTTTTCTTATTTATGTTAGTGGTCTTGATCCTACTCCTAGTAAAAGAATGTAATTGCTTCTTTTCCCTGTCTTTCAGGTGCTTTTGGGATTCTCTGTCCTTGTTGGTGCTAGTGCTTGGGTGGATCTCTTGGTATATTTCCCTTATAGAGCCTGCTTTAATGTTGAAATATTGGGATAGTGTTGTATGAGTTTGGGATAGTATTGTATGAGTTTTTTGCGTATCTCCAAAATCCATTGTAGCATGTTCAGCAAAGTGGAGTGATGTGGGGAAGTAAGTTTGGTGGACTATTATTATGCCGTCGCCCTATGAACTCCCGCCTGTTCTGGTCTCACTTTTCTTAGATCCTCACTGCTGCCATATTCATCTTTTGCATATTGATGGTTAGCACTGTTTTCATTGTTACTTTTGTGGCTTTTGTTTTATGAAACTCGATCAATATTTTTTTTGTTCAGGGAATGATCGCTGGTCATGCCTACTATTTTCTTGAAGATGTATATCCGCGAATGACTGGTCGTCGACCCCTAAAAACTCCATCCTTTATTACAGCGATGTTTGCAGATGAAGCTGTGGTGGTAGCACGACCAGAAAATGTTAGATTCGCTCCACCACCTGTGGATGAACTTCACAGAGACTAGTCTGCCCTTCAAAAACTAGAGCAATTTTGGTTGAATCGATCTCTCTGAGAGGAAAGGCCTAAAAAAAGCTTGGTTGGCCAATTTCTTAAACAAGGAGCTTTAACATGCTAAATTGCTGATTACGGACGATACATCTTTTGGTAGAATTAGAGGTGTGTATATCAGATGTTTCGGAAGGTGTTTGATGAAATGCCCGAGAGAAATGTAGAGTCCATGTTCGCGTCTTGGTGGAATGGACAATGACGTGTATTATACACGTGGAATATTTTTAATTTTAAAATTGCCATGTCAGCCGGCCGTTACTCCTCTAACGGAGAATGACGGTAAAGTGACTAAAATAAAACAGATTATAAACGTAAGGGACCACAATAAGCTGTTTTGAAATCTGGTGACCAAACTAGAACAAACACCAAACGAAAGGGACTGTTTGTGAACATTACCCTAATTTTAATGTTATTTTGTTATTACAATGGTCATATTTTTTTATATTTTTTTATTTTTAGTAATTTTAATATTTATTTTAGAATATTTTAATATTTTTTATTTTTACTTAAAGATTAAATAAGCCCTCAAACTTTATAAAAATCATTTAAACCCTCAAACTTAAAAAATCAATTAAGCAATATTTCACGTCATCACTTTCTTTTAACATGGACCGACATGTCTGAACTGTCACGGTCAACAACGGATTTCGCCAGTCAAAGGGTCGAATTGGTTAATTTTTGGAGTTTGAGGGTGACATTGAGTGCGAAAAATCTTTAAGGGCTTAATTGATTTCTTTTAAAAGTTCAGGGGCTTCATGAGCCCTTAAGCCTAATTTAAACTATTAAAGAGAATTAAAATTAAAACAAAAACAAAAATCGAAAAAGAATGGAGTTAATCATAAATTGTGTTGGATTTAAAATCCTAGCTAAGATTCATGATATCGGTCTATAATTTTTAATGTAAATTCATTCTAAAATCCAACAGCACATACCATCCAAACAAATAAAATTTTACCCTAAAATTTGAATTCACTTTGAATCAAATCTTGTTCTTTAAAATTTGAAGCACTTTGAACCAATAGATAAAATATTACAGAGAAATTTGACGCGATTATTAAAACTTATAGAAATCATTTATTATTTAATCAAAGAACACTTTAGATACTAATCAATTGGGTTTTTATTTCTTTAATTTAGGGTTTTGAAATTTCAATATTTAATTTAATACAGGTGGTTTGAAGTTTTGATTTTGGTATTTAGTATTTGAAAATAAAGTTTTAAAAGTAATATAAATGAAATTTTTATGAAATTTAAAAAATTACGGAAATAATAAAAAATGACTTAAAAAAATTTATAGGTTTGAAATTGATATGAAAACTTAAATTGGGGTTTAAGAAATTTGAATTAGGTTTAGGAATTCGTTTATTAGCTTTGTGTTTAGGTATTGGATTTTCCGTGATGAATTAGTTGTTTGTTTATGCTTATTTTTTATTAGTTTTTTTAAATAGTTGAGAAATATATTTTTTAAGTAAGAATATTGACATGTCATCACCGTTTAAACTTTTAACAGTTTAATCGAGATGTTAGTTAAAAAACGAATAATCTGATAAAATGATATAGGTTAGGGGCTAAATTAATCCTTAAAAAATAATGACTAAAATGATAGAAATTGTAAACGTTAGGGGTTAAAATTATCTTTATGTCATAATTTTATATTGACATAAATTAAATAAATAAAAAATAACAAAAATCAATTGATGGGTCTCACATATTTATTTAAAATTTTTATTAAAAAATAAAATATAAAAATTAATAGTGTATATCAATATATGTTATTTATAGTAGAATTTTCCTTTCTTTTAACATCAAAGGAGTACTGGAAATTTCTAGGCTAGTTAATACATTATTACATTACATATGTCTGATATTTGTGGCTGCCGTGACAATGGCCTGAAATTGAATTGTTGGCAGGCTGAAAGGCTTTCGGTGCTGCACCACCACCCTTGTCGCCGGTATTAGATAAATAAGAAGAGGTAGATCGCGAGTTATTCGAATTCAATTCGGTAAAGTTCGGTTAAAATTCAACTTGATTAAATTCGACTCGAGTTCTTAACGAACTGAGCCGAGATACTTGATACCCGATTTGAAAAACTCGCGAGCTACTCGAAAATATAATATATTAATTTTTTTATTATATATAATTTAAAATTTAAGTTCATGAACTTAAAACCCTAAAATATAAACCCTAAACATAAGTCTTAACCCCTAAAATCTAAATCCTAAATTCTAAACCCAACGACCTAAAAACCTTTAAACGTTAAACTAACACCCCTAAACCTTAGAATTAACAAGCTTGAGTTTACACAATTTGTGTATCAATGTTTTTTCTTGATAGGACTTTAAATGAGACGTGACAGATGGCGCGCTACTCAAGTTCGACACGGCCAAAGATTGGTCAACACTTGACTCGATTGGGCTCGAATCAAGCTCGAGCTCGACTCGAGCTCAGATTTCTCAAACTCGTTAAAAATTACTCGACTCGAAATCTTAACGAGGCGAGTCGAGCTTGAGACTCGGCTCGTTTATACCCCTATTTGGACCTATGACGAGTCAAGTGGACCACTCCCACGTTCTCCCTTCTGAGTTCTTTGTTTTCCCTTGGAGGTGATTGTATATCTCACTTCTGAGTTCTTTGTTTTCCCTTGGAGGTGACTGTATATCTACAGTATCGAATCCAACCTGATTTTTATTGATAAACAATTTATTGGATAATACTCAAAGCAGTTACCACAAAACATACAAATTTCAAAATTAATATTATAATTAAACAATGATTTTTTTTAATATCCGTTTCAAATTTCCAATCAATAACAGGTAGATCGATAGGGCATACACGAACACATACATCACAAGCAATGCATTTGCTGCCTCTTCATTTAACCTTTCGGTTCCCCGCGTTATATTGACAACCACAGCATTAACCAGTAGCAGACAAAATTAAAAGCAAAATCAAAGCAGGGGAGCCGAGTTGGGGGTACCTTGGTGTTCATGTTGAAATATTTAAGTAAGTGAAAGAAGAGTTGAATCAAAACTCGAAATATGGACTCTCCGGTGTATAATTCTGGGTATTTTGAACTACAAGCAAGGTATGTTGATGTAGGTGGCACCGGCAAGAGCGACAAGTTTCGTTTTTGGCATGCTTTGGCAACTCCAGCTTGCATTGATGCCGATTTGCTAGGCACGTGTCGAGCTTCTCATTTTTTGTGCCTTTTCGGTGCCCACTAGTTCCGCTGGAAGCAGTGTTTTAATAAATTTGATTATTAGTTGAACGGAATAAATTCAATTTAAAATAATAAAAAAGTTATGAAGAGTCTAGAACGGACGATGAATACGTTGTATACTATTGACGCAACACACCGTTATACACCATTAAATTTTAATAATTCTTAAATTATTATTTAAAATCTCATGGGTTGAACATCTAACTAAAATTATTTCAACGAAACTAAAATTTTGATTTAATATACCATTCATATTTATTTTATAGTATTTTTTTAATTAAAAGTACTAGAATCAAATCTCTCGTCATCTACAAACCCCAACTTCAACCCCAAATAATTCATATGGTGAATAGACAGAGGTTAAAATAAAATACAGATGGTGACAGAAAAGTTGTGAATGTTCCGAACCAAAGCAACTGCCCTCTCCCCTTTATTTAGACATTTTCCGAAACTATCCAAAATTCCCGTCTTAGGCAACCAATATTCGGTTAAAGCTTTAGTCCCTCGAAAAGAGGAAAAAAGAAATATCAAAGAAAGATTATTGGTAAGGAGTAGTAAAGTTCGTTTTGTACCAGTTTAGCAATTAACAATATTCATTAATAGCAAGCAATTAGAAACATTCATAAATAGTAAGCAATTAGCAATATTCTTTTAGGCGGGGTCGACTAAAAGAAAAAAAAGAAGTCGGGTTAAGGTCAGGGTTTGTGAATGATAGAGGATTTGAGTATAAAAAACGGAAATATTATTGCCTTGTCTCATTCAATATGTTTCTTTTGTGCTTTAAAATTGTCTCATTGTAAAAATTAATAACTTTTACAAGGCACATTTATTTTTATATTCTTTCTTTAGTTTTCCAACAAATAAAATTCAACTTTGCAATGATAAAATTGTTGTTTCAAGTATTTTACATCATATCTTTCACACAATTCTTTTATTCTTAAAATTGAGTGAAAAGTCGACAAGAAATATATTGAGTGGGACGGAGTGAGTATAAAACAAATATGAATGCTTTATTAAATAAAAATTCTAATTTTGTTTTAGAATAAATATAATTACATGTTCAATTCTTGAGATTTTTAATAATAATTTAAGAATCATTAAAAATTTAATGGTGTGCAGCAGTGTGTTGCGTTAATGGTGTGTAGCGGTGTGCGTCGTCCGTTCTAGAGTTTTCAAATAAATATGTACACATAAAACTTTTATTTAGTGGTAAGTAAAATTTAGTTGAAAAATATTGATTATTTAACTCGACGTAAAAATTCAATTTGATTCAACTTAAAAACATCAAATGAAATTTGAGTTGTAGAATATGACTTTTAATAACTCAAAATTTTAATAATTTATTAATTTATTTTCATTGTAACACCTCTATACCCGGCTTAGAAGAAAGACCGAGTAAGGGGTGTTATAAAACAAACGTATCAAGAAAACAAGGAAGTTTTAATTACGTCTTTACCAATTTAGAAAATTGGTAATCGGGGTATTTTAGACTTTCTTAACAAGATTAATAGTTTCCTAATTATCATCTCAAATTTGTTCAAAAGACGTGAAAATTTCACATCTAAACTCAATACAATCTCAAGCATGAATCATCCATGAATCAAACGCATAGTTCAAAGCCAAGTGACATTCATCAACCTATTAGTGAACATTCACCCTTTAATCACTCAAGTTTCGTACCTGTTAGAAGGCCTTACTAGATTATTAAGACGTAATTTACTACTGAATACCAAAACATATGCTCATGCCTTTACGCACCCCACCAATTAAAGCCTTTAATATGCTTACAAGGAAATTAGTATTCCGAGTATTATTCTAAACATTTCTATATTAGGCAAAAGATTATGCTTCTCATTTGGATCTACTTTATTCTATTATCTAAAATTAAATCAAACAGCACGCACATCAAATATAAGTCATTATAGAGGTCTTTACAACATATTGAAGTTTAAATTAATTATACAACTATAAATCAAGGAATAGACGGAAGCAAAGTGAATATTAAACATCTATGTGCCGCCACTATGTTGATTCTTTGGTTTTAGGATTTACAAGAAACAGCGGAAGAAACTAGGGTTACTCTTCACAGAGAGGTTGAAGAGGAAGAGACGCAAGAAGGGTCGGGTAATGAGAGAAAAGAGTTTTTATTTTATTTAACCAAAAGAATTAAAATACAATTAGTCCACTTACAAATATATAGGAATAAAGAAAATAATAAAAGAAAATAAAGATCTAAAAGATCCTAACCGTCCAATATAAACTAACCTATCTAACAAATATAACAAATATCTAATAGCCCCCCTCAAGTTGGAGCATAAACATTGTGAATGCCCAACTTGGAAATTGATTCTCGAAACAAAGCTGGAGGTAAAGCCTTGGTGAAACAGTCAGCAAGTTGATTGGAAGAAGAAACTGGAAGTAAATGCAGCATCCCTTGATGAAGTTTTTCTCGAATCAAATGACAATCGATCTCAATGTGTTTCGTACGTTCATGCTGAACCGGATTTTCTGCAATTTTGATAGCAGATAAATTGTCACAATACAGATTAGCACTTGTAATATCTAAATGTAAATCAGAGAGGAGATATAATAGCCATTGCAATTCGCAAGTAACAGTTGCAAGTGCCCTATACTCTGCCTCGGTAGATGACCTGGAGATAGTAGATTGCTTTTTAGATTTCCATGAAATAAGAGCAGATCCAAGAAAAATACAAAAACTTGTAGTGGATCTTCTTGAATCTAGGCAAGAAGCCCAATCAGAATCAGAAAAAGCACTCAATTTAAGATTATTGGCAGTAGGAAAGAATAAACCTTGACCCGGAGACCCTTTTAAATATCTCAAGATCCTATGAACAGCAGAAAGATGTATATCGGTAGGTGCTGAAAGATATTGAGACAAATAATTAACAGCAAAAGTAATATCAGGACGAGTGTTAGTCAAGTAAAGAAGCTTCCCTATCAAACGCCTGTATGAAGTAATATCATCCAAAGGTATGCCATCAGACTTAGACAATTTACTTCTATCATTAAAAGGAGTTGAAGCAGGTTTAGCACTAGAAAAGCCTGTTTCTTCTAATAAGTCAAGAGTATACTTGCGTTGACAAAGATTAATACCTTCTTTAGACCTAGCTATTTCAAAACCTAAAAAGTATTTTAAATTTCCTAGGTCTTTTATCTTGAAAGTAGAATGCAAGAAACTCTTAATCAAATTAATTTCCTCTATATTGGGACTCATCAAAATGATGTCATCAACATACACAGCAAGGGCAATAAAGTTGTTACCTGCACCCTTTACGAATAAGGATGAATCAGAAGAAGCTTGATGGAAATTTTGGTCTTTCAAAGAAACAGTTAAACGTTCATTCCACTGTCTACTTGCTTGCTTAAGACCATATAAACTTTTATTCAATTTGCAAACAAGACCAGAATTAGGAGGAAGAAAACCAGGAGGAGGATCCATATATACTTCTTCATGTAAATACCCATGCAAGAAAGCATTATTAATATCTAGCTGATGTAAGTACCAATTTTTGGCAGAAGCTAAGGCAATAAGAGTCCTAATTGTAGTAATTCTAGCAACAGGACTAAAAGTATTTAAAAAATCCAAACCTGGTTGCTGAGTATACCCTTTTGCAACAAGTCTAGCTTTATATCTTTCTAAGGTACCATCAGATTTTAGTTTAGTTTTATAGACCCACTTACATCCTATGGTTTTCTTATCAGTAGGTAAAGGCACTAAAGACCAAGTCTCATTCTTTTCTAAAGCAGTAATTTCTTCTTTCATAGCATCTTTCCAACATGTATGTTTAATAGCCTCTTTATAATTTTTCGGTTCTTTTAAAATATCAACATTATTTATGTATGTTTGATGGTCAAAAGAAATATGATCATAGGACAGAACCTGAGCTATTTGATGAGGTGTTGTATGAGAAGAGACTTTGCTTGTTGGTAAAGCAACTTGATAATCTTCTAGTTTGGACGGCAACCGAACAGTTGTTGAAGATCGTCGAGGTGGAACAACGACAGGAGACTTATTAAAAGATTGAGCAGAATGATCAAGATTAGAAGTGTCAGATTCACATGGTGAATCTGATTGAGAGTCTGAAAGATTAAACTGTTGTGTTGTATTATTGGAATTAGGTTTTAAAAGATCTTCTTCAAGAAAAGGATTAGTTTCCAGAACTGGAAAAACAAGTTCTGAAGATGACTGAAAAGTCTTGGATTGAAAAGGAAAAACATTCTCAGAAAAAATTACATCCCTAGATATAAAAATACTTTTAGTTTGAACATTAAACAGACGAAAACCTTTTATGTGTTTTGGAAATCCAAGAAATACACACTGAACAGATCTAGGATGCATTTTTGTCTTAGGTTTAGGAAGAACAGAAGCATAAGCTAAACAGCCAAACACTTTTAAATTTTCAAAATTGGGTTTTTGCTGATAAAGGATCTCAAAAGGGGTTTTATTAGCTAAAATAGGAGTAGGAGTTCTATTTATTAAAAAAGCAGAATGTAAAACACAATCAAGCCAAAATTCTAAAGGTAAAAAAGCTTGAATACGTAAGCACCTAGCAACAGCAGGAAGATGCTGATGCTTACGCTCAACAACATTGTTTTGCTGTGGTGTGTAAGTACAGCTATTCTGATGAACAACACCTTTAGAAGAATAAAATTCTAACATCTCAAATTCCTTTGCATTATCAGTACGAAAACATTTAATTTTGATATTAAATTGAGTTAAAACAAATTCATAAAAATTAGAAATCAGTTTAGGAACTTCAGACTTCAACTTCATAGGAAAAATCCAAACAAAGCGACTCTTATCATCAACAACAGTTAAAATATAAGCATGACCATATAGTCCTTTTATAGGAAAAAGACCCCAAACATCAGCATGAACAAGATCAAATATATCAGTCGAAACAGAATTACTAGAAGGAAAAGATAATCTTTTCTGTTTACCCAAATGACAAGTATTACAGTCATTAGTATCTACAATAGGTATCTTATTATGCAACAGAGAAAAAGAATGCATTCTTTGTTTCGAAGGATGCCCTAACCTTAGGTGCCAAAGTTTAGAAGCAGAAACAGAATTACAAACATGTTCAAAATTACAAATATGTGAAGAATGATCAGCATGACAAAAAGAATCAGCAACATGTTCAGAATACTCAGAATCATAAGCACAAGCAGAATATGCAGGACCAGCAGCATTATTAGAAAAACACAAATTTAACTTGTACAAACCAGTGCACTCATCATCTGTACCAATCGTCTTCCATTGATGCACATCCTGTATGAAACAAGTACCAGAATTAAACACCAAAGAAATAGATTTATCCTTAGTCAATTGACTAACAGATATCAAATTAAAATTAAAATTTGGAATGTGAAACACATTTTTAAGGACCAACTTAGGAGAAATACTAACATTACCCACATGAGTTACAGAAACTAACTGACCATTTGGAAGCTTAACAAATCTATTATAAACAACTGTAAAAGAAGAAAACAAATCTAACGAGCAACAAATATGGTCAGTAGCACCACTGTCAATAATCCAAGGTACATTGTTAACAATAGGACAAGAAAGAATGATACCTGAAGCATCAACGGGAGCATCATCAAAGGAGGATGAAAGAACATTCACCTTAGAAACATTAACAGAACCACTGGGCAGAGAACTACCTTTCTCATTAAGCAAACTGATCAAAGCATCGTACTGGTCTTTGGTAAAAGCAAGAGAACCAGGACCAGAACCAGTAGCAACACCATTACAAGAACCAGAATCTTTCAAACTGGAATCAGAAATTACAGAACCAACTTGATTCATTTTACTCACAGAACCCCTATTTCTATAACCAGGGGGATATCCATGTTTTTTATAGCATCTATCAACAGTATGGCCATAAAGACCGCAATGAACACACAAAGGTCTTTTGGAAACATTAGAAGATTTTTTGAAATCCCTAGGATACTGTCTACCCGAATCAGGACGACTAGCCAACATAACATGAAATTCATTATCAAAACTACCCGTGGACAACAGAGTCCTTTCATGCTGAGCAACTAAAGAGAAAACTTCATTGATATCTGGTAAAGGCTTACGCATAAGAATCTGAGTCTTAGGTATACTGAAATTTTCATTTAAGCCACGAAGAAAACGAAGGACCAGATCTTGTTTTCTATAGACAGACGCAGAACACGAACACGACTTTAAAGGATGCAAAACACAAATCTCATCCCAAATAGACTTAATCTGAGTAAAATAAGCAGAAACGGTAAGATTACCTTGATTGAGATTGAAAAACTCCTGAAACAGATCAGAAATACGAAGCAAATCTCCCTGATTAAACCGGTCGAAAAGATCGACCCAAAGATCAACAGCAGTGCCAATCCAAAGCACGCTCTGTGCAATCTCAGGGTTTAAAGCCCTCTGGATCCATGACAAGTCCAGATTATTGCATTTTACCCAGGCGGAAAACCTAGGATCGGTAGACAGAGGCTCCTTAATAGAACCATCGACAAATCCAAACTTATTTTTGGATATAAGAGCCATACGAATCGAACGAGCCCAAGAATGATAATTCTTCCCATCAAGAAGAGAAGACGTGAGAACCAAAGAGGGGTTTTCACTCGGATGGATATAGAAAGGATCACAAGGATCATCGTTTTTGAAGGTATTTCGAGAATCATCAGCGGAATGGGAACGAGAATCGGAAACATTATCAACTGATACCATGTTGATTCTTTGGTTTTAGGATTTACAAGAAACGGCGGAAGAAACTAGGGTTACTCTTCACAGAGAGGTTGAAGAGGAAGAGACGCAAGAAGGGTCGGGTAATGAGAGAAAAGAGTTTTTATTTTATTTAACCAAAAGAATTAAAATACAATTAGTCCACTTACAAATATATAGGAATAAAGAAAATAATAAAAGAAAATAAAGATCTAAAAGATCTTAACCGTCCAATATAAACTAACCTATCTAACAAATATAACAAATATCTAATACACTCTAGGAGTTCTAATGATATAACTCTAAAACATATATTTGAGCCCTTGTGATCTTGTCCAAGCTCTAAATAACGAAGTAATATCAAACCTGAAATGCCATGAAAAAATTGCATAAGTATACTTAGTGAGGTAGGTTTAACAAAAAAAAAATTGATTTATTTAATTTTATTTCCGTAACTCTAAAAGGTATAAAATTATACTTCTAAGCTCGTTCAAAAGTTAACCGAACCAAACTACGTAAGCACGTCAAGGGTTATGCCCGCATTTAAGGTGACTAATTTAATTGTAAGGATAAGACTGCCCGGAACATCCATCCCAAGCATGGCATTTTCTACTTCAATTGTCTTTCGAACAAGCATAACAATTACACCCATATATAAATATTCATTTAGCAGCCAACTAACCATAAAACATTATTGATTTCCATTTTATTTGATTCAACTAACGTTTACCCTTTATACTAGGAATTCGAACGATGTATAGCACTGTCATGTCCTCTTGGAATTCAAATAACATTTACGCGAATTCATTTATAAATTAATTAACTTAAACCTTATACAAGATCACTTAATGATGACTAAGCCCAACATTCCTTACACACTTAGCATTCGATCATACTTAGTACATTTAATTTCTTACATCATTTAGCCGAATATAACCCAAGCTTATTCACATAACAAATAGTCAAGCAAAATGTTTCTTGCTCATGCAAAGAAGAATGTTAATTCATGGTTAACTTATGGCCTCTTGGTATCTATTCCAAGTGATTCATTTAGGACTATGTCTTTACTTATAAATCCTCAAACAATTTACACTATAGCACAAAAATCAAGGGTAAACAAACATACATTATAACCAAGTAAGTACAACAATTCAATGAATATTGTACAATACTATCTCAAGTAAAATTCCACCCTCGTATGTGAACCTCATGTTCACTCAATTTTAACCTTTGTTGTAACAAGTAACTTTAACTTATTATGCAAGGTATCTCCTTCTTCTCAAATTTAACTATTAGACCAAATCTTCTCGTTAACATATATTTACAACACACAATGTCTGTTACTTAATTCATCCATTTCAACATTTCATGAAAGGATTTTTATAAAATAGGTGCCATTTGACCTAGTGTGTCATTACTTTGAATTACTTAATTCACAAGATATCAAGGGCATATAATGCCTATCTCATAAGTTGCAAGTATTATACTTTATCAGAATTAACCTTTTATCATTCAATTATATAAATAAGTATTAGAGCCAACCACCTTTTCTTTAGTTCTATACTATTTGAATGGTTGCAATCCATCAACAATCAATTATACTTTACTATGAAATAATCATAGTCTCATGACCAATTAAGTTTCTATACGATAAATCAGTAATAATAGTTATAACTCCTTTTTACACTAACCATAACATATTAAGCTCCTCAAGTGATTTGTGTACTTTCATGCTTTCCTTTATTTTAGCCTTGAGACTCAAGTTACAGCCTAGATACGCGAATCCTCTAAAATTCAATATCAAACAAGGGTACACCAAGTACCGAAACAAGGGTACACAAGTACGAATTTAACCATTACCAAACAAGGGTACTAGTAGCACCAACATATCATTTGATCATTATCAACAAGGGGCCTAAGTCCAGGACCGTAGTCCACACTAGCAAGCTCAACGGGCTATATGGCATGCCAACTGTACCTACGACTGACTCAAGATCAAGACTTTTCACATTTATTTATTCATTTGGTTAATAATATTTTGAACACAACTTCTCGTCAATATCAAGTTACATTGCGT
Organism: Hibiscus tridactylites; assembly: GCA_958450335.1. Taxonomy (NCBI): domain Eukaryota; kingdom Viridiplantae; phylum Streptophyta; class Magnoliopsida; order Malvales; family Malvaceae; genus Hibiscus; species Hibiscus tridactylites. The sequence continues at coordinate 33,797,474 of OY288292.1, read as the reverse complement.
ATTGCCTTTCAATGTAAGCAAGATTCACCACATGTGAATTTTACATTCAGGACGAGCCTTGCTCATAATCTTATCAACGTGGTCATCAAGGCTTAAACACTAATCAGAGAATCAATGAGTCAAGAGTTGCCAATTACACTCTTTACATTACAAGTTCCATTCGTTTCTTTCTTTCAAATCTATTCGAATGAACATCTCGAGTAACAATAGATTCTTTAAGGTATGAATCATTCAATCTAACATATAGTTTATATAAATTCATTCAAAACAACCACATCTAACTTCCAAGACTAATATGAATTATCATGACATTGAAGCTTATTTAACAGACATCAAGACCTTTATTTCCATTAACAATTCTCTTTTAATCTATAGTCAAATATATAGTTCAATCACCAGCAATACTATTGACTTACTCATTTTATCACAAGGTACTTTTTCATAAAAGTACTTACCTCGAATCCCAAGCTTAATGGCACATTTTTACATAAATTATCTAACAAGCAAATAAATTAAGGCAATTAAGGCTGCTCATGATGGATATTTCTCCTATCTCGAGACCTTAAACTATTTTCACCTCTTATCTCGAAGTTACGGGATACCTGAATCCTCACTTTTTTCTTGCCACATATCGAATTCTTCCTAACTTCCTCTTGGTCTAAACATATCAATAATATAACTATATGTATTAGACTCAAATCAATCTATCCAACCAACATACAAGCACACAATTTGACATAAAAAGCAGCTCCCTTTTTAATTAATCTTAACCAAAACAGTTCACTCAAAGTACACACAATTTGACCTTGTAAAACAGTCCATTAGAACAAGGCAGTCCATTACATATGTAATTTATCACGTATATATTCACCAAACAATTCCACACTCATAAAGCAATTCCCTTGCTTAAAATATACAAAGCGACCCTAAACTTGAATGTGTTTATTCAAACATAACAAAACAGCTCATTGTTAATTATAGTCATATAAATCAATCCCCCAAAGTTTTACATACAAGTTTTTAGTCAAACAATTTCCGATTAAACATTCATCCTTAAACATATTAAGTTAATCGAATCTGACCAGCCCATACATGCATAGATTTAGCATTGTTGGGCAGTCCATTATTGTTCAATTTAATTAAAATAGTTTTTATTTCCAAATTCTTTCAATCGTGCATAAATGTGCAATTATGAGCCAGCCTTAAATCTTTTGGTCATTTATAATTTTCTTGTGTTATTACTCTATAATTCTTTATCTTCAATTCCTTCTTAACAGTTCGGTGTCATTCATTGATAACAATCAAACAACCCCTAGGTATTGTTATAAGTCTAGGGATGTAAAAACATGTAATCAGATGGATTTCAGGTCGGATCCTGTTAGGTTGGGTCAAATCGGATACGGGTCACCTTTATGTCGATGTGATGTTTTGACTCGACTCGGGTGCGGGCCAGCTTCAGGTCAGGTTCATTTCAGGTCGGGTCCATTTCAGGTCGGGTTAATTTCAGGTCGAGTTTATTTCAGGTTGGGTCGAAACGGTTAATTGACGAGTTAATTCGGGTTTAGGTAGACTTCAGGTCGGGTTCATTTTAGGCCGGGTTCATTTCAGGTCGGGCTCATTCCAGGTCGGGTTCATTTCAGGTCGGGTTAATTCGGGTTTAGCCGTTTAGGTCGATAGACTTTAGGTTGGTCATTCATTTCGAGCTAATTATTCAATGCCCTTGACGAATGACGAACAAAAATAATATTTAATGATTCATTTTTAAAATATTAGAGTAAATTACAAAAATAATAGTGGTCAATTTGTACTAAATTTAAAGTTTAGGGACTAGAATGAACAAAAATATCAAGAAATGATTCATATTTAACTATCTAAGATATTGAAGTAAATTACAAAAATTATGAAATAATAATGGTAAATTTTGGTGAAAAATAAAATTTTAGGGACTAACAAGTAACATGAATAAAAATATCATCATATTAAAATCACTAAATTGCAAAAAAAAAATGAATAGGGTGGGTCAGGTCAATTTGGAATAAGAATATAGTTAGCCTTTTAGGGACTATAATGAACAAAAACATTAAATTAAAAATTTAAAATGGTAAACATTGGACTAAATCACAAAAAATAATAGGGGTCAATTTGTACTAAATTTAAAGTTTAGGGACTAGAATGAACAAAAATATCAGTAAATGATTCATATCTAACTATCTAAGATATTGGAGTAAATTACAAAAATTACAAAATAATAAGGGTAAATTTTGGTGAAAAATAAAATTTTAAGGACTAACATGAATAAAAATATCATCATATTAAAATCATGTGACTAAATTGCAAAAAAAAAATGAATAGGGGTCATGTAACACCCGGGTTTAGGGGTTGGTGAAAATAAAATTTAAATAGTATTTTGAGTCTCGGTTTTCTAATTAAATAATAAAATATTTTTCATGGGCCTCGGGATTTCAAAATATTTAAGGCTATGTTGGGCCTATCTCTTAAGTCCAAAATCCATGGACTTTAAGAGATGTGAGTTTTGACCATTCATTAATGGCATAGTTGTAAATATGAATTTGGGTGGATTAAAAATAAAACAAAAGATGAGAGCATGTGCTCGTCTTCTTCCTCACTTCACCAAATTTCCATTTCAAACGACAAGGGAGCTTCCTACCCCATTTTCACTATTCCATTTCATCCCATCTTCATTTTAGCTCGATTTTGAAAGGTAATCATTTTCCCATCTTGCTCTCATCTTCCTCTCTTTGAAAGTACAATCGGTTTTCATTTTCATCCATGATTTTGTGATTTGAGTTTTTGAGCTTTTAAATTAAAAATCTAAACTTTGTTGTTCTATGTTGAAGTTTTTGATTCCTTATTAGTATTTATGTTATTAGCAACCCAAATGGTCCAACATATGTGATTTTTACTTGGTTTTATAAACATTTCCGGATTTGGGTTTAATGGGGGGTTTTTGAAGGGTTTTGGAATGGATTTTGGGGTTGTTTTGTGTTGGAAATGGAAGGCTAATGTTAGTATGTTAGTTAAGGATTGTTTTGGAAGCATTTGAATGTGTTAAAAGTGTTGAAATCAATGGTTTTGGATTGGGTATAAGGGCTGCTCGAGTTTGATGATTTTAGGGTTGTACATGGCTTGAATTCATGTGTTTATTGCTTGAATAGTGTTCTGGGTTTGCTACATTGTCGTATGAGCTGATTTGAGGTTGTTTTGGATTATGTTGAGTTGTTTAGAGTCAAGGACTTGTGGTTGTGAAGCATCGGGAGTGAATCCGGAAGCTTGAAGGTGTTGGTTGCTTGATAGTTGAGCTTGGAAGTGAAGGTGAGTGGTTTAATGTTTTCAAAATGGTCTTTGAATATTTGGTTCAAGCATGTGGACTAGGTTGGGCTTGGTAGACCCACCTAGAGTTGGGATTGGAGTGGTAGCCTAATCCCAATCTTTAGTTAGAGACATTGGTTGAACTCTTTGATTGTTGTTTATGCCTCATGATGATATGTGTTTATGATGGTTATGTATAAATGTGTTATACATGTATGTTGAGGCATGGTTGTGATGCATTGTTATATGCATGAGGTATGGGCATGATGTTAATCATGGTGAGTACGTGCTAAGCACGGAAGTTGTTATTAAATGATGTTGTGGATTGAGTTAAATGTTGGCACTAGTATGCTTGGGTACAAATGATCGATCATTAGGATGTTAGTGTGCACACGTGAGTTAAATGTGCGCGTGGTCTTGATGATGGTAGTCATCAAGATGGAGTACGTGTTCGCCCGGAAAACCTTCTTATATATATTAGTCGATGATGAGTGTAATCACATCGACGAGGCGTGAGGATGAGTGGAATACCCTCCGTGAGAACGGTGATGAGTGTAATCCCACCGTGAGGTAAAGTTGTTGTTGGATGTGAGTTCCAACGTGTTTATCCGCGTATTCGAGTCATAGCTAGGTGCCAATATGAGTTGATATGTGTATCAATGTGATATGAAATGTGATTCCTATTGGGATTATTATATGTGTTTACATATGTTGTGGATTTGAGCTTGCTGAGCATGGCATATTATTGGATAATTGTTCATGCATCATTGACATTTTGGCTTATGTGGATCGAAGGTAAGATCATGCATTCTACCTTGGTTGTGCTCGTGCTTGGACCCCACATTGTCGAGGTTTGTTTTTAAAGAGCTTACCCTCACTAAGCTTTATGCTTACGCTCTCTTTTGTTCGACAATGCAGATCCTTAGTTCGTGGGTTGCTAGTGCAAGAAGGGGCCTCCAAGTGTGCCTTGTGGTGCTAGCTTAGCTATCAAGTATGGGTATTTTAGTTATGATGTAATGGTCAAGCAATGGGACATGTAATTGTGGTGTGATGCTTTTGAAGTATGTTGATGTTGTTTGTTTAGGAGCATGCTAGACTCCTTTCATACGTTTTGTTGGTTTGGCTTTAGATGCCATGTTGCTTGTAAACCATGTCTATCTTGCCTCCCTTAAATTGGCTAAGTGTATGTCCTTTTGAAACATGAACTTTGAATGCTATGTATGATCTTTGAATGGATGCCTATCTTATATCTTGTGTATCTTGAGCATGATTGCTATAGGGTGTATGCCTCTAGAGTGTGTTTGTATGTTAAGTATGCTTATTGGAGTCGTTTCGGACGTTTGGGATCATTTAAAGATGTTTAAAACTGATTTTTGGAATTCACAGTGTGTAGGTGTTTCGAAACGGGTAGCCCTGTTTCGAAACGGGTGTGGTTCCAGGGCCCCGTATCGAAACGTGTATCGATACGTTTTGGCTACTATGAGCCCCTGTTTCAAAACCAGTTTCAAAACACTTTGGCTACTAGAATTGCCTGTTTCGAAACGGGTATCGAAACAACAAGGCAAAATGAGACCCTGTTCCGAAACGGGGTGGATGCGTTTCGAAACGGGTGTCTGACTTTTTAAACTGAAGCTAGTGTTTCGAAATGGGCTTTGACTGTTTCGAAACACATGCCTGTATTTGGGCTTTTTGACATCTCTAAAGGGTTTCAAGGGTTGGGCTTAGGCTCTGTTTGTTGTTGGGCTTCCGCTTAGGTTTAATAAATGCATTCTAGATAAGATAAAATGAAAAAGTTTTCCTAGGGTCAGTAACCGAAGTGGAGCCTTAACGGGTTTCATCTCGGTTATCCCCGTGTAATCCGCTCGAACCGGTCAAGCGTCCGGACCGGGACGAGAGGGTTACAGGTCAAGTCAATTTGAAATAAAAATTAAGTTAGGGACTATGATGAACAATTATATTAAACTAAAATTATAAACGTTGAACTAAATAAAAAGAAGAAGAAAAATAATAGATAATGGTCAATTTGAATTAAAATTATAAACATATACAATAATACACTTATACACATATATAAATAATTAAATATATACATAAACATAATAATTAATACATTTATACATATATGTTAATATGTTATATATATTAATATTAATCTATATACATTAGAATTTAGGGTTTATGGTTCATACATTGATACATACACATATACATTATACACACATATTTACATATAGGGTTTAGGGTTCATACATTGATACATACATACTTACAAACATTACACATACATACATGGATTAGGGTTTACAGTTTAGGGTTTAGGGTTTTTTGGTTTTTGGTGTAGGTTTATGTTTAGTATTTAAGGTTTAGATTTTATAGTTTAGGGTTCATACATTGATACATCATACATACATTATACATATTGTGAAACCTATGTTTGATTTTGATATAATTAAATCATTGAGGATCAAATTGAAAAACTTAAAATTGTTTTATAAGTCCCTTAATAAGTTTTAAATCACCAACACTTTAAAACTGATTTGAAAAACTCAAACTCAAAATATTTTCTAAGTGGTCCAAGGCCAAACTATTGAAAACCGTCCAGGTGTATCGATACGCTTCCAGCCGTATCGATGCCTTTTTTACAAAGTTGGCTACTGGAAGAATGCGTTTCGATACGCCCTTAACCGTATCGAAACACCGTATCGAAACAGATTCAATCTGTATCGATACACCCCTCTGTAAAGACTAGAAGCGTTTGAATGGTGTACCGATACGGCTTCACCTGTATCGACATGATTTTTATCGAATTTTTAATTCAAATTGTTTTAAATGCTTTCGACCGTTGGTGTCAGTTGTTAGGTAACAAAAATTTAAAATGGCAGTTGACCCGTATCGATACGGTAAACCCTCGTATCGAAACGGAAACTTCCAGTGAGCTAAGGTGAGAAAAAGGTATCGATACGGTCTCATCCGTTTCGATACACTCCCTGTCCCGTATCGGTACGCCTGCGTGCGTTTCGATACACTCCCTGTCCCGTATCGATACGCCTGCATGCGTTTCGATACCCCCTATTTATTATGTACAACGACTCTTTCTTTTTTGAGACAGGTATCGATACGGCTCCCCGTGTATCGATACGGATAGCTGTAGAAGTGCATTTATGTTGGAAAGAGAGAGTCCCAACGGATCTATTCAATTCCCCAACCACCCAAACGGCTAGAATTGATAGAGGAGGTATAAATTGAAGCTCTTTGAAGACCAGCAACAACTATTGCATTAAAGACAAACATTCAAGCAAAAAATCCAACCTCAAGTGTGCTAAATTTCCAATCTCTTGTAATTCCCAAATTGTGTTGTATCCAATTCTTATTCTATCTTCAAATTTGGGTTGAGTGTTGTATTTCTAGGGACAAATTTGACCGGTTGTGTAAAGGTTACCTCTTAAGCCTTGAAAAGGGGAAGAACAAATAATGAATTGTTGAAATCCTTAGTGGTAGCTAAGGTAGTGGATGTAGAGTTCATTTGGAACTTGAACCACTCTAAAATCCTTTGTTCTTCATTTTTAAATTGCCCTTTCACTCCACAAAGTTTTTAAATTCCAATTCACCCCCTCTTGGTCTTGATCATTCAATCGATCCACTCAATAATTGGTATCAGAGCCTACCTCTTTGAAGGATTCACAACCCCAAGAGGAGTTCATAGGAAGAGTGAGATCAACAAAAAATCAAGCCATGGCTTCTACCTCCGGTTCAAGTATGTATGAGTCACAATCCACCACAAAGCCACCATTCTTCAATGGTGACAACTATCCCTTTTGAAAGAATAGGATGCGCCTCTTCATCAAGTCCAATGATTACTTGGCGTGGGATGTCATTGAAGATGGTCCTTACATTCCATTGAAGCAAGACAATGAAGGAAAGATGATGTTGAAGAAAAAGGTAGAAATGAGTGAAGATGAAAGAAAGAAGATTCAAATAAATGACAAGGCTCTTCACATGCTTTTTTTCTCCTTTGGACCCGACATCTATTCCTAAGTCTCATCCATTGAGAGTGCCAAGGAAGTATGAGATACCCTTGAGACCACCTATGAGGGAACCAACGACGTCAAGGAAACTAAGATTGGAATTCTCAATCTTAGTTATGAGAATTTTAAGATGGAGCCCGATGAGACGGTGTCCAAGATGTTTGATCGCTTCTCTACCATAGTAAATGGGCTCAAAGGATTTGGAGAGACCATACCGGAAGACAAGCTTGTCCGGAAGCTACTCTATTCACTTCCCGAATCCTGGGATGGGAAGAGAACCGCCATCATAGAGGCCAAAAATTTGAAGACTCTAAAGCTTGATGAGCTAGTGGGTTCTCTACTCACTCATGAGATTATGAAACAAGGAAGGGAAGAAGAGAAGAAGAAGGAAGAAAAGAGAGTAGAGAAGCTAGAAGTTGAAAAGAAGAAGAATATGAGAATAACTCTTAAAGCTTCACTACTTGAGGAAAGCTCTTCTAGTGAGGAGGATGACCTTGAAGAATTGGCTATGATAGCCAAGAAGTTCTCTCAATTCATGAGGTCTAATCGTGGAAGAAAAATTCAAAGAAAGATGGACTTCAAAGGTAAAAACAAAGAAGAAGCAAGGGATCAAATCATTTGCTTCGTGTGCAATAAACCCGGCCACATACGTTTGGAGTACCCTCAACTCAAGAAGAAGGGCTTTGAGAAGAAGAAGAAGCTCAATGCCAAGCTTGTTACTTGGAGTGATGAGGAGTCATCCGAGGATGGCGAACAAGAAGTGGCCAACCTTTGCCTCATGGCACTTGAGGAAGATTCCTCCATGGTAACCTCTAACTCATCATCTTTAGATTTTACATATGATGAATTAAATGATGCATATGATGAGTTACAAGAAGTCTATGATGAATTAGTTGAGAAATATAAAGAGTCGGTCATTAGGAATAAGAAAATTATTTTGGAATTAAAAGACAAAAATGACTCTCTCTCTCTCTCTGTCAAGCTAATTTAAAATTTGAGAAAAAGATTTTAGGGTTGAAAGATGAACTAAAATTCTTCCAAGACGAAAATGTTGACCTTAATAATCTTATCTCTCAATGTAATAGTGAACACCAAAAGGTGTTAGATGAGCTAAATAAGCTCAAAGAGTCTTTTAAAAATGTTGGTAGTGTCAAGCACGAAATAGGTGAATCTTTAAAACCAAACCAACCTAAGAAAAAAGACTAATTACTACAAACAAGGTAGCTTTCCTAGACATAGTAGAACTAAAAGGATTAGAAATGTATAGGTTCCTAAGGAACTTGTAAAATCTAATAACATTGTTGCTATGTCATCTTGGATTCCTAAGGGAACCAAGGTTTTGGGAGCTAACACTCATGGACCCAAAATGATTTGGGTACCAAAAACAAAAGCTTAATATCTTTGTTTGTAGGGGGAGCATTGCTACAAGGCCAAAGCACAAAGTCAAAACTCATGGTACCTTGATAGTGGATGCTCAAGGCATATGACCGGGGACAAGAGTAGATTCATGGATATAAAGCCAAAAAGTGGAGGAGTGGTAACATTTGGTGACAACTCCAAAGGCCACATTAAAGGTATTGGCTCCATAGGTAATCACTCTACTATTCTTATTGAAAATCTCTTGTATGTCGATGGTCTTAAACATAACTTGTTGAGCATAAGTCAATTGTGTGATAAATGATTTAATGTTTTATTTGATAAAAATGGGTGCAAAATTGTTGATATTAAATCAAATAATATTATGCTCATAGGTCATCGCATAGGGAACATATACATGGTGCATCTAGATGACATACATACATCTCATGCATGCTTAGTAGCACAAAATGAAAATGATGCATGGTTGTGGCATAGGAAACTAGGACATGCTAGCATTAGTGTTTTAGAAAAACTAGTTTCCCTTGATCTAGTTAGAGGTTTACCCAAGATTAAATTTTCAAACGATAAAATTTGTGATGCATGCACTAAGGGTAAACAACATAAGTCTTCCTTTAAATCCATTAATGATGTCTCTACAAGTAGATGTTTACAACTTATCCATATGGATTTGTTTGGGCCAATTAGGACTATGAGCTTGGGTGGTAAATCTTATGCATTTGTACTTGTTGATGATTTTTCTAGATTTACTTGGGTTCTATTTTTAAGTACTAAAGATGAGGCTTTAGAAAAATTCATCACATTTTCAAAACTAACCCAAAACGATCTTGAACTTAGAATTTCACATATTAGAAGTGATCATGGAACCGAATTTCAAAATTTAGAGTTTGAAGATTTTTTGACTGAAAATGGTATTAGCCACAATTTTTCGACTCCTCGAACTCCTCAACAAAATAGGGTAGTTGAGAGGAAAAATAGAACTTTGCAAGAAATTGCTAGAACCATGCTTTGTGAAAATAATTTACCTAAATATTTTTGGGCGGAAGCCACAAACATCGCTTGCTATATTGTTAATCGAGTAATGATTAGGCCAATCTTAAAGAAAACACCTTATGAGATTTTAAAATCTAAAAAGCCTAACATTAGCTATTTTCACCCTTTTGGTTGCAAGTGTTTTGTTTTAAATAATGGAAAAGACAACTTAGGTAAATTTGATGCAAAAAGTAATGAAGCTATTTTCATAGGATACTCTTTAACCTCTAAAGCCTATCGAATATTTAACAAGAGAACTTTAGTAGTAAAAGAATATATACATGTTGTATTCGATGATAACCTCCTTCCAAGGAAGGATTCTTGTGATGATGATGATGTAGGAATCATAAATGCCTTTGATGGAGGACAAACTTCAAAGGAGGATGAGATTCCAACAAAAGAAGAGGACACACAAGATCCACCTCTTGAAGCCTTGAAGGACTTGGCTCTTGAGGAAAAGGAAGTGAGCTACCCAAGGGAGTTCAACTATGTCAAAGATGGTGAAATCTGGGTGATCCATCCAAGGGGGTAACCACTCGATGTTCTCTTAGATTAAGGAATCATGTTGCATTTATCTCATGCATAGAGCCTAAGAATATAAAAGATGCATTGAAATATGATTTTTAGATTATGGCTATGCAAGAAGAGTTAAATCAATTTGAGAGAAGTAACGTTTGGACATTAGTTGATAGGCTTAGTAATCAATCTACCATAGGAACTAAATGGGTTTTTAGGAACAAGCTAGATGAGAGTGGTAACATTGTGAGAAATAAAGCTAGACTAGTAGCACAAGGTTACACTCAAGAAGAGGGAATAGATTTTGATGAAACCTATGCACCCGTAGCTAGAATGGAAGCCTTTAGGATGTTGCTTGCATATGCATGTTATCATGATTTCAAGCTTTTTCAAATGGATGTTAAAAGCACGTTTTTAAATGGTTTTATAAATGAAGAAGTGTATGTGGAACAACCACCGGGTTTTGAAGACTCAAAATTTCCAAATCATGTTTTCAAACTCTCTAAAGCTCTTTATGGTTTAAAACAAGCTCCTAGAGCTTGGTATGAAAGACTTTCAAACTTTTTAATTGAAAAGGGTTTTGAAAAAGGCAAGGTGGACACTACACTTTTTATAAAAAGATACAAAAATGACATCTTAGTAGTTCAAATTTATGTTGATGATATTATTTTTGGTTCTACTAACGAATGTCATTGCAAAGAGTTTGCTAAGCTAATGCAAGGTGAATTCGAGACGAGCATGATGAGGGAGCTCTCATTCTTTTTGGGACTCCAAATCAAGCAAAAGAAGGATGACACCTTCATCAATCAAGCAAAGTACATAAAGGACATGCTCAAGAAGTTTGGCTTGGAGAATGCAAAGCCTCAAGCCACACCTATGAGCTCATCTACAAAGCTTGACAAAGACGAAGGAGGTAATGTGTTGACTCTAAGCTTTTATCGTTCTATGATTGGATCATTGCTTTACCTTACCACAAGTAGACCAGATATCTTGTTTAGTGTTTGCTTGTGTGCTAGGTTTCAAGCTAGTCCTAGAGAGTCTCACCTTATAGCCGTTAAGAGAATCTTTAGGTACCTTAGAGATACTCCTTGTTTAGGTCTTTGGTACCCTAGAGACTCCACCTTCAACCTTCATGCTTATTCGGATGTGGATTATGGGGGATGCAAAATCGATAGGAAGAGTACTTCGGGAACTTGTCAATTATTAGGTAGTATGCTCATATCTTGGTTCTCTAAGAAACAAAATAGTGTAGCCTTATCTACCACCGAAGCCGAGTACATATCCTTAGGGAGTTGTTGTGCTCAAGTCCCTTGGATGAAGCAACAACTCTTATATTGTGGCATTAAGGTTGAAACCATACCCCTTAAATGTGATAACATTAGCGCTATATGTTTGACAAAAAATCCCATCCAACACTCTAGAACCAAACACATAGAAATAAGGCATCATTTCATTAGAGATCATGTCCTTAAAGAAGATGTGGTTATAGAGTATGTAGACACCTTAAATCAATTAGCGGACATATTTACAAAACCTTTAGACAAAGAGCGGTTTTGGTCCCTTAGGAGAGAGTCAAGTCTAGCTAGCCTATCTTGACCTCTTAGGACCTCTTTGTGCTTAAAATTGCTTGATCTTGTGAAATTGCATGTTTGTGTGTTGTAACTCTTGAAAATATCCATGCCTATAGCTAGGGGGAGTATGATTCTATACAAATATGCTTGGAACTGGTCATTAATCATTTGCATTCCTTTAGGAGCTGTTAAAATCGAGCTTATGGTTGTTCTTTAGGTCTAAAATGTACTTCTGGGCTTAGGGTATCGATACGGCCCTACGCGTATCGATACGAGCACTTCATTAGGTTCCCAGAATACATTTTGCCTTAAACGGGTATCGATACGGTTAAACCTGTTTCGATACGAGCTTCAATCGTTTTGATATGAATTGCATATGTTTCGATACGATCCTTCAATGGGCATGTTTATGGAATTACATTTTTACCCCTGTACCGATACACCCTCAGGCGTATCGATACGCGATTGCGCAGATTGCTTTAATTTTGGCATTTAAAGTCTTCAACTTTTACCAAAACTAAAATTCTCAAAACCCTAAAAACCCTAGCCGTTTTCAGCCTATAAATAGGCTCTTCCTCCCTCATATTTTCACACCACAACTCAAAAACTTCAAGAGGGTTTCAAATCAAGCAAAGCTCTAAGGTTTTTCTCATCAATTTGGTGCTAGGATTTTCTTCATTCCTTTCTAATCATTATCAAGGTAAACCCCTTTCTTTTTCTTTTTTATTTTTCTATTTTGTTTTGTTTTTACTTTTATGTTTGTCTTCTTAACAAAATTTTGTCTTTCAAAATTTCTTTTTTAAATTTTATTTTGCAAATTTTTTTACATTGACCGTTGATTTCTCAATGACTTGAATGAAGGAATCTAAATGCATACACTTGTTTTCTAGTTCATGGCACCATCTAGGAAGAGATCTCGTCTAAATCAAACCGGCGAATCATCTAATCCCGGAGAGGGTGCTCGTCCAAATTTTGCCTAAATCTATGAACACTCCTTTCAAACCACTGGAGCTCTCACCTATTTTCGTCAATTCTAAAACTACAAGATTCGTCCGGAAAGGGTAATATATATTCCTTTTCTTGACTCGGAGTGATTCAAATTTGAATATCTCCCTTTGCTTCAACGTTGGAAGTTTATGGATTTTCTCTCCCTTCCCGGTTTTTATTTTCGTCTTTTGGTTTTAATCTTTTATGCTAATGCCAAATGTTGTGCTAATCGTGATGAGGTTGTTACCGGAGTTAGTTCCTATCTCATGGGCAAGAAAATCCTTCTAGATGTCAAATCTATTTGTGAAGTTTTTAAGTTGGAGGATGAAGGCCTTGATGATGAGAATGCTTTAGGCCATGTTCTTAGTGGTTCCGTCACCGCCCTCAATGCTCAAGATCGGATCCTCCATTTGATGGTCTCTTGATGGCTTAGGCCTTCCGGAGGAAAGTACTCTATCATCCGTCAAGTGGATGACTTTTGGATTCGTTGCTTACGTGAGAGAAAACGTCCAAACCTTGCTCGTATCATGTTTGCGGAGATTGTTTATCTTGTGCAACATCGCCACACCACTCTTGTCACTTCCTTCACCTATGGTACGACCCTAAGCTACTTCTTTCTACACAAGGACATTGATTGCTCGCATGACTTCCCAACTCCCCTCACCGATCCCATTGATGAACGCTCTCTTGCAAGGGGTAAGTTCCATTATTTTAATGGTAATTGGTTACGTCTTTCCGAGCTACCACCCGAGGCCGCGGCACAATTGGAAAATCCTCAAGGTGAACAACTTCCTCAAGCTCCTCCACCTCCTCCTCAACCTTCCATGGATGCTCTTATGACCTTCCTTAATGAGCAATTCATGGGATTGCGCACGGATATGGCTTCAGGCTTTACCACGATTGATACTCGTTTCACAAGCCTTGAAACACGGATGACTAACGTGGAGAATCGTCTAACCTCTCTTGAAGGCAATCATAATTCTATGAATATTTCCCTCTCCGCCTTCCATGATGAGTGGCGTAATAGCATGATGAATGATGATCCAATTGAAGATGAAGATGAAGATGATGAAGAAGGCGATGATGATGCCTAGTAGCTTCTCCTTGCATTTCATGCATATCATCTAGGATATGCTTATTTATACACCTTTCGTTTCATGTTCTTAGGACTAAGTTTGTTTTATTTTAAACCTATGCTTTGATTTTCTGTTTTGTTGGATTTTTAAGTTAATGTTATGCTTTATTTTGAACTTAATGATATTTATGTTGCCTATTTATACCTTTGCCTATGTTATGCACTTTACTTTGTCTCAATTTTTTTGATCTAACAAAAAGGGGGAGAGGGAAGCTCACAACACTTAAAAATTTTGACTTTCTACTTAAAAGTTACCTAGCTCATATTAAGGGGGAGATAATTTTGCAAAGTTTTTCAAAGTGTCAAAAATTTCAAGTTTTAGTTTTCTTATATCAAAAAGGGGGAGATTGTGAAACCTATGTTTGATTTTGATATAATTAAATCATTAAGAATCAAATTGAAAAACTTAAAATTGTTTTATAAGTCCCTTAATAAGTTTTAAATCACCAACACTTTAAAACTGATTTGAAAAACTCAAACTAAAAATATTTTCTAAGTGGTCCAAGGCCAAACTATTGAAAACCATCCAGGTGTATCGATACGCTTCCAGCCGTATCGATACCTTTTTTACAAAGTTGGCTATTGGAAGAATGCGTTTTGATACGCCCTTAACTGTATTGAAACACCGTATCGAAGCAGATTCAATCTGTATCGATACGCCCCTCTGTAAAGACTGAAAGAGTTTGAATGGTGTACCAATACGGCTTCACCCGTATCGATGCGGTTTTATCAAATTTTTAATTCAAATTGTTTTAAATGCTTTCGACCGTTGGTGTCAGTTGTTAGGTAACCAAAATTTGAAATGGCAGTTGACCCGTATCGATACGATAAACCCTCGTATCGAAACAGAAACTTCCAGTGAGCTAAGTTGAGAAAAAGGTATCGATACGGTCTCATCCGTTTCGGTACACTCTTTGTCCCGTATCGATACACCTACGTGCGTTTCGATACCCCCTATTTATTATGTACAACTGCTCTTTCTTTTTTGAGACAAGTATCGATACGGCTCCCCGTGTACCGATATAGATAGCTGTAGAAGTGCATTTATGATGGAAAGAGAGGGTCCCAACGACTCTATTCAATTCTCCAACCACCCAAACGGCTAGAATTGATAGAGGAGGTATAAATTGAAGCTCTTTGAAGACCAGCAACAACTATTGCATTAAAGACAAACATTCAAGCAAAAAATCCAACCTCAAGTGTGCTAAATTTCCAATCTCTTGTAATTCCCAAATTGTGTTGTATCCAATTCTTATTCTATCTTCAAATTTGGGTTGAGTGTTGTATTTCTAGGGACAAATTTGTATTTGAGAGATATACTTCTTGTCCAATTTCTTCTTTGATTATTGGTGAGGGTTTGGTCAAATTTTGGGTAGAAAATTTGACCGGTTGTGTAAATGTTACCTCCTAAGCCTTGAAAAGGGGAAGAATAAATAGTGAATTGTTGAAATCCTTAGTGGTAGCTAAGGTAGTGGATGTAGAGTTCATTTGGAACTTGAACCACTATAAAATCCTTTGTTCTTCATTTTTAAATTGCCCTTTCACTCCACAAAGTTTTTAAATTCCAATTCACCCCCTCTTGGTCTTGATCATTCAATCGATCCACTCAACACATACATAGTTACATGCATTATACATACATAGTTACAAACATATATTAGGGATAATGGTTTAATGATTATAGATTAGGGTTTAAGGTTTAGGGTTCAGGCTTCAAGGCTTATGTTTTAGTTTTTAGGGATTAGGGTTTATGGTTCACATACACATGGTTTAGGGTTACATATTGGTAGATACATACATATATAAGGTTTAGGGTTTATTAAAAATTCATTAAGGATTTAGGGTCATACATTGATAAATACATACATATATATTTACATACATTGGGGTTTACAATTTAGGGTTTAGAGATTATGGTTGAGAGTTTAGGGTTTAGGGAAAATTCATTAATTGTTTAGGGTTCATATTTTGATAGATATGTATATATATGCTTACATACATTAGGGTTTATGATTCATGGTTATGGGTTTAGGGTTTAAACTATTTAGGGTTTAGAGAAAATTCATTAATGGTTTAGGGTTCATATATTAATAGACACACACACACCCATATATATATATACTTACATACATTAAGGTTTACAATTCAGGGTTTAAGGATTAGGGTTTAGGGCTTAAGGAAAATTCATTAATGGTTTAGGGTTCATACATTGATAGATGCATACATATATACTTACATACATCAAGGTTTACAATTCAGGGTTTATGGTTTAGGGGTTTAGATTTAAGATTTAAGGGTTTAGGTTTTAGGAAAAATTCATTAAGGGTTTAAGCTTCATACATTGATAGGTACATACATATATACTTGCATACATTAGGGTTTAATGTTTAGGGGTTTAAGTTTAAAATGTAAATGTTTTGGGTTTTGTGTTTAGGGAAATTTCATTAAGGGTTTAGGATTCATACATTGATAGGTACATACATACATACTTATACACATTAGGGTTCAGGGAAAATTCATTAAGGGTTTAGGGTTTAAGGAAAATTCATTAAAGGTTTAGGGTATAGGGTTTAGGGAAAATTCATTAAGATGATTGTGGTTTATATGGACTGTTTAAGTTAAGTTAGTTAAGTAATGCATTATTTATAAAAATGAATTTTAATGTAAAAATGTCTTAATTAAAATATAATGAATTTTTATTAAGTATAATTAATTTAATATAATGATTTTTTTCAGTGACTGTTTAACTTAATATAAATAATTTTTATTAAGCATAATGAGGTTAATATTAAAATGTCTTAATAAAAATGTCTTAATTTTTTAGGAGACATGTCTTGATAGACCTAATATAAATTTTGTTAAAGTAATGCATTATATATATATATATATATATATATTTTTGAATATAATGTTGATTATTAAAAACAAAAGCCGGTTACAAGGAGCCAGTTAAACTACAAACCTAATAAAGATAAAAGAAAAAGGAAAGTGAAAAGACACCGACAGAAAATAAACACCCAAACTAAAACCTAAGAAGACAATGGGAAGGCTCTAAACCAGAAACGAAAACCACTAGAGATCAGCTTCACTATCTAAGCTCAGACTCCGGTAGCCAGATCAAGATCGGTCATTATGTATGCAGATGCGTGAAAAAAAAACGGAGTTAGATGTTGAAATCTCCGAAATCAAGTCGAGCGTGGGGTTAACTCGTCAAGCCAATGCGAAAACGATCACCGAGGGCCACCGCTTCGACCGCTGTTGCGGCTTCTTCAATCCAGATGCGTGGAGCGTCGAAACGCCTCCCTTCCTTAGCCAACATATGCGCCGTCGCGTTAGAGCTTCGGTGGACATGCTGAAAAGATAAGTCTAGTAAACCCTTACCGATTATCTTGATTTCTTGAATAATCAGCCCTGACAATGATCTATCGAGAGAGGAATCTAACAATTTGTTTATAATTTGTTGTATTAACATGTAGTGCTGATAAAACCTGTTAAAAGAATGGACAGTTTAAAATATTTTGCACAGATTCAGGGGAACTGCCGCACAACAAGCAATCTGTGTTGATAAGTATTTTTCTAATAGATAAATTTAATGTTGTTGGGAGGAAGTTTCTGACGAGCTTCCAACATGCAATCTGTATCTTAGGAGGAATTGTGCACGACCATATGCTGTTGGGAGGAAGTTTCTGACGAGCTTCCAACATGCCATATACTGCACAGATAAATTTAATGCTGTTGGGAAATTATTTGCACCCATTAACAACTTATATCCACTCTTCACATTATAGATACCAGAATTATCACGCCTCCATCGATAAATATCAGGAATATGGACCCTAGCTAGCTAAATACTTAGAATCTGATGAGCTTGTTCACGTGTGAATAACATACGAACCACATCTTCCTTCCATGTCCTACTATGTTCATCTATTAGATCAACCACCAGCTATATTGGGTAGAAATGGAATCAACCACCACTCTACCATTAATCGAGCCAGGAACCCAAACATCATTCCAAATATTGACTGATCTACCATCCCCGATCATCCAGCCTGTGCCTTTTTCAAGAAGTCCTCTAGAAGCCCAAATGCTTTTCCAAGTATACGAAGGATTAGAGCTTAGAGCAGCATGCATGAAGGAACCATTCGAGAAATAACGTCCTTTGAGTACCTTAGCGAGGAGGCAATCCGGATGTGTAATGATGTGCCATCCCTGTTTAGCAAGTATTGCTACATTAAATTTAGCAAGATTTCTAAAGCCCAATCCTCCCGTAGATTTCGAAGCACATAACTCAGACCATCGAGGCCAATGAATGCCTTTTTTGATCCACTATTACTAGGGGTTGGAGAAAATACCCGACCCGATTGACCCGACCCGAAAATCCGACTACCCGAAACAAAAATACCGGGTAATTCTCGAAAAAAAATTACCCGACCGGGCCGGGTACCCGACCCGGTAAATTTCCCGGGACACAGGCCGAGACTTTTCCCTTACCGGGTACCCGACCCGACCCGATAAAATTTAATATATATTTTTTTATATTTAAAATTATATTTTTATTTTATGTTTCTTAATATTTTCACTCTAAAATTAAGTTTAAATCCCTATATTTTTTAACAAGCATAATATAATGCCTTTGGTAAGTATATATTCAGTATATATTTTTATTAAATAGTTTACTTAATAAAAATTAAGACATGTGTCTGTTAAGACAAATTTTTTATTAAGCATAATGAAATTAACATAATATATATTATATATTATGTTAAAAATGAGGAAAATTTTACAACGGGCGACGAACATTGATGAACACCACTAACGATGAACACCGATGAACACCATTAATTTTTTTTAAAATTTCAAAATTCTAAAAAACTAAAATTATAATTAAAATTATCTCTTAAAAAATAAAAATCAAATTTAATAATTACTTTATAATATTTTTTAATAGGTTAGAATTAAATATACACAATTCTCCTAAACCCTAACAAAATCAATCTCTTAAAAAAAATAAAAACCAGTTTATAATTTTTTAATAGATTCGAATCAAATATACTCAACTATCCTAAACTTAAACCTAACAAATTCAACCCTCATCTTATTTCCAGCCGGCACCGCCTCAGCCCCCGTCGCCTCAACCTTTTTTATTAATTATATTCCATAACCCTTTAATTTGGACCTATATATTAAGATGGATTGTTTTCATTTTACCTATTATAATCTATTAGTTAATGATGGCCAAAGTGGAGAAGCAGAATAAATAATGAAATTATAATTTGAAAAAAAAAGGTTTTTGCACTTGAAAATGATGATGCATTACCTAACAAATCAGTTTAGGATTAGGTTTAGGAGAGTTGTGTATATTTGATTCGAATCTATTAAAAAATTATAAACTGATTTCTATTTTTTAAGAGATTGATTTTGTTAGGGTTTAGGAGAATTGTGTACATTTGATTCTAACCTATTAAAAAATATTATAAAGTAATTATTAAATTTTATTTTTATTTTTTAAGAGATAATTTTAATTATAATTTTAGTTCTTTAGATTTTTAAAATTTTAAAAAAATTAATAGTGTTCATCGTTAGTGGTGTTCAGCAATGTTCGTCGCACGTGGTAGACTCATCCTAAAAATTAAGACATTTCTATTAAATAGTTTACTTAGTATATTAAGTATAATAAGTATATAATAAATTTTTATTAAGCATAATATAATAAAAAATTCAAGCATATATATACTTAATAATTTTTTTATCTTAATAAAAATATGTCTTAATTTTTATTAAGTATATAATATATATTATGCATCTGTTAAAACAAATTTTTTTATTAAGTATATAATGAACACTTTGCACTTTAAATTATTTAACATTTCATGTCAGGTTTATATCAGTTCAGGTCCATAACAGGTCGGGTTCAAAACAGGTCGGGTTCAAAAAAGGTCGGGTTTGGGTTCGTTTCAGTCGGATGTAGGTTGAGTTTCGGGTCCACTGTAACAGGTCCAATTCAGGTTCAAGTCGTTTTCGGTCGGATGCAGGTCGGGTTCGGTTACTACAGTAACAAGTCAAATTCGGGTTTAGGTCAACAACAGTCAATTACAGATCAGGTTCGGGTCATCAAATCCTCAGGTCAAACCAAGTTCTGACTTGAGCAGGTTTCAGTCGGGTTTTCAGATCAGGTCAACTTTTTACATCCCTAGTTATAACCGCAAGCATATATTATTAAACTATCACTTGAATTTCCAAGCATAAAAATAGTCTCAAATCCTTTAAAAACAGAACAACACTTTATAGCCTTATAACCATATTTTATCCCCTGTTTTTCTATCTTCCTATGTGGCCAATTTTGATTAATCGAACAGTCCATCTTTTAATTCTACAATGCATTAACAGTGTAGTAAGTACATATACATACACACACACACACATATATATATATATATATATATATATATATATATATATATATATATATATATATATATATATATATATATATATATATATTCTAGCTAAGCAGTCCATCATTTAACATAACTAACAACTTCCTATCCATGAACACTCTATAGTATGCTGGTAAGCATTCATTCGAACTACTTATACCTCTTTTATCCTAATTTCTGTTTGAACCCAGCAATATTGTACCTTAATTTGATCGATACAGCATGTAAATACCAGCCAAAAAAATCACTTATCAAAGGGTTAATGTCCAGCCTTCAAATAATGGTCACATACTCAAAACTTCCTTCAACTCTTTACACTCTATAGCATGCATATAAAATTCCATTTCGAACAACCAGATTTTTAAATCAAACATTCGGTTATTGCATATAATAAAAATCACACAAACAACCAACTTAATACAAATTCCAATTTACCAAATTAATCAAGCATGCAAGAGTAGAAAGCAGAATATTTTATCTCTATTAATGTTTTAACCGAATGAATCTTTAAGCTTTAGCTACATCATATTCCTTTCATAGTTTAGAATTTTCTACATTTTCTTTCTCTCACAAAGTTTCCACCATCACAAGGAGGAAGAAGGTGATCTCTCCTGGGTCTTGACCGAAAGCCCCAAATCACCCTCCATCTAATTTCTCAAGTGTAAGACATGGGAATATGTCCTTACAATTTTCAGAAAGCTGTTGGAAAATATGAGAAAATGGAAACTTTGAGCGATATTTCGAATAAGTAAAGATAGAGATTCGAATAAAGATTCAACGGAAACTTATTCTACTCCACGAGATCTTTACAACAGTATCTTATATGCTCAAAATATTTGAGTAATGAATGAAAAATTGATGGTCAAACTAAGGAGGTTGCAAGGCAAGAAAAGGAAATGGAAACCCCCAATCCCACACTGATGGGATAAATGGATTGAGAAATGTTTATATACACTTACCCTATTTTAGTCATTAATTGACTTGGGTTAAACTTTTTCCTTGAGGCAAGGGGTTTATAAAATTCATTTTTATTGAGGTTGGGGGTGGACTTGCATGTTTTGGGTGATGCCAAATGTTTGGAATGGTCGGGCTTGTGTATATTTTACCACGTTTAAATTAATTTTTCCCCTTTTGGGTAGCAGATTATCTCAAAATTAAGGGATAAATTTGATTTAATTTGAATTCGAATTAAATGCTTGCAGCCCACTCATGTTATTCGATTAGGGGCATGATCGGTATAATATTTTCTCATGTTTGCCATAATTTTTTCCTATAAATACATTAGCAGTTTTCAGTTTTAAAACACGACCAAAAATTATTTTTCTCTCTTCAAAACAACATAGTATTTTTTGGTGATAGTTGAAGGCCTAGTACGTTCGTGATTACTCAGTGGTGCTGTTGAAGATAATCATCCGCTGTTGTATCCTGGGAGACCGACGACCAATAATCTCTAGCACCAAAGAGTGGTCAAATCTGTCTTAAGGGAACTGTGTTCCCTGCAGGCCTCATCAATTAATTTCGGTTATTTTGTACTTTTATTCGTTTTGATTATCTTATTTTAATTTCCTTGGTAATTTCTAATTACTTGTAGTAAAGGAAATATAAGAAAAATTGTGTGTTGATATTACGAGGATAACATGAAAAAAGTCACATGGATTTTAGTATAGCCGTAGCGGAAGAGATGATCCGAATATGTGGTTTAATAGTTCGGATGTTCTACTATTTTTCTTGTATGTATTTCAAGTTCGTTAAAATAATAAATATAGTATTTTTATTTATTATTTTCTTAGATTAATAACACCCTTTTCCCAACAATCTTAAGACAAATTCTTTTGAGATTAATCTAAGACGAACAAATTACCGTATCAAAAGAGGTTGTTCACCACGATGATACATTCAAACGAAATAAATTGGCCATGCATGAGGCGTGGACAAACTGTTGCATTCGAACATAAAGGAATTCTCAAACATAAGTGTGAGTCAAGAAAAAAAATTGTTTCGGGATTTATCCTGCCGTTTTAACGGGTTTGCTTAGATCTCAAAAATAGTTGGGACAAATCTATGTTACAAAAATTATCGGTGAGAGTAACTGTGGTTACGGATTTTAAGAAAAACCAAAATCAGAAATAAAAAAAATTAAATTTCGATTTATTGGTATGTATTATGAGGATACATGTTTGATTTAATACCTTCGCTTTTAGCGAAGATTAAAATCATATGTGAAATACATGGTTGTATGTACTGTAAAACCTTTACCATGTGAGTAAAAGGTTTAATGCAAGGAATATCTTTTTCTTGGGAAATAATAATTATTGAGATAATTATTATTTGTGGTTGGAAACACTTTGGATTATTATTTCAACCAGTAATATTCCATGGAAAAGTGTAAGATAACCATGAGAAAATTACGCGATTTATTTAGAAACAAAGATCTCTATCGAGTTGACCGTGATATCTTCACTTGGGGTTTAGTGCTACTAATCTCGACGTATAAGAGAAATAAATCATTAAATTTAGTTCATCGTAAGAATCTTGTGTTGATTCTAAAAGGAAATAAATATTTATTTCCGTGAAAATCTTGTATGATTTAATTTATGGAAAATAAATTGTTGGATTTAATTTCATAGGAATCTAGAATGATTCAATTTAGAAATAAATTAGTGAATTTATTTTGGAAATAACTTAAAGTTATTATTTCTTAAAGAATCAGAGATGATTCTATTTTAGAAATAAATCGGTGAATTTATTTTGGGAACTAACATTGATTACCAAACTAAAATCGTTGATTTCGATCGAGATCTCGAATCAAAGCATAGAAGAACTTGGTTCTTAAAGTCAAAATTAAATTCTTAAAGTCTATTCTGATGCATGTTACAAAATGCACAATGTTTAAAAATAACTAAAGAATCGTGAGGGTCGTTGGACCATAAAGAGAAAATTTCAAATTTTTGTGATTTTGATCATAATAAGACTGGTCAAAGATTTGAAGGAAAATTCTCCCATTATTTAGAGAGGATAAGCTAAAGTTTGTTACCACCTTCAAATGTCATTAGGGTGAATATTTGTGAGACAAATATTACTATGATAAACAATGTGGTTAAGAAGCAAATTTCATGAGAAATGCTTCGACTACCATAAGATGAGGAACAAGTCTTCAATGGTCAATGTTACTTAGGTAACAATTGACATGGCAAAATGTTGTTCGAATAAAATTACCTTCTAGATAGAACAAATTAGTATTTTGCTTAAAAACGAAGATACTATAGAGAAATTGTTCTCTATGAGTAAGATGTTGAAACTCAAATTAATAAATTGATTAAATTGGGGAAACTCTATGTGAGTAACGTCACAACATTAAAAGATACAATAATTTTGAAAATAAGAATTGAAACTTCAAAATGTGCCTAATATGTGGGAGAGTTGTTCTATCAACTAATTAGACACCATATGAGTTATGGAAGGAAATTAAATCTTTCTACAACTGCATAAAAATGTGGGGGTGTCTTACAAATGTGATATTTCTATTACCGAAGTAAATGAAAAAATGGACTATATTTTCATGGACTATGTAAAAACTCTTATGGACAAATAGATTCACAAGAATGTCATAATGAAAAACAAAGAATGTCTCATCCTTTAAAATATATTTCCTAATTGGTTAGGGAAGTAGCTTCAAGTTCAATGGAACTTTTGCGACCATCAATGGGAAATAGTCTATGCGTTCAACAAAAGGTTAGAACGAAAACAGTCATAATGACAAAGAAAAGTGTGACAAAAGTGTGCATTAGGATATATGATCCTATGACACGCTCATTGTTATATGTAATAGTGAAATGGTAAACGTACCAATGACATGTTAAATTCAAGATTTGACATGAAAAATATGAGAATGACATAATTGATTTTGGGCATCCAAATCAAACGATCACCTATAGGTCTCATATTAATTAAGTCACACCAAGTGGACAAATTCTTGAAGAATTTGACAAAGATGATTCTGGTATAACCAGAAATCAATTAAACAATTGATCTCAAATGAGTTATCTCTGTTGATCTTGTAAAATTAAAGGATAACATTATGGAACCGCTAACCAAAGGGTTAAATCGAGATCAATTTGAGAAAACATCGAAAGGAATGGGACTAAAGCCAATGGAAATTTAAGGCGCTATGAGAAGGAAAACCCAACCTAGTTGACTGGAGATCCCAAGATCTAGGTTCAAAGGGACAACCTAATCACATAGACCTTTGCGGTCACTGTGGGGGGTTACTCTCCCAAGTTCATTCCTATGATGTAAACAATAACTAAAAATGGAACAAGTTAAGCATTGCTTTTAATGACCATTGTGTGCATCGGCAAGGCCGAGCAACATAAGTCACCTATGTAAGAGTGAAGTGGGGCCGCTTCAAAGAGACTATTGAGGCATAACTCTCTCAAACTCTCGTAGAACCAGGGATTTCCACGGCCATATGGACATAACCATGAGAACTAAACTCGTGCCAGAGAGGTAGTTGTGTGGGGTGTATCATCGTTTACACAAACGACAAGACAGTTCAAGGACATCGCGTCTACTAGACAGCCAATAAAGTAAATATACTTTCATAATGGAAGGTTCAAGGGTGGACACCTACCTATCCTATGCAACTATCAATCGTAGAAACTATAACCACAGCGAGTCAAAATGGTTTTGATTAATGCATCAATTTCATTCATGTGGGGGAGTGTTGGAAAATATGAGAAAATGGAAACTTTGAGCCATATTTCGAATAAGTAAAGATAGAGATTCGAATAAAGATTCAACGTAAACTTATTCTACTCCACGAGATCTTTACAACGGTATATCATATGCTCAAAATGGTTGAGTAATGAATGAGAAACTGATGGTCAAAGTAAAGCGGTTGCAAAGCAAGAAAAGGAAATGGAAACCCCTAATCCCACATTGATGGGATAAATGGATTGGGAAGTGTTTATATACAATTAACCTACTTGTGGTCCTTGATTGGCTTGAGTTAAACTTGTGCCTTGCACGTAGGGGGTTTGTGAATCCATTCTCATTCGGGTTGGGGCGCACCCGCAAGACGTGGGCGACGCGAATGTCCAGACCGGTCGGTCCCTCCTTGGGCCTACAGATATTTTACTATGTTCGAATTAAATTTTTCCTTTTGGATAGCAGATTATCTTGAAAATTAAGGGATAAATTCAGATTAATTTGAGTTCGAATTAAATGCTTGCAGCCCACTCATGTTACCTTATTAGGGGCATGATCGGTATAATATTTTCTCATGTTTACCCTAGTTTTCCCCTATAAATACATGAGCGGTTTTCAGTTTTAAAACATGACCAAAATTTTTTTTCTCTTCAAAACATCATAGTATTTTCTAGTGATAGTCGAAGGCCCAGTACGTTCGTGATTACTCAGTGGTGCTACTGAAGATAATCATCTGTTGTTGTATCCTAGAAGACCGACGACCTACGATCTCTAGCACCAAAGAGCGGTCAAATCTGTCTTAAGGAAACAACGTTCCCTGTAGGCCTCATCAATTAATTTCAGTTATTTCGTTCTTTTATTCGTTTCGATTATCTTATTTTAATTTCCTTGGTAATTTCTAATTATGAGGATCACATGGATTCCAGTATAGCCGTAGCGGAAGAGATGATCTGAATATATGGTTTAATAGTTTGAATGTTATACTATTTTCTTGTATTTATTTTAAATTTCGTTTAAATAATAAATATAGTATTTTATTTATTATTTTCTTGGATTAATAACACCCTTTTTTCAACAAAAGTTACATGCAAGCGATAATAGAAGTTACAATTTTATTTTAATCCCTAACATTTAACCATTGTTTTTTCTATAAATCTCAAAATAGTCCCATCATTCCTAATTATAATAATTCAGTCGTTTAGTACTTTATAAGTCCAATGGATTTTATATATATCCTATAGTCTTTAACATAAGGTTCTTTTTTCATATCCTCCTAAGCCCCGATTGAGGATGTTACAATTAAGTCCTAGTTGTTTAACCACATTCAACAAGGGAGGAAAATAAAGACTCTTTAAATACTCTTCCCAAAAGATGTACCCTCCCAATGTGGGATATAACAAACCTTCCCAATGTGAGGTATAACAAACATTCCCCAATAAATTCAAAAAAAAATTCTATAGGAAATTTTATTAAAACCAAGAGAAGAGCAATTGCGAGATTAGATGCTTAAGCACTAATAATCGTATCTTGAACTATTACATAGCGATAATGAGTAATTCTTCTGTTAGATAAGTGAACGAATCTTGAACTTTCTCAAATTAAGATGAACTCGTAACACACAACTAACCTCTTCATCCACCAATGTCCTCGACGTGTCTACAAAGAGTATATACAGATGTGCATATATGTGTAGCTCTCTTTCCTCAGGATTCTAGTAAGTGTATTAGAAAAATGACCCAACATTTTTCATAGAAGATGGCTAATCCTTCTCACTTACGTAGGTTATTTCATTAGGTATGTCTCTCTAGGACCACCCAAATCAAGGGCTGCTTTTTTATAACAGCTCAACCTCACAAAGGGTAAGGTGATTCTTTTCAAGTTCACTTGAAATGAACCACACAAACTCTAGAATAAGAAATCATTAAGAATAAATATTCAACCTCATTAATCGGTGAATTCAATACTTCATTCTCTCTAGGAACACCCAAACTCTTGGGTTTGAATTTATTAACAGATTTAAGAAAACTCATCCTTTCTGGAGGTAAGTTCACCTAGTCCTATCGTGATTTAGGATTACCCACTTAACACTGGGTTATGAACTTATTAAGAATAGGTATTCAACCAAAAATCGGTAAATTCATCAAGTCTTTCTCACTAAGACCACCCAAAGTCTGGCCCATGAATTTATTAAGAGCAATTAAGCTCATCTTGTGCATGTACATTATTCATCATCAGGATAGGTAAGAGAAATGTACACTATGAGTCTTTCCATGACTTCGTTTGACTGCATTGAACTTAGGTAACTAATTTGGGAATCCACCATGTATTCCTCAACTAATGGGCTTTAAACCCACCCCCTTGACGAATCCAGAACCAATTTCCAACTTAACCTCTTGGTAAGTGGATCAACAAGGTTCCTCTCTGACTTCACATACTCTAAAGAGAGTACTCTATTTTTCATTAGGTGTCTCACCGATTCATGTCTTATGAGAATATATCTCCTCTTACCATTGTAAGCTTGGTTTTGAGCCACACATATCGCAGCTTGTGAATCACACAATAAGGACACTGGAAGAGTCGATTTTCCCCACAAAGGTATTTCTGCCAACAAGTTTCTTGGCCACTCAACTTCTTGCCCAACTAAGTTAAGAGCACTAAACTCCGACTCCATGGTAGAATGAGCGATACAAGCCTGCTTAGCAGACTTCCACGAGATCGTTGCGCCATGCCACCTAAGGTAAAGACATACCCACTCGTAGAGCTTACTTCATCATTGTCGGCAACCCAGTTGGCATTATAGTATGTAACACCACGATTTTTAGCTTAGGAGTTAGCCAAGTTCGGCTAAGCGGTTCGGGTGAACCTGTTCGAGCGGGTTAGACTAGTTTCGGGAATAATTCGGAATAAATAGTTTTTGAGGGAGATAAAATATGAAAAAATATTATAAAATCCTAAAATAATGTTTTGAAGGTTGTGGAGAGTTCAATTTGATAAAACTAGACTAATTTAATTGGTATTTTGAAAACGGTGACTAAATTGTAAAATTACAAAATACGTTTTAATGATTACTTGGTAATATCTTGATTTAATTGAGTTTTATTAAGGGGAATTAATCTAATTTTTTTAATTTTAGATTTAGATTCTTGATTAGAGTAATTGGCTGAATATTTAATTGAATTATTAGACGTAACATACATGTTCGATTAAATGTTTGAAAGAAAATATATATAGGGTGGTTTGAAGCAGGGGATACTGCCCTGCTCCTCGAAATAGCATGATGGGTGCAAAGTTTGGGTGCTCAAAAAGAGCACGTGAGAATTGGAGCTGCTGCTCTGTGCGTGAGTTTAGAAAAAAAAGAGAGAGAAAAGAAATTGAATGGGGCATATGAGATTCAAATAATGTAGCTGGGCATTGCGAAATAATGAAAAAAGAAATAAAGTGATATGGGTTGTCTGTTGGACTTTTAGGTCAAATGAAAGTCAATATTTAGAATATATGGGATGTTAGAAAATATTAAAGGATATAGGTCATTTTTTATAGTACACGGGGACCTCGTCACCTGCACATGGCGAGGTTTGAGAAAAAATATTAAAAAATTAGACCTCGCCACCTACACATGGTGAGGTTTGAGAAAAAATATTAAAAAATTGGATCTCGCTATCTGCACATGGCGAGGGCCACTATATACTGTAGAAAATAGCTTATATCCCTAAATATTCTTCAACATCCCTTACATTCCAAATATTTACTTTCATTTGGATTATTCTCTAAATTTCTGCATGGGTTGGTAGTAGCGTGAAGAAAAATAGGGGAAATTGGAAATTGCTCATTTTTTGTGGGGTTGTTCGAATAGTAATTGGTTCAAATATTTGTGATAGGGTGCTATAATAAATTAGTTATTTTGATGGAGTTCAATTTATACTGACCCTTGTATTTTTTTTATAGAAGGTTGCGAGTGTTCAGACGTTGTTCGGTAGGCGTTGAGGTGTTGGCGTCGAGACGTTATCTTCGAGGCGATATCAAGTTGGTGAGTGAAAATAGTTTTAAAAGCTTTTCAAAGGTTTGAAAGCAAGGTTTGGGGGTTTAGATTTAGATTTAGCTTGAAACGCTAATCTAAGCTTGGAAGTAAGTATGGAAGATTTCGCTCTCGGTTTTTGTTTTCCATTGTTTTATTAAATTCATGTTCATGCTTTGAAGATATAATTGTTTTACCTACTGTTATATGCATGTTTTGGAAGTGAGAAATGTTATGTATGTTTATATTTTGATATTACATGTGTTTAGAATTTGGTATGCAACATGTTTGAGAAAATGCCTAAATACATGGTTTAATGTATTTGAGATACTTTGATAAAAATTGGTTTAAATGATGCATATGAAAAACAATGAGGTGACATGGTTTAAAAGTGTATATTGGAAAAGTGATCCGACTTAATATTATCGGATATAATTGGTCAACTAATAGGATGAGAAGTGCACTATAATATACAAAATTCGTACGTGAGAGAAATTCTTCGGTTACACAATAGGGGTGGATTCTATTGTGTTACGAGTGATAGGGGTAGATTCTATCACCAACGGGCAATGGGGGTAGTGCCATCCCGACCGAAGTGAGATAATGGTGAGAATAGATTTCATCATGTGACTTGATAGGGGTAGATTCCATCAAGGTGTCCGTATATCTGAATATTTATGGATAGGGGTAGTGCTATCCAAGGATGGGGGTAGATTCCATCTGTGTCACTTTTAATGCCAATGTATATGATTACATGTATCATGGTTTTTATTAGTTTTGTATATTGAGATTTATACTTGAGAATTTATTTTGAGATATTCTTTATGGTGTACAAGCATGAGAAGTTTGCAATGAGTTTTGCATTGTGGTAAATGCATGAGATTGACGATACATGTTTTATAAATGATTATTGGTTTTGCTTAGAAAGTGATTTGAAGCATGTGTTGTATTTGACCATGATGAAAAGTGATTTGTATTTTATAAATGGTTTTAAAACGCATTGTTGTTGGTTTTTAATCGAGCGGCCCTCACTAAGGATTTATGCTTACGCTCTCTTTTTCCAACAACGCAGAGAAATAGCTTTGTTTAGCAGCGAGGTAGCAAGAGAAGATTCCAAGGGCGTTTCATAGCTCAAGTATGGTTTTACATTTACTTAATAGTAATAATTGGCAATGTGAGGGTACCTATATGTTTTTGGGAGGTTGTGTTTTGAAACTCCCTAGTTTGTGGCAAGTTTATATTGCTTATTTGGATTTTTAAATGGCCTTTATATGTTGGTATTTGATTTGGTTTGCGTTTTGAACTTTATGTGGTTATTTTCTTAGGAAGCATGCCTATAGATTGTCATCTATGGTTACGTTTATGTTGAATGCTTGGTTTGGTGTCTAACACCTTTAGAATTATGTTGCAAATAGTTGAGTTTATGTTAGAAGCATGTTGGAATGGTTGAGGTTATGTTAAAAGCATGTTCGAATGGTTTTGTTAGTTATTTGTTATTTGCAAGTTTGTTGTCGTTACATTTTGATCCCTGAATGTTAAGAATCCAATTGGTTGAGTTTGGAGTGTTATTTTAAGTTGGTTTTTAACTTGCAAGCTTGAAATATGACTAATTAGGGATCAATAATCTTAACTTGGCCTAAGTCTTCTAATTAATCTGATTTTACAAAATAGTCCCTAAATATGTTTAGAATTAATCAAATGTTCAATTGACCTCGTTCGAGTCGTAACTTTATCATGTGAGCATGATCACCTTAGGATTCCTTAAGAGCATCTAGACAAGATAGTAAAATATGGTCGTTTATTAAGGTAAATCTTCACTGGTTTACTTCAATATTCCTCGTGTAACTCGCTCGAATCGGTAAAATTATTAGACCAGGTTAAGAGGGTTACATTTGTTGGTATCAGAGCAAGGTTTACAAAAAATTGGGAGGTAAGTTGGTTGAATTATTATTGTTTGAGTGATTTCTTGATGTTTGCTATGCACAGTGGTTGATTATGTAATGTTTTAACCATTGATTGATTGTGTGCTATGTATAGTGTTTGATAACTTGCTAATATGGATATTATATTATGTATGGGGAAGAGATATTGGGGTACCCATCGCCTTATTACTATTAGTATAAAGAGATATTTTTGTTTAAAAACTTGAGCGTCTTGGATTCTTGCTTTCCAATGGCCTAATTGATTATGCACAATGGCCTTATTACTATTAGTGTTTGAAAATGGAACCGAAAGGAGAGCTAGGAAGACTAGTAATGTCGGGGAAAAGTATGCCGATAAGAATATTATTTGATCATGAGTTGAGTTGGTCCTCGATCAAGAAATGTTAGAAGTGATCTCTGAACTTGAGTGACAAAGTCCTCACTTGTGAGATTATAGATGGTGTTGGGTTAGAATAGCATGTTTAAATTGAAAATGAGGTTCAGTTGTGAGGATGAGCTAGCATACACCAGAACTGGATACCGAGGAATGCAAATGATGTGAGCGTTACGGCGTTGATTGGTTAAGGTAGTGTGTAAGATGAGAATGTTGTTGTAGGAACGTTTGTTCGAGAGTTCCTTTCCTGTAGCATCATTGTTATAATTAACGATAATGGTGTTGCTTTGGTTTAGTATTTTTGGCGAGTAGATGGCGGATGTCCCAGTGGCATTATAGATTGTGAAGAGACAAGTATTCTGAGAATACTTGGGGTTTAAGATTACAAGAGTGGTAGCAGTTTCGTGTGCAATGATGTACCGAAATGAATCTTGATTGACAATCAATATGTGAAGTGGAATTTGTATTGAAGCTTATGTGTTAGAGTTAGGTGCAAATTTTGGCGAAGATGTATGAGGTACTTTGGGGATGCAAATTTCGTTGCGGGTGATCGATCCGAGAATATTGTGGGTAAGTGTGAATTGTTAATTATGCACAGTGCAAATAACTTTTATGTATATTTAAATATGTCACTATAGGCATGCATTTGGGCATGACATTAGAAATTTTGAATACATGTACATAAGCATCTATGAGGGCATGTAGATGGGCATATACACATATGTTCACACTTACAGATGATTTCTTGGAGATCGATGAGGATGAGATGTATGTAGCGTTTGCAAAAAGATTCTTTAGGATCCCGAAGAGTAAATGAGTTTTTTAAGGTGGTTTATGGAGGCTAGTGTCTGGAATACAAGGTCTTTTCTGGGATTAGTTGTTGCTAATGAAGTATGTTGTGGAAATTTTCTTAAGTTTTAACGTCGTTGGCGGAGCTGCGACATTAGAGATGCCTTTGACAGTGCAAGGTCATGTGTTTGCAGTTGATTTGATGGAGTTGCCTTTCTTTAGGTATGATGTTGTCTTGGGCATGGATTGGTTGACGAAATACAAAGTTGTGGTTAATTTTGAATCTAAACGAGTTTCGTTGAAACTTGCTGATGATTATAAAGTTGCGGTGGTGGGTGAGAATGGCAGGTTCGTATCCAATGTTGTTTCAGCTTTAGAAGCACAAAGGTTGTTGGAGGTTGGGTGTCAAGCATGCTTGGCTTATGTTATGAATCTGAATACGAAGGAGGCACGGCTCCAAGATATTTGCACCATTTGTGATTTTCTAGGAGTGTTTCCGGAAGAGTTGTCTAGTTTACCGCTGGATACAAAAGTAGAGTTTTGTATTGAGACGTATGCGGATACGGCTCCAATGTTCATTGATCCGTATCGCATGGCGCCTAAAGAGTTGAAGGAGTTGAAGATGCAACTTCAGGAGTTGTTGCACCATAGTCTCATTCGTCCTAGTGTTTCGCCTTGGGGAGTGCATGTGTTGTATGTGAAGAAGAAGGATGACACTATGAGAATGTGCATTGATTATCGGCAACTAAACAAGTTGACGATTAAGAATAAGTATCCTTTGCCACATATTGACTACTTATTCGATCAACTCCGAGGTGTATCAGTGTTTTCTAAGATTGATTTGAGATTGGGATACTATCAATTAAAGGTGAAGGATAAAGATGTACCGAAGATAACTTTTTGAACACGATATGGGCATTATGAGTTTTTGGTGATGTCGTTTGGGTTGACAAATGTACCTGCAACTTTCATGTATATGATGAATCAAGTGTTCCATGAATTCTTGGATCAATTTTTAGTGGTGTTTATTGATGATATCCTTGTGTATTCTCGTACGGAGGAGGATCATGATAAGCATTTGAGGATTGTTTTGCAAGTCCTGTTGGATAATCAGCTTTATACAAGTTGAGTAAGTGCGAGTTTTGAATTAAGATTGTGGTTTTCCTTGGTCATGTTGTATCGGACGAAGGAATTTGTGTAGATCCACAGAAGGTTGAAGTGATTGTAAATTGGAAACAACCTAAGTCGGTGACAAAGGTTCGTATTTTCTTAGGCTTAGCAGGGTATTATCGTCGTTTTATGCATGGTTTTTCAAAACTTGCTGCTCCTTAGACGAAGTTGTTGCAAAAAGATATCCGTTTTGAGTGGAAGGATGCTAGACAACAAGCTTTTGAGAAGTTGAAGGAAGCTAGACAACAAGCTTCTGAGAAGTTGAAGGAAGCATTGACGCAAGCTCTATCTTGATTCAACTTGAGTCAGGAAAAAAGTTTGTGATCTATAGCGATGCATCTTATGTTGGTTTAGGTTGTGTGTTGATGCCGGATGGTAGAGTTGCGGCTTATGCGTCTAGGTAGTTTAAGGTGCACGAGCGCAATTACCCTACTTATAATGTAGAATTGGTTGCGGTGGTGTTTGCACTAAAGATTTGGAGGTATTATCTTTATGGTGAAAAGTGTGTGGTATATACAGATCATAAGAGTTTAAAGTATTTGATGTCACAAAATGAGTTGAATCTTAGGCAACGTGGATGGTTGGAGTTGCTTCAAGATTACGAATTGACGATAGAGTATCACCCTGGATTGAATGTGTAAAGCTGATAGCGATGTTTGCTGGATTGAATGTGTCGCGAGATGGCAGTTTAGTTGCTGGGTTGCAAGTTAAGCCTTCTTTGGTGCAAAGGATTAAAGAGAAGTAGTTGTTGGATGATTCGTTGGTACCTATGTCTTGGACATAGCGGATGGTAATCCAGCGAACTTATGTTTTAATGATGATGGAGTTTTATGTTTTAAGATTCGAGTAGTTGTGCCGGAGGATGATGAGTTAAGGCACACTATTTTGACTGAAGCGCATAGTAGTCCTTTTGCTATGCACCCTGGTAGTACTAAGATGTATCGTGGGTTGAAGGGAGAATACTATTGGGTTGGTTTAAAGAAATACATTGCCTTGTTTGTTGGTAAGTGCATGGTGTGTCAGCGAGTTAAAGCTGAGCATCGGTTTCCTTCTGGGTTGTTGCATCCGTTGATGATACTAGAATGGAAAAGGGAGAGGATTACCATGAATTTTGTATCAAGGTTTCCTTTGACATCGTCAAAGAAAAAATTCTATTTGGGTGATAGTTGATCATTTTATGAAGTGTGTGCATTTCCTGCCTATGCATACTACGTATACGTTGGATAAGCTGGCGGATTTGTACATCTCAGAGATCGTGTGTTTGTACGGATTGCCTAAGTCTAAAGTATCATATAGGGGTCTGTGTTTTACGACAAGGTTTTGGGAGTGTTTGCATCAAGCATTGGGTACAAGATTGAATTTTAGTACTTCGTATCACCCTCTGATAGACGGTCAATCTGAGTGTGTTATTCAAGTGTTGGAAGATATGTTGAGATGTTGCGTCATAGATTTTCAAGGATCTTTGGAGAAGCACTTGCTTTTGGTACAATTTGCTTATAATAACAGTTATCATGTGAGAATTCAAATAGCTTCTTATGAAGCTTTTTATGGTAGGAGGTGTCGTACGCCTCTATGTAGGCCGGAGGTAGGCGAGAAATATGTTTCTTTGCCTCATGTGCTAAAGGATAGTAACGAGAAGGTAAAGCTTATTAGTAATAGGTTGAAGGCGGCTTCGGATCGACAAAAGTCGTACACATATTTGAACCTTAGAGAAATTGAGTATGTTGTTGGTGATAAAGTGTTTTTGAAGGTTTCGCCTTGGAAAAAGGTGATGAGATTTGGTCGGAAAGGCAAGTTGAGCCCGAGATTTATTGGACCTTATGAGGTATTGGAGCGAGTTGGTCCGGTAGCTTATAGATTAGAGTTGTCACTTGAGTTAGAAAAGATACATGATGTTTTCCATGCATCCAGGCTTCGGAAGTATAGATTGGATCCGTCACATGTTATGCATGTTGAGGAGATTGAATTGAATCCAGATTTATCAATGAAGAGAAACTGATTGAGATCTTAGCTACAAATAGTAAAGTTCTTCACAGTAAGACCATCGAGTTGGTTAGGGTGTTGTGGCGACATCGAGTTGTTGAGGAAGCCACGTGGGAAAGGAAAGATGACATGAAGAAGCCATTCCCTTATCTTTTTCCACCAGGTAAATTTTGAGGATGAACTTTCTTAAGTGGGGGAGATTTGTAACGTCCTGATTTTGAGCTTAGGAGTTTGCCGGATTCGGCTAAGCGGTTCGGGTGAACCGATTTAAGCAGGTTAGACTACTTTCAGGAATAATTTGGAATAAATAGTTTTTGAGGGAGATAAAATATGGAAAATATTCATAAATCCTAAAATAATATTTTGAAGGTTGTAGAGAGTTCAATTTAATAAAACTGGACTGATTTAATTGGTATTTTCAAAATGGTGACTAAATTGTAAAAATTGCGAAATATGTTTTAATGACTAAATTGAAAAGAGTCAAGGCTTAGAGTCTTTAGTGAGCTATTACACCAAGGTTTCATCAGCCTTTTCCCTAATATTTGTAAAAGATTTAATTTATTGATTTATTAAAAAAGGATTTTAAAAGGCTATAACATTTTCTTACGCAACTTCTTTTCTCCCAACTTTTTCTCTCATCTTTTCCATCAACAAAACTATTTTCTCATCACTAAAATATCATAATATTTATTTCTTTTCACACACTTTTGATTTCTAATTGGTTCCCATGAATTTTTAAATCAACTAACTTTGGATTTCTTGAAGGTTTTCATCGAAATAATTGCCAATTAAGGGAAAAGCTTGTGTTAGAGGTGATATCTTTTCTCTAATCAAATGTTCTTTATTGAAATTCCGAAGTCTTTGGTTCGTTTGTTTTGGTTTTTAATTTGATTTAATGATTACTTGGTAATATCTTGATTTAATTGGTTTTATTAAGGAGAATTAATCTAATTGTTTAATTTTAAATTTAGATTCTTGATTAGAGTAATTGGCTGAATGTTTAATTGAATTATTAGATTGACTATTAGATACAACATTTATGTTCAATTAAATGTTTGAAAGAAGAAAATATATATAGGGTGGTTCGAAGCATGGGATACTGCCATGCTCCTCGAAATAGCGCGCTAGGCGCAAAGTTTAGGTGCTCAAAAAGAGCACATGGGAATTGGAGCTGTTGTGCTGTGCGTGAGTTTAGAAAAAAAGAGAAAAGAAATTGAAGGGGGCATATGAGATTGAAATAATGTAGCTGAAAACAACGTGTTCGATAGACTAGAATTGGGAGGAGACTCGGTTCACAATTTCCATTTTATCAAAGGTTGATCAGTGGCCTATTATCCCTCGGAGTCCCATATTAGTGTTGTTTGGTAACAACGTGTTCGATATACCAAAATTGGGAGGAGACTCGGTGAACTCATTCTCTCCTCATATCTGGGGTACAGGAGACGGTGCTTTGATAAGGACCAACGAGCTCGCGTTGGAAGCCTACCTCTGGATAGAGCTCTCAGGCACGACTCTCGTTCTTCTTCCCGGGAAGAGTTTATGGTGTTCGAGTTTGGGCTTTCTCCATCATCGTTTTGGTGTCTTCGATTTAGGAAACACGATCCACGGTTTTACCGATGGAAGTGTCTATCTAGGCGATTCAGCTTGTTCTCCGAACTGGTTTTGTCAGACTTCTGCGTGACCGTCTGCTGATCTTGCTTCCGATATTCATGTTTCTGTTTTGGTGAATCTGAGTTATTGCGCGTGTTATCCTGCTTTTG
The DNA here is from genome assembly GCA_958450335.1 of Hibiscus tridactylites. Lineage (NCBI taxonomy): Eukaryota > Viridiplantae > Streptophyta > Magnoliopsida > Malvales > Malvaceae > Hibiscus > Hibiscus tridactylites. Next base: position 33,760,321 of record OY288292.1, on the reverse strand, counting down.
CTTTCGGTTCTTTTGCCAGGAAAGGTCAGGGAGCCTGGTTTTTCACTTTTGTCCGAACGATGTTCACTACGTCGATTGCCTTGATAAGGACCATTACCGGTGTAACAGAAGCTTACTTCTAGATAGAGCTCTCAGGCGAAGGCTCGATGGTTCTAGCTTGTTTGGCAAGTCGGAGAACACGTTTGTTCCCTGCGTTTATTCTCCATGGTTGGTCAGTGTTGCCGAAGAATCCCCAAGGTCAATGGTGGATACGCCTTTTCTCTCCTTTCGATCAAGGAGTGCTTCATCTTGGTTTTCGGTTGTTAAGTTTGTGTGCTAGTCGGTTGTCTTTAGCTATCGTTTTTTCGTTATTTGTTTCCTTATTTCTCGGATGTAGGTTTGTAAGCTTCTTCGAAGCTTGTTTAGCCTTTGCTTTGCTTTAATGAAATGCAAGTTATTTTCTTATAAAAAAATGTAGCTGGACATTGCGTAATATAATAATAATAATAATAATAATAATAATAATAATAATAATAATAATAATAATAATAATAATAATAATAATAATAATAATAATAATAATAATATGATATGAGTTGGCAGTAGCGTGAAGAAAATTAGGGGAAATTAGAAATTGCTCATTTCTTGTGTGGTTGTTCGAATAGTAATTGGTTTGAATATTTGTGATGAGATGCTATAATAAATTCGTTATTTTGGTGGGGTTCAATTTATATTGACCCTTGTATTTTTCTTATGGAAGTTGACGGTTGTTCGGTAGACGTTGAGGTGTTGGCATCGAGATGTTGTCTTTGAGGTGATATCAAGTTGGTGAGTGGAAATGATTTTTAAAGCTTTTAAAAGCTTTGAAAGCAGGGTTTTGGGGTTTATATTAAGCTTGAAACACTAATCTAAGCTCATATCTCAGCTTTCGGTTTCTATTGTTTTATTAAATTCACGTTCATGCTTTGAAGATAGAATTGTTTTACCTATTGTTATATGCATGTTTGGAAATGCGAAATGTTGTATATGTTTATATTTTGATATTACATGTGTTTAGAAAGTGGTATGCAACATGTTTGAGAAAATGCCTAAATACATGGTTTAATGTATTTGAGATACTTTGATAGAAATTGGTTTGAATGATGCATATGAAAAACAGTGAGGTAACATTGTTTAAAAGTGAATATTGACAAAGTGATGAGACTTAATATTATCAAATATGGTTAGTCGACCAATAGGATGAGAAGTGCACTATAATATACAAAATTCGTATGTGAGACAAATTCTTCAGTTACACAATAGGGGTAAATTCTATTATGTTGCTAGTGATAGGGGTAGATTCTATCACCAATGGACAATGAGGGTAGTGCCATCCCGGCAGAAGTGAGATAATGATAAGGGTGGATTTCACCATGTGACTTGATGGGGGTAGATTCCATCAAGGTGTTCGCATATCTGAATATTTATAGATAGGGGTAGTGTTATCCAAGGATGGGGATAGATTCCATCTGTGTCACTTTTAATGCCAATATATGAGATTACATATATCATGGTTTTTATTGGTTTTGTATATTGAGATTTATACTTGAGATTCTATTTTGAGATATGCTTTATGATGTACAAGCATGAGAAGCTTGCATTGAGTTTTGCATTGTGGTAAATGCATGGGATTGGTGATACATGTTTTATAAATGATTATTAGTTTTTCTTAGAAAGTGATTTAAAGCATGTGTTGTATTTGAGCATGATGAAAAGTGATTTGTATTTGAGAAATGATTTTAAAACGCATTGTTGTTGGTTTTTAATCGAGCGACCCTCACTAGGCATTTTTGCTTATGCTCTTTTTTTTCAACAATGCAGAGAAATAACTTGGTTGTGGAAGCGAGTTAGCAAGAGAAGATTTCAAGGGGGTTTCATAGCTCAAGTATGATTTTACATTTACTTAATAGTAATAATTTGCAATGGGAGAGTACCTATATGTTTTGATCGATTGTGTTTTGAAACTCCCTGATTTGTGGCAAGTTTATATTGCCTATTTGAATTTGTAATTGGCCTTTATATGTTGGTATTTGGTTTAGTTTGTATTTTATACTTTATGTGGTTATTTTCTTAGGAAGCATGCCTATAGATTGTCATCTATGGTTACATTTATGTTGAATGCTTGGTTTTGTGTCTAACACCTTTAGAATTATGTTGCAAATGGTTGGGTTTATGTTTGAAGGATGTTGGAATGGTTGAGGTTATGTTAAAAGCATGTTCGAATGGTTTTGTTAGTTATTTGTTATTTGCAAATTTGATGTTGTTACATTTTGATCCTGAATGTTAAGAATGCAATTGGTTGAGTTTGGAGTGTTTTTTTAAGTTGTTTTTTTGACTTGCAAGCTTGATATATGACTAACTAGGGATCAATAATCTTAATTTGGTCTAAGTTCTCAAATTTATCTAATTTTACAAAATGGTCCCTAAAGTATGTTTAGAATTAATCGAATGTTCAATTGACCTCGTTCGAGTTGTAACTTTATCCGATGTGAGCATAATCACCTTAGGATTTGTTAAGAGCATCTAGAAGATAAAAAATAGGGTCATTTATTGAGGTAAATCTTCACCGGTTTACTTCAATATTCCATGTGTAACTCGGTAAAACGGTTAGATCGAGTCAAGAAGGTTACATAGTATCCTTCTAAGACCGAGGGATAGCTAATAAAATTGAGTTTCCAATCCATAGTACCCTTAATATACTTAAGTAAGCGTCTTAAAGTAATCCAATGTTCACCACTACGATTATGAGTATATCTACTGAACCTACTCACAACATAGGCAATATCATGCAAAGTATATTTCATTAAGAACATAAAGCTTCCGATGATTTTGCATACTCTAGTTGGGAAACATTACTTCCTTTATTTTTTAGGAGTCGTATACTAGAGTCATAAGGAGTTCTAACAATGATAACATCAAAATTGTCAAATTTCTTTAACACTTTTTCAATATAGTGTGTTTGATTCAAAGAAAAACCATTTTCAGATTTGGTAACTTTAACTCCTAAGATCACATCTACCTCTCCTAAATCTATCGTCCCAAATTTAGTGGACAAGAAAATTTTCGTTTTGTTAATAGATTCTGTGAAACTAATAAATTGATTTTGATATAACAAATGATTTAAGGACTAAATTGAAAAAGAGTAAATGAATTTTTAAGTCCTCAAAACCTTTTTATGTGTTTAAAGAAAAATGTCCAAGTCAAAACATTAACTTATCTAAAATTTTCTAAGTGTTCACCAAGCCAAAATAGTGAATTTCGAGTCACCGTTTTGGAAGAGCCTTTGGACGTTTTGGAACATTTTGAAACTGTTAACCTCTGTTTCGGAACTAACTTTCCCGTTTCGATACATGTGTATCAAAACAACTATTTGTGTTTCGAAACGGATGAAGAACAACAGAACGGTTTGAACCATTTCGATACGACAATATCGAAACGACCTCAAACATTTTGAAATGGATTTCAAACTTGGTTTCAAATTATGACCATTAAAGTTTTATAACTAATCTTAAAGATATAGTTAAGGTGTATCGAAACACTTCTAAGCCGTTTTGATACATGTTTTGATAGTGGCAAATTGTTTCGAAACGGGCTTCAGCACGTTTCAAAATAGGCTCTTAGCGTATCGAAACGATCATGTCCGTTTCAGTATGGCCTATTAATTACACCCCCAACAACTATTTCTATTTTGGTCTGTTTCGAAACAGGGTCGGGCGTTTCAGAATGGGTAGTTGCAGACTGCATTTATGGAGGCAAGATAACATCCCAACGACTATAATAATGAAGACAACAACCCCAACGGCTAGAATTCAATGAGAATGTATAAAAGAGACCTCTAAAAGCACCAGCAAAAACTATTGATCCCAAAAGAATTATCAAAACATCAAATTGAAGCAATTGTGCTAAAATCCCATATTTTCTTGTAAACCCCAATAGTAGAACTTTGTATTTCCAATCTTTTTTGTTCAATTGGGTTGAGTGCTTGTAAAAAGGGCTACATTTGTATTGAGAGATACTAGCTATTAGCCAAAAACTTCTTTGTAATATTTGACTGAGGATTGGGTCAATTTTTGGGTAGACAAATTGACCACTTTGTAAAGGTTACCTCCTAAGCCTAGAAAAGGGGATGATCAACTAGTGGAGTTGTTGGAAAATCCTTAGTGAGGCTAAGGTAGTGGATGTAGAGTTCATTGAAACTTGAACCACTCAAAATCTCTTGTCTAGCAAATTTTCATTTTCCAGTCCACCACCAAAATTTCTAAAAATCCAATTCACCCCCTCTTGGTTTAAATCGATTCTATGACACACTCAACAATTGGTATCAGAGCCTACCTCTTTGAAGGAATAACAACCACATGAGGAGTTCCTAGGAGAGTGTGATCTATTCTAAAGACAAGCCATGGCATTTACTTCAACCTCCAACCTCTATGAGTCACAATCAACCACTAAACCACCTTTCTTCAATGGGGACAACTACCTATATTAGAAGAATCAGATGCGTCTCTTCATCAAGTCAACGAATTACATAGCTTGAGATGTAGTGGAAGAAGGCCCCTACATTCCGGTTAAGAGAACCAATGAAGGAAGACTAGTTCCGAAAGTAAAGTTAGAGATGACCGAGGAAGATAGACGAAATATGGAAGTCAATGACAAAGCTCTACATATCATATTTTGTGCACTTGGTCCAGATATCTACTCAAAGGTTTCATCTATCGAAAGCGCAAAGGAAGTGTGAGACACTTTGGAGACGACTTATGGGGAAACTAGCGATGCGAAAGAGACGAAGATTGGGTTGGTAAACTTGAGCTATGAGAATTTTAAGATGGACCCCGATGAAAGTGTCTCAAAGATATTTGATCGATTTTCGATCATCGTCAATGGCCTTAAATGATTCAGTGAAGTAATTCCCGAAGATAAGCTAGTGAGGAAGCTTCTATACTATCTCCCGGAGTCTTGGGATGGTAAGAGGACGACCATCATTGAAGTAAAGAATTTGAAAACTTTGAAGCTTGTTGAGCTTGTTGGATCTCTTCTTACACACGAGATTATGAAGCAAAGATAAGAGGGAGAGAAAAAGAAGGAAGAGAGAAGGATAGAGAAGCATGAGGTAGAAAAGAAAAAGAAGCTAAGAGTTGCTCTCAAAGCCTCTCTACATGAGGAGAGCTCTTCTAGTGAGGAAGAAGACTTTGAGGGATTGGCTATGATAGCCAAACGATTCTTACGGTTCATGAAGTCCAACTGAGGGAGAAAATTTCAAAGAAAGATGGACTTCAAAAACAAAAGCAAAGAAGAAGAGAGGGACCAAATCATTTGCTTTGAGTGCAAGAAGCCGAGTCACATACGTTTCGATTGCCCTCAACTCAAGAAGAAGGGATTTGAGAAGAAGAAGAAGCTCAAAGCCAAGCTTGCTACTTGGAGTGATGAGGAGTCGTCCGAGGATGAGGAACATGAAGTGACCAACCTTTGCCTCATGGCTCTTGAGGGGGATTCCTCTATGGTAACCTCTAACTCATCTACTTTTGATTTTACATTTGATGAACTTCAAGATGCTTATGATGAGTTGGTTTTAAAAAATAAGAAAGTGATTTCGATTTTAAGAACCCAAAATGACTCCCTTTCTAAAACAAACTCGGAATTAGAAAAGAAGGTTTTAGTTTTACAAAATTTCTCAAATGAGTTTGAAAAGAAACCAAATGATTTAAATGACCTTCTTGAAAAATATCATGTTTACCACCAAGAGGAGGTGAGTAAACTCAAAGCTTCTCTAACCAATGTTGGGAAAAATGGTTTTGAAAAAGCATCTTCTTCAAAATCCCAACATGTGAAGAGAAACTTTGTTAACCACAAACAAAGAGGCTCTCATAAGTATCATAAGAACAAGAAAGTTAGAAGTGTATGGGTTCCTAAGGAACTTGTAGTTTCTAACAATATTGTAGTCATTTCCTCTTGGATTCCTAAGGGAACCAAGTATTTGAGAACTAACACTCATGGACCCAAAATGATTTGGGTACCAAAAATCAAAGCTTAACTCTTTGTTTGTAAGGGGAGCATTGCTACAATGCCAGAGCACAAAGCCAAAACTCATGGTACCTTGATAGTGGGTGCTCGAGGTACATGACCGGAGACAAGAGTCGATTCATGGATTTAAAGCCAAAAAGTGGATGAGTGGTGACATTTGGTGACAACTCCAAAGGCCACATTAAAGGTATTGGCTCCATAGGTAATCACTCTACTATACTCATTGAAAATGTATTGTATGTCGATGGTCTAAAACAAAATTTATTGAGCATTAGTCAATTGTGTGATAAAGGGTTTAATGTCTTATTTGATAAAAATGGTTGTAAAATTGTTGACATTAAATCTAATAAAACAATGCTCATTGGTCATCGCATATGTAATATATACATGGTGCATCTCGATGACATTCATACATCTCATGCATGTTTTGTTGCACAAGATGAAAATGATGCATGGTTGTGGCATAGGAAACTAGGACATGCTAGCATTAGTGTTTTAGAAAAATTAATTTCCCTATATCTAGTTAGAGGTTTACCCAAGATCAAGTTCTCAAATGATAAAATATCTGATGCATCTCTAAGAATAAACAACATAGATCATCCTTTAAATCAATTAATGATGTTTCTACAAGTAGGTGTTTACAACTAATTCATATGGATCTATTTGGGCTAATTAGGACAACTAGCTTGGGTGGAAAATCATATGCTATTGTGCTTGTTGATGATTACTCTAGATATACTTGGGTTCTCTTTTTAAGCACCAAGGATGAGGCTTTAGAAAACTTCATCACATTTTCAAAATTAACCCAAAATGATCTTGAACTTAAAATTTCACATATTAGAAGTTATCATGGAACGAAATTTCAAAATATGAGTTTTAATGAATTTTGTAATGAAAATGGGATTAGCCATTATTTTTTGGCTCCTCGAACTCCTCAACAAAATGGGGTAGTTGAGAGGAAAAATAGAACTTTAGAAGAAATGGCTATGACTATGCTCTGTGAAAACAATTTACCTAAGTATTTTTGGGCGGAAGCCACTAACACCGCTTGCTATATTATTAACTGAGTAATGATTAGGACTATTTTAAAGAAAACTCCTTATGAGATTTTAAAATCTAAAAAGTCTAACATTAGATATTTTCACCCTTTTTGTTGCAAGTGTTTTGTTTTAAATAATGGAAAAGACAATTTAGGTAAATTTGATGCAAAAAGTGATGAAACTATTTTTCTAGGTTACTCTTTAAACTCAAAAGTCTATCGTGTGTTTAACAAAAGAACTTTAGTTGTAGAGGAATATATTCATGTGGTTTTCGATGATAACCTCTTTCTGAGGAAGGAATCTTGTGATGATGGTGATGTAGGAATCCTTGATGCCTTTAATGGAGAACAAACTTCAAAGGTGGATGAGATTCCAACTAAAGAAAAAGATGCACAAGATCCACCTCATGAAGCCTTGAAGGACTTGGCTCTTGAGGAAAAGGAAGTGAGCTACCCAAGGGAGTACAACTATGTCAAAGGTGGTGAAATCTTGGGTGATCCATCCAAAGGGGTAACTACTCGCTCTTCTCTTAAAATGCTTAATCATGTTGCATTTATCTCATGCATTGAGCCTAAAAATATTAAAGAAGATTTAAAAGATTATTTTTGGATTATGGCAATGCAAGATGAGTTAAAATCAATTTGAGAGAAGTAAAATGTGGACATTAGTTGAAAGGCCTAGAAATCAATCTACTATAGGAACTAAATGGGTATTTAGGAATAAACTAGATGAGAGTGGTAACATAGTGAGAAACAAAGCTAGGCTAGTTGCTCAAGGTTACACTCAAGAAGAGGGAATTGATTTTGATGAAACCCATGCACCCATAGCTAGAATGGAAGCTATTAGGATGTTGCTTACATATGCATGTTATCATGATTTCAAACTTTTTCAAATGGTTGTCAAGAGTGCATTTTTAAATAGCTTTATAAATAAAAAAGTGTATGTGGAACAACCATCGGGTTTTGAAGATCCAATTTTTCCAAACCATGTTTTTAAATTCCCAAAAGCTTTATATGGTTTAAAACAAGCTCCTAGAGCTTGGTATGAAAGACTTTCAAGTTTTCTAGTTGGAAAAGGTTTTGAGAAAGGAAAGGTGGACACAACACTTTTTATTAAAAACAATAGCAAAGATATATTAGTACTTCAAATTTATGTTGATGATATTATATTTGGTTCTACTAATGAATTGCTTTGTCAAGATTTTTCTAAGTTGATGCAAGGTGATTTTGAAATGAGCATGATGGGGGAGCTCTCATTCTTTTTGGGACTCCAAATCAAACAAATGAATAATGACATTTTCATCAATCAAGCTAAGTACATCAAGGATATGCTCAAGAAGTTTGGCTTGGAGAATGCAAAGCCTCAAGCCACACCAATGAGCTCATCTACAAAGCATGACAAAGATGAAGGAGGTAAGTGTGTTGACTCTAAGCTTTATCGCTTTATGATTGGATCATTGCTTTACCTTACCGCAAGTAGACCATATATATTGTTTATTGTTTTCTTGTGTGCTAGGTTTCAAGCTAGTCCTAGAGAATCCCACCTTATATCCGTAAAAAAGATCTTTAGGTACCTTAGAGATACTCCTTGTCTAGGTCTTTGGTACCCTAGAAACTCAACCTTTAACCTTCATTCTTATTCGGATGCGGATTATGGGGGTTGTAAAATTGATAGGAAAAGTACTTCCGGCACTTGCTAATTCTTAGGTAGTATGATCATATCTTGGTTCTCTAAGAAACAAAAAAGTGTAGCTCTTTCTACGATCGAAGCCGAGTACATATCCTTAGAGAGTTGTTGTGCTCAAGTCCTTTGGATGAAGCAACAACTCTTAGATTATGGAGTTAAAGTTGAAACCATACCCTTTTAAGTGATATAACACTAGTTCTATATGCCTAACCAAAAATCCCATCCAACACTCTAGAACCAAACATATAGAAATAAGGCACCATTTCATTAGAGATCATTTCCTTAAGGAAGATGTTGTTTTAGAGTTCTTAGACATCTTAAATCAACTAGCGGAAATCTTTACAAAACCTCTAGATAAGGAGCGTTTTTGGTCCCTTAGGAGAGAGTTAGGTCTAACTAGCCTATCTTGACCTTTTAGGACCTGTTTGTGCTTAAATTGCTTGAATTCTTGCAAAATGTCATGCTTATGTATTTTTAATCCTAATTCCATCCATGCTTATAGTTAGGGGGAGTATGTTTATGTTTTTACATGTCTCTCTTGCTCATACATAGCATTTATGCATCTAGGACATTAGAATTCAATTTTTCTACAATTTAGACCCTCATCTGCACCTCTAGGCCTAGGCGTATCGAAACAGGTAAATCTGTTTTGATACGGGTACCTTAAAAGATTGGTTTATGACCAGGGTGTTTCGAAACGTTTTGCCTCTACCAAGAACTGTATCGAAACAACCTAAAAGCATTTCGATACAGATTACTGCGTGGGATTCGATACAGTCCAAGCTGTATCGAAACAGTCAAAAAGATTCGAAACGTCAGTCAACGTTTCAATACGCTCATTCTGGAATGGTCGTGTCTGTTTCGAAACGCGTATCCGGACAGCTTTTTAAGGGCTTTAATTAATAAAGTTTTCTTTTCATTAAAACTCCTAAAAACCCAAAAAACCCTAAACCCGATTTTTCCTATAAAAACTCTCTAAACCTCATTGTTTTTCATCAAATCTTGAGGGCTTTTACTCACAAACTAAAGTCTAAGCAAGCTTCATCAAATTGGTGCAATTTCTTCCATTCATTCATCCAAAAATCCCTTTTGAGGTATTTTTATCTTTTTCTTTTTCCTTTGATTTTATTCGTATCTTAGGTTAGAAATTATTAATTTTGTATAGTTTATATGTTTTGCAACTTGGAATTTTAAAATTTTTTAAATCTCAAAGTTTTGATTCGAATATATTTGTTTTTACTCGTATTTTTTTCTATTTTCAAAAGTTGTTTTCTTCGTCAATTTTTTGCTATATGTATTTATGTTTTTAAAGTGTTTTTATTTAAAACCTAAATGAGATTTTTCATTGAATTGAATTAAGGAATTACATGCATACATTTAAAATTTTATTTGCTTGCTATATTTTTTAGGAATTTCATGGAAAACATTAACAAGAAACGTAAGACGACTCAATCGGGTGAAGCTTCAACCCAAGTGAACATTCGTCCTAACCTCACCCTCCTTTTTCAAAAGAGTCTTCGGAATCAAGAGACAAATGACCATTTCAAAATTATCATGGATTTCGTCGTTCGTCGAGAGCGTGTTGTGGATAGCACGTTTCTTGACTCCAAGCATTTTGAATTCCGTTACCTAGCTCTCTTGCGAGAATGGAGCTTCTTGGCCTTTTTGAGCATTCCAGACATTGTCTACAAGCATATGGTCCTCCTTTTCTACTCCAATGCCGTTCTTATAAATAATGAAGATCATTCCGAGGTGATTGGCATTGAGTCGTATCTTTTGGGGAGGAAGTTCACCACTGATATATCTATTTTAGAGGCTGCTCTTGGGCTCAAAGATGAAGGCATTGAGGATGAGAACCACTTTGGTGCTCACACTTGATCTGTTCTCTCACTGGATGCTCATGACCGGTTCCTCCATTTGATGATCTCTTAGTTCTTCCGCCCTTCCGGAGGTAAATTTGCCCACGTTCGTCAGGTTGACTATTTTTGGTTAGAGTGCTTTCGCCGAGGAAAACAACCAAACCTTGTTAAAATCATGTTTGCCGAGATGGTCCATAATGTTAAGATTTGCACCACCGATGCTCTTACATCATTCACTTATGGGGCTGTTTTAAGCTATGTCTTTGGTACCCTCAACATTGATTGCTCTTATGATTCTCTGGAACCCCACAAGCGCAAGATTGGTGAACCTTCTCTCATTAAGTTCGGGTTTCGCTACACTCGTGGCCAATGGGTTCGTGTTGATAGGCAAGCTCCGACACCTCAAGTTGAGCCTCCACCTCAAGCTTCGGATCCTAACAATGAGGCACTTATGGCTTTCCTTGCCGAGCGGTTCAACTCGATGGATACGACCATGGCTTCGGGTTTTGGTGCTATCAACACTCGTTTGCAATCCTTGGAGGATCGTGTTCTTAGAAACGAGAATCGTCTTACCGCTCTTGAGAATCAACAATCATCTATGGATTTATCCTTCTCCGCATTCTATGGTGATTGGAGGAACTATCGTCGTGCTCAAGCTAAAGCCAATGATGATTCTCTTGATGATGATGGTGATGGCGATGATGACGAGGCTTAGAATTTCCATTGCATATCATATTAGTCTATCATATTAGGAATAAGTTTGCACCTTTCTATCTTTTTATGCTTTAAAGACCCATGCTTTGCTTATTTTGTTTGGGATTGAGATTAAACTCTATTGTTTTAAGTATTTATGTTTGGTTATTTGAACTTAATTCTATCTATATTATGTTGTTTGGTTTCTTACTTTTAACCTTGTTTCTTCTTATGTTTAGCCTTGATTATTATTCTTTTTGATCTAAAAAGTGGGAGAAGTAATATAAGAGCCATTTTTTAGTTTGGTTTTGAGTTTCAAACACTTGAATTTTAAATCTCTTCAAAACTTTAAACCCCATCTTACATTGAGGGGGAGTTAGAACATCTTCAAGATTTCAAAATTCTTAAATATTCAAACTTGGTTTTGTTATATCAAAAAGTGGGAGATTGTGAAACTAATAAATTGATTTTGATATAAAAATTATTTAAGGACTAAATTGAAAAAAAGAGAAAAATGAATTTTTAAGTCCTCAAAACCTCTCTATGTGTTTAAAGAAAAATATCCAAGTCAAAACTTTAACTTATCTAAAATTTTCCAAGTGTTTAACAAGCCAAAACAGTGATTTTCGAGTCACCGTTTCGGAACGGCCTTTGGACGTTTTGAAACATTTTGAAACTGTTAACCTTTGTTTCGGAACTAGCTTTCCTGTTTCGATACGGGTATATCGAAATAACTATTTGTGTTTCGAAATGGATGAAGAACAACAGAACGGTTTGAATCGTTTTGATACGGTAGTATCGAAACGACCTCAAACGTTTCGAAACGGATTTCAAACTTGGTTTCAAAATATGACCGTTGAAGTTTTATAATTGATCTTAAAGATATAGTTAAGGTGTATCGAAACACTTCTAAGTCGTTTCGATACAAGTTTTGACAGTGGCAAATTGTTTCGAAACGGGCTTCAGTACGTTTCGGAACAGGCTCTTAGCGTATCGAAACGGTCGTGCCTGTTTCGGTACAGCCTATTAATTACACCCCAACGGCTATTTCTATTTTGGTCACTTTCGAAACAGGGTCGGGCGTTTCGGAACAGGTAGTTACAGACTGCATTTATGGAGGGAAGATAACATCCCAACGGCTATAATAATGAAGGCAACAACTCCAACGGCTAGAATTCAATGAGAAGGTATAAAAGGGACCTCTAAAAGCACCATCAACAACTATTGATCCCAAAAGAATTATCCAAACATCAAATTCAAGCAATTGTTCTAAAATCCCATATTTTCCTGTAAACCCCAATTGTAGAACTTTGTATTTCCAATCTTATTTGTTCAATTGGGTTGAGTGCTTGTAAAAATGGCTACATTTGTATTGAGAGATACTAGCTATTAGCCAAAATTTTCTTTGTAATATTTGAGTGGGGATTGGGTCGATTTTTGGGTAGAAAAATTGACCACTTTGTAAAGGTTACCTCCTAAGCCTAAAATATTGGAAGATCAACTAGTGGAGTTGTTGGAAAATCCTTAGTGAGGCTAAGGTAGTGGATGTAGAGTTCAATTGGAACTTGAACCACTTTAAATCTCTTGTCTAGCAAATTTTCATTTTTCACTCCACCACCAAAATTTCTAAAAATCCAATTCACCCCTCTTGGCTTAAATCGATTCTACGATCCACTCAACAGATTCAATGTTGGTACAAAACACCAACATGTCATCAACATACATGCTTATGGTGACATATTCAGTTCCAAACATTTCCGAATACACGCATGCATCCGTTCCATTCATAATAAAACCAAAACTCAGAATATTTTTGTGAAATTTCTCGTACCACTATTTTGGAGTTTGTTTAAGGCGATGGAGTGAGTTTTTAAGTCTACACACTTTGCCTTCCATGCCAGGTGTCTCAAAACCTGGTGTTTGCTCCAAATCGATCTCTTTGTCTAGATCTTCATTAAAAAATGCAGTTTTTACATTATTTGATGTACATGAAACTTATTAATTGACGCTATCACAAACAAGGCACAAATCATTGAGATTTTCGTGACAGGAGAGTATGCTTTAAAGAAGTCTATAGCAAACTTCTAAGTGAACCCTTTGACTACTAGTTTTGCCTTATATTTCTAGATTGATCCATCTGGTCTAAGTTTCTTTCTGAAAATCTACTTAGAGTTGATAGGTCTAAACCCTCTGGGTAATTCAACCAACTTCCACGTGTGATTAGACGTTATTGACTCTAGTTCATCATTTATTACAGCTCTCCAGATACTAGCGTCAATTGAACTTATAGCTTCATCATATAACTTTGGATCCTCGTCTAAAAGGAAGGTCTGAGTTATAGGAACAGAAATTGAGTCTACATCACTTATTTCAGAGATAAAGGAAGTTAGGAAATCTAGACAAAAAGTAGAAGCTACCCTTTGTCGTTTAATTCTTCTAGGCTCTAATTATATCTCTAGATAATTTTTTGCAGGATTAGAAGAAGTTGAGACACGACTTTCTACTTGTGTTTCAACACTCAAACTAGACTTCTTTAAAGGAAAAATATCCTCAAAGAACACAACATCCCTAGTTTTATAAATAGAGAAGTCATGCAAAAACATGAACCTGTATGCGGCGGAAGCGGCACACGCGTGCGAGAAAATTTTTAACCACATTCAACAAGGGAGGAAAAGGAAGACTCTTTAAATACCTAGACTGGGTGCAAAAAACCCCACAAGTTTGTTTGTTTTAAAAATTATAAATAGATTTTTATGAAAAGAGAAGATGACAACTTGTTTTTGGATCTTTAGCATTGAAGTGGGAACCAAAAGCACCTATTTGGGGGCATATATGGGGCTTCAAAAATGCTACCTAGGCTATTTCTCTTTCTTTGGTTATCTTATCGCCAAAAGCTGAAACCAATCTAGAGTGGTGCAAACGATCCCTCTCGTCGGATTCGATTTGTCCCTTTTGTCATACCACAGAATAAACTGTTATGCATGTTGTGTGAGATTGTGCTTTTACTCGACAGATATGGGTGCAGATCACCCCTCTGGGTTCGTTGACCACCTTCTTTAATTCGTCTTTCTTAGGCCCGTTTTTTAGATTTTAGTGGTCCTAAGACGAATAAAAAATTTTGCTCCCTAATTAGGGGTTTAAATTACGGTTGCGTTCGCGTTTTCAATCACGTTATGTTTATCGCGATTGCGGACATAACATACGCTATTATGATCACTATGAGTATTGCACTTGTGATTTTTTTCAATAACAAATGCTATTGTAGACATAACGGTTGCAGATATCGCGATTTCGAACAATGTCGCTTGCACTATATAACAATTGTTGTTGCGATTGCGGGCCATTATTTAAATATATGTCCCTAATAACAAGGCCATCTCCCCAAGCTCGGGTGTTGCCTCGATTGGAGGACTTGTCCGTGATAATAAATGTATTTGGATCTTTAGATTCACTAAAACTATTGGAGTTGCCGGTATCCTACATACAAAGTTATGGGTGATCTATATCGGCATGAGTTTGGCCTGGACATATGGCTTAGAGATATTACAAGTACCATACGACAATGCTCAAGCAATCGATTATCAAGATCCTTCAGCTGACACTAGCTCCATCTCCTTGGTTCGGGCAATCCATAGCCTTTGCACGAGAAGCTGGATGACAAAATTTCACTAGACACCGCGAGAAAGCAACATGCCTGTTGATAAGCTTGTCAACCTTGCTGATCATTCGTTTTTTACACAATTATCTTTAAATCCCTTCATGATGAGATTCAGTTATTTTTGGATAAAGAAATGTTTGATTCTTCAGAATTGTAAGCCTAACATTTTGAGGCTCTCTTTTTAATTCAAAAAAAAAACTTTTTTATCGAAAATATTTTTGATTATTCACATTTTGAGTGATACAAAATCAAATAATAATAAGATATTAACTTTAAACCACATATTATTTTAATAATATTAAAAAGGACGTGTCAAACAGTAATAGTGTCCCTTGTCAAAATTTGGTCATTTGTGATTGTGGTCCGTTTTGGTATAAGATTTTAAAAAAATGCAAACAAGGATGAGGAAAAGAAAGGAGAGTTGGGAACGAGATTGCACTTTTATCTGCATTGAAAAATAAATTATGGCACAAAAGATATCTATTTCTCTGGGGAAAACCAGTTTTTTTATTCAAAATTAAAAATGGAGTTGGATTATCACTGAAGTCGAAAGTACAGATGAGAAAGAAATACAATATTTTGAGGGTCTTTTTTTTCAAGCTCAGAGCTTATTTGTATCCAAAAGTAATGATCCTCCGTAGGCATTTGAATTTTTTTTTAGCAAATCAATGAAGTGGAGACGTTGGCCGAGAACCATTGTTGCACAAGGAGTGGATGAATGAATCAGCCAAGATTTGGCCGAGTCTGAGTTG
This sequence comes from Hibiscus tridactylites, assembly GCA_958450335.1. NCBI lineage: Eukaryota > Viridiplantae > Streptophyta > Magnoliopsida > Malvales > Malvaceae > Hibiscus > Hibiscus tridactylites. The sequence goes on along the minus strand of OY288292.1, from coordinate 33,744,597 downwards.
AGCCGGAGTGGTGAGATGCAACCCGTCTGGTTCGAGTGGAAGACCCTTGGCGTCAACGCACTCAACTTTTGGAATGCTTGTTTTAAGCTGGGCTTCTCTCACTTCCTCTATGAAAGGTCCCGACCCCGAAGCTAGAGCTACCTGTACCCAATTCAACCACCAATGTTAGTCAACCTCTGTGCTGCAGTAATGATAATCATAACCTTCAACATCACCTTTTATTTGAAAATTTTCTACACGATTTTAACATGATTTAAGTGATGCAAAGAACGAAACTAGATCTGGTTGATTGTTTGAATGAGTTATTAACTAATTGTTTTTCTGGTTTCTCAATGGGTTTTAAAGTTTAATTCTTTTGGTTTGCCAGTGTCATATGGATATCAATACCCAAATTGACGTTTTGCCGTTTTGGTTGGAGGTGGATTTAGGGCCTTGATTTTGTCATCTCATCTATCTCGTTTCTTGATTTGGTTCAACAGCTTTAACTGAGGAAGGGAAGATCAAAACATAGGGAGAGATGGGTAAAGATATATTTGATTCGCCCAATTGTTAAAAATTATATTTGGGTCATCTAATTATAGATAAGATTGTATTGGGACACCCAATTATTAAAAGTTTTTTGGGTCCCTCAATTATTAGAAATGTTATATTTGTGTCGCCCTTTATATTTAAATATATATATATATATATATATATATATATATCAATTTAGTCTTTTTCCTTTCTTTCAAACCACTTGTATACCCTCGTTGCCACTAAAATACTTCATTTGAAATCATTAATTAATCTAATACAAAAAATATTAATTAATTTAATACAGAAATTGATATATATATATATATATATTTAAATATGAAGGGTGACCCAAATGTAACTTTTCCCATAATTAAATGACCCAAATGTAACATTTCTCATAATTGAGTGACCTAACTAAATGTACTCTTTAATAATTGGGCGACCCAAATATAAATTTACCTATAATTAAGTGACTCAAATATAATTTTTAATAATTGAATGACCCGAATGTAACCTTATTCGTAATTCAGTAACCCGTTATAATTTACCCATAATTAAACATTTCACCCTATAAAAAAAACTAATACTAAACTATACCAAACATTGGATCCAGCACGCGAGTTTTACCAAGTATTATAAGACTTTAATATAATATGCTTACTTATTAATTAAGTCGTAAAGTTTAAGTGGTATCTTAATTTTAATCGAAATAAGTTCAATCAGTTTTTAACCTACATTTTGACATAATGTTTATAGTATCTAAACTTCTCTCTCGTCTATAAATAAAAAAATATTAAGTATTTAAAAATATTTAATTTTACATATTTCTATACATTGTATGAGCGACCGAATTAAACTCATAATTACCTCTCAACCTTTATTTGTCAAAAAAAAAAACTCTTAACCTTTATGGTTTGTATAATAAAAGTAAAGTACACTTTTTTAGCCTTTTTTTTCTGTATAACTATAGACAACAATGTTGCTGTTAAGAATATATTATATATTTGAGATTGAAACTTTAAATCTCATCTTGATTTACTTGAGAATTTGTACTACTAATAATCTAGGAAAATGAACCGATTCCCTAAAATTTGTGCAACTAAACGACGGTAATTGAACATCGAAAAGCGAAATTCATTGAACAAGAAAAATGGAATCGAAGAAACCAAACAAATTGTACCTGGAATATCGGGAGCATAGGTGTTCGCAGATCGGAACGTAAATCAGCAAAGAATCTCTCCAATCTAGCTTTATACGAATCAGCATCTTGTTTATTTTCTGTATCACTCTCCCCTTGATACCAAAGCATCGCCCTATATACTCCTCCACTCTCCACCGCCACCTGAGCCCTTTTAACCAGCTGCTCATACAAAAACTCCCCTTTCTGCCATTGGCTTATATTAGTCCCTCCAATGGCACAGGGAACCAATCCCACCACCCCAAACTTGGGGTCCTTACCCAACACAGCGTTGGCAAAGGGCATTCCAGGTCCAATCCCATTTGTCTTGTTGTAGTCGATGTCCGCATGGAGTGGTTCACGGGCTTCAACCCACGTCAGGTTGGCGCTCAGCCTCAGGATCGAAGGGTTTGGCTGGCACTCCGGAGGAACTACGCCGTCCCAAGTTGTAACTCCGGTTGCAGTTTCGTTCAGAACTCCGCCACGACCGGCCATGTTGCTTTGTCCGGCCAAGATTATTATGTTCATTTTGTGTTGGAGATGATTTAGACATTTTATGGGCGAGGCGTGAGCCAGAAAAGCCAATAGGATGAAGGAAAGCATCGAGGAGTATTGACTTTAAAAGGGAGGTTGAAGCTTCAGTCTTCGATCTCTTTTATCTCCCAGGAATCAAGAACCATGTTGAAAGCAGAGACGATTGGTTTCTATTGACTTTTCTTATTCTAATATTGCTTGGATATTACTACTTTATTTTATAATTTATAAAATAATAATAATTTTTTAATAGTCTAAAGGTAATTACAAGTAAGATGTTTAAAAATATTTGATCCAAGCGATTCGATTATCCATTGATATGATCTGATTTTTATTTTCGGATTGGATATTCGATCCGATTTTAAATTTTTCGAATTAGATATGGATTGTAATATTTCAAATTTTGAATTATATAAAATTCAAAATTTCATGAATATTAATCTTGTTATATTTAACAATTTGATGCTTGTTATATCCGAAAATTAAAAAAATTAAAATTTTCATAGATGTGAATCTTGTTATATTTAGAATTGTGTTGTTTGTTATGTTTAAAATTCTGAAATTTTCATAAATACGACATTCAAATTCGAAAAAATAATTAAATCAAATTATATTTCAAATAATCGGATATTTGATATCCGATCCAAATATCCAAATACTAGATTTTTTCGGATCGGATACAAAATCACTATATCGTTGATCCGAAAAACCAGATCGAATCTAATCCGATATCTGACAATGAACACTCCTAATTACAAGGTAGTATATGTTCATAGATATTCTTAACACTTTGACATGCACACACACCGCCTTCTAATCCCTTTGACATGCACACACACCGCCTTCTAATCCCTTTGACATGCACACACACCGCCTTCTAATATGAACATCATCCACTTTTTCACTGAGACCACTTATTAGGATTAAAATATAGTAATCGTATTAAATTCACCACTTGTGTGCACAAATATATTTATTATACCACTAGAAAAGAATAGGTTAAATTTGGTATCATCAACTACTATATTATATTGGAAATTTAATTTTTTATATCTTAATTTAATACAATGTATTTCCCCTAATTTTACAATTATCATTATCTAATCTAAATACTAAACACAATTAGCTATTTTGGTTGAAAGCTAAAATATTTTTATAAAAAACGTGGAACTAATTTTTTTTTTAAATCTAAGTCGTCATTTTGAATAAAATAATATCAAATATTTCGACTAACCAATGATGTTGTATTTTAAAGTAAAAAAAACTAATCAAATTGTAACAGAAATAAATTCTATTAAATTTAAAAATAAAATAATTTATAAAAATAAATCTAAGCATAATGAAAACAGGAGTAAAACTATAAATTTGACTTGAACAGTCAACTTTTGGAGAGATGAAACAATTTCATTGATACATGAAACAATGTTTGCTTGGATTCCATGTGTGTTTTATGATCCACACTATATTATGTTATCTAACTTTTTCAGTTTTTTGTTTTGTTTATTATTCTCGTGTGCCACTCATAAAATACAATAAATGAACGATATAAATTTAAATAAACATATCAAAAAATATATAGTAAGTTATTAATAAACTATTAAATATATAAACTAGTTAGAACCCATGAGTAGTCCTAGTTGTAAAAGGTGGTGTACTCCCCCTTAATAATTCGGGTTCAAACAGTCTAATCTACAAGTTTGAATTTAAAATCGAACATAAATATTATTTTATATTCGAATAGAATAATAAAAAATAAACTAAATAAATTAATACTATAAATAATAAATATATATAACTAACAGTGATTTAGTAACATGCTCATCCTCTTGTGTTATGGTGGCAAAGGTAGATGTTTATCATTCTTAGGACCCAGGTTCGAGCACCAGTAATGCATGTTGTATGTGTCGTCTTTAAAAAGACTAAAAAAGTTGAACAGATGCTACCCTTGTATTACATCATCATATTAAAAAAACAGTGATTTAGTAACATTATTTTATATGGGTCTCAAGTATGTTAATATTATATCCAAGGTTTGAATTATGAGTGAAAACCTTATTCTCTTTCTCAAGTAATTATAGAATTTATAATGCTTACTTTGATACCAAAGTAAATAAATAATTTACCAATATAGAAAAATTCATATAAATACACATAGAAACTCCTTTCAAAAAAATAAAGATACACTAAAGCACGCATATTTAGCCGGTTGACCAAGCTGCTCATCTGTATTCTCTCGTATTCCCTTAGGTCATGAATTCTAGACACACTAAAAACAACCTATTACTTTTCCTAGAGTCTCCCTTCCCCTTCCCTCTAGGTAGAATTATTATTAAAATTAAAATTTGTCAAAAAATAAAAATAAATATACACTAAGAAATAATAATTTCTTTTGCATCCTAGTCCAACTTTGCTAGTTACAAGACCTAACTTTAAAACTTAAGCAATCTGGCCCAAGGTTGATGTGTGAATAGTTAAGGCTTAATTTTAAGGGTAAACTACTCAAATGACCACTTAACTATGGGGTTAGTCTCAATTTGACCACTATACTTTCAATTGTGGCAATATGACCACTCAACTATGTAAGTAGTCTCAATTTGACCACTTGTCGTTAAAAACTAATGGAGGGAGTGATGTGGCAGTTAGTAAAAAATTGTATAATTACACATTGGTCCCCGTTATTTACACATTTTATTAATTTAGTCCTAATTTTATTTTAATAAAATAATTTGATTATTCAATTAGGTGACGACACGTGTCACCTGATTGAAGAAGAAAAAATAAAATAATGTATTGTTTGCCTATGGTAGGAATTGAACAAAGGAAAGCTGAGTGTAAGGAGCATGAGTTAACAGTAAGCCAAGTGCAATTTTGTGATATAGAACACAAACTTTAATATATGTGTGTGTGTTAATTTGTTGTTCATTCCAAAAAAATAAAATAAATATAAATTACGAAGACTAAAAAATTACACACTAGAGATTTATAAAAATATATAAACTACTGAAATTAACCTAATAATTAAATTAAAATTTACAACATTATATATATATATATATATATATTAAACTATTGTTAATGCACAATTTAAAATAAAATTGGTTTTAAGATTTTTTTTTGTATTTTTCAAATAAATTTAATATAATTTTTTCTTTTCCACATTTATTTTTATAATTTCACATATATAATAAATTAATTAATTTTTAACTTAAGCTAATAATTTCAATATTTATTTACAAAATTTATCTAAATTATTATATACATAAAATTATATTAAAAATTTGAAATTTTATATCAATTCATTTGAATCATATGTGCGAGTTTAGATTCTTTAAATAAAATTTTAATATATTTTTGATTTTTAATATAATTTCACTTATATAATAAATAAAAATATTTGTAAATAAAATATAAAATTATTAATTAAGTTTGAAAAATAATTCAGTGATTATAAATGTAAAATTATAAAAAAAATAATTGTGGAAAGAAAAACATATTTAATTTAGTTTAAAAATACAAGTGTGTCAACTGTAATTTAATTATTAGATTTGTTTTAGTGATTTAACACACATACACACACGCATACACACGCGCGCGCACACACACTAAAGTTTGTGTTTTAAGTCATAAAATTACACTTGGTGTAGTGGTAAACTCATGCTTTTTTACACCAAGCTTTCCGGTTCAATTCTTGCTAGGGTAAGTAGCACATTCTTTTATTTTCCTCATTCAATTAGGTGACACGTGTCACCATCTAATTAAATAATTAATTTATTTTATTAAAATAAAATTAACATAAATATTAAATTTTATTTTAATAATTTATTTTATTTTTCCTCACGTAACAACAAATTAACACACATATTAAAGTTTGTGTTTTATGTCACAAAATTGCATTTAGTTTAGTGGTAAACTCATGCTCCTTGCACCAAGCTTTCCTTGGTTCAATTCTTTCAAGGGTAAGTAGCGCATTCTTTTATTTTCCTCATTCAATCAGGTGACACGTGTCGCCACCTAATTGAATAATCAATTTATTTTATTAAAATAAAATTATGTCCAAATTGATAAAATATGTAAATAGCGGGACAAAATGTGTAATTATACAAAATTTTTACTAACTGCCATATCACTCCTTCCGTTAGGTTTTAACGGCAGGTGGTCACATTGAGACTACTTACATAGTTGGGTGGTCATATTGCCACAATTGTAAGTACAATAATCAAATTGATATCAACCCTATAGTTGAGTGGTCATTTGAGTAGTTTACCATAGTTTTAAAACTAACCTCAAATGCTATAAAAAAACCTTAAATTTTCCTCGATAATCCCCGCTACAATTAGGAAATTTGAGTAAGGTCTAGAGCACTAAATCAATAATGTCAAAAAAAATTACTTTTTTTCGTAATATCAAGTCTATCACGGTCACTGTTCGTGGTGTAAGGCTGTCCGTCCCAATAATATTATTTCCAATATTTGAACTCGCGCCCTCTCCTTGAGAATGCAATGTGCCTTACCAATGCACCCAACACTTGTTTTCTTTCAAGTCATTTTTAATATTTTAATGTTATAAAGTTTAAAGGTCAAATTAGCTCTAAAAAAATCAATTAAGTTTTCATGAAATTTTACACCAAATTCATACCTCATAAGTCAAATTGTGATCAATTAAGCCCTCAAAATTCAAATTGCGGTCAATTTCACCATCTCGTAACGTTTATTGTTACAGTTGACCGCTAACTAACAAACAATCTTTAAGACGATGACACATGACACACTTTAGTAGCGACACGTCGTAAAAACGTAAAAATAAACCCTAGGACGTCAAAGAATATTAGGAAACAAAACCCTAGGAGCCCCTACTATATAAAGGACATGAGACCCTCATTAAAAGGAGAGCGTGAAAAAGGTGACAAAAAGGCTAGGGAGAGAAAGCAAAGGCGACTCTTTTGTTTTCTTCTTCCTCCACTTGGTGTCCTCCATCGTTGAAGCTCCAAGGGTTTGACCTTGCTGACCTTGAGAGAGGCGGCAAGCCTAGGGCAGTTCGTGGCGTTGCAGTCCATCGCAGATTGGGAGTTCTTTCTTCCCCTTCTGTTGCTTTAGCATTTCTTTTATATCTGGAAAATGGGTTGTATGAACAAAGATACTTCGGATGGTATTTTCCCAGCCATGAACTGATTTTAGGTGGCTTGGGCCATTTGGATGATCTATGTTTTAGTTTCTTTAATGCATGTTTATTTATCTTTTGCTTTTATCTATGTGTTGTCTATGTTGTTAAATGCATAGGGTTGTAAAAGCCTTCAAGAGTTGGCCTTTCCTTAGGTGTGAGTTGAGGTTAGTGGTCGAGAGAGCTACCTTTAACCTTCATAGACAATGGAGTTCGATGATGAGAGGCACAACTCTAATCCACTTTAGAGATAAGTGATGGGTTTCAACGGCTAAAAAGGATAAAAACTTTATGGGTAGGGGGAGTGATAGAGTTTACGCTGAGAGGTATTGCTGTAGCATTTCCTACTCCTAGTTTCCTGGCTAGAGATAGTTGAGGAGCAACTTGAGTAAATCATGTTGAGCATAGAGTAAGTTAGAGAGGTAAACCCTAGTTGAGAGCTAAGACATAGGTTAACCAGGCAACCCAGCCATTCATTCCCAAGTGAGTTTTGCATACGTAAGAGGACTTGTTAAGTCTACTGATTTCAATATACTATCTTTTATCTTTATTTGCTACAACATTTGTCGCTATGTCTTGATTTGCCACAACATTCTCTATTTACAATTTGTGACACTTGTGTGCTTAAACTCACCTCGAAACACCTCATATCCTTGTTGAGATTATACTCACTCATCACTGTATTACTTGTCCGACGTGTATACTTGCACCATATTTGCGTATTATATATAGTACATCACACGCGCAAACAAGTTTTTGGTGCCGTTGCTGGGGATTGACAATTGGTTGTTTTAGGTTTAGTCTTTGCACTAGGTTATTTTGCTTTTGTATATATTTTTAAGTTGTTTTTGTTTGTCTTTTCTGGTATTGTGCTATTGCATGCCTCGAAGGAGACATCGAGAGCCTATACTACCTTACATTCCTAAAATCAAACATCTATTTCGTCAGCGGTGACATATACAAGAAGCGATTAGAATCATGAATGGAGCTCAGCATCAAGGGGAACCTGCTGCAATAATTGTAGACCAAGGTCAAAATGCTCCAACAAGACCCGGAGCTATTAGAGATCACCTAAATCCTGTCTTGGATGATCTTAATCCAGGAATTGTTGCTCCCCAAATTCAGGCAACCCACTTTAAGCTTAAACATGTAATGTTCAACATGTTGAACTCAATTGGTCAGTTTGGAGGCTCGCCTCATGAAGATGCTAGACAACACATCAATGCTTTCTTAGAAGTGTGTGACTCTTTCCGTCAACAAGGGGTGCACGAAGATGTGTTGAAACTCAAACTCTTTCCTTATTCTCTGCGTGACCGAGCACGAGAGTGGTTGAGTGGTGTGCCAGTCGAATCATTGGGAACATGGACAGATTTGTGTAAGAGCTTTTTGTTGTGGTATAATCCACCAAATAGGAACACTCAGTTGAGGAATGATATCGCTTCCTTTCTCTAGTCTTATGATGAATCAATGTATGAGTGTTGGGATAGATTTAAGGGATTATTGTGCAAGTGCACTAATCACGATTTTCATGATTGGATACAAGTGGTTATGTTCTACAATGGTGTTAATGCTCCCACCAGAATGATGCTAGATGCCTCAGCAAATGGGACATTGCTAGACAAGTCACTCGAGGAAGCTTTTGACATCCTTGATAGAATAGCCAACAACGATTATCAATTTCCCTCATCAAGACTTGGAATGGGGAAGAAAACTCAAGTATCACGTGACACGGATATGGATGCCTCAGTAGCATCCCAATTAACCGCTATCACTACCATGCTAAAGAATCTCCAAAAGCCTAATGAGGTGAAGGAAGTAAGAGTTGCATCAACTTGCCTACGTTGCAATGGAAACCACCACTTGAGCGAGTGCCTGGACAATCAAGAATCTGCTAATTATGTAGGGAATTCTAATCGGAATAACAATCCATACTCGCACACCTATAATGCTGGATGGCATCAGCATCCTAATCTCTCTTGGGGAAATCAAGGGAATAGCAGCGATGGCAATGCAAATCAGCAGAATCTGGGAGACTCACACGGACCACAACAAAATATGCCGTGGAAAAACAACAAGGGTTTTGCATCGTCATCCAATAGCAATTCATTGGAAGCTACACCCAAGGATTTCATGACATCCATTAAGGAATTTATGGCATATACTAATACATTGCTTCAAGATCACTCCATGACCATTAAAAATCAAGGAGCTATGTAGCAAAGTCACAATTTGTAATGAACCAAATTTGGGCCTAGATGTTTTAGAGTTTGAATCGGACCGGTCGAGAATGGTTCGAATCTTAAAGGGAGATTTAAGGAACACCTAGTTTGGGATGCTTTAAAAATATGGAAAAATAACTAAAAATCCTCATTTATTATACGAATTGTAACGCCCCGGTTTTGGGCTTAGAAGTCTTGGGCGTTGACCGGTTCGGTCAAAGTGCTGTTCGAATCTAAAGAGGTGAAATTAGGAAAGCCTAGTTCGGGTTGCATTAAAAATATGGAAAAATGTTCTAAAATCATCTTTTAATATAATTAAGTGAACTGTGAAATCAATTTTGGAAAATGAGTTTTGGAAGGGTGACATTTTGGCTAGTGACCAAAATGTAATTTTTGAAAGTTTGGTGACTGTTTTAGAAAGGGTTGAAACTTTGAATCTTTAAGGAGCTATTATTCCAAAAGTAGTTTCTCCAGATTTTTCTAAGATATTTTGGGATATATTCTGATTTTAAAACATGTTAAAAGAGGAGGGAAAAGCCATTTGGCTATTTTTGTTAACTAACTTTCCAATTTTCTTTCTCTCATTTTCTCTCAACCCAAACACCTATTTTCCAGAGAATTGCTTCTGATTTTCTCACCTAAATCTCTCCTTTCAACTCTCTTTTGATTCCTAATCAACATATCTACAAAACCTCATCATTTGCTACTTGATTCATCAAGGTTTTTGATTCCAAAAAGAGGAGAAACTCAAGTTTGGAGGTAAGAACGTCCTTCTCCTCTAAACTATCAGTTCTTTACTGAAATTCCTAAGTTTTCAATCCTTAATTGATGTTTTATTAAAGGCTTTTAAGATGTGAATTGGATCTTGGCTTATAATGCAAGATTTGGTGATTTTTTATGATTTTCGTTTGATCTGTTAAATCTGTGATTTGAGATGTGTTTTTGATGTTAAATGAACACTAAATTGGTAAGGAATTGAGTTTTGATCAATGCAATCCCGGATAGGTTGAGTTCCTAAGTTTAGCTTGTGTTTCTAGGTTGTTTTTGGTGAAATCTTGTGGATCTGTTGTTGCTGGAGGTATAAGGATGTTGTTAGTCTCTTTTTAGATGTTAAATGATGTTGAAAGATGTTTTGTGTTGATGGTTTATGGCTGGGCTTTGTTGAGAAGTGGTTTGGATGCATTTTCGGTTGTGTTTGGTAGCCGAAAATGGAGTGTGGATAAGAGCAGCGAGTTTAGGTGCTTTCATTGAAGCAATTAATGCATGATGATGCATTAATCCTCTGCTTTGATGTGTTAAAACAGGGGAGGCATCTTTGGATCCAAGAATTGTTGATCCGGAAGCTTGATTTGGTGCTTCGGCAAGAGGTGAAGTGGGATCGGTGAGTGAAAAATGGTTTTTGGCTTTGAAACCAATGTCTTGGGAGCTTAGTTTAAGTCTAAACAACTTTGCTAAGCTCAAGTGTAAGTTTTCGGAAAGTACTCTCTAGTGGTGGCCATGATTTTGTTGTGATGCAATGTGGTTTATTGCATGATTTAAATACTGTTTTGAAAGCATGATTTGGCATGGTATTTGCTGTTTTTGCAAGCCATATGTTGAAGGAAGCTCAAGGTAAGAGTTCCTTGTTTTTGTACATTGATAAAATGTGGTTTGATGCTTTTAAATGCATGATGAATATGGCTTGGTTTAATGCTTTAAAACAGTGGATAAATTGATGATAATGATGTATATTGGCAAGTGATGTTTTGAAAAGGTTAAGGTCACTAAGGTGGTTAAAAGTCCTTGAGTGAGCCTTGTTACTTAAGAACATCAAGGTGGTTAAAAGTCCTTGGATGGTTCTTGTATGGACACAAAGGTGGTTAAAAGTCCTTGTGTGATCCTTTCCATGGTGTTTAAAAGTCCATGGGCCATGGTGTTTAAAAGTCCATGGGGCCAAGGTGTTTAAAAGTCCTTGGGGCCAAGGTGTTTAAAAGTCCTTAGGGTGAAACTTGATACGGACACAAAGGTGGTTAAAAGTCCTTGTGTGGTCCTTTCCATGGTGGTTAAAAGTCCATGGGCCAAGGTGTTTAAAAGTCCTTGGGGCCAAGGTGTTTAAAAGTCCTTGGAGTGAAAGTTGATGAACTTGTTTTTAAAGAAATGGAACTTATCACTTGTTGCCAATATGACATGTTATGATATGAAGCATGAGTTGCTTGTTTAAAGTATGCTTTTGAGCATGTGCAAATGTTGAATTGAAGCATGATTTATAAATGTTTTATAAATGCATTATTGAATGGTTTTATGAGCATTCCCCACTAAGCTTTTGCTTACGCTCTCTTTCGTTTTCTTAATTCAATAATGCAGAACATTAGAGTACCTTGAGGGCAGCAAGAAGGTCAAGAAATCAAGTGAAAGTAGAGCTCAAAGTATGGAAGGTTTCTTAAGTACACTTTTAGCTTTTGATAATTTGGCAATGGGGGACCTATGTGTATGTTTTGGGAGAGGTTTTGAACTCCCTAAGTATGTTGAATGATGTTGAGAATGCTGGTTTATAGTGTTTGGCCTTATATGCTTGAATTGGAAGTTTATGCTAGAATGGCTTGCTTGTGTAGGAAGCATGCCTATAGATTTGGGGCTTTCCACATGTGATGTTGTTTTGATGAATTGTTGAAGCAAGTATGTCTTATATATGTTGAATTGCATGCTGGTAAAGTTTGGTAGTATTTGGAGCATGATTGGATGATTAATTGCGTGTTTAAGAATGCATTTTGGGGCAATCTGTGCAGGGCGTTTCGGAACAGTGCAACCCGTTTCGGAACAGGTGCCTTAAACCAACCCAGGCGTCCGAAACGGGAGGGACCGTTCCGAAACGGTTTGGCTACTGCCAGCCCGTGTTGCGGTACGCGTTGCGGAACGGCCCCGCGTTTCGAAACGGGCTCTGCCTGTTTCGGAACGGGTGACCGTTAGGGGCTGACATTGACAGTTATATGTTTTGAATTGTTTGCGTTTTGGTCCCGAATCTTGTTTGTGCTGTTGTATGAGTTTGGGAAGTCCTTTTGAGCTGAAATTTCACAGTGAAGCATGAAACCTGACTAATTACAAGCTGGTAACTTTAAATTGGGTTAAGTCCTCATATTTATCAGAAAATTACAATTTGGTCCCTAAAGTTGTAATTTGTTCAATTGGGTCCCTGTTTGATCTCTGATGTTTGTGATCTTTGAGTATGATGTTTGTGTGATCACAATTAGGGCTAATATGCATCTAGACAAGTTTAATAAGAAAAAAAAGGGTCGTTAATCAAGGTTGACTTTCGGGTTGACTTTGGTTTTCCCCGTGTGACTTTCTTAATTCGGGTCAACCGTCTAGGCCGGGTTAAGGGGGTTACATTTGGTGGTATTAGAGCTGAGTTCTCGAGTAATTGGGAATGTTTGTATGCATGATTGAAGTGTGTATGCCTTGTGTGCTTGTTGTTCGAAAGCATGGTTAGTGGCTTGTATTTTGGATGCAAATTGAGATGTATGCTGTGATGTAGCATGATGTGGGTACCCATTGCCAAATAAAAGCTAAAGAAATGATGTTGATTTTGAAAGAAATTGAGCTTGAATACTTGGATTGCTTACCTTGCTGGGCCTGACTTTGTTTTATTTGTATTGATATTGCATGGTAAAAGTATGGCACCACGTAGAGAGTTAAGGAGTAGCGTGAGAGCTACGACCCCGGATGGGAATGAGAACGAAGAGAATGCGGGTAGTGCTGTGTTACCTCCTCCTCCACCCGGTGGTGGTGGTGCGGAGAGAGAAAGAGCTGGAGCTGCAGCAGCTGGTGCTGGAGCTGCTGGACCAGAGGTTGGTCAGGGGCAAGCTATGCCTGATATGTCTGTGTTGGTACAAGCTATTGCGGGTGCTTTTCGAGCAGCAATAGCTGGAGCTCAAGGAGCTGGGCATCAGGGAGATGCTGGTGTTAGACTACCTTTGGAGCGTCTGCGCAGTCTTGGTGGGACTGAGTTCAGGGGTATGTCTGCTGAGAGTTCTGAGGCTTGGCTAGAGAGTACCAAGCGAATCTTGGGTCAGATGAGTTGCACTGATGTGCAAAAGTTGGGCTGTGTTGTGTCCTTGCTGCAGGACGATTCTTATACATGGTGGACGACCACAATCTCTGGGATGGCTGAAGCTGATGTGACTTGGACATTCTTTCAGAATGTGTTCAAGCGGAGATATCTTGGTGTGAGATATCTTGATGAGAAGAAACGTGAGTTCATGACTCTTACCCAGGGGAGTATGACAGTGGCTGAGTATGAGGTGCAGTTTGTGCGACTCAGTCAGTATGCACCTGAGCTTATTCCTGATGAACGGGAGAGGTGCGAAAGGTTTCGTTATGGTCTTATAACGGAGGTAAAGATGTATGTGCTGGCCACCGAGTATGATGATTTTGATGTGTTGGTGGGCCGAGCCAAGGACATAGAGATGAATTTGGGTTTGGCTGCGAAAGGTGCTGGAGCAAGTTCTGGTAAGAGAGCTGCTGAGTATAGTTCCGGAGGTGGACGGAACAAGAGGGGACGTGATCAGAGGTATCAGTCCTCAGCTAAGAGAGGTGGTGGGGCACCTGCTAGAGGGGGTAATGCTAGAGCTGATCCGAGTGCTTGCTGGATCTGTGGTTCACGTGGTCACATGAAGCGTGACTGTCCTCGTGCTGTGAGGGAGGTGCAAGCTCCTGTTGCGGCAGCTGGTTTTGGGTGCTGGAATTGTGGTTCTGCAGACCACTTGAGGCGAGATTGTCCGAGGTTGGCTGGTGATCAGATGCGTGCACCTGCTGTTGCTGCACCACAGAGAGGTCGTGGGCGCGGCCGTGGTAATTTTCAGAGGAGAGAGGAAGGTGGTCGTGGAGTAGCCCATGTTGTGGCTATTCAGCCTGAAGGTGGAGGTCAAGCGAGGGTGTATGCTCAGCGTGAGGGAAGGAATGATGCAGATGTGATTGCAGGTACCTTTACTTTGCAATCCTTGTCATTGCTTTCTTTGATTGATTCTGGATCTACGCATTCATACATTTTGCGTGAGCATGCTGAACTGCTTGGTTTGCCTGTTGAGTCTTTGGATGTTGGTGTTCGTGTCACTAGTTCTTTTGGTGAAACTGTTGTGACTCGAAAGCTTTATAGAAGGTGTCCCTTGGTTGTTCAAGAACATGTTTTTCATGTTGATCTTATGGAGTTGCCCTTTTATGGTTTTGATGTGATCCTTGGTATGGATTGGCTTGCTGAGCATCGTGCTGTTGTGGATTGTGAAAACAAACGGGTTTCGCTTAAGCTTGCGGATGATTATGAAGTTGTTGTGGTTGGTGAGAATGTGAAGTTTCTTGCCAATGTTGTTTCTACCTTGGAGGCGAGCAGGATGCTGAGGCAAGGTTGCGAAGCTTATCTAGCTTTTGTGATGAATCCTAGCTCTAAGGAGTTGAGGGTGCAAGATATCAGGGTTGTGAAGGAGTTTCCTGGTGTTTTTCCTGAGGAGTTGCCTGGTTTACCTCCTAATCGTGAGGTGGAGTTTGGAATTGAGCTGTATGAGAATACAACTCCTGTGTCCATTACTCCCTATAGAATGGCACCTAAGGAGCTGAAGGAGCTGAAGACGCAGTTGCAAGAGTTGCTTGATCGTGGTTTCATCCGGCCGAGTGTGTCACCTTGGGGAGCACCGATCTTGTTTGTGAAGAAGAAAGATGGCACTATGAGGATGTGCATTGATTACCGTCAGCTGAACAAGTTGACTATCAAGAATCGGTATCCTTTGCCGAGGATTGATGATCTCTTTGATCAATTTCGGGGAGCTGCTGTGTTCTCTAAGATTGACTTGAGGTCAGGGTATTATCAGTTGAAGGTGAAGGATGTGGATGTGCCTAAGACAGCTTTCAGGACAAGGTATGGGCATTATGAGTTCCTTGTGATGTCGTTTGGTTTGACAAATGCTCTTGCTGCTTTCATGGACATGATGAACCGTGTGTTTCATGAATACCTGGACAAGTTCGTTGTGGTATTCATTGATGATATCCTCGTGTACTCGCGTACTGAGGAGGAGCATGAAGAGCATTTGAGGTTTGTTTTGCAAGCTTTGTTGGAGAATCAACTTTATGCTAAGCTGAGCAAGTGTGAGTTCTGGCTTAAGGAGGTGGTGTTTCTTGGGCATGTGGTCTCACCTGAGGGGATTCGTGTTGATCCTCAGAGATTGAGGCAGTGATGAATTGGAAAGTTCCTAAGTCTGTTCATGAGGTTCGTAGTTTCCTTGGTTTGGCAGGATACTACCGAAGGTTTGTGGATGGTTTTTCCAAGATTGCTGCTCCTTTGACGAAGCTGTTGCAAAAGGATGTTAAGTATGAGTGGACAGAGGCGAGACAGCAGGCTTTTGAGAAGTTGAAGGTGGCTTTGACGCAAGCTCCTATCTTGGTTCAGCCTGAATCAGGGAAAGAGTTTGTGGTCTACAGTGATGCATCCTATGTTGGTTTGGGGTGTGTGCTGATGCAAGAGGGTAAGGTGGTTGCTTATGCATCACGGCAGTTGAAAGTGCATGAGCGCAATTATCCTACACATGATATTGAGCTGGCCGCAGTGGTTTTTGCTCTGAAGATCTGGAGGCATTATCTGTATGGTGATCCGTGTACGGTGTACACGGATCACAAGAGCTTGAGGTATCTGATGTCTCAGAAGGAGTTGAATCTTAGGCAGCGGCGTTGGTTGGAGTTGCTCAAGGATTATGATCTGACGATCGAGTATCATCCTGGAAAGGCTAATGTTGTTGCGGATGCCTTGAGTAGGAAGGTAGTTGTTGAGCTGAGGGCTATGTTTGCTAGCTTGAGCATATCGCGGGATGGTGGTCTTGTTGCTGAGTTGCAGGTGAAACCATCATTGGTTCAGTTGATCAAGGATAAGCAGTTGCTGGATGATTCCTTGGTGTCTCATGTTCAGGATATCGCGGAGGGTAGACCTTCGGATTTCAGCTTTAATGATGATGGTGTGCTGTGTTTTGGGAGTCGAATAGTAGTGCCTGATGATGCTGAGTTGAGGCGTGCTATTCTGACTGAAGGTCATAGTAGTCCTTTTGCTATGCACCCTGGTAGTACTAAGATGTATCGTGATCTTCGTGATGAGTACTATTGGGTGGGTTTGAAGAAGGATGTTGCAGAGTTTGTGAGCAAGTGTTTGGTGTGTCAGCGGGTTAAGGCTGAACATCAGGTTCCTTCTGGGTTGTTGCAACCGTTGAAAATCCCTGAATGGAAGTGGGAAAGGGTTACCATGGATTTTGTATATGGTTTACCTTTGTCTCCATCAAAGAAGAATTCTGTTTGGGTGATTGTGGATCGCCTGACGAAGTGTGCGCATTTCTTGCCTGTGCATACTACGTTCTCTTTGGATAAGCTGGCAGAGCTGTACATTGCTGAGATTGTGAGGCTGCATGGTGTGCCTAAGTCGATTGTGTCGGATAGGGATCCGAGGTTCACATCGCGTTTCTGGCAGTGTTTACATCAAGCTTTGGGTACAAGGTTGCATTTCAGTACATCCTATCATCCTTAGTCGGATGGTCAGTCTGAGCGAGCTATCCAGATCTTGGAGGATATGTTGAGGTGCTGCGTGATTGAGTTCCAAGGTTCTTGGGAGAAGCATCTGCCTTTGGTTGAGTTCGCTTATAACAATAGTTATCAGGCGAGTATACAGATGGCACCTTATGAGGCTTTGTACGAGAGGAAGTGTAGGACTCCTCTTTGTTGGGCTGAAACTGGTCAAAAGTTGATTTCGATGCCGGCTTTGTTGAAGGGAACCACCGAGAAGGTGAAGCTCATTTGTGAGCGGTTGAAGGCTGCTTCTGATCGGCAGAAGTCTTACGCGGACTTGAAGTGTAAGGAGATAGAGTATGCGGTGGGTGACTGTGTGTTTTTGAAGGTTTCGCCTTGGAAGAAGGTGATGAGGTTTGGCCGAAAGGGTAAGTTGAGCCCTAGGTATATTGGACCATATGAGGTTGTTGAGCGTATAGGTCCTGTTGCGTACCGGTTGAGGTTACCTCAGGAGTTGGAGAAGATTCATGATGTGATCCATGTTTCTATGCTCCGGAAGTATAGATCTGATCCTTCGCATGTGATGCCTGTGGAGGAAGTGGAATTGAATCCGGATTTGACCTATGATGAGGAACCGGTGAAGGTTCTAGATTCGGATAGCAAGGTTCTTCGTGGCAAGACCATTGAGTTGGTGAAGGTGCTGTGGAAGCATCGAGGTGTTGAGGAAGCCACGTGGGAGCGGACAGAAGACATGCTGAAGCAGTTTCCTTATCTCTTTCCTTCAGGTAAATTTCGAGGATGAAATTTCTTAAGGGGGGGGGAGAGTTGTAACGCCCCGGTTTGGGCTTAGAAGTCTTGGGCGTTGACCGGTTCGGTCAAAGTGCTGTTCGAATCTAAAGAGGTGAAATTAGGAAAGCCTAGTTCGGGTTGCATTAAAAATATGGAAAAATGTTCTAAAATCATCTTTTAATATAATTAAGTGAACTATGAAATCAATTTTGGAAAATGAGTTTTGGAAGGGTGACATTTTGGCTAGTGACCAAAATGTAATTTTTGAAAGTTTGGTGACTGTTTTAGAAAGGGTTGAAACTTTGAATCTTTAAGGAGCTATTATTCCAAAAGTAGTTTCTCCAGATTTTTCTAAGATATTTTGGGATATATTCTGATTTTAAAACATGTTAAAAGAGGAGGGAAAAGCCATTTGGCTATTTTTGTTAACTAACTTTCCAATTTTCTTTCTCTCATTTTCTCTCAACCCAAACACCTATTTTCCAGAGAATTGCTTCTGATTTTCTCACCTAAATCTCTCCTTTCAACTCTCTTTTGATTCCTAATCAACATATCTACAAAACCTCATCATTTGCTACTTGATTCATCAAGGTTTTTGATTCCAAAAAGAGGAGAAACTCAAGTTTGGAGGTAAGAACGTCCTTCTCCTCTAAACTATCAGTTCTTTACTGAAATTCCTAAGTTTCCAATCCTTAATTGATGTTTTATTAAAGGCTTTTAAGATGTGAATTGGATCTTGGCTTATAATGCAAGATTTGGTGATTTTTGATGATTTTCGTTTGATCTGTTAAATCTGTGATTTGAGATGTGTTTTTGATGTTAAATGAACACTAAATTAGTAAGGAATTGAGTTTTGATCAATGCAATCCCGGATAGGTTGAGTTCCTAAGTTTAGCTTGTGTTTCTAGGTTGTTTTTGGTGAAATCTTGTGGATCTGTTGTTGCTGGAGGTATAAGGATGTTGTTAGTCTCTTTTTAGATGTTAAATGATGTTGAAAGATGTTTTGTGTTGATGGTTTATGGCTGGGCTTTGTTGAGAAGTGGTTTGGATGCATTTTCGGTTGTGTTTGGTAGCCGAAAATGGAGTGTGGATAAGAGCAGCGAGTTTAGGTGCTTTCATTGAAGCAATTAATGCATGATGATGCATTAATCCTCTGCTTTGATGTGTTAAAACAGGGGAAGCATCTTTGGATCCAAGAATTGTTGATCCGGAAGCTTGATTTGGTGCTTCGGCAAGAGGCGAAGTGGGATCGGTGAGTGAAAAATGGTTTTCGGCTTTGAAACCAATGTCTTGGGAGCTTAGTTTAAGTCTAAACAACTTTGCTAAGCTCAAGTGTAAGTTTTCGGAAAGTACTCTCTAGTGGTGGCCATGATTTTGTTGTGATGCAATGTGGTTTATTGCATGATTTAAATACTGTTTTGAAAGCATGATTTGGCATGGTATTTGCTGTTTTTGCAAGCCATATGTTGAAGGAAGCTCAAGGTAAGAGTTCCTTGTTTTTGTACATTGATAAAATGTGGTTTGATGCTTTTAAATGCATGATGAATATGGCTTGGTTTAATGCTTTAAAACAGTGGATAAATTGATGATAATGATGTATATTGGCAAGTGATGTTTTGAAAAGGTTAAGGTCACTAAGGTGGTTAAAAGTCCTTGAGTGAGCCTTGTTACTTAAGAACATCAAGGTGGTTAAAAGTCCTTGGATGGTTCTTGTATGGACACAAAGGTGGTTAAAAGTCCTTGTGTGATCCTTTCCATGGTGTTTAAAAGTCCATGGGGGCCATGGTGTTTAAAAGTCCATGGGGCCAAGGTGTTTAAAAGTCCTTGGGGCCAAGGTGTTTAAAAGTCCTTGGGGTGAAACTTGATACGGACACAAAGGTGGTTAAAAGTCCTTGTGTGGTCCTTTCCATGGTGGTTAAAAGTCCATGGGCCAAGGTGTTTAAAAGTCCTTGGGGCCAAGGTGTTTAAAAGTCCTTGGGGTGAAAGTTGATGAACTTGTTTTTAAAGAAATGGAACTTATCACTTGTTGCCAATATGACATGTTATGATATGAAGCATGAGTTGCTTGTTTAAAGTATGCTTTTGAGCATGTGCAAATGTTGAATTGAAGCATGATTTATAAATGTTTTATAAATGCATTATTGAATGGTTTTATGAGCATTCCTCACTAAGCTTTTGCATACGCTCTCTTTCGTTTTCTTAATTCAATAATGCAGAACATTAGAGTACCTTGAGGGCAGCAAGAAGGTCAAGCAATCAAGTGAAAGTAGAGCTCAAAGTATGGAAGGTTTCTTAAGTACACTTTTAGCTTTTGGTAATTTGGCAATGGGGGACCTATGTGTATGTTTTGGGAGAGGTTTTGAACTCCCTAAGTATGTTGAATGATGTTGAGAATGCTGGTTTATAGTGTTTGGCCTTATATGCTTGAATTGGAAGTTTATGCTAGAATGGCTTGCTTGTGTAGGAAGCATGCCTATAGATTTGGGGCTTTCCATATGTGATGTTGTTTTGATGAATTGTTGAAGCAAGTATGTCTTATATATGTTGAATTGCATGCTGGTAAAGTTTGGTAGTATTTGGAGCATGATTGGATGATTAATTGCGTGTTTAAGAATGCATTTTGGGGCAATCTGTGCAGGGCGTTTCGGAACAGTGCAACCCGTTTCGGAACAGGTGCCTTAAACAAGCCCAGGCGTCCGAAACGGGAGGGACCGTTCTGAAACGGTTTGGCTACTGCCAGCCCGTGTTACGGTACGCGTTGCGGAACGGCCCCGCGTTTCGAAACGGGCTCTGCCTGTTTCGGAACGGGTGACCGTTAGGGGCTGACATTGGCAGTTATATGTTTTGAATTGTTTGCGTTTTGGTCCCGAATCTTGTTTGTGCTGTTGTATGAGTTTGGGAAGTCCTTTTGAGCTGAAATTTCACAGTGAAGCATGAAACCTGACTAATTACAAGCTGGTAACTTTAAATTGGGTTAAGTCCTCATATTTATCAGAAAATTACAATTTGGTCCCTAAAGTTGTAATTTGTTCAATTGGGTCCCTGTTTGATCTCTGATGTTTGTGATCTTTGAGTATGATGTTTGTGTGATCACAATTAGGGCTAATATGCATCTAGACAAGTTTAATAAGAAAAAAAAGGGTCGTTAATCAAGGTTGACTTTCGGGTTGACTTTGGTTTTCCCCGTGTGACTTTCTTAATTCGGGTCAACCGTCTAGGCCGGGTTAAGGGGGTTACACGAATGATTATGATGAAATCAATTTTACAAAATAAGGTTTGGAAATACTACATTTCGGTGTAGTGACCAAATCGCAGTTTTGCAAAAGTTAAGTAGTGACTGTTTTGTAAAGGATTGCAACTTTGAATATTTAAGGAGCTAATTTTAACAAAATGTTTTTAATTAGATTTCTCCTTATTTTGGGTGATTTTAGTAATGTTTTAATTAAAGGAAATAAAGATTAATTAAAATGAAAACTATCTTTGACTTTTCATAACTACCTTTTATCAATTTTCTCTCATTTCATTTTCTCTCAATTTCTTATCAGCCAAACACATTTTCCCCATCAATTAACCACTGATTTTCATTGCTTTTGATGATATTTCAATCTCCTTTTGATTCCTAATCTTTTCCTCATCAAATCCTCTTGTTTTTACATTGGATTTTCAATAAAACTTGCCCAATTCAAGGAGAAATCAGCCATTAGAGGTAAGCTTCGTCCTTCTCCTCTAATGATCAGTTCTTTACTGAAATTCCCAAGTCATCAATCCTTTGTTAAAGATTTTTGAGTTGTTTTAATGTTAGAAACAAGAAATTTTATTAAAACTCAAGGTTTTTGGAGAGATCTTGATGATTTTCGTGGTTGATGGTTAGGCTCTATTTTGAGGTTGTTTTCTAATGTATTTTGGATGTTAATTGATGTTATAAATGAGGTTTTATCAAACAAATCCCAAATAGGCTTGGATTCCCAAGTTTTGCATGCTAGAATGGTGATTTTTGGGGTGGTTTTGGTGTTCTGTCATAGTTGAAGGTATAAGGACGAGTTTGTGGTGATTTTTGATGTTGATTGATGTTTAGAAATGATTAGAAGTGGTAGATCTTGGCCGGACTTTGTTTTGGAAGAGTTCGGAGATGATTTCGGTTGTGTTTGGTAGCCGAAATGAGGTTCTTAAGTAGAGCAACAAGTTTAGATGTGAGGCTGATGATTTCAATGCACGATGATGCATTAATCCTCTGCTCTTATGTGTTATAAACACGGGAGACATCTTCGGACGCCTTTGGTGTTGATCCGGGAGCTTAGATAGCGTTTCGGCGAGCAAGCGAAACATAATCGGTGAGTGAGAATGGTTTTAGAAGTCCTTGAGGGACAAAGAAACAAGGTTTGGGGATTTAGGAAAGGTTTGAAACACCTTCCTAAGTCCGGAAGTAAGTATTGGCTAGATTGCTCTCTTATATGTGGTGGTTGCCTCTAAAATGCTTTTACATGCTCATGGTTTGAGATAGATAAATTCCTATTGTTTTTATGCATGAATTGTAGAATGAGATGATGCTTGAAATGATTTCATGAAATAACATGTTGCGTTGTTGAGTTTTGAGCTTTTGTTTTAAAGCATTGCAAATGTTATGGTTTTGAAATGAGATGGGAAAGATTTGAGAAATGTTGCATAAAAAACAGTAGGTGAGATGATGTTTTGACATAATATATATTGACATAGAAGATGCGATACTTGCCAGATATAATTGATCGATCAATAGGATGAGAGTGCACTATAAACTAAAAATTCGTGCATGCTCTTTGGTTTAATCCAAAGGAAGAGACCGATGATGGGCATTCCATCGGGTAGGACTTGGTGAAATACCCAAGCTTTGTGGCGATGAGAGATTCCGCCATGTGAGTACGGTGATGTGAGATTCCACCGGAAATTATGTTACTAGACAAGTGAGTACGGTGATGTGAGATTCCACTGGAAGCGTCTAGTGGTTTGAGAATATTGTCCGCATATCCGAGTAGTAATGAGATGTGAAATGCCAATATAATATATGAAAATGCTTTTGAATCACATGTACCTATTGATGAGATGATTTATGCTATGAGAAATGCATATGAGATTTGTATATGAAATGCTTTGGTTTGTACAAGCATGTGTATGACCTTGCCATTAGATTTGCATTGGTTTAAATGCATGAGATAGAATTGAGGTACATGTGTTTTCAAGGAAGAGTTGCTTTGAAATGGTTTTTAAGCATGAGATAGAATGAACATGTTGTTGAAAAAGCTTTTGAGAAAGTGTTTTGATTAATGCATTATTGTGTTGGTTTTCTTTAGAGCATGCCTCACTAAGCAAGTGTCCTTACGCTCTCTTTTGCCAACAATGCAGATAATTGAATGTTTTTGGGCAGCGAGAAGGTTAAGAGCATCCAAGGAAGTGCAAAGCTCATGTATGGTGATGTTTTTATACACTTTAGTTTTGATATTTGGCAATGGACTTCAAGGTTGTATTTGGGAGATGTGTTTGAACTCCCTAAGTTTGTGGCATGTTTTTGATGGCTTTTATGGGTTGTAAATGGTCCTTTTGGTTGGTTTGAGGTTTGAGGGTTCATATTTGGATTTGTGACTAGGAAGCATGCCTTTAGATTGAATGTTTTTTTGTTTGATGCCATGCTCTAGCTTAAGGGTCTTAAATATGTTCCTTAGTATAAAAATGAGTTGCTGGTATGATTTGATGCTCTTTGAGGCATGTTTGATTGGTTTAAAAGGTGAAAAACCAGCAATTTCTGCTTTTACAGGGCAAAGTGTATCAAAACACCCTCAACTGTTTCGAAACGGGGGCCTGTAATGGCAATAGTGTTTCGGAACAGTTGAAGCTTTTTCGAAACAATTTGGCTACTGGTGAGGCCTGTTTCGATACCGGTCTCGGAACACATCCGAGTACCGAAACGGTCAACACCATTCCGATACGGGCATTTCGGTACGAGGGATTGGTGTTTCGAAACGTATGACCGTTGGATGATGTTTTTGAATTGTTTTATGTTTTCATGCTTTACGTTTTAGTCCTGAATGTTGTGGATGCAAATGCTTGAGATTGGGAAGTCCTTTTAAGCTGAGATTTGACAGAGGAGCATGTAATATGACTAATTAAATATTGGTAAGCTTACAATCTATTAAGTACTCCTAATTTCTAAAAATTACCTTTTGGTCCCTAAAAGTGTAATTTATGCAATTGAGTCTTTAAATGGTTTCCGATCGATGTGCATTTCTCTCAAATGAATCTTGAGTGTTCACATAGGTTTAATGTGCATCTAGAAAGGTTTAAAAAGAAAAAAAAAGGTCGTTAATCAAGGTTGACTTTTGGGTTGACTTTGGTTTTCCCTATGTAATCTTCGTAGTTCGAGTCAAGCGTCTAGGCCGGGCTAAGGGGGTTATATTTGTTGGTATCAGAGCCAGGTTATTGAATAATTGGGGCTTGGTATGTGGTTAATGTATATGGTTATGTATGATTGTGACTTTTCAGTGAAAGTATGATGTATGAATATTGATGTATGATTCAATTGAGAGGAATTTGTGATGCTATGCTATGTTTGGAGTGTGGTTGAGTATCCCATTGCCATATCATTACTAATGAGAAGAAATGGTTTCAAAAATGAGCTTGAGTACTTGGATTACTTACCTTATTATGCCTAATTGTGTGTGTTGCATTTTTGTCAGTGCATTGTTTTTATTATGGGGCCACGTAGAGAGCTGAGAATCAATACTCGATCTATGACAGAGAATGAGAATATAGAGAACGTTGAGGATTTACCACCTCCTACCCCTGGTGGACCACCTGGTGGTGGTGGAGTTGGGGCTGGTACTACTGGAGTTGGTGCTGGGGTTGCTAGACCCGAGGGAGGTCAGGGGCAAGCTGCTCCTGATATGACCGTGCTGATACAGGCTATTGCTGGAGCTTTCCAGGCAGCAGTAGCTGGAGCTCATGGAGTTGCACCTCAGGATGGTGCTAATGTGAGATTGCCATTGGAGCGTCTCCGCAATCAAGGAGGGACTGAGTTTAGAGGTTTGACACCGGAAGGTTTTGAGTCTTGGTTGGAGAGCACCAAGAGGATTCTTTGACAGCTGAACTGCAATAATGTTCAGAAGCTGGGATGCATTGTGTCACTACTGCATGGTGATGCATATACGTGGTGGACGACCACTATCTCTGGAATGGAGGATGATGAAGTGACTTGGACATTCTTTTTGAATGCGTTCAATCGAAAGTATTTAGGAGTTCTCTACCTCGACGAGAAGAAGAGGGAGTTTATGTCTCTTGTGCAAGGGAGCATGTCTGTGGCTGAATATGAGATTCAGTTTGTTCGCCTTAGCCAATATGCAACTGAGCTAATTCCTAGAGAGAGGGAAAAATGTGAACGGTTCCGTTATGGGCTGGTAGCGGACGTGAAAACCTATATACTTGCGGCCGATTACACTGATTTCGATGTCTTGGTCACTAGAGCCAAGGACATTGAGTTGAATCTTGGCTTGGCGTGTCGAGCAAGAGTTCTAGCTTGGGGAAGCGAGCTGCGGAACGTGATTATGGTAGAGATCGCAACAAGAGGCATAAGGATAGGAAGCTGCATTTTGATGCTAGGCGCGGGGGTGGTAACCCTGGTAGAGGTCAGCAAGGACCTAATGCTTTCTTGAGGACTCCTGAGTGTAACCAGTGTGGTAGGAGACACGCTGGTGAGTGTTGAGGTAACCTTGGGACATGTTGGAACTGTGGTAATCGGGGGCATATGAAGAAAGATTGTCCTCAACCGCTGAGAGAGGGACAAGCTCCGGTGAGAGCAGCTGAGCCACAGAGAGGTCGTGGGCGCGGTCGTTGTAATTTTCAGCGTAGAGATGAGGGTGGAAGGAATGTAGCGCATGTGGTGGCTGTCCAACCTGAGGGTGGCGGTCAGGCTAGAGTGTATGCCCATCGTGAGGGAAAGAATGACACAGGCGTGATCGCAGGTACCTTTACTTTGCAATCCTCTTCATTACTTTCTTTGATTGATTCTGGTTCTACACACTCAACATATTGCGTGAACATGCTCAAATGCTTGGTTTTCCTGTTGAGTCTTTGGATGTTGGTATGCATGTGACTAGTTTCTTTGGTGAGACGGTGGTAACAAGAAAGTTGTGTAGGAGATGTCCCTTAAAGGTGCAAGATCATGTGTTTCTTGTTGATCTTATGGAATTTCCATTCTATGGTTTTGATGTAATCCTTGGCATGGGTTGGCTTGTTGAGCATAGAGCCGTTGTGGATTTCGAAAGTAAGCGAGTTTCGTTGAAACTTGCGGATGATTATGAGGTGGTGGGAGAAAATGTGAAGTTTCTAGCTAATGTGGTGTCGATGTTGGAAGCAAGCCGGATGTTGCGGCAATGTTGTGAGGCTTACCTAGCCTTTGTTATGAACCCTAGTTCAAAGGAGGTGCGCGTTCAGGATATAAGGACCGTGTGTGAGTTCCCTGGAGTGTTTTTGGAGGAATTACCAGGTTTGCCGCCTAGTCGAGAGGTTGAGTTTAGAATTGAGTTGTATGAGAACACAACTCCGGTGTCCATTGCTCCCTATCGCATGGCACCCAAAGAGTTGAAGGAGTTGAAGACGCAACTTCAGGAGTTGCTTGACCGTGGCTTTATTCGGCCTAGTGTGTCATCTTGGGGTGCACCGGTCTTGTTTGTTAAAAAGAAAGATGGCACGATGAGAATGTGCATCGATTATCGTCAGCTGAATAAGTTGACCGTTAAGAACAAGTATCCTTTGCCGAGGATTGATGATCTTTTTTATTAGTTTCGGGGAGCGGTTGTGTTTTCAAAGATTGACTTGAGGTCAGGGTACTATCAATTATAGGTGAAGGATGTGGATGTGCCGAAAACAACCTTTAGAATCAGGTATGGTCATTATGAGTTCCTTGTGATACTGTTTGGGTTGACGAATGCTCCTGCTGCTTTCATGGATATGATGAATAGGGTGTTCCATGAAATCTTGGACAAGTTCATTGTGGTGTTCATCGATGATATCCTTTTGTACTCTCGTACTGAGGAGGAGCATGAAGGTCATTTGAGGATTGTTTTGCAAGCGCTGTTGGAAAATCAGCTTTATGCTAAGCTGAGCAAATGTGAGTTTTGGCTAAAGGAAGTTGTTTTGCTTGGTCATGTGGTTTCGGCCGGAGGGATTCGAGTTGATCCCCGGAAGGTTGAGGCGGTGATGAATTGGAAGCCTCCTAAGTCTGTTCATGAAGTCCGTAGTTTCCTTGGGTTGGAAGGATACTACCGGAGGTTTATGGATGGATTTTCTAAGATTGACGCCCCTTTGACAAAGTTTTTGCAAAAGGATGTCAAGTATGAGTGGACGGAAGCGAGACAACAAGCTTTTGAGAGGCTAAAAGCAGCTTTGACGCAAGCTCCTATATTGGTTCAACCTGAATCAGGGAAAGAGTTTGTGGTGTATAGTGACACATCCTATGTTGGTTTGGGGTGTGTGTTAATGCAGGAGGGTAAGGTGGTGGCTTATGCATCGCGACAGCTGAAAGTGCATGAGCGCAATTATCCTACGCATGATATTGAGTTGGCTGCAATGGTTTTTGCTCTAAAGATCTGGAGACATTATCTTTATGGTGAGAAGTGTACTGTGTACACAGATCACAAGAGTTTGAAGTATCCGATGTCTCAGAAAGAGTTGAATCTTAAGCAACGACGATGGGTGGAGTTGCTTAAGGATTACGATCTAACGATCGAGTATCATCCGGGGAAGGCCAATGTTGTAGATGATGCTTTGAGCAGGAAAGTGGCGGTGGAGTTAAGAGCGATGTTTTCTAGCTTGAGCATATCGTGAGATGGTGGTCTTGTTGCTGAATTGTAAGTGAAGCCATCTCTAATCTAGTTGATAAAGGATAAACAACTGTTGGATGATTCTTTGGTGCCACATGTTCAGGATATCGCTGAAGATAGGCCATCGAATTTCTGTTTTAATGATGATGGTGTTCTATGTTTTGGGAGTCGGATAGTGGTGCCGAATGATGTTGAGTTGAGGCGCACTATTCTGACCGAAGCTCATAGTAGTTCGTTTGCTATGCACCCTAGTAGTACAAAGATGTATCGTGATATGAAGGATGAGTACTATTGGGTGGGATTGAAGAAGGATGTCGCTGAGTATGTGAGCAAGTGTATGGTTTGTCAGTGGGTTAAGACTGAAGACCAGTTTTCTTAAGGGGTTGTTGCAGCTGTTGAGGATCCCTGAATGGAAATGAGAGAGGATCACCATGGACTTTGTGTCTGGTTTGCCTCTATCGCCATCAAAGAATAATTCTGTTTGGGTGATTGTGGATCGCCTTACGTAGTGTGTGCATTTCTTGCCTGTGCATACTACGTACACCTTGGATAAGCTTGCAGAGTTTCACATTGCTAAGATTGTGCGTTTGCATGGTGTACCGAAATCTATAGTGTCGGATAGAGATCCGAGGTTCACCGCAAGGTTTGGGGAGTGTTTGCATCAAGCATTGGGTACGCGGCTGAATTTCAGTACTTCTTATCATCCGCAGACGGATGGACAGTCGGAGCATGTTATCCAAGTGCTTGAGGATATGTTGAGGTGTTGTGTTATTGAGTTTCAAGGCTCTTGGGAGAAGCAATTGCCTTTGGTGGAGTTTGCTTATAATAATAGTTACCAGGCGAGTATTCAAATGGCACCTTATGAAGCTTTGTACGGGAAGAAGTGCAGAACTCCTCTTTGCTGGGCTGAAACGGGGCAAAAGTTGGTGCCGATGCCGGCTTTGTTGAAAGGAACCACCGAGAAGGTGAAGCTCATTTGTGAGTGGTTGAAGGCAGCATCGGATTGACAAAAATTTTACGCGGATTTGAAGCATAAGGAGATAGAATTTGCGGTAGGTGACCGTGTGTTCTTGAAAGTTTCACCTTGGAAAAAGGTGATGAGATTTGGCCGGAAGGGCAAGTTGAGCCTGAGATACATTGGACCATACGAGGTGATAGAACGTGTGGGTCTTGTTGCTTATAAGCTGAGGCTATTTCAAGAGTTAGAAAAGATACATAATGTGTTTCATGTATCCATGCTTCAGAGGTATAGATCGGATCCTTCGCATGTTATGCCTGTGGAGGAAGTTGAGTTGAATTCGGATTTGACATATGATGAGGAACCTGTTGAGATTTTGGATTCGGACAGTAAGGTTCTCCATGGTAAGACCATTGAGCTGGTCAAAGTGTTGTGGAGACATCGTGGTGTTGAGGAAGCCACGTGGGAAAGAAAGGAGGACATGAAGAAGCAATTTCCTTACCTTTTTTCCTCCAGGTAAATTTCGAGGACGAAATTTCTTAAGAGGGGGAGAGTTGTAACGACCCAAATTTGGACCTAGATGTTTTAGAGTTCGAATCAGACCGATCGAGAACGGTTCGAATCTTAAAGGGAGATTTAAGGAACACCTAGTTCGGGATGCTTTAAAAATATGGGAAAATACCTAAAAATCCTCTTTTATTATACGAATGATTATGGTGAAATCAATTTTACAAAATAAGGTTTGGAAATACTATATTTCGGTGTAGTGACCAAATTGCAGTTTTTGCAAAAGTTAAGTAGTGACTATTTTGTAAAGGATTGAAACTTTGAATCTTTAAGGAGCTAATTTTACCAAAATATTTTTAATCAGATTTCTCCTTATTTTGGGTGATTTTAATAATGTTTTAATTAAAGGAAATAAAGATTAATTAAAAGGAAAACTATCTTTGACTTTTCATAACTACCTTTCATCATTTTTCTCACAATTTCTTTTCAGCCAAACACATATTCTCCATCAATTAGCCTCTGATTTTCATTGCTTTTGATGAGATTTCAATCTCCTTTTGATTCCTCATCAAATCCTCTTGTTTTTACATTGGATTTTCAAGAAAACTTGCCCAATTCAAGGAGAAATCAGCCATTAGAGGTAAGCTTCGTCCTTCTCCTCTAATGATAAGTTCTTTACTGAAATTCCCAAGTTATCAATCCTTTGTTAAATATTTTTGAGTTGCTTTAATGTTAGAAACAAGAAATTGTATTAAAACTCAAGGTTTTTGGAGAGATCTTGATGATTTTCGTGGTTGATGGTTAGACTCTGTTTTGAGGTTGTTTTCTAATGTATTTTGGATGTTAATTTATGTTATAAATGAGGTTTTATCAAACAAATTACGAATAGGCTTGGATTCCTAAGTTTTGCATGCTAGAATGGTGGTTTTTGGGGTGGTTTTGGTGTTTTGTCATAGCTGGAGGTATAAGGACGAGTTTGTGGTGGTTTTTCATGAAATAACATGTTGCATAGTTGAGTTTTGAGCTTTTGTTTTAAAGCATGGCAAATGTTATGGTTTTGAAATGAGATGGGAAAGATTTGAGAAATGTTGCATGAAAAACAGTAGGTGAGATGATGTTTTGACATAATATATATTGGCATAGAAGATGAGATACTTACTGGATATAATTGATCGATAAATAGGATGAGAGTGCACTATAAACTAAAAATCCGTACATGCTCTTTGGTTCAATCCAAAGAGAGAGACCGATGATGGGCATTCCATCGGGTAGGACTTGGTGAAATACCCAAGCTTTGTGTTGATGAGAGATTTCGCCATGTGAGTACGGTGATGTGAGATTCCACCGGAAATTATGTTACTAGACAAGTGAGTACGGTGATGTGAGATTCCATCGGAAGCGTCTAGTGGTTTGAGAATGTTGTCCGCATATCCGAGTAGTAATGAGATGTGAAATACCAATATAATATACGAAAATGCTTTTGAATCACATGTACCTATTGATAAGATAGAATGCATGAGATTTGCATTGGTTTAAATGCATGAGATAGAATTGAGGTACATATGTTTTCAAGGAAGAGTTGCTTTGAAATGGTTTTTAAGCATGAGATAGAATGAGCGCGTTGTTGAAAATGCCTTTGAGAACGTGTTTTGATTAATGCATTATTGTGTTGGTTTTCTTTAGAGCATGCCTCACTAAGCAAGTGTGCTTACGCTCTCTTTTACCAACAATGCAGATAATTGAAGTGTTTTTGGGCAGCGAGAAGGTTAAGAACATCCAAGGAAGTGCAAAGCTCATGTATGGTGATGTTTTTATACACTTTAATTTTGATATTTGGCAATGGGACTTCAAGGTTGTATTTGGGAGATGTGTTTAAACTCCCTAAGTTTGTGGCATGTTTGTGATGGCTTTTATGGGTTGTAAATGGTCCTTTTGGTTGGTTTGAGATTTGAGGGTTCATATTTGGATTTGTGACTAGGAAGCATGCCTTTAGATTGAATGTTTTTGTGTTTGATGTCGTGCTCTAGCTTAAGGGTCTTAACTATGTTCCTTTGTATCAAAATGAGTTGTTGGTATGATTTGATGTTCTTTGAGGCATGTTTGATTGTTTTAAAAGGTGAAAAACCAGCAATTTCTCCTGTCATTGGGCAACGTTTATCGAAACACCCTCAACTGTTTCGAAACGGGGGCTTGTAATGGCCATGGTGTTTCGGAACAGTTGAAGCTGTTTCGAAACAGTTTGGCTACTGGTGAGGCCTGTTTCGATACCAGTCTCGGAACACACCCGAGTAACGAAACAGTCAACACTGTTCCGATACGGGCGTTTCGGTACGAGGGATTGGTGTTTCGAAACGCATGACCGTTGGATGATGTTTTTGAATTGTTTTATGTTTTCATGCTTTACGTTTTAGTCTTGAATGTTGTGGATGCAATTGCTTGAGATTGGGAAGTCCTTTTAAGCTGATATTTGACAGAGGAGCATGTAATATGACTAATTAAATATTGGTAAGCTTAAAATCTATTAATTCCTCCTAACTTCTAAAAATTACATTTTGGTCTCTAAAAGTGTAATTTATGCAATTAAGTCCCTAAATGGTTTCCGATCGCTGTGTCTTTCTCTCAAATGAATCTTGAGTGTTCCCATAGGTTTAATGTGCATCTAGAAAGGTTTAAAAAGAAAAAAAGGGGTCGTTAATCAAGGTTTACTTTCGGGTTGACTTTGGTTTTCCCCGTGTAATCTTCGTAGTTCGGGTCAAGCGTCTAGGCCGGGCTAAGGGGGTTGCACAATTCATCCTTTTGATCGTTGGAAACCCAAGTGGGTCAAATTGCTCAAGCATTACATATGCGACCCTAAGGAAATCTTCCTAGTGATACTGAAGTCACTAAGAAGCATGAGAAAGAGCAATGCGGTGCTCCCACATTGAGGAGTGGTACCCAACTTAACACTGAAGATAAGTTTAGGGGGAACAAGAAAGAAGACTCTGTACCTAAGGAAGTGCAAGAGGAACTGAAATTGCAAGCTGAAACATCCTGTGAGAAGGAGAAAGACGAAGATTTATTGAATGAAACTATCGATGATAAGGAAGATGCTACAACAAAAGAGAAACCTGCATCGATAGAGGAAGAAGTTACACCCCCACCTCCCTTTCCTCAACGATTGAAAAAACAAAATGAGAATCTTCAAATCAGGAAATTTGTGGATGTTCTAGACCAGTTGCATATTAAGGTCCTGTTCTTAGAAGCCATTGATCAGATGCCCACTTATGCTTAGTTTCTCAAGGACATCGTCACCAAGAAAAGAAAGTTTGAGCGGTATGCGATAGTTGCTATAGCAAGTGAATGCTATTCTATGTGGAGCAAATTTCCTCCTAAGAGGTAGGACCCAGGCAGCTTTATCATACCGTGTTCAATAGGTGATAACTATGTGGGAAAAGCCTTGTGTGACCTTGGATCTAGTGTAAATCTCATGCCAAAGTCAGTCTTCATGAAGCTCGACATTGGAGATGTAAGGCCAACTATGGTATCTTGAAATTGGCCGACTGATCTCATGTACGCCCGAAAGGAAGAGTAGAAGATGTAGTGGTAAAGGTGGACAAGTTCATCTTTCCAGCCGGCTTCCTCATTCTTGATTGTGAGGCGGATGATAACACACCCATTATTTTGGGGTGACCATATTTAGCAACCGATAGAATTCTGATAGATTGTGAAAAACGGTGAGTTCACTATGATGGTGGCTGATCTAGAGGTGACCATCAACGTCTTCAACACTCTCAAATATGTAGATGAACATGAAGAGTGTCAGTACATGGATTCTACAGAAAAACGGGAGACTGCAGACTTTTGCTGCAGCAATTTCTTAGAAATGGATGAATATGACCAGATTCAAGAAGAAGACATTAAGGAGGACTGGGAGATCGAGTATGAGGAATTTGAGGAATTATAAGAAGAGGTGGATTAATTGAGCCTGCTCGAAGCCAAACCAAGTACGTACTTTGAACCTCTTGATTTTTCAGAATTTATTCCTCCTAAGCCTTCACTTGAGCATGCTCCTACATTAGAGTTAAAGCCCTTGCCATCACAAAATATCAAAGAATGACATTGAGGTGGATAGAGAAAAGATTGAAGTAATTGAGAAGCTGCCTCCTCCCACCAATGTGAAGAGCATTAGGAGTTTCTTGGGCCATGCTGGCTTCTATAGAAGGTTCATCAAGGACTTCTCCAAGATCTCCAAGCCACTGTGTAATTTGCTACAACAAAATCAACCCTTCATATTAGATGAAAAATGCCTCATCGCTTTCGAAGAATTGAAGGAGAAACTTATCTCAGCACATATTGTTGTTCCATCTGATTGAAGCTCACCTTTTGAGTTGATGTGTGACGCAAGTGACTACGCAATAGGAGCAGCTCTTGGACAACGATAAGGTAAACTCTTTCATGTTATTTATTAGGCTAGTCGCACATTAAATGATGCACAAATTAACTACACCACAACTGAAAAAGAATTGTTGGATGTTGTATTTGCCTTTGATAAGTTTAGGTCATATCTAATAGGCACTAAAGTTATTGTTCACACCGATCACTCGGCTATTAAATACTTAGTGACCAAAAAGAATGCTAAACCTAGACTTATTAGGTGGATATTACTCTTGCAAGAATTCAATTTGAAAGTTAGGGATAGAAAAGGGTGTGAAAACCATGTAGCCGACCATCTTTCTAGGCTAGAAAACAATAAGGAACAACACGATGAAATGGAAATTAAGGTGGAATTCCCTGATGAGAAAATACTATATGATGCATCAATTTCTTGGTATAATGATATTGTTAACTTTCTCGTTAGTGGTATTTTGCCTCCTGATTTGAATAGTCATGGACAAAGAAAATTCAAGCATGACGCAAGATCCTATTATTTGAATGAACCATATTTGTTCAAGCAAGGCGCTGACCAGATCATTAGAAGGTGTGACCCCGAAGAATATCACAAGGAGATACTTTTCCATTGTCATTCATCTCCTTGTGGTGGACATTTTGGAAGAGCTAGGACTGCTGCGAATGTCCTACAATCGAGATTCTATTGGCCCACTCTCTTCAAGGATGCACACACATTTTTTCTATCATGTGATCGTTGCCAAAAGATGGGTAACATTTCTAGGAGGCATGAAATGCCATTGCAAGGAATCTTGGAGGTCGAACTTTTTGATGTATGGAGAATAGACTTTATGGGACCATTTCCCTCATCTTATGGAGACTTATACATTCTTTTGGCTGTGGACTACATATCTAAATGGGTTGAAGCAGTTGCTACTCCAAGGAATGACTCCAAGACCATCATGAAGTTCCTTCACAAGAATATCTTCACAAGATTTGGGGCACCAAGAGCAATTATTAGTGATGAAGGAACTCACTTTGACAACAAGCTGATTGGTAAAGCATTACAAAGGTATGGTGTGAGGCATAGGATTCCTACAGCATATCATCCTCAGACAAACGATCAAGCTGAAATCTCGAATAGAGAAATCAAGCAGATACTTGAGAAAGCGGTCAACCGAAAAAGGAAGGATTGGTCTCCTAAGCTTGATGAAGCTCTTTGGGCTTACCGTACAACTTACAAGACACCTTTAGGAATGCCACCATTCAAGCTAGTCTATGGGAAAGCTTGTCATCTTCCCGTTGAACTCGAGCACAAGGCCTATTGGGCAATTAAGAAGCTTAACATGGATGCACAACTAGCTGGAGAAAGAAGGCTTTTAGAGCTGAATGAAATGGAAGAATTCAGATCACAAGCCTATGAGAATGCACGCTTATACAAGGAGAAAACAAAGAAGTGGCATGACAAACATCTTTTTCTGCAACATTTCTCAGAAGGGTAACAAGCGTCCTTTATAACTCCAGACTCAAGCTTTTTCCAGGAAAATTGAAGTCACGATGGTCAGGTCCTTTCCTAGTTCACAAGGTCTATGCCCATGGTGCGGTGGACATTAAGAAGCTTGATGATGATACAATCTTCAAGGTCAATGGACATCGTCTAAAGCTTTACAATGGAGCCCTAGTCCTGCACGATAAGTCATCCTTCATCCTCCATGATGCTTAAGAGTTTGAACCACCTCCTTCTCTTTTCTATTTTGCTACAGCATTTAAATGTTTTTATGTTCATAAATAATGTAGTTTAATCTTTATTTTTATGTCGTACTCTAGGTTTCTAATCCCATTTGTCCTTTTGCTCTATTATGCTTTAAGGTCCGGTTTGTTTATTTTCATCTGAGCACCCCAGGGACGTAGGTGGCAGGTCAGGGTGCAACGACGTATCATGCTTTTGTTTTTACAAGGATATAAGGAATGAGCAATTAAGCTTTTCTAACATAAGAGGAAGCCGGCTCAAAAAGGGCAAAAAGAGGAGGAATTAATTAACCCCTTTCACATTTTCATTTAAATAAAACCCTAACAATTATTGCCTAGGTATTTTCTCTTTCTTACTTTTCACCTTTTCATTTAATACCCCTTTGTCCTTACCTTACACACACGCCGCCCAAACCCCCCCCCAACACTCTCTCTCTATCAAATCATGTCAGTTACTTCCCCTAAATTCCCATCACTTTCATCATCAACTTCCACTAATTCCCCCCCTCATCACAAAGAAAGCCAAAAGACTCCTCACTTCATCTTCTCCAACCCGCTAAAAACTCAAAAACCCTAACGAAACCTTTTCCCCCCATATCGCCCATCTTCACCATCGTTTTTCCTAACGATGGTGTGTTGCAAGCGAGTAGAAGGTGCGTCTAGAAATAGCCAACCCAAGCCTATGCTCATAAAAGAATTCTTAGACGACAAGGCCAAGGAGCGATTCCAAAGTTTGCAAGACCGAAAATTGCTACCAGAACAAGGCTTCAAGTTCCCAACTGAAGGGGAACCAGGGATCGATAAAGACATACTGGATGTCGCTGTAAACCAAAAATGGGCTACCTTCATCCCTCACCCTGACAACTTTTGCATACCCATTGTCCAAGAGTTCAATGCACATCTTACTAGTCCTACACAATCTGGCGTGTAGGTGCGTGAAGATCAAATCAAGTTCATTGCAGGCAAGATCAAAAAGTTCTTTAGCCTAAAAAACTCATAAGACCACCACACACATTTCGCCGAGAATGTCGACAAACTGTTAAGGAAGTGTTGGAAGACCTATGCTTTGAAGGCACCAACTTGGACGCATCAAACAAAGCAGTGGAGTGTGCGCGACTCAAGCCAGAGGCAAAGCTTTGGATCCATTTTGTCAAGAATAGGCTCATGCCAACTTCTCACACGACGACGGTAAATATTCCAAGGCTACTTCTCCTTCATTCTATCCTAAATGGCCGATCCATTGACGTGGGGAAAATTATTGTGAATGATGTATATGCATGTTTAAAGAGGAAATCTGGTCTGCTCATCTTTTCCAACCTCATCACGACCCTCTGTCGAGAGAAAGAAGTATTCAAAGACCCCATTGCTGATGCGAAGAACTCAGGGAAAGGTCCTATCACACCTAAAATGGTCCCCTCTATCAAAGGTTTCGATGAGGATGCTCCAGTAGAGACAATGGCTGGAGGAGCGAAAACATTTGATGTAGCAAGAATTGTTGCATTGGTTACCTCCACGAATCATCTCCGAGAGGATATGGACAAGATGCGTGAAGACCATACTGCTTTCTATGGGTATGTTAAGGAGAGAGATGCTGTCATGAACGACTATTTCAAGGAAATCCTACCGCACATCACCATAGACTTCCCAGCCTTCACGGAATCTCTAAAGGCACACGCGAAGGCACCTCCTCCCACTACCCAAAAGACGTTAGTCTCCAAGAAGAGCCCTACTGTAGAGTGTTCTCTATTTATGAGCACAAGTGCACACTCTCGTCAAGTTATAGTATAAAAGATATCGTCTCCCATAGGGATTGAAGCAGCTTCTATGAATAGTTTCCTGCACAAAAATTTAGTAAATGCACAATCAAATCTCATAATGTGGAAATATAAAAACACAAGTAAAATAATGATAGTGATGAGAGGGAAGATAGGGAGAGATTTGGTCGATAGATTGGGTAAGGCAATTGCAGCTTAGTAGCGTGTAGACTGCGTTGTAAAGCCTAAGAGTGCTTTGCACTGCCATGATTTGCTGCCTTGGTGGGTAATGGCAGGAAGCAGCTACGACCCTGCCACGTGGCCGCGGTGGGTCATTGCCCCTGCAAATTACGCTGTCTCGGCAAGTGGAATGGGAATAAGTCCTAGCGGCAAGTCTGGCAGACATTCCAAGTTTGGCGGGATAGTCGACAATGATCCTCCATATTTCTAGGCAAAGATGCGTGAAAGCTAGCGTGACGTATGCAATACCTAGAAATCTCAGCGTAAACCTAACATAGCCTTGTCAATTCAGTTGGTGATCCCTTTTAGCCGCTGAAATTTATGAACTTTTGGGAACCAAGTTAGTCACGCCTCGACATGTTGTGACCATGCTTAACCCTTTCGTGAGCCTTACACTTTCGTGCCCGACAAATGGATTCTCTCAACTGACTAGCTAGGACTAATTGAAAGAATGAAGTGCAGAGATTAAGCAAACTTAGAATTTTATTGAAAACAACTCAAAGCTATTACAACCATTTCTCACAACTACTTTACATACAAGCGCCTAAATCCTAGGAGAGTTGGGCCGCGACCCCCAACAACTCCCATCTATCTAGCTACCTCTCCGCTATGCGGCTACTTAAGCGAGCATCCCCTCATGCATCGTTGTGCCCCTATACCCTCACATACATTGGGTATATATTGGGTTCATGCCCTAAGTTTGAGTCCTCCTTGAAGTAGAAGTTTTAAAGTATTTTTACATTAAATACAGACTCTTTTTTTGACTTAAATGTGGACTCTTTGGACATTGCCTTCTCCTGCAAGTAAGGATAAGTACTTCTACTTATCAATCTTGGATCATCTTTACCGGCCGCTACAGGCTTCAGAAAATTGCAAGACTGGGCTCATTGGGCTTAGGGAATTTCCCTCTTTCAATCGCGACCCATCTTGGCTAAGTCGGTGTAACTCCTGCCTGGGCGGCACTTGGCGGCAATGCTACTTCGGCAGCGTCCTTGGCGGCATCTGTAACTTCTTCAGTACATCTTCTTTTGTTCCAGCTTTTCATGTTCTCTCATGTCCTCTCCTCAGCTATAGCACCTGAATATAAAAACTAAAGTAAAACATTATCTTTTCTTAAACAATCCTAAAATATCCAATAAAAGTATGGTAAAAGAAAAAATATTGTTATTATGCATGCAATGCACCTAAATATGCCTAATTGAGCTGAAGAATAGCAATAATATGGGCAGGAATGTGTACAAAATATAGAACTCGTGGGCACTCTACACACCCCCAAACTCGAACTATTGCTTGTCCTCAAGCAATGCAACCTAGTTAGTAAATCTGCCCCTTGCACAAAATTAGTAGACACTTAGCCTTTAACTTTATTTCTTACCTCAAGGCTGTGGCCCATTATTTAATGTTAGTGATAGGGAATGACATGAAATAACTTAAATTTTTAATTTTCTCAATGCCAGTGCAATGTGTGCAGGTCTGTGTCCATGCTAAACATGCCGAGATAACTAATTTAACAAAAAATGCCTAAAATAATTAGATTGCTGAAAAGGATACGAGTTTCTGCCTTGGAAGCACAGTTAGGCACTTTTTATCTTCTATTTTCTGATCATGGCTTTAAGGGCTTCAGCTCATCACAGCTATTCTCTGGGTCTGAAGCTAAGATAGGTTCACTCTACGAAACTCTGAACCCTTTGAATAGAGTCATCCCGTGAAGGCTTTCATTCACTCTTGCTAATTTGTCCGTAACTTGGTTTAGATACGTGAACTTTGATAGCAACAGAGTGTCCTTGCTCATGATCCTTCCTAGAGTCTGTTTCGGGCACCTCTAGGGTATTTAAATATCCTGCCTAGAGCCTGTTTCGGGCACCTCTAGGGTTTTTTTTTCCATTTTTGTGCTGATGCGCTGTGATGCCGTGGCGGCAAACCTGTATCCAATCGAGGAATTTTTATTAAGTAAGGCAGGTAGTGTTAAACTTAGAACCCAAGCAAAAATTCAACATTTGGTAGACAATGTAAGAATAATTGGCAAAAAGAAAAATTTTCTAAGTATTTTTCATGCTTCTTCCAAGAGTTAGGTTAAAATTTTTTTAGTATGGTGCG
This sequence comes from Hibiscus tridactylites, assembly GCA_958450335.1. Taxonomy (NCBI): domain Eukaryota; kingdom Viridiplantae; phylum Streptophyta; class Magnoliopsida; order Malvales; family Malvaceae; genus Hibiscus; species Hibiscus tridactylites. Next base: position 33,705,181 of record OY288292.1, on the reverse strand, counting down.
AATATAAGTAGTCGGCTAACTATCATAGGCACAAATTTTAAACTAAAGATTTCTACTTTATTGAGTGTAGAGGGAAGAATTTACATAAGACCATATATGCTGCTAAATGAACCTAAAGATAAAAAGGACTATTCCCCCCCAAAATCAAGGTTGGCATTATCCTCAATGCCTTTACAAAATTAAAAAGAAAATAGAAAAATAAAACATAAAAAGAAAAATAAAAAGAAAAACTGAAAAATAAAATAAAATAAAAATAAAGAGGAAAAGGGTGCTATAGACTAAGGGAGTTCCCCTCTGTTGCTGCTGCGTCAGAGGAGGATGCTGAGGTGGCGGGCAGGACTAGGCGGCGCGTGGCAGATGGTCTGGCGGCTGGGCTCTTTTTCTTTCCACGCGGCGGCTGGATACGGCTAGGGGTGGGTTTCTTGGATGGTCCTTCAGTTCCTCCACCATGGGGCTTGGTTACTGGCCGCTTTCTCTTCCTTACTACCTATGCCTGTTCTTCATCGAGGGAGTCTGAGATCTCCATGTCTGAGTCGTCGGCATCTTTGGCAGCGGCCTCCTTTGCTGCTGGGGAGGCGGCGGCGGTGTCCTATTCTTTTTCTGACTCTGATGAGAAGGTGAGGTCGTACGGCTGGATAGGAGTAGGTGAGGTCTTTCTCCTGGGGCAGATGTGCGGCCCCTCGCTGTTGGCAGCGGATGGAGTAGCAGTTGGTCTGGGTGTTATATGGATCGACTTGGATGTTGCTAACTCCGATGGGAATACGGGAAATTGTGGGATGCTGTCATGGTATTTGTCAAGCAAGTAGGCCACAAAGGCTTCTTGCACCTCCGCAATATATTTGGTGAAGATCACATGTTTGTGCTCGATCCTTTGGCAGCTTTCGATGAGGTTGCACAACAGTGGGATCACGGCGGAGGGGAGGTGTAAAATGTCCAAAAGTTGTATATTTCATGCACATTACAACACTTATTATTACTGTTTAAGCATATTTTAGACAGAAGTAGGTGCATGCATAGCATTTTACAGTATTTCTTTGTTTTACCTCGCTTTTATAGATTATCATTTATTTGGTAAACAAGAGATAATGTTTTAGTGTATTCTTGTATGTAGGTACTAACAACTGAAAGAGGGAACCAAGGGCACAAGGCTGAGGAAGCTTACCTAGGAGCTGTACTGAAGCAGTTCCAGCTGAAGAAAAGTTGCTGCCAAATACCTGCCGAGAAGAGTTGCCGCCGACCGTGCTGCCCACGCCAGCTGACTATGGAAGTTGGAAGAACTGGAGCGCGAATCGTAGAACTAAAACTCCTGAATCTATCACCGACGTTCATGTGATTTTCCGACATTTGTAGTAGCGGCCAGGGCTGTCGAAGAGAAATTCTCAAGCTTACTTGCAGACTAAAGCAAACGAGATAGAGTCCATATTCCATGCAAAGAAGTCAGCATTTAAAGCCATATTAAAGATGAAAACCTACTTTTGAGGACTTCCACTTTAAGGAGGACTTAACCTAGTCTTGAGTCTATAAATACCCATTGTACTCCTAGTTTAAATCATCCTAGGTTTTCTATAAATTTTTCTTGTGTTCTTCACTGACGCCATGTTCTAAATTCTATTTGGGTTAGGGTTATGTTGTAACTAGTGTGAAACAGTTGTTTTAGGTTTTGAGTTATTTTTCAATAAAATATTCTGAGTTTACTTAATCTATTATTCTTCATTCTTTCAATCATTCTACACCAGTCGTTTGAGAGAATCCATTTGTCGGGCACGAAAGTGCAAGGCTCATGAAAGGGTTAAGTACGGTCACAACATGCTGAGGCGTGACTAACTTGGTTCCACACCAGTCCACAAGTTTCAGTGGCTAAAAGAGATTACCAACCTTGTTGACTAACTTGGTTCCACACTAGTCCACAAGTTAGCTCTTGAGCATCCTAACCTAGAAATAGGAGGGATCACTGTCGACTATCCTGCCGAACTTGGAGTATCTACCAGACTTGCCGCCAGGACTTCTTCCATTCCACCTACCGAGACCGTACACCCCTGCAGTGGCAGAGACCTATTGCTGTAACACCCGTGTTTTGGGCCTAGGAGTTAACCGGGTTTATAGTTCGAGTCAAATAAAATTTAATTAAAACATTTCAACCTAAAATGTGGTGTAATTGAGCTTTAGTAAAAAGGGAAAGACCTATATTGCGATTTTACCCAAAACTTTCAAAAGCTAGACCACTTTATGGGAAAAGTTTTCATCTTTCTTTCCCCTCCCCCACACCCAACGTGAATGCCCTAAAACCCCACCTCAAAACCTCTCAAACCTTATTACTATTCCATTTAATACCCCCTTCAAATCCAAGGTGTTTTTCAAAGGTAATTATGTTTTCTAACTCTCCTCTTTATCCCCTATCCACCCATTGTCTTAGATTTCAAAGTTATGGAGTTTTGAAAATTAGGGTTTATATCAAAGTTTGGGTTTTTAAGGGGATTTTCCAATTGGTTTTAATAAATTGTGTTGGGGTTTTGTTTAATCATAATGAAATACACATTATATATCAATTTGGTTGAGTTTTGATGAAAATTCGTAGTAGGCTCTTAGGGCGAACTTTGAGGTATTAAAACTTGGGTTTTTGGTGGGTTTTAGGTTGAAAACTAAGGGCTGATGGTTAGGGTATGTTAGGAGGGTGATTTGGGATGTTTTGGAGGTCATTTGGGTGTTTGGAAATGGGTGTTTCAGCCAAGGGTTGTTGGAGTACGAATTTGAGATATTTGGGGGTTTAATTTGGTTGGAAATTTTGGATGGAGTTGGTTTGAATTCAAGGTTATGTGATTATTGAATATTAGCATTGATTTTGGTTATCGGTTGTGTTTTTAGTTGGCTAGAAGCAAGAGGGACCGTTGGAGAAGCTTTGGAACCGAATCCGGGTTCGTAGGAGGATTGTTTCGATTTGCTAAGGAAGGGCGGTGAGTGGTTTCAAAATTGTTTTAAAGTTTGGTTCGAGTATGTGTAGTGTGTGTGTGTAAAGTGTGCTTGGTAGGCCACTTCTATTTAATTAAAGTTGTTAATTGAGCCATTTATTTCATTACGTGCTTCAATGTTTGCCTATCTATGCTCTTATGAAATGTGGATGAATTGGTGCATGTATATCATGAATTGTGTATATGTGAAGGGCATGAGATGTGATTGATGATATGTGATTAGATAAATAAAATTGGCACTAAATAATTAACGGTTGTAAATGATCGATCATTAGGATTAGTGTGCACACAAATTGAGTCAAAACGTATGTGGCCTTGATGGCGTTAAGTCATCAAGGAGGAGTACAGTGATGTAACATTCCACCGGAAGCTTTTTATACATTTCTACGGGATGATAAGTGGAATCCCATCCGTAGGGCATGTGGCGATGAGTGGAATCCCGCACATGCATGGTCCGGTGATGAGTGTAATCCCACCGAGGTAAAGTGTTGTTGAGGTTTAAATCCGCACAATCGGGGTAATTAAAGCTGGCCAATTAACTTGTTCATATATTGTGATATATGGTGCCGATGTATGATTGTTTATATTAATGCTTGATGCCTAGTATGATGTAAGATGCCATATTATGCCACTTGAGAGACTAGCTAGGTCTACTTGTGAAATTGTCTATGCATGTTTGATTTGAGGTTTAGGGATTACATGCTTGAACCCTGCATTGTTGTTGTTTTTCGTTTTAGAGCACCCTCACTAAGTTTATAGCTTACGCTCTCAATGTTCAACAATGCAGATCATTAGCGTGGTGTTAGCTCGGAGCAAGGCAAGAAGGGCTTTCCGAGTTGTTGCTCAAGTATGGTTAATTATGTAGTAGTTAAGCAATGTGGCAAGAGGGTGTGTTTGTATGAGCTTGTATGACTCATTTGTGATTTTGATGTTTATGCTTGACTTGGTTTGTAAGCATGATATACCTTGCCAAATGCTTATTTTGATGTATGCCTTTTAAATGTTTAAGGTTGTTTTGATGGCATGTAAAACTATATGTGATTGAATTGGTATCTTATGCCTATTTAAGCCTTCAAGCATGCTCTTCTTGTTATTGCCTCAATGTGTTCTTGCCATGTGTGTATGATTGATTAAATCCATGTTGGTGAGTGTTTGAGTATGTTAAATCTAGGATGGATGCCTCTAGACTATGTATGTGGATGTCGTGTGCCTTTAGGGGGTCCTAAGGGACCTTTAGACTAGTCAAGACTCACCTAAGTCCCAATTTCAAAGGTTGCAGACTGCCAGCATTTCGAAACGGGAGGGATCGTTTTAGAACGGGTAGGCTTTAGGGACCCCGTATCGGAACACGTTTCGATACGATATGGCTTTTGAAACCCCTGTTCTGAAACGCGTATCGGAACGTTTTGGCTACTGGAATTTTGAGAAATTCACGAGATGAAGGTGTTCCGAAACGGGTATAAAGGTTTCGAAACGGTAAAAATCTCGTTGACCACGAGATATTGACCGTCGTGGGCGTTTCGAAACGGTTGACTACCGTTTCGATACGGCCCCTTGTACAGGCTCTGGGACAGTTGACCTAGTCAAGGCGTTTCGATACGCCTCAAGGGTGTTTCGAAACGACCTGTTAAAAAGATTAAAATTGGGCTGTAAATAGGTTGGTTTGGGTTCGTCTGATTGTCTCGTGTATGTTGTTTCGCTGTATGATCACTTAGGATTTATTACTCCTCTAGACAAGATTAAAATAAAAAAAAATTATAGGGTTGCTAACCGATGGGGAATCCTTAAGGGGTTTTCACTCGGTTTTCCCTGTGTGGCCCACTCGGACCGGTCATCCGGCCACACCGGGACGAGGGGGTTACATTTGTTGGTGTCAGAGCCTGAGGTTACCGAGACCTCGGGCAGGTAAATGAGGTAAGCTTAATGCATTGAATGATTGTGTTGTCCGATGCATATCTTGCCTTGAATTCTTGAATATTTGACTGTTAGTATGATGTTTTGAAGCATGAATTGTCGTGTCTGGTGTGAGTGTGTGCCCATTGCTACTATTACTTAATTTAAAAAGATTTTTGGAAAAAGGAGTACTTGAGCACTATTGGACCCTTGCTTTGACTAACGTAATCCTTATCTGTTTCTTGTTGTAGTTTATACCTTGCTAGCTGTAGCATGAGACCACGTGGGAGCCCTAGGATGGTTCGACCGGAACCACGGGCAGAGGCTCCAGGAGTTGAGCCAGTAGTAAGAGTTGAGGCTCAAGTGGGAGAGCTTGTGGTTGGGGTTGGAGCTCCTCCACCACCTCCACCACCACCACCTCCTCCACCGGGAGCGAGAGGTGAGGCCGGGGTCGAAGGAGAGGGACCACAAGGAGGTCAAGGTGGCCAAGGACCGGCCGGAATTGATTTAGCTCCGTTGGTTCAGGCAATAGCCGGAGCATTTCAGGCTGTAGTAGCTGGGGGTCAGGCAGCTCATCATCAGGGTAAGGGCACCGGATTACCTTTAGAGAGACTTCGAGGCCTTGGGGCCGAAGAGTTTAGAGGTGCTACTCCAGAGCGATCAGAGTTATGGTTTGAGAAGACTATCCGTATTCTTGCTCAGATGGGATGTACTGGTGAGCGCAAGTTGGGATGCGTTGAGTCTCTGCTTCAGGGTGATGCCTACACTTGGTGGGTCACCGTTACTACGGGTATGGATGAGGCCGAGATCACTTGGGCGTTCTTTGAGACAGCTTTCCGGAAGAAGTATTTGGGTCCGCGATACCTTGATGAGAGGAAGAGGGAGTTTATGGCATTGCTTCAGGGGAGTATGTCCGTGACAGATTATGAGATCCGGTTTGTTAGATTGAGTCAGTACGCACCTGAGCTTGTACCTACTGAGGTGGAGCGTTGTAACTGCTTCCGATATGGGCTGAGTGAAGAGATCAAGACGTATACTCTAGCTTCAGATTACACTGATTTTGATGTCTTGGTCGCGAGGGCCAAGGACTTGGAGCACAGCTTGAGTTTGACCAGACGGTCAGGTGGATCTAGTTCGGGTAAGAGGTCCAGCAACTTTGATAGAGGTGATGCCAAGAGGCATCGGGACAACAGACATCATTTTGATCATAGGCGTGGTGGCGGTAACCACGGTAGGGGCCATCAGGGTCAGAGAGTTGGTGGGAAGTTGCCCACATGTGCTACTTGTGGGAGGAACCACACCGGTGAGTGTTGGGGAAATTATCATTCCTGTTGGAGTTGTGGTGCTAGAGACCACATTAGGCCTGACTGTCCACATCAGGTGGGACAGGCACCAGCTCAGGCTCCTGCTAGAGCCAATGACTTTTAGAGAGGCCGCGGGCGCGATAGAGGTAACTTCCAGCCGAGGAACGATGGTCAGAGGAACATAGCACATGTAGTTGCAGTTCAGCCAGAGGGCGGAGGTCAGGCCAGAGTTTATGCTCAGCGTGGGGATCAGCATGACACCGATGTGATCGCAGGTAACTTCTCGATACAGTCTTTGGGTTTGCTTTCTTTGATTGACTCTGGGTCTACACATTCCTACATATTGAGTGAGCATGCACATTCTTTGAATTTACCTTGTGAGATATTAGAGGTAGGAGTTAGTGTTACTAGTTCCTTTGGGGACACAGTAGTAGTTAGGAAGATGTACTGAAGGTGTCCGTTGATGGTTCAGGGGAACGTGTTTCCAGTGGAAATGATGGAGCTTCCTTTCTATGGTTTTGATGTGATTCTGGGTATGGACTGGCTCACGGAGCATAGAGCTAGGATAGATTTTGAAACTAAACGGATTTCTTTGAAGCTCACAGATGACTATGAGATTGTAGTGGTGGGTGAGAACGTGAAGTTCTTGTCCAATGTGGTTTCAGTGTTAGAGGCTAAGAGATTAGTTGAGTTGGGGTGTGAAGAATACTTAGCGTATGTGATAAACCCTAACATGCGCGAGGTTAGACCTCAGGACATCCGAACAGTATGTGATTTTCCTAGTGTGTTTCCGGAAGAATTGCCAGGGTTACCACCGGACAGAGAGGTAGAGTTCAGCATTGAGACTTATTCTGATTCAGCTCCTGTTTCGATTGCTTCGTATCGTATGGCACCGAAAGAATTAAAAGAGTTGAAGACTTAGTTGCAAGAATTGACAGATAGAGGTTTTATTAGGCCTAGTTCTTCACCTTGGGGTGCACCAGTGTTGTTTGTGAAGAAGAAAGATGGAAGTATGAGAATGTGTATAGATTACAGACAGTTAAATCAGTTGACAGTGAAGAACAAATACCCGTTGCCTAGAATTGACGACTTGTTTGATCAGTTGAGAGGAGCATCGGTCTTTTCGAAGATTGATTTGAGATCGGGTTACTACCAGCTAAAGGTAAGAGAGATTGATGTACCAAAGACGGCCTTTAGGTCTAGGTATGGTCATTATGAGTTTTTAGTCATGCCATTTGGATTGACTAACGCACCGGCAGCTTTCATGGACATGATGAACAAGATCTTTCATCAGTATCTAGATCAGTTTGTAGTTGTATTTATTGATGACATTTTGGTGTACTCGCGAACTGAAGAAGACCATGACCAACACTTGAGACTTGTTTTGAAGACTTTGCTAGATCATCAGTTGTATGCGAAGCTCAGCAAGTGTGAATTCTGGATCTGTGAGGTAGTCTTCTTAGGACATGTAGTGTCAGCCGATGGGATTAGAGTTGATCCGAAGAAGATTGAAGCCATTGTTGAGTGGAAGCAACCGAAGTCTGTGACAGAGGTACGTAGCTTCCTAGGATTAGCCGGATACTATAGGAGGTTTGTAGAGGGTTTCTCTAAGTTAGCCGCTCCATTGACACAGTTACTTCAGAAGAGTGTTCAGTTTGAGTGGACAAATGCAAGACAGAGAGCCTTTGAGAAATTGAAAGAAGCTTTGACCCAAGCACCGATCTTGATTCAGCCTGAGTCCGAGAAGGACTATGTAGTCTACAGTGATGCTTCTTATGTAGGGCTAGGATGTGTTCTCATACAAGACCGGAGAGTAGTGGCTTATGCCTCAAGACAGTTGAAGACCCATGAGCGCAACTATCCGACCCATGACATAGTGTTAGCTGCAGTTGTGTTTGCTTTGAAGATTTGGAGACATTATTTGTACGGTGAGAAATGCACAGTATACACCGACCACAAGAGTTTGAAGTACATTATGACTCAGCGAGATTTGAATCTCAGACAACGTAGGTGGTTAGAGCTGCTAAAGGACTACGACCTTACTATTGAGTACCATCCGGGTAAGGCCAACGTAGTGGCCGATGCATTGAGTAGGAAGGTGACCGTGGACTTGAGAGCTATGTTTGCTAGATTGAGTTTGTCCGGAGATGGTGGCTTGGTAGCCGAGCTTCAGGTTAGACCTACTCTAGGTCAGATGATTAGAGAGAAACAACTCTTAGATAGAACTTTAGCACCTCACGTGCAAGATATAGCTGAGGGTAGATCTTCAGACTACAGTTTCAGCACTGATGGGGTTTTATGTTTCAAAGACAGAATAGTTGTGCCAGAAGACAGTGACTTGAGACGTACGATCTTGACTGAAGCCCACAGTAGTCCGTTTGCTATACATCCTGGAAGTACGAAGATGTACCGTGATTTGAAGAATGAGTACTTTTGGGTTGGCTTGAAGAGAGATGTAGCCGACTTTGTGAGTAAGTGCTTAGTGTGTCAGAGAGTGAAGGCGGAACATCAGGTTCCCTCAGGTTTGTTACAACCGTTGAGAATTCCAGAATGGAATTGGGAGAACATCACTATGGATTTTGTTTCGGGTTTGCCTTTGACTCCTACGAAGAAGAACTCAGTTTGGGTGATAGTAGATCGTTTTACGAAGTGTGCTCACTTCTTGGTAGTCAACACTACATACACCTTAGATAGATTGGCCGACTTGTACATTGGTGAGATTGTTAGACTGCATGGTGTGTCGAAGTCCATTGTATCAGATAGAGATCCGCAGTTTACTTCTAGATTTTGGGAGTGTCTGCATACAGCTTTGGGTACCCGTTTGAACTTCAGCACTTCTTATCATCCTCAGTCAGATGGTCAGTCAGAGAGGGTTATTCAGATCTTAGAGGATATGCTGCGTTGTTGTATCATTGATTTTCAGGGTACTTGGGAGAAGCATCTGCCTCTCATAGATTTTGCGTACAATAACAACTTTCAGTCGAGCATTCAGATGGCTCCGTATGAGGCCTTGTATGGCCGGAAATGTAGAACTCCAGTGTGTTGGGCCGAGGTAGGACAGAAGTTGTTACCTATGCCGGATTTACTCAAGGGGACAACCGACAAGGTAAAATTGATTTTAGACTGTTTGAAGGCTGCTTCGGATAGACAGAAGACCTATGCCGATTTGAAGAGGAAGGAAGTTGAGTTCTCAGTGGGTGAGAGGGTGTTCTTGAAAGTGTCTCCGTGGAAGAAAGTGATGAGATTTGGCCGAAAGGGGAAATTGAGTTCGAGGTACATAGGACCGTATGAGATTGTGAAGAAAGTTGGTCCCGTTGCTTATCAGTTGCGTTTGCCGTCCGAGCTTGAGAAGATACATGATGTGTTCCATGTTTCGATTCTTCGTAAGTATAGGTCCGATCCATCACATGTTATGCCCGTAGAAGAGATTGAATTGAATCCAGATTTGACTTATGAAGAAGAACCAATGGAGATCTTAGCTTCTGACAGTAAGGTGTTGAGGGGTAGATCGATTGAGTTAGTGAAGGTGCGGTGGCAACGTAGAGGTGTGGACGAGGCCACTTGGGAGAGGAAGGAGGATATGGAAAAGCAGTGTTCGTATCTCTTTCAGTCAGGTAATTTTGGGGACGAAATTCCTTAAGTGGGAGAGAGTTGTAACACCCGTGTTTTGGGCCTAGGAGTTAACCGGGTTTATAGTTCGAGTCAAATAAAATTTAATTAAAACATTTCAACCTAAAATGTGGTGTAATTGAGCTTTAGTAAAAAGGGAAGGACCTATATTGCGATTTTACCCAAAACTTTCAAAAGCTAGACCACTTTATGGGAAAAGTTGTCATCTTCCTTTCCCCTCCCCCACACCCAACGTGAATGCTCTAAAACCCCACCTCAGAACCTCTCAAACCTTATTACTATTCCATTTAATATCCCTTCAAATCCAAGGTGTTTTTCAAAGGTAATTATGTTTTCTAACTCTCCTCTTTATCCCATATCCACCCATTGTCTTAGATTTCAAAGTTATGGAGTTTTGAAAATTAGGGTTTATATCAAATTTTGGGTTTTTAAGGGGATTTTCCAATTGGTTTTAATAAATTGTGTTGAGGTTTTGTTTAATCATAATGAAATACACATTATATATCAATTTGGTTGAGTTTTGATGAAAATTCGTAGTAGGCTCTTAGGGCAAACTTTGAGGTATTAAAACTTGGGTTTTTGGTGGGTTTTAGGTTGAAAACTAAGGGCTGATGGTTAGGGTATGTTAGGAGGGTGATTTGGGATGTTTTGGAGGTCATTTGGGTGTTTGGAAATGGGTGTTTCAGCCAAGGGTTGTTGGAGTACGAATTTGAGATATTTGGGGGTTTAATTTGGTTGGAAATTTTGGATGGAGTTGGTTTGAATTCAAGGTTATGTGATTATTGAATATTAGCATTGATTTTGGTTATCGGTTGTGATTTTGGTTGGCTAGAAGCAAGAGGGACCGTCGGAGAAGCTTTGGAACCGAATCCGAGTTCATATGAGGATTGTTTCGATTTTCTAAGGAAGGGCGATGAGTGGTTTCAAACTTGTTTTAAAGTTTGGTTCGAGTATGTGTAGTGTGTGTGTAAAGTGTGCTTGGTAGGCCACTTCTATTTAATTAAAGTTGTTAATTGAGCCATTGATTTCATTACATGCTTCAATGTTTGCCTATCTATGCTCTTATGAAATGTGGATGAATTGGTGCATGTATATCATGAATTGTGTATATGTGAAGGGCATGAGATGTGATTGATGATATGTGATGAGATAAATAAAATTGGCACTAAATAATTATCGGTTGTAAATGGTCGATCATTAGGATTAGTGTGCACACAAATTGAGTCAAAACGTACGTGGCCTTGATGACGTTAAGTCATCAAGGAGGAGTACAGTGATGTAACATTCCACCGGAAGCTTTTTATACATTTCTACGAGATTATGAGTGGAATCCCATCCGTAGGGCATGTGGCGATGAGTGGAATCCCGCACATGCATGGTCCGGTGATGAGTGTAATCCCACCGAGGTAAAATGTTGTTGAGGTTTAAATCCGCACAATCGGGTTAATTAAAGGTGGCCAATTAACTTGTTCATATATTGTGATATATGGTGCCGATGTATGATTGTTGATATTAATGCTTGATGCCTAGTATGATCTAAGATGCCATATTATGCCACTTGAGAGACTAGCTAGGTCTACTTGTGAAATTGTCTATGTATGTTTGATTTGAGGTTTAGGGATTACATGCTTGAACCCTGCATTGTTGTTGTTTTTCGTTTTAGAGCACCCTCACTAAGCTTATAGCTTACGCTCTCAATGTTCAACAATGCAGATCATTAGCGTGGTGTTAGCTCGGAGCAAGGCAAGAAGGGCTTTCCGAGTTGTTGCTCAAGTATGGTTAATTATGTAATAGTTAAGCAATGTGGCAAGAGGGTGTGTTTGTATGAGCTTGTATGACTCCTTTGTGATTTTGATGTTTATGCTTGACTTGGTTTGTAAGCATGATGTACCTTGCCAAATGCTTATTTTGATGTATGCCTTTTAAATGTTTAAGGTTGTTTTGATGGCATGTAAAACTATATGTGATTGAATTGGTATCTTATGCCTATTTAAGCCTTCAAGCATGCTCTTCTTGTTATTGCCTCAATGTGTTCTTGCCATGTGTGTATGATTGATTAAATCCATGTTGGTGAGTGTTTGAGTATGTTAAATCTAGGATGGATGCCTCTAGACTATGTATGTGGGTATCGTGTGCCTTTAGGGGGTCCTAAGGGACCTTTAGACTAGTCAAGACTCACCTAAGTCCCAATTTCAAAGGTTGCAGACTGCCAGCGTTTCGAAACGGGAGGGATCATTTCGGAACGGGTAGGCTTCAGGGACCCCGTATCGGAACGCATTTCGATACGGTATGGCCTTTGAAACCCCTGTTCCAAAACGCGTATCGGAACGTTTTGGCTACTGGAATTTTGAGAAATTCACGAGATGAAGGTGTTTCGAAACGGGTATAAAGGTTTCGAAATGGTAAAAATCTCGTTGACCACGAGATATTGACCGTCGTGGGCGTTTCGAAACAGTTGACTACCATTTCGATACGGCCCCTTGTACAGGCTCTGGGACAGTTGACCTAGTTAAGGCGTTTCGATACGCCTCAAGGGTGTTTGGAAACGGCTTGTTAAAAAGATTAAAATTAGGCTGTAAATAGGTTGGTTTGGGTTCGTCTGATTGTCTCGTGTATGTTGTTCCGCTGTATGATCACTTAGGATTTATTACTCCTCTAGACAAGATTAAAATAAAAAAAATTATAGGGTTGCTAACCGAGGGGGAATCCTTAAGGGGTTTTCACTCGGTTTTCCCCGTGTGGCCTACTCGGACCGGTCATCCGGCCAGACCGGGACGAGGGGGTTACAATTGCGGCCGCGTCACAGGGTCGTAGTTTGCCGCCCGCCATACCCGCCGAGGCAACATATAATAACTCATACCTTTTACAACGCAGTTTTCACACTAAGTGGAAGCATAACCATGCCTGCCTTATCAACCTGATTCACCTCTTCTCTATTACTTGTGTTTTTATTTACTTTTCTATCTCAACCAATTATTTACTTGATCTTTTACTTAACCTTGTGCAGGAACTACGAAACGAGACAAGTTGTCCAATCCTCATGGGATTCGACATATTTTATAATATAACTTGGCAGGAATGTGCACTTGCGCTCACACAAAAAGGGAACACCTACACGCCCTACAAGTTTTTGGCACCGTTGTCGGGGATTTGTAACATCGAATTTCATTTTTCAATTTCTGCACCTTTAATTTACTTTTTATTTTATTTTTTTAATCGAAAAAAATTACCGTGTCCTTTGCAAGTGCATGACCGGGGCCAACCTTAAGGTAAACCTTATCATTTACGACGATCTCAAGCGCGAATTGAGAAGGATTAAAATGGAGCTTAGGGAAATTTTAAAGACCAGATGAGATAAGGGCAAAGCAAAGGAAGAAACCATGGTAAACGAGAACCCCCAATTGATGCCATGAATGGCAGGGGCGGGCAGCATGACTTGCCGCCCAGAGGACCACAAGAACAACAGAGGCAAGACCCCCTTGATCTTCCTAAGCCGCAAAAGGTGCGGACAACTAGAGATTACCTGGAACATTACTTCCAATGTTTTAAGCCAATCCTGACAGAACCGGAGATAGAGGCAGACCATTTTGAGCTAAATCCTGTCATGTTCATCATGCTAAATACACTATGGCACTTCGGAGGGACTATCACAGAAGATGCCCGACAGCATGTACGAGGATTCCTGGAAATTTGCTGAGCATTCAAAATACATGGGGTTCACCAGGACGTACTAAGGTTAAGGTTATTTCCCTATTCACTGAGGGATAGGGCGAAACATTGGTTGAATAACCAGCCAGCCAGATCTTTTAATACATGGACGGAGCTCTGTAAAGACTTTCTAGACCGTTTCAGCCCGTCCAATGTCACTAATAGGTTGCGGAATGTGATCACAGCCTTCAAAAAAGGGGATGACAAGCCGGTGTACGAGGCATGGGAGCGGTATCAAAAAATGTTGAATAACTGTCTGTTTCACGGTCTACCGGATTGGACCCAGGTATCTATATTTTTAATGGGGTTAACTACCCAACACGAATAATGATAGATGCCTCGGTCAACGGGATCATCCTAGATAGACCTCTAGAGGAAGCACATAACTGGTGATGAAGATGGTGCAATCCCCTAGGAAGGTCCATGAAGTAAAAGTTGTTCAGCCATTTTGTGGCGAATGTGGGGGCGACCACGATTCCTCTTCCAGCACTGCATCTGCAAACTATATGGAAGGTTACGAGAGGAATAACAGGCCCGCCTAGAACACCTATAATCCTGGCTAGAGGAACAATCCCAACTTCTCCTGGAGTAACCCAAAGACAGCTGCCAACCCCCAACAGCTCCAGGGAGGCTACCAGCAGAACCACTCTCGGCAGCAGACTTAGCAGCCACAACACAACAATTCACTGGAACCTACTCTGTAAACTTTTATGAAACAAACTGGTGAATTTATTGCTCAAACAAATAAATTTATGGAAAAACTGAGTCTTTATGGGCAAGACCGAGATGAAGATGAACAACCAGGAGGCGACCATAAAGAACATAGAGACCCAATGTTGCGTTCGTGCAATACTATAAATGATACGCAAATGGTGCAAGTATATGCGTCGAACGAGTAATAAAGTGATGAGTGAGTATCCTCTCCACAGGAATTGGAGGTATTCACGATTGCCGTAACAATAAATATTAAACTTTTTGTAGATGACAATGCTACAGTAAAGGAAATGAGGTATAATAATGCTGAAGCAAAACAGTGCAGAGAAAGATGAGATAACAATATGATAGACATGTCCCCTTTCGTATGCGAAACTCACTACGGAATGACTGACTGGGAATGATGGACAACCTAACTCAAGCTTCTTAACGATACTAAGGCTCTTCATCTATCTTCTATGCTAGGCGCGATTTGCTAAGAATGCTCCTAAACTATCTCTAGCCAGGAAACTGGGAGTCAGAAATGCTACAGCAATACCTCTCGGCGTAAACTCTTAACAATCCCCTACCCTTCACGAACTATCCTTTTTAGCCCTTGAAACCTATCACTTATCTCTATGGTAGGTTAGAGTATGCCTCTCAACAGTCACTATATTGCTAATGAGGGTTCTAAGGCTAGCTCTCTCGATTACTAACCCCAACATACACTTAAAGAACAACCAACTCTCGAAGGCGCTTAAGGTAGGGCCTATCTATCAAAGCACTTACAACCCTAAGCTCTTATAACTTTAAGGAAATGAGAAATGCATAAGCAAAGCATAGAATCATGATAAACACTAAAAAAGCCATAGCATGCATTAAAAAGTACTCAAAATAAAAATCATCCATCAAACCCAAGCCACCTAAAACAGTTCGTGACTGGGCGATATCATTCAACGTATCATTGCAATAACATCGCCAAATATAAAGATGTGAAGAGAAATTGCTATAGCGACAGAAAGAAAGGTGAACTCCCTCTCTTTCATGGACTACCCGACTGTCTTAGGCTCACTACCTCTCTCGAGGCCGGTGAGGCCACTCTTTGGAGCTTCAACGATGGAGGACACCAAGTTGGAGAAGATGAAGGTGGAAACTTCTCTCTCCGTGTAACTTTCTCTCTCTTCCGCCTCTCTTTCGCTCCTCTACTTCCACTCTCTTCTTTTCCAAGATGTTTTCCTTCTATTTGTAGTGGAGGCTCCTAGGGTTTGGTGCCCTAAAGAGGCCTTGATAATCCCAAGGAATATCCACCGACAAGGTCTGTTGCGAGGGGACAAGGAGGACAGTCTGCATGTGGGTACCGGCTGCTGCACATGTCAGATCGTCCTTTCTGCATGTTCACGTGCTTTTGCAGCTCACGTGTTTCTCACATGCTGGCCAATATCCACTTATATCATGCAATAACAATTCCCGGCACAGGCTTTCTCTCTTGACTCCTTCCCTGCACATCATAACCCAAAAGCCAACCCTTTGAGCAGTATCCCTCGATATGGGCCAATAACCAACAAAGATAAAGATGCACTAGAAGAAGAAAATGCAACCTAAATACAGTCTAAATGCTATGGTATGAACTCAAGAACAAGCAAATGCTATAGGAAAAAGGTATGAAAACAAGGATATTTATGCAGTTAGCACACCCCCAAACTTAAGCTATTGCTTGTCCTCAAGCAATGAATAGAATAGAACAAAAGAACTACTATGGGAAAGATTTAACCGAGAGGATTGCTATGGCAATATTTTAGTCCTCAGAAATAACTTAGGCGAATCAATAAATATACACAACCAGACGTGAGATCCTTAGGAACATTCCTTAGGACTAAGTTGTGTGCGTGTGTGTGTGGTTGCCTTCCTCCTATACTTAAGCTGGTGAGACAAATTTTCAAGGAAGCTCCCTAGTTATACCCTAACTATGTTCTCTAGTTCTTTTCCAATTTTTAGACTCCCAAAGATATAGGTTTTCTGCTATGAAGGGTGTCAGCTCATCACACCTGTCCTTAACTCTAGATGAGCAGGGAGCAAACCTCTCACCCCGAGCTAGTAGGCAGAGTCATCCTGTGACAACTTTCATTCACTCATATGCTATAGTAAAGCTTTATTTCTTTTTTTTAACACTGAAAAAGAAAGCTATAGCAAAGCAGAGTGTCCTTCTATAGATATGCTGTAGCATTTATTCGTTTGTTTGAGCAAAGGGTTGTCTAAATTTTCCTTTAAATTCTCTAGAGTTATATATTAGAGTTTACTAGGGTTATTTCTAATTTTTTTTCTCTAAAAAACTTACTTATAGAAAGAGAGCAACTGTGTAACAATTTTCTTTTAACAACTAGATCCTAAAGTCAGTTCTAAAGATCTCAACTAGTTTTGTTTTTTAACTTAGCTCAGGCCTTTAAGATTTCATCGTCAGACATCATAAATATATTCATAGACTGTCTCTAGACTAAACATAATGCCATAGTAAAAATTTTGTTCTATCCTATAATGCATATACTAAAGAAAAATATTACTATGAACACTAACACCCCCAAACTTGAGAAATGTAGTGCCCGCAATGCATAAACTAATCTACACTATATGCCATGAAAAATGAAAAAAATGAAAAGAAAAAAGTTAGTTACCTCGTGGGTGCGGAGGCTACGTGGTGCTGCTGGTGTTGTCCATTGATGTCTCAGAGGAGTAATGGTGTGGGTTTGCTACATCGTCCACACTCTCTGAGGAAACTGACTGAGCACTAGATGAGGGCCTAACACGTCCATCAACATGTTTGATCCGTGTTTTTGGTCAGGATGTTGTAGCATCCTCGGTTCGCGCTGGTGTCAACTCAATTGTTTGTGTTGTAGTGGTTTCGTTCTGAGGGGTTTCCTCATGATCACTTGATATGTGTTCTGGCTCAGGAAGTGGGTTTTCTGGTCGTGAAGGTTTAGGATTAGTTGCCTTTCTGGTACGTTTCCTTTTCTTGGCCGGAGAGGCTGCTGGGTCAGTTTCTTCTGTAGTGGGTGGAGCAGACGAAATTTCTTGTTCTGTTTGGGCAGCAAGAGTTTCGGGCATCTTCTTTCTCGGAGTCTTCTTCTTGGCAGCAGGTTGGACGGAGCTAGGGTCACTGTGGGACATTGTGCTTGTTGTAGCAGTGGTGGGGGATTACACTAACTCTACATGGAATAGTGGAAAAGAGACGTTCTGGTCCGGTATGAGTTTGCTTAACCAGGATGCTATGGCACTATCGCGGTGTTGGGCATATATGAAGTACGCCCGCTGGTGTGCCTTCATTAGGCTGAGCTCAGTGCTTTGTTCTTTTGTTGTTGCCACCAATGCTGCTACTCTTGCTGCAACAAAACTTTTAGCTCCTCCCTCCACTATTTGCTGAGGCATGTCTTCATTAAATCCTCGGAGTTCCGTAACGAGAGCTGGAGTCAAACATGTCTTTCCTGAAAGATTTGTATCTACAATATCGTTTATGAAGACGTATTTTCTTTTACACAAGGCAATAATCAGGTTAGGGAAAACAATGGGACTACAGGGTCGTTTCAAACAAGCATATACCTCATCCACTATTATCTTTCCTATGTCAATGTGTCTACCATGTATTATCGAGTGAATGAGAAAAAGTCTAGAGATGTGGACGGTGGCAGTGTGTAGTGTAGGCATATAAGCTTATGTCTAACAAAGTGGTTCCATACCTTTGCCTCAGGTTTGAGGCGTCCTCTCTCGACTGGCTTGTTATTGTCCAGCACCGTTCCTTGAAAACATATGTTCTCTAGCACCTCGCGCTGCGTCTGCGCGTCCATTGTCATCACAAAAGAAGTGTGACGGTCTACAATGTGCTTTAGCCCATAGAACTTGTTGATTGCTGCGGCAGTAAACTTTATCTGCTCTTCTCGCACATGAACTGTAGACTGTGTTGGACTTGTGAGGTGTGCATAGAACTGCTTTACAAGTGTTGTACAAATCTCCTCAGGGTGAGCAGCGAAGGTTTTCCATCCATGTGTGCCAATGACGTCTATTATAGACTGATCGAACTAATCTTCTTCGTCTTTAGGGTATTTGAACCCTAGTTCTGGAAGAACATTCCTATCTTTGAGCTTTTTCCATCTCTCCTTTGATGCCTCGTCAAGAAATTTAGAAATTTCTAGGACTGGTTATTGTTTGGGACGGTCGGAAGTCTCAGAAGGGCGTTCTTACAACGACCCATGGAGTTTTTGTTGAAAAAATGGGGAGGATTGGATATGTGAAGGGAAAGAAAATGGTGAAAGGTGTTTTGTGCGTTTGGGAGGAAATCGAAGGGATGAAGGGAAAAGTTTTTTAAGTGTTGAAGAAGATGAAGAAGGTGAAGGGGACGGTTGATGATGATGAGGAAAATATGAGGGGGTTGAAATAGGTGGGGAAAATGAACAATTAATTGAAGAGGGGAGGTGATGGGGACATGTGTCAATTTTAAGAGAGAGAGAAAAATCTTTTGGAGTTAATGTGATGCTGACGACTAGAGAGAGAATATGGGTTTATGTGGCTAGGGTTTCTCCTCATTAAATAGATGAACATTCTCTCTCTTGCCTTTTGTTTTTCTCTCTCTTTTTTAATTCATCTTCCCCACTTTTCGGATAAAACCTCCTTATCTTTTTTCTTTTCCCCCTTTTCTTTCGTCCCTCCAAAAGTGGATAAAAACAAACTCCATGTCCTTCTCCCTTTTGCTACCAACTCTGTAGACGGCACACTCTCCTGCCATGTACCTGACTTTGTACTAGGAAAGAGAAAGCCTTGTACGAGGGTCACGTGAAAAGATATGTAAATTAAAAGCAAAGATAACATAAAACTAGAGTAAAAAGAAAAGCATTATTTATGGACATGCTATAGCATAAAAGATAGAGTTTAGAGATGCAAACTTTCAAGGATCGTGAAGATCCAGGTGTGACTTGTCTCTGAGGATAGGGGCTCCACTGTACACCTTCAAGCGTTGGCCATTGACCTTGAAGACTTCACCGTCGTCCAACTTCTTGATATCCACTGCGCCATGAGGGTACACCTTGTGTATGATGAATGGTCCTGACCATCTCGATTTCAGCTTTCCAGGAAAAAGCTTTAGCCTGGAGTTGTAGAGAAGCACTTGTTGACCTTATGAGAAATGTCTGGGCAAAATGTGTTTGTCATGCCAACTCTTGGTTTTCTCCTTGTAGATGCGAGCATTCTCATATGCTTGGGCTCTAAATTCCTCCAGCTCGTTAATCTCTAGCAACCTCCTTTCACCAGCAAGTTGGGCATCCATGTTAAGTTTCTTGATTGCCCAATAAGCTTTGTGCTCAAGCTCCACGGGTAAATGTCACTCCTTTCCAAATACAAGCTTGAAGGGTGACATGCCTAAAGGTGTCTTGAAGGTTGTCCTATATGCCCAAAGTGCTTCATCCAACTTGGGGGACCAGTCTTTTCTCTTAGCATTAACCACCTTCTCCAAGATTTTCTTGATTTCTCGGTTGGAAACTTCAGCCTGTGCATTTGTCTGCGAATGATATGCTGTAGCAATCTTGTGCCTGACTCCATTGCGATGTAATGCTTTAGCAATAAGCTTGTTTTCAAAGTGAGTTCCTTCATCACTGATGATGGCTCGGGGTGCTATGAACCTAGTGAAGATGTTCTTGTGAAGAAACTTCATGACTGTCTTGGAGGAGTTCCTTGGGGTGGCAACAACCTCCACCCATTTTGACACGTAATCGACTGCTAGCAAAATATATAGATATCCATATGATGCGGGAAATGGACCCATGAAGTCAATTCCCCACACATCAAAGATTTCAAGCTCTAGAATATTTTGCAACGGCATTTCATTCTGCCTGGAGATGTTCCCCGTTCTTTGGCATCTGTCACAAGTCTTGTAGAACTCGTGTGCGTTCTTAAAAGGTGTAGGCCAATAGAATCCTGCTTGAAGAACTTTTGTATCAGTTCTAGTACCACCAAAATGCCCTCCACACGGTGATGAATAACAATGATACAGAATGTTATGATATTCTTCTGTTGGAACACATCTCCTTATGATCTGATCAGGACATTGCTTGAACAAGTAGGGTTCATCCCAATTGTATAATTTTGCATCATGTATGAATTTCTTGAGTCCCTGGCGAGATAAATCAGGAGGCAAAATACCACTAACAAGATAATTAACAATATCAGCATACCACAGAATTGATGTAGCAGCTAACAGTTTCTCATCAGGGAATTCCTCCTTAATTTTAGTTTCACTGCCTTGTGTGATAGCATTTTCTAGCCTAGATAAATGGCCAGCTACCTGGTTTTCACATCCTTTCCTATCTCTAACTTCTAAGTCAAATTCCTGTAGCAAGAGTATCCACCTAATAAGTCTAGGTTTAGCATCCTTTTTAGTTACTAAGTACTTAATGGCTGAATGATTGGTATGAACTATGACCTTAGTGCATATCAAGTATGACCTAAACTTATCAAAGGAAAATACTACAACAAGCAATTCTTTTTCAGTAGTGGTGTAATTGATTTGTGCATCATTCAGAGTGTGACTAGCATAATAAATAACATGAAAGAGTTTACCTCGGCGTTGTCCAAGTACTGCACCAAAGACGTAGTCACTTGCATCACACATCAGCTCAAACGGCTCGTTCCAATCAGGTGGAATTACAACGAGTGCTGAGATAAGCTTCTCATTCAGTTCTTGAAATGCACTATAGCAATCTTTGTCAAACAAAAATGGTCGATTTTGTTGTAGCAAATTGCATAGCGGCTTTGAGATCTTCGAAAAATCCTTGATGAATCTCTGATAGAAGCCAACATGCCCTAGGAAGCTTCTTACTCCCTTGACAGTAGTGGGGGGAGGTAGTTTTTCGATGACCTCAACCTTTTCTTTGTCAACTTCTATCCCTTCCTTCGAAATCTTGTGGCCTAAGATAGTTCCTTTCGTTACCATGAAATGGCACTTTTCCCAATTGAGCACAAAGTCAGCTTCCTCACACCTCTTTAAGACCTTGGCGAGATTGCCCAAGCATGTGTCGAAGTCGTCTCCGGAGATCGAGAAGTCATCCATGAAAATTTCTAAAAAATCCTCGACAATGTCTGAAAAGATAGCCAACATACATCTTTGAAAAGTTGATGCAGCATTGTAGAGACCAAAGGGCATTCTCCAAAAAGCACAAGTTCCATAAGGGTATGTGAAAGTCATCTTCTCTTGGTCTTCGGGTGCTATAACAATCTGATTGTACCCAAAATACCCATCGAAGAAGCAGTAGAATGCCTTGCCCACTAGTCGATCCAACATCTGATCAATGAATGAGAGGGGAAAATGGTCATTCTTGGTCGCCTTGTTGAGCTTCCTATAGTCCATGCAAATCCTCCACCCCGTGACGGTTCTAGTAGGCAATAGCTCATTCTCCTCGTTGCTTACCACAATCATGCCTCCCTTCTTTGGTACACATTGCACCGGGCTGACCTATGAGCTATCGGATATCATGTAGATTACTCTAGCATCCAGCCACTTGATTATTTCTTTCATCACTACATTCTTCATGATTGGGTTTAGTCTCCTCTAGGGCTCAACTGAATTGTTGTGACAATCATCAAGCAAAATTTTGTGCATACATATAGCAAGGTTTATACCCTTCAAATCAGCCATAGTCCACCCTATTGCTTTTTCATGTTGTAACAACATATTTACTAAACTAGTTTCTTGCTTAGGTGTGAGACTAGATGAGATTATCACATGAAAAGTTTCATTGCTCCCTAAGTAAACATATTTAAGATGTGATGGCAAAGGTTTCGGTTCTAAAGAAGGTGCATGCTCAAGGGAAGGTTTAGGAGGTACAAATTTTGAAAAATCAAGAGGTTCAAAGTGCGTACCTAGTCTAGGCTCAAGTCGATTAGACTGCTCCAGTTCTCTTGAGAGCTCTTCTTGGTCTGAATTATCATCTTTGCAGAGTGCTTCAAACTCTTCCATTTGCATCTCATTGCTACAACAAAACTCATCAGTCATATTCTATGTTGTAGCATCTACATATTGGCGTACTCCTGGGTTGTTTGCATACTTGAGGGTGTCATGAATATTGATCGTAACTTTCTGATCAGCCACTCGCATCATGAATTCACCCTTCTCACAATCAGTCAAAGCTCGCCCGGTGGCTAAAAATGGCATTCCCAAGATAATGGGTGTGTTGCTATCAGCTTCATAGTCGAGGATTAAGAAGTCGACTGGAAAGATAAATCTGTCCACTTTTACCACAACATCTTCAACTCTCCATTCTGGGTGAACATGAGAATGATCTGCTAGCTGTAGCACAACCTTGGTGGGTTGTACCTCTCAAATTCCCATTTTCAGAAAAATCGACTTAGGCATCAAGTTAACACTTGATCCCAAATCACAAAGTGCTCTTCCAACAAACTTGTCACCAATAGAACACGGGATAGCAAAACTACATGGGTCCTTCCTCTCAGGTGGCAGCTTGCTCCACATAGAATAGCATTCTTCTGCTATAGCGACAATTTCTTGCTTCTCGACATTCCTCTTTTTCGTGACTATATCCTTGAGGAACTTGGCATATGTTGGCATCTGATCAATGGCCTCCAAAAATGAGACATTGATATGTAATTTGTCCAGGATATCCACAAATTTCTGGAACTGAAGGTCTTCCTTCTGCTTCTTGAATCGTTGAGGAAAAGGAGGAGGGGGTCTGACTTCATTTGTCTGAACTAGTGGAGTTACATCTCTTGTTGTAGCAAAAGTAGGCTCCTCCTCTGGTGTTTCTGTTGCTATGACTTCCCCACCCTTCTCTTCAACTGAAGGATCTTGTAAGTTATCTTCTTCTTGAGGCAAGTTGGGATGAGAGTCCTTATTCTCTTTTCCCCCAAAATTGTCTTCCTTGCTAATTTCCTTGCCACTCCTTAATGTGAGTGCGCTGCATTGTTCCTTGCTATGGTGCTTAGTGGCTTCAGTGTCACTAGGCAGACTTCCTTATGGTCGCACATGCAAGGTTTGATCTATCTGACCAACTTGTGTTTCTAAGGCTTGTAGAGAGGAACTATGGCTTTGCAATAAGGATCCTTGATTTTTAATGTTTGCGGCATGATTTTGTAGCAAAACTTTCGTGGTTCCCATGAAATCTTTTGTCATAGCCATAAATTCTTTGAATGTAGTCTCCAACGAACTGTTAGATGAAGATGCAGCTCCCTTGTGACCTTGCCATTGCATCATCTGATTAGAAGATGGTGCTTCGATCAGATTTTGCTATGGCGCTGACTGAGTAGAATTACTGTGCCCTTGATTACCCTAACTAAAATTTGGATGCTGACGCCATCTTGGGATGTAGGTATTGGAGTATGGATTGTTGTTGCGGTTTTAATTCCCCACATAGTTGGCTGACTCTTGATTGTTAGGGCATTCACTCAAATGGTGATTGCCATCACATATGAGACATGAGGTTGTGGACTTCACTTCCTTGACTTCGTTGGGAAGTTGGAGGTTCTTTAGCATTTTTGTGATAGCAGCTAACTGGGTGGCTACCGAGTCATCAGCTTTACTGTCTCGACCTACTTGGGTTCTCCTCCCCGTTCCAAGTCTTGTGGTCAGAAACTGGTAATCATTGTTGGCTACCCTATCAAGAATGTCAAATGCTTCCTCCGGTGATTTGTCTAACAAGGTCCCATTTGCTGAAGCATCTAGCATCATCCTTGTAGGCGCATTGACCCCATTATAGAACATAACCACTTGGGTCCAGTCATGAAAACCATGATTTGTGCACTTCCTCAATAATCCCTTGAAGCGATCTTAACACTCATACATGGATTCGTCATCAGCTTGACGAAAAGAAGCAATATCATTTCTCAAATGAGTGTTTCTATTTGGTGGATTATACCGTAGCAGAAAACTTTTGCATAGATCTGTCCAAGTCTCCATTGATCCAGCTGGCACTCCACTTAGCCATGCTCTAGCACAATCACGTAAAGAATATGGAAACAATTTAAGCTTTAGCACATCCTTGTGCACTCCTTGTTGTCTAAACGAGTCAGAAACTTCCAAGAAAGCACAAATATGTTGTCTTGCATCTTCGTAAGGCATACCTCCAAACTGACCAATAGTGTTCAGCATGTTGAACATAACAGGTTTAAGCTCGAACTGGGCTGCCTGAATTTCTGGAGCTACTATTTTAGGATAGAGATCGTCCAAGATAGGAGTCAAATGATCTCTAATTGCTCGTGGTCGAGCTGCTTCTCCCTGTCCATTTCCCATAGCATCTCCATTACCTTAAGGTGGTGGTTTTTCTCTGTTCATGTTTCTATAATCTTCTCTTCAAACACGTCTCCTAAGTCTCAAGAAATGCTCAATTTCAGAAATAGGTGATTGCAGGGGTCCTCTAGGTCGCCTTCTGGTCATACACTAGCAAGACACCTGAAAAGAAAAATGAAAAGCTTAAAATAAATATGTGAAAAAACAAAAAGAACAAACGATAAAAACAAAAACCGTAAACAACCAATTTCCAATCCCAGGAAACGACACCAAAAACTTGTTGCGTTCGTGCAGTACTATAAATGATACGCAAATGGTGCAAGTATACACGTCGAACGAGTAATTAAGTGATGAGTGAGTATAGTCTCCACAGGGATATGAGGTATTCACGGTTGCTGTAACAATAAAGATTGAACTTTTTGCAGATGACAATGCTATAATAAAGGAAATGAGGTATAATAATGCTAAAGTGAAATAGTGCAGAGAAATATGAGATAACAATATGATAGACACATCCCCTTTCGTATGCGAAACTTAGTACGGAATGATTGGCTGGGAATGATGGACAACCTAACTCAAGCGTTTTAATGATACTATGGATCTTCAGCTATCTTCTATGCTAGGCAGGATTTGCTAAGAATGCTTCTAAACTATCTCTAGCCATGAAACTGGGAGTCAGAAATGCTACATCAATACCTCTCGGCGTAAACTCTTAACACTCCCCTACCCTTCACGAACTATCCTTTTTAGCCCTTGAAACCTATCACTTATCTCTAAGGTAGGTCAGAGTATGCCTCTCAACAGTCACTCCATTGCTAATGAGGGTTCTAAGGCTAGCTCTCTCGATTACTAACCCCAACATACACTTAAAGAACGACTAACTCTCGAAGGCGCTTAAGGTAGGGCCTATCTTTCAAAGCACTTACAACCCTAAGCTCTTATAACTTTAAGGAAATGAGAAATGCATAAGCAAAGCATAGAATCATGATAAACACTAAAAAAGCCATAGCATGCATTAAAAAGTACTCAAAATAAAATCATCCATCAAACCCAAGCCACCTAAAACAGTTTGTGGTTGGGCGATATCATCCAACGTATCATTGCGATAACATCACCAAATATAAACATATGG
Organism: Hibiscus tridactylites; assembly: GCA_958450335.1. Lineage (NCBI taxonomy): Eukaryota > Viridiplantae > Streptophyta > Magnoliopsida > Malvales > Malvaceae > Hibiscus > Hibiscus tridactylites. The sequence continues at coordinate 33,679,579 of OY288292.1, read as the reverse complement.
AGAGAAATTGCTATAGCAACAGGAAGAAAGGTGAACTCCCTCTCTTCCATGGACTGCCCGACTGTCTTAGGGTCACTGCCCCTCTCGAGGCCGGTGAGGCCACTCCTTGGAGCTTCAACGATGGAGGACACCAAGTTGGAGAAGATGAAGGTTGTTGCGTGTAAAAGAGTCTATCGCAATTGTAGTGCAAGTTTACACGACGCAAGTAGTAAAGTGATACGGAAGTATCGGATATCGTCTCCACAGGGACTGGGCCAATAGCTTCACCTAGAATTACTGCACGAGAGTAAAGAAAATAATTGAGAAGTTGTCACGAGAATAATAAAGAAAACTTAAATAAAAGAGTAGAGAAATCAAGATAGAGAGAATGGGCTGGTATTGAATTGCTCAGTAGTGCAGGTATTGCTAAGTCTAGGAAATCCAGTTCTGTCGTCGTCGCCGTCGCGGCGGCAGTCTGTTGCTTGTCGCGGTAGCGAACACTCAACTCTGTACTTCAAGTTTGGCAAGAATCCCTGCTGTGCCTTGGCCTATCCCTAGGTCCAAGTCTGTCGATGAACATGTCTTTGATGATACCTCCCGGCGTGAATCGAAGTATGAACACCGATGTTGTTGAATTCTTCTTTAGCCACTTAACCTCGTCCTATCCCTAGGTCCGAGATAGTTCAACTATAAACTAGAGAACTCGCACTTATTCCTTTCGTATACTTAACTCTCCCGATATTAAGTAAATAGATAACCTCGCAATGCTCTCCCGATACTCTTGCAAGATGTTAATAACCAGAATAAGAGAACTTGAAGTTTATTTTATTGAACTGAAAATTCCTAAAACAAAAGCAACCCTTGCAACTACTTTACAAAACAACTCGTGGCCCTAAGGGGAATTTAGAACATGATGGGAGGATGAAAACGGCTAGGGTTTTGGGAAGAAGGCTAGAGATGGGTGATGTCCTCTCTAGGTCGAAATACATGCCCTTATATAGGCTTTGGGTCCAAGTTTTCTAAAATAGCAAGAATACAACTTTAAATTAAAGTAAAACTATAATAAAGACTAAATATTCAGAGAATCTAACTATTAATCGTCCTCCTTCTTGCTTGGGATTTTCTCTCCTTGAACTTTGGGCTTGGCATTCCTTCCGATCTAGGGCTTGGAAAAATATAATGGTTTTCCACGACAGACGGGCTTAATTTTCTCTATCTGTCGAGGTCCACTTTGCTTCTTCTCCTCAAAACTGCTGTCGTCCTCTACTGTCACGGCGGCAACCATGGCAGCATCGTCCTCCTTGACTGCTCGTCTAGTTCCAGCTCTTCTGCTTCACTGCCCAGCGCCTGCCTCTTCATCTGCTACAGCAGCAACCTGCAAAAGCAACCAATTTCAGTAGAAACTGTGCCTTTTAATATATTTGTGATGTCTAACAGTAAACTAACCTAAATGCAATGAATTATGCTTGAATGCAGCAGAAATATGGGTTAAATAGGGGGTAAATAATAGAACTTTTACACACTCAACACACCCCCAACCTCAAGTTTTTGCTTGCCCTCAAGCAATTCAGACCTAAAAGAAAAATAAAATGTTTTTGTTTTGGCTTAAAAATAGTGAACTTTCCCTTACCCTCCATTCGTTCTCTGTGACGGCAGCACCCTGTCGGATAACCTAAGATTTGTCTGGAGTCTCACTATAGTCCTCGTGCAGTGTGTGCATGCTTGTGAACAATTATATTCCAAGACTCTCTTAGTTTCACTAGAATATTTCAGCTTCTAACTTGAATTTTTATGCCAAAGTTTATCTTTTGAAGGCATTTCTTATGCTCCTTTGATTTTTTTTGTTTTGACTCGATTTCACTATTTTTTAAGCTAGAGTTTCACTAGAGCCAGTTTTAGGCACCTCTAGCTAACTTCCTAGAGCCAGTTTCGGGCACCTCTAGGGCTGTTGAGTCTCTTTTGCTAAACTTATTTCCTAGAGCCAGTGTTAGGCACCTCTAGGGGCTATTCAAGTGCTAAGCTTCTTATTCTAGTTGACTAGAAGAGTTCTAAGCAGTATAACAGTCACAAATGTGTTTAAGTTTTCAGAACTATAGAAAGGCTCTAAACTTCTCCTAAAACTATCCTAAAGGCACTGCCACGACAGAGCTGTCACGACAGGTAAGTTCAGTTTACAGACTTAAGCCAAAATTTTCATATTTTCATTTTTTTATAACATAAATAAACTAAGTAAAGACACAATTTTAAGACTAAAATGGACTCCATTAATGGAGGGATGCCACCCCCAAACTCGAGGGTTGCATTACCCTCAATGAAAATGACAAGATAAAAAAAACAGTACATCACAAAATATATAGGCAGGCAGCAAAATAAAATAAGAAACTTAAATTTTTAATCGCTGTCATCACTGCTGCTGCTGACTCTGATCTGGCGGCGGGCACGAGCTTTTGAAGCTGGCTGGCGGATGGGGGAGGCATATGTGTTCTTTGTTTTGGCCTCCCTCGGTGGTTGAATCCTGGTTGGGGAGATATGAGGGGGTTTCTCCACAACCTAGACTTCTGAGCTGCTATTGCTGTCTGCACCGCTGTTGCTGTCACTGCTGCTGGCTCTTGTCATATTGTGTTTGTCTGCCATTCGCTTCTGCCTTTTCACCGGTGTAAACTCATTCGAGAGATTCCTCTTAATATAGGGTTCATTGTCGCTTGCGGCCCAAACAAAGGAGGAAGAAAAACCGGCAATGAAGGCGTCAAACTCTTCTGAGGGCATTATGCGTTTCGTTCCATGGGCAGAAGTCTCAGCACGGTTGCTGCCAGCGGCTGTCGGGGCAGGTGTTGGTGTTGATGCTATAGAGGGTGTCCGTGGTGTGGCAGCAGGTATTGGGGTGTGGGCAGGGGTTGGGACAGTAAAATAATGTGCAGGGAAGGCAGGGGTTGGGACAGTAAAATAATGTGCAGGTTCAGTCTCTGGCTGCTCTGTCGTGTCTGCTGTCGTGGCAGCTGGATCAAATGATGACAGAGGGGTGGCAGCAGTCAGCTCCATTAGGCTCAGTATGTTCTTGTCCGTCCATCCCTTTCCTTGGACTCGAAGGTCGGTGGTAGCTTCAGGTATGCCATGGCCGCGACAGAGGGCTGTGATGAGGTATGGGAGGTAGAGCGGTCCCGTCGGCCGGTGTGCACATTCCAAGATACTCTCACGGATATAGCTGCCCATGTTAATGGGCCTCTCATGTAAAATGGGGTGAATTAAGGCTAACCTGGGCTGGTCGACCATGATATTGTGTGACGACGGCATGATACGCTTTTTAATAAAAGCCTTCCATAATTTAGCCTCTGGCAGTAGTTGAGTCCTCTTTACCGTCCTTGGGTTCTTGCGGCTGGTATTCCACTGAGTTCTCTCATCTGTCAGCTCTGGCATGACAACATCATAGGCAGCATGGTCAAGGGTGTTGAGGAACTGTTGGTGGGCATCGTCGTTGCTGCCGACGTAGAATCCGTACAGTGTGTTAATGTATTCAGCTTTGAACGGCACTTCCTTTCCTCGTACGATCACCGCTGTCGTCGTCCTGCTGTTAATGGCAGCGTAGAATTCTCGTACCAATGAGACGTTCATCTCCTCAGGCTGTTCGGCAAAGATTTGCCACTATAGAGCTCGAATTTTTCGGGCTATGAACGGCTTTAGGCCCAGATTTTCCTCCTTTGACGTGTAAATGAATCCTCTTTCTTCCCAAATATCTCTGATTTGAAATGAGCGTGGGGTGGTTGCTGTCGGTGTGGAGCTGGAAGCAGCATTCCTACGAGTATTTCTGGAAGACATTGTTGCAAGGGTTGTGAAAATGAAAATGAAAGCAAGTAAAATCTAGAGGAAGCAAGTAAGAAGAGTAGAAGTGAGTGAAAATGAAAACTGATACGGGGTTTATATAGAAAAGGATTTGCTGCCCGTTGGAGCTGTAACGACAGGCGCGAATAACGGGGCCAGCTGTTACGCGGTAGCGTGTCTGACGCGTCTGTCACGCGTTTCTGTGTCTGCTGCGCTTCTGTGACGCGTTTCCGTGTCTGTCGTGACAGCGTGTTGACAGCCTGTATTTTCCACGTCTGTCGCGGTAGCTGTAACGACAGGCTCTAAAATTTGGGCTTTGTTGGTCTGGTGGATGGATGGTGGGCTGAGTTCACTTCTCTTGTTCTTCTTGACTCCTTTATTTCCTAAAAACAGAAAACATAAAAACATTATTCGAATAAAATAAATCTTATTTCCTAATAAATAATAAGTAATAATAAAAATAAAAATAAAAATAAAAATAAAGATTAGGTTAAATTAGGAATGCCAGGTGGGGCATCTCCTAAGGTAACCACTTCCTGCATTCTTGGGGCTTCAGTCCCCTGATAATGCTTCAAGCGTTGTCCGTTGACTTTGAATTGGTGCTTGTCTTTTAAAGATCTGATCGTGATGGCACCATGGGGAAAAACCTGTATGACTTGGAACGGGCCAGACCATCTAGATTTCAGCTTCCCTGGAAAGAGTTTTAATCTAGAGTTAAATAACAATACAAGCTGCCCTGGACAGAACTGTCGTGGCAGCAACTTCTTGTCATGCCACTTCTTAGTTTTATCCTTGTAAATTCTTGCATTGTCATAGGCCATTGTCCGGATTTCTTCAATTTCATTCAGATCTAATAGCCTTTTCTGCCCTGCCTTGTCTAAGTCCATGTTCACTGCCTTGATTGCCCAATATGCTCTGTGCTCTATCTCGACAAGTAAATGGCATGTTTTCCCGTAAATCAATCGGTAAGGAGACATTTCCAATGGAGTTTTAAAGGCTGTCCTATAAGCCCATAATGCATCATTAAGGAGTAAAGACCAATCTTTCCTAGTTGGCTTGACCATCTTCTCAAGATTGTTCTTAACTTCCCTGTTGGATATTTCAGCTTGTCCATTGGTCTGTGGGTGATATGCTGTTGCGATACGATGCTTGACCCCATACTTCTTCAAGGCAGCAGCAATAACCCTGTTGTCGAAATGTCTCCCTTCTTCACTGATGATCGCCTTAGAGATGCCAAATCTGGAAAATATGTTTTTGTGTAAAAACCTTTGAACTGTCTTGGCATCGTTCTTTTGAGTGGCGATAGCTTCAACCCACTTAGATACATAATCTACTGTCAGGAGGATGTATAGATTCCCACATGAAGATGGGAATGGTCTCATAAAATCGATCCCCCAAACGTCGAAGATCTTGACTTCAAGAATATTCTGCAGCGGCATCTCGTGTCTCCTTGAGATGTTTCCTGTCCGTTGGCACTTGTCACAACTCTTGTAGAAAATTTGAGCATCTTTATATAGTGACAGCCAATAAAACCCTGATTGCAGCACCTTGGCAGCAGTTTTGTTGCCTCCTAAGTGTCCTCCATACTGTGAAGCATGGCAGTGATGAAGTATGTCTTCTTGCTCCTCCTATGGTACGCATCTCCTTATAACCTGATCTCCACAGATTTTGAAAAGAAGAGGTCCGTCCCAATAATAATGCTTAACATCATTTTGGAACCTCTTCCTGGCTTGATAATTAAGGTCAGGGGGAATTATTCCGCTAACTAAAAAATTAACGAAATCAGCATACCAGGGGAGTTCAGTAGACTTACCTGCCGCCATGGCTGTCGCGGCAGTGACTGCGGCAGCAAAGAGCTGCTCATCTGGGAAGGTCTCCAATATGTTTGTCTCATCTATCGGTAGACTCTTCCCCTTCTCCAACCTCGACAAGTGATCTGCCACTTGATTTTCTGTCCCCTTTTTGTCCTTGATTTCAAGGTCGAATTCTTGCAATAGCAGGATCCAACGTATCAATCGAGGCTTTGCATCCTTTTTTGGGAACAGATACTTCATGGCAGAGTGGTCTGTGTGCACTATGACCTTCGTTCCAAGTATATAAGAACGGAACTTGTCAATGGAGAATACCACAGCTAATAACTCTTTCTCTGTGGTGGTGTAGTTCACTTGGGCGTCGTTCAGTGTTTTGCTGGCATAATATATGACATGAAAAAGTTTGTCTCTTCGCTGCCCAAGTGCTGCCCCAACAGCATAGTCACTAGCATCACACATGATCTCAAATGGCTGTGTCCAGTCTGGTGGCTGTACTATTGGAGCTGTTACCAGCTTTTCCTTCAGAACCTTGAATGCTTCAGTACATTCATCATTAAAGTCGAAGGGTCGGTTATGCTCCAGAAGATGGCATAAGGGCTTGGTGATTTTTGAAAAGTTCGCAATGAACCTCCGATAAAAACCAGCATGTCCCAAAAAACTTCTGATTCCCTTGATTGTGGTGGGCGGCGGCAGCTTTTCGATCACTTCTATCTTGGCTCTGTCGAATTCCATGCCACGACAGCTAATCGTATGGCCAAGGACTATCCCTTCATCCACCATGAAGTGACATTTTTCCTAGTTTAAAACTAAGTTTGCTTTTTCACATCTTTCGAGTACCTTTTGTAGGTTGCCTAGCCAGCTGTCAAAATTGTCTCCAAAGACTGAAAAGCCATCCATAAAAATCTCTAGGAAGTCCTCCACCATATCGGAGAATATGGCCATCATGCACCTTTGGAAGGTGGCATGTGCATTGCATAGTCCAAATGGCATTCTCCTAAAAGCGTATGTTCCATAGGGGCATGTGAATGTCATCTTTTCTTGATCTTCCGGTGCGATAGCTATTTGATTGTAACCTGAATAACCATCAAGAAAACAATAGTAAGGTTTACCCGCTAGTCTATCAAGCATTTGATCAATAAAGGATAAAGGAAAGTGGTCCTTTCAGGTAGCTTTTTTAAGCTTTCGATAGTCCATACAAACCCTCCAACCGGTCACAGTCCTGGTTGGGATTAACTCATTGTTTTCGTTGGTCACCACGGTCATTCCTCTTTTCTTGGGAACACATTACACCGGGCTCACCCATTTGCTGTCCGAGATGGCGTAGATTATTCCAGCATCTAACCATTTGATTATCTCTTTTCGCACCACCTCTTTCATCGCATGGTTTAGCCGCCTTTGAGCATCTATAGTCGGCTTATGATCATCCTCGAGAAGGATTTTATGCATACAAAATGCCAGACTAATGCCTTGAATATCAGTTATCGTCCATCCAATAGCCTTTTTGTGCTGCTGCAGCATCCCTATTAATTGTTGTTCCTGTTCCTGCATCAACTTGGAAGAGATGATTACAGGCAATGTATCATTTAAACCAAGAAAAGCATATTTTAGCTGCCCTGGCAGGGGCTTAAGATCTAAGGTAGGGGGCTCAACAGTTGATGGCTTTTGGATTGCATGGTTATCCGAGGTATAATTTAAAGGCTCGAATAACTTACCTAGACAATTGCCTATCCAGTTTACCTCCTCCTAATCTTCAGTATCAGATGCATCAGATTCTGAGGAGTTGCTGTCGCCGGTGCTGTCGTGACAGTTATGTAAGTGGCTGCCGAGGCAGTGACAAATTTTGATGTCGTGACAGCCCGACCTGATGCAGGGTTGGTCAAGGGTAACTTCAGTGATAACCTTGCATTCTTCTTCTTCTGCATCAGCATGCTTCATAGCTTGGAGAACATTCAACTTTATTTCTTGACCGTTCACTCGCATGGTGAGTTCTCCTTTTTCCACATCAATTAGTGATCTTCCCGTGGCTAAGAAGGGTCGCCCCAAGATGATTGTTGCGTTTTCATCTACTTCACAATCTAAAACAAGAAAGTCAGCAGGAAAAATAAATTTATCCACTCTTACCAGAATATCTTCGATTTTTCCTTCCGGATGAACGTAAGAGCGGTCTGCCAGCTGCATAATTACTATTGTGGGCCGAGCTTTTCCAATACCTATTTTCTGAAAAACAGATTTTGGCATTAAATTTATACTAGCACCAAGATCACAAAGTGCCTTACCCACATATTTATCTCCGATTGCACATGGTATTATGAAGCTCCCCGGATCCTTCTTTTTCTAGGGTGGAAGCTTGTGCAAAATACTCATGCATCCTTTTGTCATCTTAACTGTTTCAAATTCCCCAAGTCTAGATTTCTTCGACATGGCATCCTTGAGAAATTTGGCGTAACCGGGCATCTCCCTAACGGCATCTAACAGTGGAATGTTGATATGAACCTGCTTAAAAATATCATAAATCTTTTTAAGCTGTGATTCTTGCTTCAATTGTTGTAACCGTTGAGGAAAAAGAGGTGGGGGACGATAATCAGCAATACGTCCTTCCCACTGCATACGAATCTGAGGAGGTTTGGGTTCATCATCTTTCTCCTCTGTCGCTTCTACTGTCGTGACAGGCTCATCGGCAGCAGGCTGTTTGTTACCTGTCAGGGTAGCTTCCTCGGTAGGTATGTCCACAGCTGGTTTCTTCACTGTTTCAGCTTCCTTCTCTGGCTCTGGTAGTTTCTTCCCACTCCTAGTAGTAATGGCTTTACACTGCTCATGTGTGGGCTCCCTAGCATTTTCAGTATTGCTAGGAAATCCGCCAGTCTGCCTTGGGTTGATATGTTGGGAAACCTGACACATCTGTGTCTCCAACGATTTCAGAGTAGCCTCATGATTTGTCATCAACATCTTTGTTTTATCCATGAATGTCTCCGTCTTCTTGACAAATTGATTCATGTTCTCAATATAAGTTCATGTTTGGACATAAATGTAGCCAGAGTCTGTTCCAGTATACTGTTTGTGCCAGCTGGTGGCTGTTGTTGCTGCTGCGGCTGCAATTGCTGTCGAGTCAGCAATCTAGGTCCTCCCTGATTCTGATTATTGTGTGCTTGAGGATTCAGGGCATTGCTAGGATTACTCCAAGAAAACTTGGGGTCCTTTCTCCAGCTGGGATTGTAGTTGTTGGAGTTGTAACTCTGCTTATTGTAGTTTCCAACATACATTCCCTCTTCTAATTGTATAAGACATTCATCCAAACTGTGATTTCCCTCACAGATTTCACATACCTCTTCGACAGCGAATACAGGCTGTGAATCATCGTTCAAGAGATTTTTCATTGCCTTAGTGAGGTATGCCACCTGTGATTTCATTGTGATGTCGGCCTCATAATCCTTAACAGCTAGTACCCGTTTACCCCCTCTTTTTGCTGTCGGAAACTGCTCATCATTCTTAGCCAGATTTTCAATACTTGCATTGCCTCGTCTGGGTCTTTGTCCAGTAGTAATTCGTTTGCTGCTGAATCAATTCGAATACGAGTTTGTAAATTGGCAGCATTATAAAACTTTGTTACCTGGTTCCTAACGGGGAATCCATGCATTGGGCAGTTACGTAGAAGAGTGGTAAATATGTCCCAGGCCTCGTGCATTGGCTCGTCATCTTTCTGTTGAAAAGTAGCAATTTCATTACGTAATCGCTCAGATAAGTGTGAAGGATTAAAACGAGATAAAAATTCACGAGACAAATCTGCCCAAGTTCTAATTGAATCCGGCGTAAGTTTATTCCACCAAGTCTTTGCTCTGTCCCTCAATGAATGGGGAAATAACCGAAGCCTCAGTATCTCCGGATTAACTCCTGGTAGTCTAAACGAACCACAGATTTCCTGGAACGTTTTTAGATGCTCCCTTGCATCCTCTGTAACAGCACCACTAAATTGACCGGCGTTGTTGATCATGCTGAACATAACAGGTTTCAGGTCGAAGTTGTCAACATCTATATCCGACAGCGTGGTTTCTAGTTCTACATGATCATTCAGCATGTAGTCTCGGCAGGACCGTCGTGCGGCAGCGGCAGGCGGGTCGCCGACAGGAGGGATAATCTCTCCATCTCTGGTAGGATCATCACCCTGGGGGTTCCCTTGGTTGTTCATCGTCTCTAACTGTTCTTCAAGGTATTCGTTCCTGGCTAGTACGTGACGAAGTCGGTTCCTAAGATTGAATGAACTTTCTATTTCAGGATCTAATGGATACTCAGGTTCTTCTCCTCGTCTCGATCTACGCATAAACTAGAAACCTTGTGAAAAGCAAAAGTTGAACAAACCAAATTAAAACAGAAAAATAAAAATAGAAAGAAAAGTGCAGTAAAAGAGAAGGTAGAGTTATGTTGCCAGTCCCCGGCAACGGCGCCAAAAACTTGTTGCGTGTAAAAGAGTCTATCGCAATTGTAGTGCAAGTGTACACGACGCAAGTAGTAAAGTGATACGGAAGTATCAGATATCGTCTCCACAGGAACTGGGCCAATAGCTTCACCTAGAATTACTGCACGAGAGTAAAGAAAATAATTGAGAAGTTGTCACGAGAATAATAAAGAAAACTTAAATAAAAGAGTAGAGAAATCAAGATAGAGAGAATGGACTGGTATTGAATTGCTCAGTAGTGTAGGTATTGATAAGTCAAGGAAATCCAGTTCTGTCGTCGTCCCCGTCGCGGTAGCACCTGTCACGGCGGCAGTCTGTTGCTTGTCGCGGCAGCGAACACTCAACTCTGTACTTCAAGTTTGGCAAGAATCCCTGCTGTGCCTTGGCCTATTCCTAGGTCCAAGTCTGTCGATGAACATGTCTTTGATGATACCTCCCGGCGTGAATCGAAGGATGAACACTGATGTTGTTGAATTCTTCTTTAGCCACTTAACCTCGTCCTATCCCTAGGTCCGAGATAGTTCAACTATAAACTAGAGAACTCGCACTTATTCCTTTCGTATACTTAACTCTCCCGATATTAAGTAAATAGATAACCTCGTAATGCTCTCCCGATACTCTTGCAAGATGTTAATAACCAGAATAAGAGAACTTGAAGTTTATTTTATTGAACTGAAAATTCCTAAAACAAAAGCAACCCTTGCAACTACTTTACAAAACAACCCGTGGCCCTAAGGGGAATTTAGAACATGATGGGAGGATGAAAACGGCTAGGGTTTTGGGAAGAAGGCTAGAGATGGGTGATGTCCTCCATAGGTCGAAATACATGCCCTTATATAGGCTTTGGGTCCAAGTTTTCTAAAATAGCAAGAATACAACTTTAAATTAAAGTACAACTCTAATAAAGACTAAATCTTCAGAGAATCTAACTTTAAATCGTCCTCCTTCTTGCTTGGGATTTTCTCTCCTTGAACTTTGGGCTTGGCATTCCTTCCGATCTAGGGCTTGGAAAAATATAATGGTTTTCCACGACAGACGGGCTTAATTTTCTCTATCTGTCGATGTCCACTTTGCCTCTTCTCCTCAAAACTGATGTCGTCCTCTACTGTCAGAGCGGCAACAATGGCAGCATCGTCCTCCGTGACTGCTCGTCTAGTTCTAGCTCTTCTGCTTCACTGCCCAGCGCCTACCTCTTCATCTGCTACAGCAGCAACCTGCAAAAGCAACCAATTTCAGTAGAAACTGTGCCTTTTAATATATTTGTGATGTCTAACATTAAACTAACCTAAATGCAATGAATTATGCTTGAATGCAGCATAAATATGGGTTAAATAGGGGTAAATAATAGAACTTTTACACACTCAACAAAGGTGGAAACTTCTCTCTCCGTGTAACTTTGTCTCTCTTCCGCCTCTCTTTCGCTCCTCTACTTCCACTCTCTTCTTTTCCAAGATGCTTTCCTTCTATTTATTGGGGAGGCTCCTAGGGTTTGGTGCCCTAAAGATGCCTTGATAATCCCAAGGAATATCCACCGATAAGGTCTGTTGCGAGGGGACAAGGAGGACAGTCTGCAGGTGGGTACCGGCTACTGCACATGTCAGATCGTCCTTTCTGTATGTTCGCATGCTTTTGCAGCTCACATGTATCTCATGTGCTGGCCAATATCTACTTCCATCATGCTATAGCAATTCCCGACACAGGCTTTCTCTCTTGACTCCTTCCCTGCACATCATAACCCAAAAACCAATCCTCCGAGCAGTATCCCTGGATATGGACCAATAACCAGCAAAGATAAAGATGCACCCAGAAGAAGAAAATGCAACCTAAATGTAGTCTAAATGCTATGGGATGAACTCAAGAACAGGCAAATGCTATTGCAAAAAGGTATAAAACAAGGATATTTATGCAGATATCACCCAATTTGGGCAGTTCACTGAAATCTACAACAGCCGGACTATGGGTGCATCATCTAGCAGCTCACAAACAGCCACCAAACCCACTTATGAGCATTGCAAGGCTATATCAACAAGAAGTGGGAAGTAGTTAGATGGACCCAGGATGGTAGAACAGCCAGAAGTGCCACTGGACCAGACAAGCAAGCCTGCCACAGCAACACCAGCACTTGCCGCCCCAGCAGCAACACTAGTCGCTCCAACAACAGAACATGACAACGGCTCTGAAAATGAAGATCCTCCCCGGACTAAGCCCCCAAGCAAGAAGCACATAGAGAACAACCGTATGCCATCACTGTTTCCCCAAAAGCTCAAGCAACTACCACATGAGCACCAGTTCAGAAAGTTCCTGGATATTCTGAAACAGGTGCATATCAATATACCTCTGATAGAAGCCATACAAAGCATGTCAAACTATGAAAAGCATCTCAGAGACATGGTTTCTAAGAAGAAGAGGATAGGGGAATTCGAGACAATGGCTGTCACTGAAGAGTGTATGGCTCTGCTGCATAACAAGTTGCCGCCCAAGCAGATAGATTCGGGCAGCTTTGTTATACCATGCAGGCTAGGCAGCACATACGAGACTAGAGCCTTTTGTGACTTGGGAGCCAACATCAACCTGATGCCAAAGGCTGTCTTCGACAAACTAGGTATTCGACCTGCCAAACCGACTTTCGTAATGCTTTAACTTGTTGATCACTCATTTGTGCAACCGGAGGGAAAGATCGAAGATATCCTGGTAAAGGTGGGTAACCTTATCCTCCCCAGGGACTTCCTCATCTTAGATTATGAGGCCGACGAGAAAGCCCCTATCATTCTTCGGCGACCCTTCTTGGCCACGGGCAGAACGCTTATAGATGTGAAACTCGGGGAGCTGACAATGAGGGTAGAGGACCAAAGCATAAGAATGAACGTGCTACAACCCTCAGAAGAAGGAAAGGAAAGGCTAGATGCAAGAGCTGCCAAGATTAGTGTAGAAACAGGCCAGGGCAGCAGCTGCCGTGACAGGCTTAGGGGCAGAGTTAAGGACCCCATAACATAGCATCTGAAAGGATAGGAGGACCCCCCGAGAGAGAAGAAAAAGTCAAACCACCTGAGGAAGTGGTTATGTCTAGGAGATGCACCCAAATGCACTACCAACATAACTTGATTTTTATTTTTGTTTTTTATTTTTATGCATTAGGATTAGAGTTTATTTTCTTTTAGGATTAGATTAATTTTTAGTATTTTATTTTTAAGAAATTATGTAATTATTTTTATTTTAGGTTCGAGAATAAAAGAGCAGGATTAAGAAGAAGACCCAACAAAAAGCCCGCCCACCATCCTGCCAAGACAGCAGCACGCGCATCAACATGTAACGGCTAGTAGGCTGCCAACGGCTCCGAAAATAACGGGCTAAAAATCCGTGACGTACGCGAGAAAATCAGACTGTTGAACATTTATTGCCACCCCGGCTCTTCTCGGCAGCCCCTATATATACACCTCTCACTCACTTCATTTTACTTTGCTTTTACCTTTTTGCTATCTTCTATCTTATTCCCCCGCTCTTTCATAATTTTTATTTCTAGTTTCAATTAAGTACAACCATTCACACGGCCTCAACATCAACACAAAATACCCAGTTATAAGAAATTTTTCTTTAAGGGGGACGGGGAAAGATACAGAGAAAAATTCTCCAAGCAGGCAGTATGGGAGGAACAAGGCTTCCATTACACGAGCAAATAGGAGACCGTGGTCTAGAGCCCGCCTTATTCCGAACCATCCATTATAAGGGATGGGACTTGTTTGCTTAGCAGCCCGAGATAGCGAACATCACTATCATCAGGGAATTCTACTCTCATCACCCCTGCCCAGAGAAGCCATTCGTCTATGTCTATAGGGAGCCGGTCAAACTCAACGATGCTTTCATCAACAACTACTACAGCCTCGATATAAATGACAACCCCCATGATGATTGGAGGCAGTCACTGACGGCTGCCAACTACGAGGAAATCAAGGCCAAACTCTACAAGTCCAACTCACCATGGCTAGGGGAAAACATGTGGGATGTATCCTGATGAACGGCCGATCAACGTAGGGGAAATTATCTGCACAGAAATCTACAATTGCTTCAAGAAGAAGAAAGGCAGGTTGTACTGCCATCCCTCATCACTGCTCTCTGCACCAACTTTGGAGTCCCGTCAGAGCCCACCGATGAGCTTACAACTACCAAAGTGGGTCGGACCAGAAAGATTCACATTCAGATGATGCAGGATGCGGAAAAAGAGCCAGTAACACCGAGACAGCCTTCCGCCACACAATTCGAAACTCCAACCGCCCCTGGCAGTACCGACGCTGCCCTAGACAAAGAAGTCCTCTCGCTGCTTCACACACTTCTAGAAAGCACAAAATGGATAGAGCATCAACAATTGGCCTTCATGAACTATGTGGGGGAGGCCCAAGAAGCCCTTGTGACTTAATTTCTGCAGAAATTTCTCGGTGATGTGCCCACCATGCCGCCCTATCATGAGGAGCTTGCAGTAGCAACCCGAGCACAAAGAACTCCACCAGCCGCCGTTGCCCACCATACTGACCTTCGGGTGCCCTCTCCTAGGCATTCTCTAACCTACTCAGCCGCCACCCCATCTAACACAGTGGTAGACTCCTCTGAGAGGCACCAAGAGAATCTCTTCCCTGCCTGCACAACAAACACAGTGGCTGACACCTCCTCATCAGAGGAGATCGAGAAGCCACTGCAAGAGCCAGAAACAGCATGGTGGCAGCAACATCAGTCATCCCAATTGCATTCATCCCTCCGGCAGCACCCACAGTGGAAGGAATCGGGAAGAGGAAGCGGCACATAATAGCCGAAGAACTTGTGGACCTCGAGATCAAGTCTGAAGAGAGTGACACATCTCCTACCGTTCCTATTGCTAAACCTCAAGACGAGCCAAAGCATACACCGAAGAGAGTCCAGCCACCACGGAAAGCAAAAACATCACCTGCTAGAACTGTCGCCAAGGCATATGTCGGCCGTCGCTTCGTCATCCACACTTCTTCGTCCTCCTCAACTGACAAGAATCCAGCCTCCTCCTAACCCTCAACAAACTTTTAGATTATTTTCTTTTCCTTTCTTTTAATTTTTTATTTTATTTTTATCTTTAACTTGTATTTTATCTGTTTCGTGCATTGAGGGCAATGCCCATCTCGAGTTTGGGGGGGGATAGCTCTCGCATCATGTTTTTAGGCATCTTTAGTTGCATGTAGGTTGTATTGTACTTGCCTTAGTAATAATCGGAAAAGAAAAATTTGCTATGACTTGTGCCTATGATAGGATAGCCGACTAAGTTATTTTCGCACTTAGTAAATATTGAACTTAATCTTGGGAAAAAGTATGAAATATGACTTAGAATTTTTTTATGCCCGAAAATATAAACATCTATGTTACTTGCTGAATGTGTTAGAATATTTGATGAACATTGCTTGTTTTCTTTTAGAATTCTTTGCAAAATTCTAACGATGATTACAGGTAGCCGCCGAGGCAGGCAAAAGAAATAGAAAAATGAAGTACTGCCATGACAGCAAGATCAAAAACAAAGAACAAAGATGTAATACCCTAGAGGTGCCCGAAACAGGCTCTAGGTAGAATCATGTGCGAGGACACTCCGCTGCTATCAAAGTCCATGAATCTGAAAGCCTTAAAGTGATAGACAAATTAGCATGAGTGAATGAAAGCCTTCACGAGATGACTCTACTCCAAGGGTTCGAGGTTTTGTATCTTGCTCCTATCTCAACGCCTGACCTGGAAGAGTAGTTGTGATAAGCTAAAGCCCTCACTGCCATGATTAAAAATATTGTGCTTAAATCGTGCTGCCTCAGCAGCAACCTTTACATCACACCAACATCTTTGTTTAATTATTTATTATGTGTATTCAACTCGTTTACAGATATGCACACACCACACATGCGTGAGAAAATTAAATTCTGAGTTTTTCTTTCTGCTGATTTCCCCTCACTAACTTAATATAGGTGCCACGGCCTTAAAGCAGAAAATCAGGTTAAAAGCAAGTTTTTCTTTCTGACTATTATTAGAGAAAGTATTTTAGGTTGCATTGCTTGAGGACAAGCAATAGTTCAAGTTTGGGGGTGTGTAAAGTGTCCATAAGTCCTATATTTCATGCACATTCCAACTCTTATTATTATTGTTTTAAGCACATTTTAGACATAAGTAGGTGCATGCATAGGATTTTACAGTATTTCTTTGTTTTACCTCACTTTTATAGATTATCATTTATTTGGTAAACATGAGATAATGCATTAGTGTATTCTTGAATGTAGGTACTAACAGTTGAAAGAAAGAACCGAGGAGCTGAGGGTACAAGGCTGAGGAAGCTTACCTAGGAGTTGTACTGAAGCAGTTCCAGCTGAAGACAAGTTGTTGCCAAATACCTGCTGAGCAGAGTTGCCGCCGACCGTACTGCCCACATCAGCTGACTATAGAAGTTGGAAGAACCGGAGCGCGAATTGTAGAGCTACAACTCCTGAATCTATCGTCATCATTCATGTGATTTTCTGATGTCTGTAGCAGCGGCCAGGGCTGCCGAAGAGAAATTCTCAGGATTATTTGCGGACTAAGGCAAACAAGATAGAGTCCATATTCCACGCAAAGAAGTCAGCATTTAAAGCCATATTAAAGATGAAAAGCTACTTTTGAGGACTTCTACTTTACGGGGGACTTAACCTAGTCTTGAGTCTATAAATACCCATTGTACTCCTAGTTTAAATCATCTTAGGTTTTCTATAGACTTTTCTTGTGTTCTTCACTGCCACCATGTTCTAAATTCTATTTGGGTTAGGGTTATGTTGTTACTAGTGTGAAACAGTTGTTTTAGATTTTGAGTTATTTTTCAATAAAATATTCCGAGTTTACTTGATCCATTGTTCTTCATTTTTTCAATCATTCTACACCAGTCGTTTGAGAGAATCCATTTGTCGGGCACGAAAGTGCAAGGCTCACGAAAGGGTTAAGTACGGTCACAACGTGCTGAGGCATGACTAACTTCGTTCCACACCATTCCACAAGTTTCAGCGGCTAAAAGGGATTACCAACCGAGTTGACTAACTTGGTTCCACACTAGTCCACAAGTTACCTCTCGAGCATCCTAACCTAGAAATAGAGGGATCACTGTTGACTATCCTACCGAACTTGAAGTATCCGCCAGACTTGCCGCCAGGACTTCTTCCATTCCACCTGCTGAGACAGTACCCCCCTATAGTGGCAGAGACCTGCTGCGGCCGCGTGACAGGGTCATAGTTTGCAGCCCGCTATACCCGCCGAGGCAGCATATCGTGGCAGCACAGAATAACTCATACCTTCTACAACGCATTTTCACACTAAGTGTCAGCATAACCATGCCTGCCTTATCAACCTGATTCACCTCTTCTCTATTACTTGTATTGTTAATTACTTTTCTATCTCAACCAATTATTCACTTGTGCTTTTACTTTACCTTGTGCAGGAACTACGAAACGAGACAAGTTGTCCAATCCTCATGGGATTCGACATCTTTTATACTATAACTTGGCAGGAGTGTGCACTTGCGCTCTCACAAAAAGGGAACACCTACACGCCCTACATGAGGGCAGCTTCAGTACTGCCCGCTATGGCTAGGGTGGCGGCAGGTTGGGATGACAGCTGGGTGGTTGATGGTGTTTTCGGTTCTAGATCATACATCATCTATTGGGGCACCCTCTTTGTCCATCCTTCCTTGGCAGGGAGTATTGTGTCCTTAGGGTGTGGCGGCACGTAGAAATTGGCGCATAGGCCCGTGATGAGTGTAGGGAAGACGAGGGGTCCCTTAGCGTTTGGCTTGTATGTGTGGGCATAATTGTGAGACGATTGTATTTTCCTAAAGAACGAAAAAGAAATTGAGAGAAAATAAAGTAAGTGAAATCTTGAAAGCAACGATGGTAGAAAGAATTGAGAGTAAAGGAGAGAGCAAAGTGAAGAACGGGGAGAGAATAGTTGGCCTTATATAGCCGCTTCTCACCGATGCCTTGGCGGGCACGCTGCCAACGAGCAGCAATTATTGTGGCGCGAATAACGGGATTCTAGCCGTTATACAGTTAGTCGTTCCGCTCGCGGTTGCAAATGTAGCCGTTGCGGCTAGTCGTTATGCTCATCTGCCTTGGGCTGCCTTGGTCGCTGGTTGGACTTCTCCTTTATTGTTTCATCTTTCTTGGTCTTGCCATCATTCCTAACCTGAAATAAATTAAAAAAACAAAAATTAAATAAAAATAACTGAAAATTAAATCTAACTCTAATGCAATAAAAATAAAAATAAAAAATTAGGTTATGTTGGGTAGCGCTTTTCCCAAACATAACAACTTCTCGAGGGCTTTGTGTTTGGCTTTTCGTGTCTGGGCATGTCTTTCCCCTCCTCAGGTGGGTGTTTGATGTCATCTTTGCCGCCCTGGCGGGACATACACCAAAGAAACAAACAGGAAATTTCTTTTTGATAAATAAAATAAATAGAGATTTAATGTGCAAAAACTAAAGTAGAAGTGCAAAAATTCAAACACGGTTGTTGTTGCCATTCCCCGGCAATGACGCAAAAACTTGTAGAGCGTTTGGGTGTCCTCTATTTATGAGCGCAAGTGCACACTCTTGTCAAGTTATAGTATAAAAGATATCGTCTCCCACAAGGATTGGAGCAGCTTCTATGAATAGTTTCCTGTACAAAGATTTAGTGAATGCACAATCAAATCTCATGATGTGGAAATATAAAAACACAATAAAATAAAGATAGTGATGAGAGGGAAGATGGGGAGAGATTTGGTTGATATATTGGGTAAGGTAATTGCAGCTTAGTAGCGTGTAGACTGCATTGTAAAGCCTAAGAGTGTTTTGCGCTGCCATGATTTGCTGCCTCGGCGGGTAATGGCAGGCGGCAACTATGACCCTATCACGCGTCCGCAGCGAGTCATTGCTCCTGCAACTTTCGTTGTCTCGGCAAGTGGAAAGGGAATAAGTCCTGGCGGCAAGTCTGGCAGACATTCTAAGTTCGGCGGAATAGTCGATAGTGATCATCCCAATTTCTAGGCAAAGATGCGCGAAAGCTAGCGTAACGTAGGCAATACCTAGCAATCTCAACGTAAACCTAACACAGGCTAGTCAATTCGGTCTGTGATCCCTCTTAGCCGCTGAAACTTGTGAACTTTTGGAACCAAGTTAGTCACGCCCCGACATGTTGTGATCGTGCTGAACCCTTTCATGAGCCTTACACTTTCGTGTCTGACAAACGAATTCTCTCAACCGACTGGTTATGACTAACTGAAAGGATGAAGTGCAGAGATTAAGCAAACTTAGAATTTTATTGAAAACAACTCAAAGCTCTTACAACTGTTTCTCACAACTACTTTACATACAAGCGCCTAAACACTAGGAGAGTTGGGTCGCGACCCCCAACAACTCTCATCTATCTAGCTACATCTCTGTTATGCGGCTATTTAAGCGAGCATCCCATCATGCATCGTTGTGCCCTATACCCTCACAAACATTGGGTATATATAGGGCTCATGGCCTAAGTTTTAGTCCTCCTTGAAGCAGAAGTTCTTAAAGTATTTTTACATTAAATACATACCATTTTTTGACTTGAATGTGAACACTTTGGACGTTGCCTTCTCCCGCAAGTAAGGAAAAGTACTTCTACTTATCAATCTTGGATCAGCTCTACCGACTGCTACAGGCTTCAGAAAATTGTAAGACTGGGCTCAAGGAATTTCCCTCGTTCAATCGCGGCCCATCTTGGCTAAGCCGTTGTAACTCTTTCCTGGGCCGCAATGCTGCTTCGGCAGCGTCCTTGGCGGCATCTGGAACTGCTTCAGTACAGCTCCTTTTGTTCCAGCTTTTCCTGTTCTCTCTTGTCCTCTCCTCAGCTATAGCACCTAAAAATAAAAACTAAACCAAAACAATATATTTTCTTAACCAATCCTAAAATATTCAATAAAAGCATGGTAAAAGAGAAAATATTGTTATTATGCATGCAATGCACCTAAATATACCTAAATGAGCTTAAGAATAGCAATAATATGGGCATGAATGTGTACAAAATATAGAACTCGTGGACACTCTACACCTACTCAAACCCAGCCTTCCTCACAGAACCAGGACAAGATGCTCTAGCAAGCTCACTACCCAAGAAGAGAAAGAGAACAACAAAACCTACCAAAGCTGCCCCAGCAAAGGAGCTTTCCGTTGAGCCTGTCAACCTTGTGATAGTTGAATCAGAGGATGACGAGCCCACACACTTTATCCCATCTTAATCACCTACACAAACTCCAAGCACTGCCCCATCTACAAGAATGAGAAGTAAACACACTGTCGGCAGAGTTCCACCAATCAAGGAACCCCAGCCGAGCAAGAACAGACCCCTCGACCAGAGCAAAACGAGGCTGGCCCTTCTATGGCCCCATTCAAGTCCTCTAGCATCAAGCACAAAGCTACAAAGACCACCACCACCAAGAAGTAAGACACTTCTTCATCTTGCATTGCATTTAGATTAGTTGCATGTCATTTTATTTTGTTGCATTGAGGACACTGCACTTTTTATGTTTTGGAGTGTTAGTGACCTTTAGTTAGTCATTTGCATTTCATTAATAGGTAGAAACAAAAATTATGCTATGGCATTTTGTTTAGCTCTATGATAGTTATATGAATAAATTAATGATGCCCGATGACGAACAATTTTTTATGGCTATGCATTGACATGTATGACTATTGAGATTGGTAGAATTAACTCTACGGTTTGATGTTTGATCTTTGTTTTGATACACAATTGTATGCTCTTTAGGTTTGATATTGTTAGAGAAATTTTTTAGAACTTATGCTTATCGTTGTGAAATTGAACTGTAATGAACTTATATAAAGAAAAAAATGAAGCAGTAAAGGCTTAGTTAATCTCCCTTCTGCTTAATAGAATATATTAAATTGTGAATAAATTCTACGGCAAATTTTAGAGGGACACTCCACTTTTTGTTGCACTGCTTGGAATTCAAGCTTAAATAAATGGCAACAACATCAAATGAGTAAATGAAAGTTGTAACGGGATGACTCTACCTACTAGCTCGGGGATGAGAGGTATGCTCCCTGCTCATCTAGAGTGAGGGATGGAAAATGTGATGAGCTGACACCCCTATAAAAAAATAGTTCACTTATGGGAGTAAAATTTTGTGCTAAAATAGTTCAAACACTAGGATGAACTTGAGTTCTATCAAGAAAATTTTCTAGCTCTGTTATGCCTAAATTGTATGCAATCACGCACACACTAACAAAGGATCTTACCCTAGGGAGTCATTCTTAAAATCTCAGCTATGTCTTAAGTATTAAAGCCTTCCTTTTCTGAGGGTTGAAATTTTGCCATAACATCTACCTTGAGCTAAATTTTTTCCACAACATTTTCTTTGTTTCTCTCCATTCATTGCTTGAGGACGAGCAATAGCTTAAGTTTGGGGTGTGATGACTTGCCAAAATGCTTATATTTTACACCTTTTTACTTAGGTATTTTTTGTTCTCAAGGTCATTTCATAGCATATAGGTGCATTTAGAGCATATAGTTGCATACATCTTTGCTTGTTGGTGGTTTGGCTTAATTTCATGAGATTAGATATTTCTTGAAGGGTATGTGCTGGTGTTGTGTTATGCATGTTGAAGCTAGTGAGAAGCAGGGCAAGGAAGAAAAATGCTACAAGTTGGACAACAATTTTAGGCAGCTAGTGAGAAAAATGCACAGGCTGAGAGCCCACATGTGTGAGCCCCTTTTTTTCTGATTGTGCCCCACATGCATAGGGAATATTCCTAGGACATGAAAGAATATTAGGGCATAAAACCCTAGGAGCCCCTACTTTACAAAGTACATGAGACCCTCATTAAAGGGAGAGCGTGAAAAAGGTGACAAAAAGGCTAGGGAGAGAAAGCAAAGATGGCTCTTTTCTTTTCTTCTTCCTCCACTTGGTGTCCTCCATCGTTGAAGCTCCAAGGGTTTGACCTTGCTGACCTTGAGACAAGCGGCAAGCCTAGGGCGGTTCGTGGCGTTGCAGTCTATCGCGGATTGAGATTTCCTTCTTCCCCTTTTGTTACTTTAGTATTTCTTTTATGTATGGAAAATGGGTTGTATGAATGAAGATACTTTGGATGTTATTTTCCCAACCATGAACTGATTTTTGGTGGCTTGGGCCGTTTGGATGATCTATGTTTTAGTTTCTTTAATGCATGTTTATTTATCTCTTGCTTCTATCTATGCTTTCTCCATGTTGTTAAAAGCTTAGGTTGTAAGAGCCTTCGAGAGTTGGCCTTTCCTTTAGGTGTAAGTTGAGGTTAGTGGTCGAGAGAGCTACCTTTAACCTTCATAGACAATGGAGTTGGATGCTGAGAGGCACATCTCTAATCCACCTTAGAGATAAGTGATGGGTTTCAATGGCTAAGAAGGATAGAACTTTATGGGTAAGGGAAGTGATAGAGTTTACGCTAAGAGGGTTTGCTGTAGCATTTCCTACTCTCAGTTTCCTTACTAGAGATAGTTGAGGAGCAACTTGAGTAAATCTTGTCGAGCATAGAGTAAGTTAGAGAGGTAAACCCTAGTTGAGAGCTAAGATATAGGTTAACCATGCAACCTAGCCAGTCATTCCCAAGTGAGTTTCGCATACGTAAGAGGACTTATTAAGTCTACTGATTTCAACACGCTATCTTTTATATTTATTTGCTACAACTTTTGTCGCTCTGTCTTGATTTGCCACATCATTCTCTATTTACGATTCGTGACACTTGTGTGCTTAAACTCACCTCGAAAAACTTCCAATCCATGTGGAGACGATACTCACTCATCACTGTATTACTTGTCTGACGTGCATATTTGCACCAGATTTGCGTATCATATATAGTACATCACAAGTACAAGCACGCATATAAACTATTTGTATAAAATTATTAAAAAAATTCACAGACTTCGGTCTTTGGTGTAACATGAAGAAACAAAATATTTGAAATTGAAAAAATTATATAAAAAATTCATAGGCGGTGATTATACTGATGCTTGTCGAATAGTGATGCAATTTGGAGCAAGTATACTCGTCGTATCAAGTAATAAAGTGAGAGTAGAGTGTTGAACCCATGAGGATTGGATTAATAAATAAGAAGTTTTTATACTTAGGAATGGGTTGACAAGTATTGGTAAAGGTTGGTTTAAGTAAACTAAATCAACTAATCAAAAGATAGGAATAATCAAGACAAACAACTGCAACGACTTAACAATTAATTATGGAGGTTGAGATTATGGCTAAGGATATATATTTGACTACCTATTTCAATGCTATAGCAACGAGCGATATATGTCTGCATAAACCCTAAGGTATTTCATCTAATCGACATGATTTTCTAATGAATTTCTGACTCTCTTGATGCCTAGAAGTTAATAACTATGTAATTAAGGTGATACATGTCTGCGTTAAACCTAACTACTCTATTATTTTTTAAGAACTCCCTTTTTGTCGTTGAAACTCTAAACTTATGTCTAAGCCAAATTAGAAATAAGTTAACTGCTTAGCCCCATTGTTCATGTTTGTATAACTTAACTCTCTCGAATATTAAGCCATAGATCAATAGTTAACATGCCTCTCTCGAATAGCTCTTACAATTAACTACATATTAAGCACTTGAACATAATAGATGAAGATGAAAACAACTAGAGTATTGAAATAAAATAATCAAAATATATAATCCTTGGACGCAATAATCCCAACTAAAAAGTTTAGCTCATGTCTGAGCGTAAAGCAACAATAATTAATAGTATATAGTACGACAGATTATCAATCAAGAAAAGAAATAAGCCGAGCGTCCTCAACAAAACTCCCACTGTGTCGTTCAACTGTGTTGCAGGCGTCCTCTCTGCCAGCCTCTCTCGGTGGCTTCATTCGATGAGGAGAATCGTCTAGCTTCGCCCCAGTAGTTCTACGTAAGCAAGGACTAGGACTGTCGTCTGAATCGTGCTCTATATCAATTCGTCTCTCTTTGAGTAGCGCCCAAGTCTTTCTTATATAGGCGGTGAAACTAGGGCTTTAGTACCCTAAAGTTTCGTGGCTTCATTAAAGGAAGCCAATTGTTTCCCACTTCATTGTATGTTGCATATCTGAGAGAAAGTTCACGTGGGAAAATGTAGATTCATCTTCAACTTTTTATGCCTCGTCAGCTCTAGACATGCGATATGCTATTCTCCTACTCCAACGGTTCTCTAACAAATATGTACAATCACCACAAAACCCCACCTTTCTCATAAAAAGCACAAATATATATATATATATATATATATATATATGACAATTTAAGCACATGCGGTGTAACTCCCTATCTACATGCAAATATGTACATTCTAACCTAAATGCAAACTACATGAGCTTGAAAAAATGCAAAAGTAAAGGAATATGGGCACATAAAATAGATTAATTAAGCACTCTTCATATACATACATATTTAGTAGAACATGACACATTGTAGTTACTGTATTTTTCGCAAACTTCGATTATACATACAAACTTCGTTACTAAGAAATTATCTCAACTAAATTTTTAATGATTTTTTATTTTTCATAATTTCAAATTATAGTTTTTTTTATATTTTTATATATAGTTTTAGAACTTTTATATCTTATATTTTAAAAACTAGATTTTTTATAATTTTTATAATTTTAATAATATTTTTATATTTTATAATGTTTTTTAACAATATTTTTATTATCTTTTATACTATTGTGAATAAAATAAAGAAGAACAAAGAACAAGAATGGAAGAACAAAGAGATGAGAGGAAGAGGAAAATTTATATTATTCTCAAATATAGACTTGTCTACAATACCTTCATCAAGTCATCTATTTATATGCATAAGAAGTACATATTACATTGAACTCTAATTAAATGAGATAATATTCTTAATGATAAAATCAATCTCCTTAGATAAAGTTCTAATCATGATAGGCATCCATATAGATAAATATTCATTACACTCCCCCTTGGATGTCTATATAGATAATGTGCCTCGTTAATACCTTACTAAGATAAAAACCCAATGCGAAAATAGTTCTTTAGTGAAGGAAAAAGAGTACACACATCTTTGATACACATAACATGTCGCTTTATTAAAAACCTTGCCAGGAAAACCCATTGGGACAAAACCTCGGTCAAGAGAAAAAGAGTGCAACATGTATTTACTCCCCCTCATGAAAACACTACTAAAGATCTTTGAATCTTCATAATTCAAAATTGAATACTATTTTCTAAAGATAGCGGGGGATAAAACTTTGGAGTAATATTTTCTATGATGTATTCATTTTCCATTATCTCTACACAAGATAACATTTGTATCATATCTTGTGAAAGTAAATCATATATCTTATGGATATGTTGGGTCAATGGTCTTATCCAAACACATTTTTGGCTTGCCTTGTGCATAACAATTATATCTACAAGATTTGAGGAGGCATCGACGAATGTTTGAAGATCTAAATGTAATGATCTTTGTATATTCATAGATATTTCTTGACCAACTAATATATAGTGCTTCAAGACCAGGAAAAGATATAATTATCTTTATTCACATCCAACAATCTTACAACTATTGGGATACTCAATAGATATGCTCTATTCATATTGAATCTTCTTTAAGATTCTATCAGCTTGTGTCTATTCATAGACAAAAAATATATATATATAAAAATGCTCGATCATCAGGTCGAGATAAACTTGATGTCAAGATTCAAGTACTTGTATTGAAAGTACTTCATGAGTTTCCAATTTGAAGCTCTTTAGGAGTTCTAAAATTATCATAATGTATCTTGATCCAAACTCATTTATAAAATACATAAGGAAATCTGATCATTCTTATAGTATTTTCTCAATTAGTATTCACTAAGGCGATTATACCAAATGTGCCAAAATATTCATGAGACATGTCTAAATAAATTTTCTCGGAAATTTCCAAATGCTTCTAGCATTTTAAATCCTTCAAGGATAAATATGGATCCACAAATAATTAGACGCATGTAAAATTTTTCATAATTGTCAAAGTAATTGCATCCACCATGAAGTAATTAAAACTTTTCATAAATCATAGTTCAAGTCGTATTTATGTAACACCCTAAACCGGGCCTAGGATGATTTCAATTAAGACATTTCCTATTTGATAACATGTGCCATTAAGATTAAGAGGAATTCGAATATGTGACATGGATAATTAATTTAGTAAGGTGAAATTAATCTTATAATCTAAGGAGATTAGGATTAAATTGTAATAAAATGAAGTGAGGTAGCTCAATTGATAAGTTATTGATACTTAATAAATTAAATTAAAAGTTTGGACTTAAATTGAAGTAAAAAGAAAGTGATTGGCACAATTAAGATGACTTAAATAAAAACAAGGCAAAATTTGGTGTTTGCATGCTAAACTTTTAAGAGATGATAAGTGAGAATTGAGGTGGCAATTCTCCACCAATGGGATTCATAATAATGAGATTTCAACCTTATCATTTTCGCTTAGAGGAAAGAGAAAGTGTGTTTCATCTTCACTTAGTCACCATAGCTGATTTTTGCAAGAAAGCTTAGAGAGCTCACTTTTGTTCCTTTGTTTCATGAGATTAGTGAGTCTAAATCCTTAGGAAATAGAGAAATTTGAGTGAAAGCTAAGAGTTTGGGGAAGCTGTCACCATTCCCTTCTCTTAGCCGAAAATAGAGAGAGAGCTTGAGTTTGGGAGTGTTTTGGCTCATGTTTTGGAGAGTTTTTGCATGGTCTTTGTTAAGAAGGTAATGTATGATTATCCTCTTTTAATAATGCATGATATATGTTGATTTTGGGTTGAATGTGCTGCCAAATTGTTAGAACATAAACATGCATGTTGAGGTTATGATAGTGAAAGTTTAGAAGTGTAAAATGTGTCAATGGATAATTAATGTGTAAGAATGTAAATGGCTGCTGTAAAATGGATTAAATGATGCTAATTATGTGTGTAAGATGCTGAAAAATTCAAAAGTATATGTTTGGGACTAAATTGAATTAGCAATGTGTGATTGAGCACTAAACCGAAACTGTTTTGGCTATACTAGAGTTGTGAGCTGAAGTGGATAGGTGAAACTTGGTAATTGGTTATGTCATTAAGTGTATATTAAGTTAAGATACTAATTAGAAATGTTGTGTGATGTTTATATACATTTGTAGGTGAATTGGTCCCTAAGAAAATTAGTGAATTAAGCTAGAACATGCTGTCCAGAATTTTCAGTTCTGGAACAGCCACTTTAAATGGCTACCGAGACTAATATGGTTGGTAATTTGAGCTGAAAATTTGTATGATTAAACTTCTATGTGTCTAGAAGACTTGGGATAAAACGAAACTCAATTTGGAGTTATAGAGAAAAATCTGGAAATAGATCAATTCAATAGGTCAAGGCTGTCCGAAAATGAAAGTAGGGCTGTCTTTAGTTAAAAAACAACTGTATTAAATGGTAAGATAATAAAATGTAAGCCCATTATGGTTAAATAGAGGGTCTCATTTTCTTTCCAACGGTATAAGATAATTGAAAATCCGACTTACGGATTAAAAGATATATAAATTTTAGTAAAGGGTCGATAAACTACCTGTTACGGGACAGTTTTGGATTTTGCATTTGTATGGCATATAGATGCATAAATGGATTGATTGTATGTATTCTAATTGATGGCTATGTGTGTGTAAATTGTTAGAGGACATGAAAGTGGATGATTTCGAGGAAGAAAGGCTGCTAGAGCAATCAAAAAGAAAGACCAAAGGAGTGGTCATCCACAACCCTTAGTGGGACAGCTTGGAGTATTGTGAGTGTAGCCTCCCTTAGGGTTAGGACCTAGGTCCTAACCAGCCTTGAATTGAATATTTGTCATGTAAATGGACTAAAATCATATTTGGTAATAAGGGAAGAAGGATAATTTTAGTTGATAACTTGTGTGATGCCATGAATTGATTGCTAGAATTTTAGGACTAGACTAGTTTATGTGCATGGCTTGGTAATGCCGAGGTAAGTTTTGGCAC
Source organism: Hibiscus tridactylites (assembly GCA_958450335.1). Lineage (NCBI taxonomy): Eukaryota > Viridiplantae > Streptophyta > Magnoliopsida > Malvales > Malvaceae > Hibiscus > Hibiscus tridactylites. The sequence continues at coordinate 33,651,492 of OY288292.1, read as the reverse complement.
GCTGCTGCGGAGTGCCAGGTATGTGAATCATGCATGTGATATGTATATGATAATATAAATGACCTTGTTTGATAACATGTTATGAATGCTTGACCTTGTGACATGAAACATGGCTAGTATGAATTGAAAACCTAACAAACGAATTCGATTGCTAATGAGAAATAAATGAAGCCTTGGTTGATAGTTGGTCATAGGTAGTAAGGCATGCCTAGAGTTTGAGCTCGTCTTGTTAGTACTTCGTGTACTTTTGCCCAATACTTCGGTACTTTGTTCAGTACTTCGTGTACTTTTGGATGGTGTTTTGTGCACCTTAGTTAGATACTTTGGGTATCTTTTGTTAGTACCTTGTGGTACTTTTGTTAGGTACTTAGTGTACCTTTTGTTGACTTGTTTACCTAGTCTAACTAGCACCGAGGCAATAAATGGTAAATAATGGTTAATATGAACCTAATGCATCAAAAGCATTTATGTATGCAATTGGTTAATAAGAATTGCATTTGATATGATATAGCTTAAAGAGAATTGGTAATTAAAAGTTACTATGATAGCATTTGTTTGATAAGTTGCTAAGGAAGCATTTGATTACGATATGGCTATTAAGAGTCTTAGTATATGAAAACTGTTATGATAACATTTGATCTTAGCATGGCTTAATGAATACATTAATATGGAAATTGGTTAAATGAACTATGCATTCGAAATGTACAAGTTAGTGCATAAACATGTGTGCTTTTGTTTTAGTTATGCATGCTTGTGTGATATAGGATAGTTTGAATTAAGCCTGAATTGGATTGATTATCATGCTTTAAGAGTAATATGTATGAATGAGTATACATTCAATTAATTTGGTTGCCATGACTTAGATGTAAAAATATATACTTGAATTAAGCATGATGATTGAATTATTGGCTAATTGAGGTTAATTGATCCATGACATTCGGCTAAGTAGTATTTTGATGTATGTATGAAATTAATTGGTTAGCTTTAGGTGCTACCTCACTAAGTACACTATGTACTTATCACTCGCTTTGTCTTCTTCCCAAAATTTCAGGTATCTAAGATTTTGAGTCATCTCAAGGTTGATCTAGCTAGCTTGGCACAAGCAAGGAACAATGTATGATGTTTTGATTTTGTTTGCACCTCCTAAGGGTGGCATAGATGTACATATACTATTATGTATTTTGGCATTTTGGAACGTTTTGTATAAGTTGGTTAACTTTGGTTTGTTGTTAAGATTAGCTAAGCCATGGAAAGTAAACTTAATTATCCAATGGGTTGTTTAGTCTCTAAGCGTTAACATATGATAACCTTGGTTATGCTTAGATAGATATTGTATGATTTGGATTAACTTAGTTAGAAATGATTGCTTAAATGCATGGGATTAAATGGTTAAGATTTGGATATAAATATAGTAAGCCAAAAAGTTATGTATGCATGTTTTGGTTTGGTATATGAAAATAATGTCATAACTGACCTTAGACTAGATAATGTCTAGACATGGATTTAGTTTCTTAGTGGCTTTCGAATGATATGTGATTAGAATGGTAATTCGATTTGACGTATAGGTCACATGAATAAAAATCGTGCTATATAATTGGTTTGGCAAGTTAGTACTTATTACCATTAGGAACCCTAAAGGTTAGTGACCCGAATGGAATAATGAATAAGTTTAACCTTGCAAGTTCGAAATATGCATTAAGTATAAGTAGTCTAAACATGTAATAATTAAATAAGTTAATATGAACAAGATGAAATAGGTAATCGCAGTAGTTAAATTTATAATATGCAAATGAAAGGTGTCCTTGTAAATTAATATAAGCTATTAGGTATATCAAATGATTCAACTGGATTAGAGGGGATATAAAAAAAAAGTTTTAAATTTCCTTGAAATTTTGACCTATTCGGTTCAGCTTAGTTTGGTAACACTCTCTGCTCCTAAAACGGGAAAGGGGTGTTACAATTTACGACTACTTATTTGTGCCTCACTTGCATTACACCTTTAGGTGTTTGGACTGTTGGTCCAAATACTTCTATTTTAGAAGTTCAAAGCATCTTTCAACATCGGCCAATTCAATATCTATACTTCTGGATAGATTTTATACAAGATCCTCGATTTCTTTCTTTACTTCTATAGAAGTATTTTATGTAAAATTGTTTGTAAAATCGTTGTCGACAACTTTCCAATTTTCTGATTCCATTCTCGTAATGACATAACTCATCGAGATCTCTTCAAGATTTCAATCTTTATTTCAGGTACCTGAAACTCTTCAAGAGTTTTATTATTAGTTATGTCTTGGGTCTCTTCAGGGGCACCCGCCTCCAATATATGACCATCTCATAATACTTTTCATTTACGAGAATTTTGATCATTGGAACCATTTAAACTATCATTCTTCAAGCATGATTTAGATCCAGTTGCTCTAACATGTAATTTAAACTTAGAGCATTTCAGCTGGTATATGAGACTTAATTACTCTCATTGGGTCAGTAAATATGTCTGGCAGTTGACATGAAATAACATGAATTATCTTATGAACTTTTAGTTCATATTCGAGGATCTAGATAATGATAATTCATTTCTTTCTTTATCCAGCTAATTATTCTCTCCCCCAGATGTTGAGAAAAAAAACATCTAATAAATGATTCTCCAATTAATGTTTAGAATTTAAACATAAAAGGAGACTCGTACTCAATATATATTCTCAACCCTTTTTACTTGCCCATTTTGTGCGTTATTGTGGAGCAATTCAACTATATATCGCTCATTCAAAAATTCAAAAATGGAAAATATGACTTCTGACCAAAAGTAAAATCATAATGGGGAGTTTATTATAACTCGTTGGCTTGATGCGTATAAGTGTTGCTATATGGAAATACCATATAAATAATAGATGTTTTGTTCTCACCGTTTAGCTATTAAATAGGAGGCATCCAATTAAAAATTTGTTAAACTGTATTTTTCATAATCAATAGGCTTTGTAACAACCGATATAGCCTAAAATATAAACCCACAAGCTTTTGCAAAACGAATAGTCTAATTGCATAATCTGAATTCTTTTAGAATAAATCTCACAAACTTCTGGTTGTAAGTTGATAAAACAATGTAGATGCATCTACTAAAATCATATAAAACTTTTCACATTTGTGGATATATGAGCCCATATTTCGTTCAGATATGTAAGACATGTAGTCTCAACTTCAGCACAAAAACTCCAAGTTCTAATTCTTTTGGTAAGTGGGATCAACTATATCCTTTGAGAACAAACAACACAAGAACTTCAAGTTCTTTTAGTAAGTGAAATTTAATCAATTCCATCAAGCAACACAAGAACTTCATGTTCTTTAATAAGTAAAATTTAATCAATTCCTTTGAGAATAAGCACCACAAGAACTACATGTTCTTTTAATACATGTGCATGTAAATCTCAATAATTTCTGCACCATTATTGATCAGGATGGTCTGACCGATCATGCCAACTATATATATATATGTGTGTAGATATCTCTAAATTTGTAAACTTCTTGTTTACCATAACATGTAATTCAATCTCACTCGTACATGTCTAGTACGACCATTAAAATTTTTCATTTAAATATGAATATATTTAGCTCTTTCGGAGCTTTCAATTGAAATTATCTTTTGGTAGCAATATATAGCTCTTCTAGAGCTTTCAACTGACTTTTTGGCTACCAGAACTTATATCCATATTGGCCTATTTCAAATGCCAATTGATAACATATGTTATCTATAATTCCAAAAAGAATATTTTGCGAACTCATATTGCTCTCTTAAAATTTCCACTTCTAGTGGTGACGATATTATTACCATTAGCGGTAATTATTGCAATATTCGCAATTATGCACTTTTCATAATGTGCTTTCTTTCAAGAACTTATTGCTCTTTTGGAGCACCAATACTTTTAGTACTCTGAGATATATTACTCACATTTTTCCCTTGCATTTAAATGGGAAAAATATATCTTATGCTTATGTTGAGCATAAATCGTCACCACATATTGTACTTGACAAGTAATCATGTTAAACAAAATAAATAAATATGATAATATATAAATATAAATATTTACATGAATATAAATATAAAATGTAAATAATTAATGTATAAAGTAAATAAGCATAAAGCAAAATAAATAAAAAGATAATTAATTCTCTTCAAAGTTATGAGAATAATTAGGAGATGATTTATTCCATTCGAGTGTTATAAAGAAATCAACAACGTCCAAATGAGTTGGACTAACAATGTCCAAATAAGATGGACCAATATCATCTTTGTCATTTTTCACAAACGGAATTTGCTTTTATTTTCTTTCCTTTATCATTCAATCATTGTTGATTTTTTCAACGTACGATAAGTACGAGACCAATGGTTTATAACATCACATTGGTAATAAAAAAGATTTCATTTCCTTAGAATGATCTTTATTGCTCTTGTCATCCTTATAACCTCACTACCAGTGGGTAGAAGTATTCTAAAAATGACCATATTTTTCATGTCTATATTCATAGCCTAGACCACAATCTCAACTTCTAATGTGATTTTTATTCCTTCCATAATATAATATCGCATTCACTTCAGGGAATGAAGTAAAGCCAGTGGGCCTTTGAAACCTTTTTCACATATCTTTATCACAGAGAACAAAGATTTAATCATCGTACGCGACATTGTTAAACATGTCCACAAGGTTCTTTAAACCCCCCCCCCCTTTGAGACCAGTAGCCTCGCAGAATGGGATGTCCAGCCAATATACTTGGATTATATCGAAATTATGTCTCTAGTTGAATAATGATTTACCATGTTTGCATTCACTTCAGGGAATGCCCCCCCCCCCCTTGAGACCAGTAGCCTCGCAGAATGGGATGTCCAGCCAATATACTTGGATTATATCGAAATTATGTCTCTAGTTGAATAATGATTTACCATGTTTGCATTCACTTCAGGGAATGCCCCATCATTGATAATCGCATGGAATAAACATCATGTTTTGCATTCACTTCAGGGAATGCCTCTCATAAAACTTTTTGGATCAAAATGAATTTTCGTAACTTGAAATTGGGAGAAGTCTATGGTCGAGTTTTTCGACGAAGAAGAAATATTGCTTTCGAGCAAATATAGACTTTATATTAATCTTCTTGTAAATTCAAAATCATCATGATTTATCACACTTTAAAACCATATTTTAAAGGATAAAAAATAAAAATAGAGTTTATCAATATCATGTTTCCTCTCGAGGACGATGGAGACATAGCAAACGGACAAGACAACTTCTCATAATCTCTTTATAGCATGCTTCTTTTCAACTCATTTAAAGACATGTAAAACTCAAAACACGGTTAAAAATATTAAATCTCATCATTAGAATAAAATATTGGTATAAAAAAATAACCAAATAATGAGTTGAAATACATTAGAGATGATTAACCAATCATTTTTTAAGTTCAATCATTATATCAATATATATAAATAGAAAAAGAAATAAACTTACGAACTCATTTGTAGCAAACCATTTGGAAAAGGTTTGGCTTCTCGACCGATTTGCACCCAAATAGATTCAACGAACCATCACTCGTCCCTACGCCCTATCGTTGGGCCTTCATGTTTCAAAAATAATAGTGATTGAGCGCAATCGTGCTGATAACGTGTTGTGAATAAAATAAAGAAGAACAATAATAAGAACAAGGAACAAGAATGGAAGAACAAAGAGATGAGAGGAAGAGGAAAATTTATATTATTCTCAAATATAGACTTGTCTACAATACCTTCATCAAGTCATCTATTTATAGGCATAAGAAGTACATATTACATTGAACTCTAATTAAATGAGATAATATTCCTAATGATAAAGTAAATCAATCTCCTTAGATAAAGTTCTAATCATGATAGACATCCACATAGATAAATATTCATAACATATACTATTTTTTATTTTTTTTATTTTCAATATTTTTAAAAGATTTTACGGTTTAATGATGCGACACTTCCAGGTCTGTCATGTGTCATCGTCATTATATTTTTTAATATATTTAAAAATTTATGATTTTTTTTTTCATATTTTTTATAATTTTTAGAACTTTTAAATTTTTACGGTTTAATAACATGTCAATTCCACGGCGTGCCATGTGTCAGCATAACTTTGGTCTTCATGAGTTAATGGTCAAAATTAGTCAACCATTACGAAAAGACTAAGTTGAGTTCAATTTGAATTACGAAGGCAAAATTTAGTGCAAAAATTTTATAAGGACTTAATTTTTCTGCTCATAATGTATGGTTTTATTGCCAATAAAACATACAAAATATCGACACGTGACTCATTAAAAATCCCCTCTAAATCTAGTAAGAGAAAAAGATTACATGTGCCATTAGCAAAAAAAAAAAATTGGGGAACGGCTCAAGAAAAACAAAAGGACCACGACACCAATTCAACAAGACCGTGAACTGCATCCATACGAGACGATTACAACATCCACCAATGACCCAACTTCAATCAGACATGAAATGCAACCATGAAGAACGATCCACACCCCTTGACTAGGACGTCTGCAAGAGTATACGCTTCTCGAATTAATATTTTGATTTTTAGTTAAGGACTAATTTGAGCTTTAAAATTAATTACAATGACAAGCAATACATTTATATGACTACGCTAATAAGTATTAGTATAAAGCAAATTATAATAAGTACATTTATATAATAATATGAGCTAGTGATTAAAATAGTCATTACAATGCACAAACACATAGATTGACAATAAAAATATATACCATAATCAAAATTAATTATTAAATTAATCAATACTCTAAACAAACAGATTAATTGATAATGAGAATTTATACGAACATGGATCAAAATATATGTATAAAGAGCCCAAATACTTTAGAACTTAATATATATGAATTTAAACCAAAATAACTACAGACAGAACTCACATATGATGAAACTTAAACCATAATAAACCAATATTGATAACCCGCATATGATGGGACTCGAACCTTACTAATAAAGAACTCAGGATCTTAACCTTTGCCAATTAATTCAATGCCTTATTTTTTTAGTATAACCACTAGTATATATCTAATTATCCAGGAGTTATGATAATACTGATTTATTGAATTCACTGTTGGTATATCACTACCAATTTTTTGAACATCAAAAGTTGTTAATTCGTTATAGAAGATGTGGTTGACAAAAGCATTGTTAACAAAAGTATTGTTTTTGTTGTTGTGACTAATCACTCCATCATAACTTTGATCAAATTTATAATAAAATATGTTGACCAGATAACCAATTTTCCTGCATAGTTGATATTGTGGCCGTGATCTATCACCATAAGCATGACCTTTATGTCCTCTATTAGTCATGGATCGAAAGGGCTGATAAACCAAGAAAGATTTGAACATTGAATCAAAAACCCTAGAAATAAAATACCTTGAGCAACAATTATGTTTCATTGAACATTGTTTGTGACATTAGGATAAGCTAAATGATTGGAAAAAGAAAGTTGATTGATTGGGCTTGTGGTATTACTATAAACTGGATTGTTATAAAAGAGCTTTGAACAACTAGACTTTGAAAAGAACTCATCGCAATAGGGGTGATAACGAACCAAGTTGAGCTCGGGTCTGGACATGCTTGGCTCGAAAATAATACTATCGGGCTCGACTCGATTTTGAAGCTCTTCGAGATTGATATTTTAGGCTCGAGCTCGAAGTGGATAATTTAAGCTCAGCATGGCTCGTGGCTCGAGCTCAACTCGTTGTTTTCCTCAAATTACTTTTAAATATTTTCATTGAATTTTTAAAAAATAACCTGTGAAAAATTATTTGGGAAAAGATAAAAATTATTTTTGAAGTCACAAGTAATCATAGTACATTTTCTAAATTATACAAGTCTACAAGAAAAAAGAGATTTAAAGTATTTAACCATGATAACAAGTTAACAACAGTGAAGCATACAAGTCCACAAGTAACACAAGAAACAACAGTTTTGCTATAGTTATTAGTTACTTCTGTCTTCCATTATCCTAGTCCAAGACTCAAGCACTCCAAACACTCCCTTCTTTGCTCTTCTCCTGATTTTCTTGAGCATATTTATTATAAAATTATTAAAACAATTCAAATTATTATGCAAAAATTAAATTGTGAAGCATCATAAACTCTAATTAACAAACCTAAAGAGCGAGAAATGATTTCCTTTAGTTGATCTCATCAATTTTCTGTAAAAAATAATCATAAAGTCGGCTATCCTATCATAGGCACAAGTTTTAATAAAAAAATTCGTTTCGATTAATTTTCTAAGGCAAGTACATAATGCAACCTAATATGCACTAGTTACGCCTAAACATGATGAGTGCTAACCCCCCCCCCCACCCCACCCCCCGCCAAACTTGAGATGGGCATTGCCCTCAATGCACAAAATAAAATACAAAATAAAAACAGAAAAATAAATACATTAAGATAAAAATAGAAAAATAAAATAAAGAGAAAAAAAGAAAAGAAAACTCTAAAAGTTAGCTGAGGGCTTAGAGGAGGCTTGGGTCTTGGTGGCAGAGGAGGATTGGATGACAAGACGACGGCCAGTAGATGTCCGGGCGGCAGACTTGGCAGGGGATACCTTTGTTGTTCGCGACGGCTGGACTCTCTTGGGAGTGGGGCGAGGTTCTTCAGAAGGGACTTCCTTTTCTTCTGTCTTGGATTCAGATTCCTCGTCCTCTGACTCGGTAGAGATAATGTGCCGCTTTCTCTTCCTTGATGCCTCCTCCCTTGGTGTTGCCATAGGGTTTATCGCCATTGGGGCTGCTGCTTCTGCTGCTGTTACTGGCGGCCGCTGCTCGACCTCATCGGATGAGGAGGTGTTCGCCACCGTTGCCACTATGCATGCGGGGGAGAGATGTTGATGATGCCTCTTGGGGGAGTCTGCCACCGTGTTGGAAGCGTAGGTGGCAGAGTACAATGGGTAGTGCGTCGGAGACGGCATCTGGCGGCAAAAAGCGGTATGGCGAGCAGCTATTGCTGATGGTGTTCCTTGTCCTGGTGCAACTGTGGCGGCTAGGCCGGCGATGAAAGTTGGTAGGATGGGGGCGTCGTCTGGGAATTTCTGAAGAAGATAGGCCACGAAAGCCTCTTGAACCTCCCCCACATACTTCATGAACATCAATTGCTGATGTTCGATCCATTTGTTGCTGTCGATGAGAGTGTGCAGTAGCGTGATGACTTCATTGTTCAAGCCAGCTTCAGTACTACCGGGGGCGACGGGTGTGGCTGGCTGGGCGACGGAGGGCTGGCTGGGGGTGATGGGCTCTGTCTCGTGGGCCTGCATCATCTGCAGGTGGACTTTCCTGGTCCAACCCTCTTTGGCAACTGTCATCTCATCTTCTGGGTCAGAGGGGACGTTGAAGTTTGCACATAGTTTGCTGATGAGAGACGGGAAGTATAGCATGCCCTTGCGGAAGCAGTTGTGGATCTCCTTGCAAATGATCTCCCCAACGTTGATGGGCTGGTTCACCATGATGCTATGAATGAGGGCTAGGCGCGACCTGTCTACTGTGGAGTTGTGGGAGGTGGGCAGCATACGCCGTTTGATGAAGGTGTTCCAAAGCATAGGCTCGGGCAGCAGTCAGCAGCGTTGGACGAAGCCGCCATTCTTTCCTTCCAACCACGGTGTGTTGGGCTCACACAGCTTGGCCTTGAGTCTATCGTAGTCGGCAGCCGTCAGCGACTGCCTCCATTCCTCGTGAGGGTTGTCTTCCATCTCTAGGCCGTAGAAGTTGTTGATCACGACAGCGTTCAACTTGACAGGCTCCCCTTGGACATAGACAAACGGTAGCTCTGGGCGGGGGTGATGGGGATAGAACTCTCTGACCAATGTGATGTTGGCCATCTCCGGTTGTCGTGCAAATATTTCCCATCCCTTGCTATTGAAGGTTTCGAATAAGGCGGGATCTAAGCCAAGGTCCTTTGTTTGCTTTGTGTAATTGAATCGGTGTTCCTCCTAAATGGCCTGCTTGTCGAACTGCGTTCTATATCTCTTTTCACCTGCCTTGGAGCAGAAACATTGAAAGGTTGGTTTGGGTGTTGATGTTAATGCCATATATGAGACGGATTAGATATAACTAAAACTTTAAAAAGAAGGTAATTAGTAAGAGAGCAGTGGATTCAAGAATAAGATAGCAAGGAGGTGAAAGTAAAGTGAATGAATGAGGTGAGTGAGGTTTAAATAGAGGTTGCTGAGAGGTGTTGTGGCGGCATTAAATGTCCAATAGGCAAGTTGTCTTGCGCACGTTACGGGATATCTGCCCGTTACTTCTGTAGCCGTTAGTAGCTAGCCGTTAGCGGGTAACTAGCCGTTACGCGGTTTCTGCGCTGGGTCACCCTTGGCTGTCTTGGTGGGATGGTGGGCGGACTCCTTGTTGGGCCTTCTTCTTGATCCTGCTCTTTTATTCCTAAAGCTATAAATAAAAATAAAGTTAATTAAATAAATTTTAAAAACTAAAAATGTGAAAAAGTAAATTTAACTAATTTAAAATCTAATCCTAACAAATAAATTGCAATAAATTAAATTCTAGTCCTAAAATATAAAATAAAGAATATAAAAAAATAAAAATAATTAAATTATGTTGGGAATGAATTTAGGTGCATCTCCCAGATATAACCACTTTCTGAGGTGGTGTTTCTTGTCTTTCCCTCCTAGGGGTCCTCCTGTTCTTTAAGGTGGTGTGTTGTTGGGTCCTTCAGCCTCCCCTTGGGTCTGTTGTGACAGTTGCTGTCTTGACCTGTCTCAGTGCTGATTTTGGCGGCCTAAGCATTTGAGCATCCTTCCTTTTCCTTTTCTGAGGGTTGTAACACATTCAACTTAATGCTCTGATTGTCTACCCTCATGATCAGCTCCCCATGCTCCACACCTATTAACGTTCTGCCTGTGGACAAGAATGGTCACCCAAGGATGATAGGGGCATTTTCATCAGCCTCACAGTCTAAGATGAGGAAGTCTGCTGGAAAAATAAGGCTGCCCACTCGAACTAGGATGTCTTCGATCTTGCCCTCCGGTTGAACAAATGAATGTTCAGCAAGTTTCAGCATAATGGAGGTGGGTTTGGCTTGCCCAATTCCTAGTTTATCGAAGACTGCCTTAGGCATCAAGTTTATGTTGGCTTCTAAGTCACAGGGCTTTTGTTGCATGGTTGTTTTCGATTTTGCATGGTATGACAAAACTACCTGGATATGTTTGCTTGAGTGGTAGCTTGTTATGTAGCATGGCCAAGCACTCCTCTGTAACAGTAACTGTTTTGAACTCCCCAATTATCTTCCTCTTAGAAAACATGTCCTTTAGGTATTTTGCATAATTGGGCATGTTCTGAATGGCTTCTATGAGAGGGATATTTATGTGCACCTATTTCAGAATATCCAAGAATTTCCTGAACTGGTGCTCCTGCTTCTATTGCTTAAGCGTCTGGGGGAAAGGTGCTGGCAAGCGGATGTCCTCTATACGCTCTTTGCATGGGAACTTTATCTGTGGAGGATCATCTGTCTCAGGGCTGCTGTCAGGCTCATCTGTCGGGGCGACTGGTGTTGATGTTGCCGCAGTAGGTAGTTCTTTTTGTGCTGGCTGTTTTTCTGATGTCTTTTCCACTCTGGGTTCATCCATCCGTTTCACACTTTTGGTTGATATGGCTTTGCACTACTCATATGTGGGCTTAGCTGATGTCTCTGTACTACTGGATGCTGCACCCATTGTCATGCTACTAAAGATCTCAGTGAATTGCCCAAACTGGGTCTCTAGGTTCTTTATTGCAGCTTCCTGATTGTTCATCCTCATCTATGTCCTGTCCATGAACGACTCAGTTTTACCAATAAATTTATTAGTACGAACAATAAAATCATTAGTTCTAGACATAAAAGTATGAAGAGTTGCTTCTAGTGAATTGTTGTTCTGTGGTTGCTGAGCTTGATGTCTGCACTGGTTCTGCTGGTAGCCTCTCTGTTGTTGTTGTGAATTGGCAGCAATTTTTGGATTGCTCCAGGAGAAGTTTGGATGAATCTTCCATCCAGGGTTGTACGTGTTCGTGGCGGGCCTGCTATTCCTCTCGTATCTTCCCATGAAATTGGCAGATGCAGTACATTCGGAGGAATCATGGTTGCCCCCACACTCATCGTAGAATGGCTCTACAGCCTTGGCCTCATAGACTTTTCCAGTGGGTTTCACCATGTTCATAACCAGCTCTGTCAGTTTGTCGAGGCGAGCGTTGACATATTCTGAGGCTTCCACTTTGTTCACAGTAGCTGGCCGCCTAATGTCGCCTCAGCGGGCTGTTGGGTACCTATAGTCATTCTTGGAGGCTTGTTTCAGGATCCGCAGTGCTTCCTCTGGTGGTCTATCGATGGCTGAGGCATCGATCATCATTCGAGTTGTGTAGTTCACCCTGTTGTAAAACATTGACATTTGTGTCCAAGCCAGAAAACCATGAAGCGGGCAGTTATTAAGGATTTGTTGGTACCGCTCCCATGCTTCATACATTGGCTCATCATCCCTTTTTCGGAAAGCTGGGATCTTGTTTCTCAATCTGTCTGTGACATTAGATGGACTGAAATGATCCAAAAAATCCTTGCACAGCTCTGTCCAAGTGTTGAATGACCCTGCTGGTTGGTTGTTCAACCACTGCTTTGCCCTATCTCTCAGTGAATAGGGGAATAACCTCAACCTTAGCACGTCTTGATGGACTCCGTGTATTTTGAATGCTCTGCATATGTCCACGAATTGCCCCAAAGTGTTGATCATGTTGAACATCACGGGATTCAGCTCAAAATGATCCGCCTCAATCTCAGGTTCTGTCACTGTAGGATCGAACACTCTAAAGTCATGTTCGAAGTAATCTCTGGTGGTTCGAACATATTGTGGCTACATGGGCAGAATAAAGGGTGGCTGCCTAGGTGGAACTTCATGCTATTCTCTGGGCGGCGGGTCTTGCTGCCAATCCCTACCGTTCCAAGCATCGTTGGCAGGGTTGTCGTCTATTTCGTTCATGGTTGCCTCTGTTTTTCCTTATTCTTTAGCTTTCCCTAGGGCTGTTCTGATTTCCTTTTTGAATTCTCTTGCTCTTCATTCATTATCATCACATTAAACGATTTCGCCTTTTGGATTTGCCCCAGTCATGCACTAGCAAAGGAGACTGTAAAATTCTTTTTCGATTAAAAATAAAAATAATAAAAACTAAAAATTAAATGCAAATAAAATAAAAGTGCAGAAATTAAAGAACGAATTTCGTTGTTATCAATCCCCAGCAACGACGCCAAAAACTTGTAGAGCGTTTAGGTGTTCTTTAAATATGAGCGAAAGTGCACACTCCTGTCAAGTAATAGTATAAAGATATTGTCTCTCACAGGGATTGGATAGCTTGACTCGAATCGTAACTTATGCACAAATGAAAATTAAATGCACAAATGAGTTTGAATTGTTTAAGAGGAAAATAAAATAAAACACAAGTAAATAAAAGGGAAGAGATCATATTAATGGAATGGGTCGGGTTATGTTGATGAGTAGTGTGAAACTGTGTTGAATAGGATAAGTTGCTTTGCGCTGCCAGACTTCGCTGCCTCAGCGGGAGATGGCGGATTAGCTGATGTAATGCTCTCGCTGCCCCAGTAGTGGAATGGACGTGTGTCTCGGCAGCAAACTCGACAAAACTTCAAGGCTCGACAAAAAGCTTCGAAAGTGATCTCGCTTATGTCTAAGTCAGGATGCTGCTGATGCCCACTGCAGATATTACCAGTCACGGCGTGAATCGTGCAAAGACGGCAATGTTTGGTTTGTTCTCTTTTAGCTCCCTTAAACCCTAACCTATGTCTAGGATGGATTGATCAACACTTGATTAAGGTGAGGATCGTACTTACTCCTTTCATGAGTTTGACTCTCTCGATACCGAACAAATGGATAGCAATCAACTAATCTTTCGCCTTAATTGAAAACTATGAAGAATGTGGAATAAGCAAACCTGAAGTTTTATTGCAAAACTAACTTAAAATCCTAAACAACCGTTCTCACATTAGTTTACAACATAACTCAAACCCAAAGAGAATTTAGAACATAATGGCGTCAAGAAAACCTAAACTATGCCTAAGGGAAAACCTAAGTTGTTTTGAAGTAAAAATACAATGGGTATATATAGGCATTAGCTAGGTCAAGTCCTTCTTGGAGTAGAAGTCTTCAAAGTAGCTTTTGCATTAAATGCAACATTAAATTCTGACTTCTTTGAGTTGAATTTGGACTTCTTCATGTTGCCTTGCTCCATAAGTAATCTCGAACTCCTCCTTCGGCGGCTTTATCTGGTGCTACAGGCATCAGAAAATAGAGTGGATGGCCTCGTTAGAATCATGATTTTCTGCTCTACAGATCGCACTTTAGTTCTCCAAATTCTTAGCTTGCTGCCCTGGGCGGCAGGTATAGCGGCGGCAGCTACTCGGCAGCCGTTGTCTTTGTCTGGAACTACATCAGTACAGCTCCTTGGTCTACTGCCTCAACATCATGTCCTCAACTCCTCTCTCCTTCAACTAGCTTCTAGTACCTGAAATTAAAACTAAAATAAAACAGTACCTTTTGTTTACCAAATAAAAGATAATTAATTAAAAGCATGGAAAAGTAAAGAATATTGTAAAATGCAATGCATGATCCTAATTATGCCTAAGAGGTACTCAAAAACAGCAATAATATGATATGGAATGTGCACAAAATATAGAACTTATGGACAGTTTACACATCGATGGTAGGTTGTTGTTGAGTGTGTAAAAGTTCTATATTTTACCCCCTATTTAACCCATATTTCTGCTGCATTCAAGCATAATTCATTGCATTTAGGATAGATTTCATTCATACATCATAATTATATTAAATGGCACAGTTTCTACTGAAATTGGTTATTTTTGCAGGTAGCTGCTGTAGCAGACTCAGGGCAGTGGAGAAGTAGCGTTGGAACAAAGAACTGTAGACGAGAAGGACGATGCTGCCATGGTCGCTGCTGTGGCAGCCAATGACGACAGCAATAATGAAGGGAAGAAGTGAAGTGGAGCTCAACAGAAAGAGGAAATTAAGCCGGTCTGTAGTGAAGCACTCTTATATTTTTCTGAGCCCTAGATCAGAATGAAGGCCAAGCCCAAAGTTCAAGGAAGAAACTCCAAGCAAGAAGAGAGGACGAATTAAAGAGATCTACTTTGAAGATTTAGTCTTTAATAGAGTTGCACTTTAATTTAAACTTGTATTCTTGCTAGATTAGAAAACTTGAACCCAATGCCTATATAAAGGCATGTACTTCAACCTAGGGAAGGATATCCCATTCTCTAGTCGTCTTCCCCTAAACCCTAGTCATTTTCCCCCCTTCTCATCATGTTCTAAACTTCCCCTAGGGCTAAGGGTTGATTCTGTAAAGTAGTTGCAAGGATTGCATTGTTTTAGGATTTTTTCTGTTCAATAAAATAGACTTCAAGTTTGCTTATTCTGGTTTTCAACATCTTGCAAGAGTATCGGGAGAGCATTGTGAGATTACACATTTACTTAATATCGGGAGAGTTAAGTATACGAAAGGAATAAGTACGGGTTCTCCAGTTTATGGTTGAACTATCTCGGACCTAGGGATAGGATGAGGTTAAGTGGCTAAGGAAGAATTAAACAACATCGGTGTTCATCCTTCGATTTACGCCGGGAGGTATCATCAAAGACATGTTCATCGACAGACTTGGACCTAGGGATAGGCCAAGGCATAGCAGGGATTCTTGCCAAGCTTGGAGTACTGAGTTGTGTGTTCGCTGCCGCGACAACAACAGACAGTTGCCGCAGCAGGTGCTGCCGCGACAGGCTTACGACAGAACAGAGAAGTCCTAGACAGTGCAAATACCTGCACTACGGAGCAGATCAATATCGGCCTACTCTTTATTCTGAATATTTTCATCTTTTATTTTCAGTCTTCTTTATTATTTAGTGACAAACAATTAAACTTTTTCTTTTCCCTCTTGTGTAGCAATCCAAGGTTAAAGCTATTAGCCCAATCCCTGTGGAGACGATATCCGATACTTACGTATCACTTTACTACTTGTGTCGTGTACACTTGCACTACATTGCGATAGACTCTTTTACACGCAACAAGTTTTTGGCGCCGTTGTTGGGGACTGGCAACATTACTTTACCCTACTTTTACTGCACTTTCTTTAAATTTTTCTGTTTTTACTTGGATTGTTCAACTTGTGCTTTTCACAAGGTTTTCTGTTTATGCGCAGATCGAGACGAGGAAAGGAACCTGAGTATAAGATAGATCCTGAAATCGAACGCTCGTGCAATCTTAGGAACCGACTCGTATTAGCCAGAAATGAATACCTTGAAGAATAGTTAGAGGCCATGAACAACCAAGGGAATCCCCGAGGTCCTGAAGATCCTATCGGAGATGGAGGAAACGAACAGCCTGCCGATCCTCCTGCTGCTACCGCACGCCGGTCATACCGAGACTACATGATCAATGATCATGTGGAACTAGAGACCACCCTGCCAGATGTGGAAGTTGAGAATTTCGAGCTGAAACCTGTTATGTTCAGCATGATTAATTTCGCTGGCCAATTTAGTGGTGCTGCAACAGAGGATTCTAGAGAACATCTGAAAATGTTCCAGGAAATATGTCGTTCGTTTAGACTACCAAGAGTAAATCCGGAGATACTGAGGCTTCGGTTATTTCCTCATTCATTGAGGGACAGAGCTAAAACTTGGTGGAATAAACTAACGTCGGGTTCAATACGAACTTGGGCAGATTTAACTCGTGAATTTTTGTCTCGTGTTAACCCTTCCCATTTATCTGAGCGATTACGTAACGAAATTGCTACTTTTCAACAGGAAGACGACGAGCCAATGCACGAAGCATGGGACAGGTTTACCACTCTTCTGAGGAATTGCCCGATGCATGGATTCCCTATTTGGAATCAGGTAATCAAATTCTACAATGCTGCCAATCTACAGACTCGTATGAGAATCGATTCAACAGCCAATGGGTTGTTGTTAGATAAAGATCCAGAGGATGCCATGGTAGTGTTAAAGAATTTGGCTAAGAAAGAAGAACATTTCCCCACATCGAGGAGAGGTAAACGAGTACTAGCTATGAAGGATTACGAAGCCGATAATTCCTTAAAGACATAAGTTGCATATCTCACAAATGCAGTAGAGAACTTGCTGAAGAAGGATTCTCAACCTGCTTATGCTGTAGAAGAGGTATGTGGAACTTGCTCTGGGAATCATAGTTCGGAGGACTGCCCACTACAACTAGAGGAAGGGATGTACGTTGGGAACTATAACAAGCAGAACTACAATCCCAACTGGAGAAAAGATCCCAAATTTTCTTGGAGCAACCCGAACAATGCCCTGAATCCTCAAGTACAGAACACTCAAAATCAAGGGGCACCTAGACTTCTGACTCGGCAGCAACCGCAACAGCCGCCACAACAGCCACCAGCAGCCACGACTAGTATATTGGAGCAGACCCTGGCTACGTTTATGTATCAAACAGAAACTTACATTGAGAACATGAATCACTTCGTCAAGAAGACTGAGTCATTCATGGATAAAACAGAGATGTTGATGACTAACCATGAAGCTACTCTGAAATCACTAGAGACACAGATGGGTCAGGTTTCCCAGCATATTAAACCGAGGCATAATGGAGGATTCCCTAGCGATACTGAGAACGCTAGACAACCCACACATGAGCAGTGCAAGGCTATCACAACTACGAGTGGGAAGAAATTACCAGGGCCAGAGAAGGAAGTTGAACCAGTTAAGAAACCAGCCCTAGAATCAACTGCCAAGAACGCTGCCCGGGCAGACGACAAATAGCTTGCTGCCGATATACCTGTCACGACAGCATAAGGGACAGAGGAGAAGGATGAAGAACCTAAGCCTCCTCAGATCCGAATGCAGTGGGAAGGACGCATTGAAGACTATCGTCATCCACCTCTTTTTCCTCAGCGGTTACAGAAGTTGAAACAGGAATCCCAGCTTAAGAAGATCTATGATATTTTTAAGCAGGTCCACATCAATATTCCGATGTTAGATGCTATCAAGGAGATGCCTGGTTATGCCAAATTTCTCAAGGATGCTATGTCGAAGAAATCCAGACTTGGGGAATTTGAGACGGTTAAGCTGACAGAAGGATGCATGACTATTATGTACAAACATCCACCCCAGAAAAAGAAGGATCCTGGGAGTTTCATAATATCGTGCATAATCAGAGATAAATTTGTGGGTAAGGCACTTTGTGATCTAGGTGCTAGTATTAATTTAATGCCAAAATTTGTATTTCATAAATTAGGTATTGGACGAGCACGACCCACAACAGTTATGCTGCAGCTGGCAGACCGCTCTTACGTGCAACTGGAAGGAAAAATTGAAGATATTCTGGTAAGAGTGGATAAATTTATTTTTCCTGCTGACTTTCTTGTTTTAGATTGTGAAGCAGATGAGAATGCAGCAATCATCCTGGGGTGACCCTTCTTAGCCACAGGAAGATCACTGATTGATGTAGAGAAGGGATAACTCACTATGAGAGTGAATGATCAAGAGATCAAGTTGAATGTTCTCCAAGCAATAAAGCACGCTGATGTAGAAGAAGAATGCAAGGCTATCACTGTAGTTAACCTTGACCAACCCTGCATCAGGTCAGACTGTCATGACATCAAAAATGGCCACTGCCCCAGCAGCCATTTAGAAGACTG
This sequence comes from Hibiscus tridactylites, assembly GCA_958450335.1. NCBI lineage: Eukaryota > Viridiplantae > Streptophyta > Magnoliopsida > Malvales > Malvaceae > Hibiscus > Hibiscus tridactylites. Next base: position 33,632,745 of record OY288292.1, on the reverse strand, counting down.
TCACGGCAGCGACGACGACAGCAGCTCCTCAGACTCTGACATATCTGATACTGAAGATCATGAGGAGGTAAACTGGATAGGCAATCTTCCAGGTAAGTTATTCGAGCCCTTAAACTATACTTCGAATGAACATATCATCCAAAAGCAATCCACTGTAGAGCCACGTGTTCTAGATCTTAAGCCCCTGCCATGGCAGCTCAAATATGTTTTTCTTGGATTAAATGATACGTTGCCCTTAATCATCTCTTCCAAGTTGATGCAGGAACAGGAATGGTAGCTGATAGAGATGCTGCAGCAGCACAAAAGGGCTATTGGATGGACGATAGCTGATATCCAAGGCATCAGTCCGGCACTATGCATGCATAAAATCCTCTTAGAGGATGATCACAAGCCAACCATTGATGCCCAGAGACGTTTAAATGATGCTATGCGAGAAGTGGTCCAAAAAGAAATTATCAAATGGCTAGATGTTGGGATAATTTATGACATCTCGGATAGTAAGTGGGTGAGCCCGGTGCAGTGCGTTCCTAAGAAAGGAGGAATAACCGTGGTAACAAACGAAGAAAACGAGTTAATCCCAACCAGGACTGTGACCGATTGGAGGGTTTGTATGGACTACCGGAAGCTTAACAAAGCTACCCGGAAGGACCACTTTCCCTTGCCTTTTATTGATCAAATGCTTGATAGATTAGTGGGAAAGCCTTATTACTGTTTTCTTGATGGTTACTCAGGTTACAACCAAATAGCCATCGCACTGGAGGATCAAGAGAAAACGACATTCACTTGCCCGTACGGTACTTACTCTTTTCGGAGGATGCCATTTAGACTTTGCAACGCACCAACAACTTTTCAGAGGTGTATGATGGTCATATTCTCTGACATGATGGAGGATTTCCTAGAGATATTCATGGACGATTTCTAATTCTTTGGAGACAATTTTGAAAGCTGCTTAGGCAACCTGCAGAAAGTACTCGAGAGATGCGAGAAAGAGAACTTGGTATTAAACTGGGAAAATGTCACTTCATGGTGGATGAAGGGATAGTCCTAGGCCACAAAGTAAGCTGCCGCGGCATAGAGGTCGACAGGGCAAAAATTGAGGTAATTGAAAAGCTGCCACCACCCACCACAATCAAGGGAATTCGAAGTTTTTTAGGGCATGTTGGTTTCTATCGAAGGTTTATAGCCAATTTTTCGAAGATCACCAAGCCATTGTGCCACCTTTTAGAGCAGAATCATCCCTTCGACTTCATTACTGAATGTACTGAGGCATTCAGAATTCTGAAAGAGAAGCTAGTAACAGCCCCGATCGTACAGCCATCGGACTGGAAGTTGCCATTCGAGATTATGTGTGATGCCAGTGATTATGCTGTAGGGGCAGCACTTGGGCAGAGGAAGGACAAGCAGTTCCATGTAATCTACTATGCTAGCCAAACACTCAACGATGCCCAAGTAAACTACACCACAACGGAGAAGGAATTGTTAGTTGTGGTGTTTTTCAATTGACAAGTTCCGATCCTACATACTTGGAACGAAAGTGGTGATCCACACAGACCACTCTACACTGAAATATTTGTTTGCCAAGAAAGACGCAAAGCCCAGATTGATTCGTTGGATTTTGCTACTGCAAGAGTTCGACATAGAAATCAAGGACAAAAAGGGGACAGAAAACCAAGTTGCAGATCACTTGTCGAGATTGGAGAAGGGAAAGAGTCTCCCAACAGAAGAGACATACATACTGGAGACCTTCCCTGACGAGCAGTTGTTCGCTGCTATAAGCACTGTCGCGACAGCCATGACGGCAGGTAAGTTTTCTGAACTCCCCTAGTATGCTGATTTCGTTAATTATTTAGTTAGCGGAATATTTCCTTCTGACCTTAACTATCAAGCTAGGAAGAGGTTCCAAAATGATGTTAAACATTATTATTGGGACGAACCTCTTCTTTTCAAAATGTTTGCAGATCAGATCATCAGGAGATGTGTACCACAGGATGAGCAGGAAGCTCTGCTTCATCACTGCCATGCTTCACAATATGGAGGACACTTGGGTGGTAACAAAACTGCTGCCAAGGTTTTGCATTCTGGTTTTTATTGGTCGTCACTGTTCAAGGATGCACGGGCATTCTACAAAAGATGTGATAAAAGTCAACGGACTGGAAATATCTTAAGAAGACATGAGATGCCGCTACAAAACATTCTTGAAGTCGAAATCTTCGACGTTTGGGGGATTGATTTCATATGACTATGTGTCCAAATAGGTAGAAGCGATCGCCACATAGAAAAACGATGCCAAGACTGTTCAGAGGTTTTTGCACAAGAACATTTTTTCCAGATTCGGCATCCCTAAGGTGATCATCAGTGATGAAGGGAGGCATTTTGACAATAGGGTAATAGCTGCTGCCTTAAAGAAATATGGTGTCAAGCATCGAATCGCAACAGCTTACCACCCTCAGACCAATGGACAGGTTGAAATATCCAATGGAGAGGTAAAGAACATTCTTGAGAAGATGGTTAAGCCAACTCGAAATGACTGATCTCTACACCTCAATGATGCACTATGGGCCTACAGAACATCGTTTAAAACTCCATTGGGAATGTCACCCTACCGACTGATCTATGGAAAAACATGACATTTACCTATTGAGATTGAGCACAGAGCATACTGGGCCATCAAGGCAATGAATATGGACTTGGAAAAGGCGAGACAGAAAAGGCTACTTGACTTGAATGAGATTGAAGAAATTCGAGCAATGGCCTATGATAATGCAAGAATTTACAAGGACAAGACAAAGAAGTGGCCTGACAAGAAACTGCTGCCACGACAGTTCTACCCAGGGCAACTTGTGTTGTTATTCAACTCTAGGTTGAAACTATTCCCAGGAAAGTTGAAATCTAGATGGTCTGGCCCGTTTCAAGTGGTGCAAGTTTTTCCTCATGGTGCCATCACGATCAAATCCTTAAAAGACGGGCACCAATTTAAAGTCAACGGACAGAGATTAAAGCATTATCAGGGGACTGAAGCCACAAGAATGTAGAAAGTGGTTACTTTAGAAGATGCCCCTCCTGGCATCCCTAATTTAACCTAATTTTAATTTTATTATTTATTTTTTATTTATATATTTATTTATTAGGTAATTAGAATTATTTTATTTTTAGGAACTATGTTTTTATTTTTATTATTTTTAGGAAATAAAGGAGACAAGGAGAAGAAAAGAAGTGAACTCAGCCCACCATCTTACCATCAGCCCAAAATAGGAGCTTGTCGTTACAACTGTCGTGACAGACGCGGAAAATCCAGTCTATCAACACGTTGTTGCGATAGACACGCAAACGCGTAACAGACGCGCAGCAGACACGGAAACGCGTGACAGACGCGTCAGAAACTGCATAACAACTGGCCCCGTTATTCGCGCCTGCCGTTACAACTTCAACGGGCAGCAAACTCCTCATCTATATAAACCCCGTTTTACTATTCATTTTTCACTTCACTTTTACTCTCTCTCTCTCTACTTGATTCCTCTCTAGAATTTCATTTGCTTTATTTTTTCTACAGTCCCTTACAACCATGAGTACCAGAAACACCCGACGCAGTGCTGCATCAGGCTCTGCCCCAGCAACAGCCACTCCCAGCTCCTTTCAAGGCAGAGATATGTGGGAAGAAAAAGGCTTCATCTACAGCAAAAGAACGGAGAATCTCGGGCTCAAACCATTCATAGCCCGTAAGATCAGAGCTCTACATTGGCAGATGTTTGCCGAGCAGCCTGAAGAGTTGAACGTCACCTTAGTCAGATAATTTTATGCTGCCATCAACAGGAGGGAGGCGACAGCAGTGACAGTTCGTGGGAAGGAAGTACCCTTTAAGCCAGAGTACATCAACACCCTTTATGGATTCTACGTCGGCAGAAGGGAAGACGGGCACCAAAGATTCATCGAGAGCCTAGAGACAGTAGATTATGACGTTGTCATGGCAGAACTCACCAAGGAAGGCACTGAATGGAATACAGATCCCAAACACCCAAGGACGGTGAAACGAGTTCAACTCACCCCCGAAGCCAAGCTGTGGAACGCATTCGTCAAAAAGAGGATTATGCTCTCCTCACACAACAGCAACGTAGATCAACCAAGGTTAGCTCTCGTCCATTCAATTATGAACGAGAGGCCTATTAATGTTGGTAGATATGCTCGGGAGGGGATTTTGGATTGTGCATTTTGGCCATCGGGACCACTTGTCTTCCCCTACCTCATAACAGTTCTCTGCCATGGCCACAACGTCCCTGAAGTTGCTGAGGATTTGAGAATCCGAGGAAAAGGATGGACGGAGAGGAACATCCTTAGCCTGATGGAGTTGAAAGCTGCAACGCCAATATCCAGCTTCAACCCGTCTTCCGCGGCAGATGATCCGACAGAGCCCACCCAAACAGAGCTTGCCGCCACAGAACCAAGGCAGCCCACAGCAGCAGCTCCCCCAGCCGACTCCTCTACCCAAATCCTTCCCACGGTACATTTCATTAAAAGTAATTTAAATTTTCCAGATGTACTGTTTCTTGCTTCCCCTGATCACTATTTTGTTGCCCCCACCCATGCCCATACCCCTACCGCTGCTACCACACCGAGAACATTGTCTACCGCATCCACCCCAACCCCAGCCACGACAGCTGCAGGCGGCAGCCACACTGCCACAACATCTGCCAGGGGAGAGAAGAGAAAAGAGCCCATGTCCGACCTCGATAGATACATAGCTGGTTTCTCCTCTTTCTCAATTTGGGGGGAATATGATGACGAGCCCTCTGTCAAGAGGAACATGTCCAAGGAATTCACCCAGATGAAACGGCAGAAACCAAACACAGGAGTCAGACCATCCGACCAAGGGAAATCTGACAGCGGCGGCAGCAGCAGGAGCAGCTCTTCCGATGAGGTTCAGGTGCTGGAGAAACTACCCTCACCGACCCGCATCCAGCCTCCAAGGGAAGCAAAGAAAAAGACCACCTCTGCCTCTTCGAGCCAGCTGCCAACACCAACAAGGAAAGTCACTGCCCGTCGACAGATTCGAATCAGCAGCAGCAACAACAGCAGCGACGATAGTGCTTAAAATTTAAGTTTCTTTTCTTATATTTGATGTCTGCTATTTTGTTATAATTGTGATGTTGTTTTTATTTCCTTTTTTATCATTTTGTCATCATGCATTGAGGGCAATGCAACCCTTGAGTTTGGGGGTGGCATCCCTCCATTAATGAAGTGTCTTTATGTTTACATTTGTGTCTAAGTGTTAGTTTATTTTTTCTTAAAAAATGAAAATTTGGCTTAAGTCTTTGAACTGAACTTACCTGCCGTAACAGGCTCTGTCGTCGCAAAGACTTAAATTTAAGCGACGATAGTGCTTAAAAATATGAAAGTTGGCATAAAAATTCAAGTTAGAAGCTTAGCTATTCTATTAAACTAAGGGAGTCTAGGCATATAATTGTTCACAAACATGCACACACTACACAAGAATTGTAGCAAGGTTCCGGATGAATCGTGAATTATCCAATAGGGTGTTGCTCACAATAGGGAATGAATGGTAGGTGTTGCGTGTAAAAGTGTCTATCGCAATTGTAGTGCAAGTGTACACGACGCAAGTAGTAAAGTGATACGGAAGTATCGGATATCATCTCCATAGGGACTGGGCTAACAGCTTCACCTTGAATTACTGCAAGAGAGTAAAGAGAATAATTTAAGATTTTGTCACGAGAATAATAAGGAAACTGGAAAATAAAGGTAAAGTAATCAAGATAGAGAGAATGGGCTGGTATTGAATTGCTCAGTAGTGTAGGTATTGCTAAGTCTAGGAAATTCAGCTCTGTCGTCGTCCCCGTCACGGCAGCACCTGTCGCAGCGGCAGTCTGTTGCTTGTCGCGGTAGCGAACACTCAACTTCGTACTTCAAGTTTGGCAAGAATCCCTGATGTGCCTTGGCCTATCCCTAGGTCCAAGTCTGTCGATGAACATGTCTTTGATGATACCTCCTGGCGTGAATCGAAGGATGAACACCGATATTGTTGAATTCTTCTTTAGCCACTTAACCTCGTCCTATCCATAGGTCCGAGATAGTTCAACTATAAACTAGAGAACTCGCACTTATTCCTTTCGTATAGTTAACTCTCCCGATATTAAGTAAATAGATAACCTCGCAATGCTCTCCCGATACTCTTGCAAGATGTTAATAACCAAAATAAGAGAACTTGAAGTTTATTTTATTGAACTGAAAATTCCTAAAACAAAAGCAACCCTTGCAACTAATTTACAAATCAACCCGTGGCCCTAAGGGGAATTTAGAACATGTTGAGAGAGGGAAAACGTCTAGGGTTTTAGGAAGAAGGCTAGAGATAGGTGATCTTTCCTCCTAGGTCGAATTACATGCCTTTATATAGGCTTTGGGTCCAAGTTTTCTAATATAGCAAGAATACAAGTTTAAATTAAAGTACAACTCTAATAAAGACTAAATCTTCAGAGAATATAGCTTTAACTCGTCCTCATTCTTGCTTGGGATTTTCTCTCCTTGAACTTTGGGCTTGGCATTCCTTTTGATCTAGGGCTCGGAAAAATATACTGGTTTTCCACGACAGACGGGCTTAATTTTCTCTTTCTGTCGAGGTCCACTTTGCTTCTTCTCCTCAAAACTGCTCTCGTCCTCTGCTGTCACGGTGGCAACCATGGCAGCATCGTCCTCCTTGACTGCTTGTCCAGTTCCAGCTCTTCTGCTTCACTGCCCAGCGCCTGCCTCTCCATCTGCTACAGCAGCAACCTGCAAAAGCAACCAATTTCAGTAGAAACTGTGCCTTTTAATATATTTGTGATGTTTAATTGTAATCTAACCTAAATGCGATGAATTATGCTTGAATGCAGCAGAAATATGGGTTAAATAGGGGGTAAATAATAGAACTTTTACACACTCAACACACCCCCAAACTCAAGTTTTTGTTGCCCTCAAGCAATTCAGACCTAAAAGAAAAAAACAAATATTTTTGTTTTGGCTTAAAACAGTGAACTTTCCCTTACCCTCCATTCGTTCTCTGTTGACGGCAGCACCTTGTCGGATAACTTAGGATTCGTCCGGAGTCTCACTATAGTCCTCGTGCAGTGTGTGCATGCTTGTGAACAGTTATATGCCAAGACTCTCTTAGTTTCACTAGAATATTTCAGCCTCTAACTTGAATTTTTATGCCAAAGTTTATCTTTTTGAAGGCATTTCTTATGCTCATTTGATTTTTTTTATTTTGACTCGATTTCATTATTATTTTTTTAAGCTAAAGTTTCACTAGAGCCAGTTTTGGGCACCTTTAGCTAACTTCCTAGAGCCGGTTTCGGGTACCTCTAGGGCTGTTGAGTCTCTTTTGCTAAACTTCTTTCCTAGAGCTAGTGTTAGGCACCTCTAGGGGCTATTCAAGTGCTAAGCTTTCTATTCTAGTTGACTAAAAGAGTTCTAAGCAGTATAACAGTCACAAATAGTGTTTAAGTTTTCAGAACTATAGAAAGGTTCTAAACTGCTCCTAAAACTGTCATAAAGGCACTGCCACGACAGAGCTGTCACGACAGGTAAGTTCAGTTCACAGACTTAAGCCCAAAATTTTCATATTTTTTTCATATTTTTTTTGTTTTTTTTAAGCAAAAACAAACTAAGTAAAAGACACAATTTTAAAACTAAATTAGACTCCATTAATGTAGGGATGCCACCCCCAAACTTGAGGGTTGCATTGCCCTCAATGCAAATGACAAGTTAAAATAAAGATAAAAACAGTACATCAAAAAATATATAAGCAGACAACAAAATAAGTTAAGGAACTCAAATTTTAAGTGTTGTCGTCACTGCTGGTGCTAACTCTGATCTGGCGGCGGGCACAAGCCTTCTGAACTGGTTGGCGGATGGGGGAGGCAGATGTGTTCTTCGTTTTAGCCTCCTGCGGAGGTTGAATTCTGGTCGGGGAAATATGAGGGGGTTTCTCCACAACCTGGACCTCTGAGCTGCTGTTACTGTCCTCATTACTGCTGCTGCCGCTGTCCAGCTTGTTTTTATCTCCCATTCTCTTCTGTCGTTTCACCGGTGTAAACTCCTTTGAGAGATTCCTCTTGACAGAGGGTTCGTGGTCGCTTTCTGCCCAAACGGAGGAAGAAGAGAACCCAGCAATGAAAGCGTCAAGCTCTTCCGAGGGCATTCGTCGTTTTGTTCCTCGGGCAGAAGTCTCAACACGGGTGTTGCCGGCGGCTATCATGGCAGGTGTTGGTGTGGATGTTGCAGAAGGTGTTCGTGGTGTGGCAGCAGGTGTTGGGGTGTGGGCAGGGGTTGGTACAGCAAAATAATGTGCAGGAAAGGTGAGAAATACGACATCAGGGAAATTTAAAAAGTTTTGGATAAAGTGTACCGTAGATGCAGTGAAATCCCTGATGAAGCTCATAAGACCGAGCTGTCGTTCCTCCATCTTTTGAATAGCAGCAAGGATCTGGAAGGAGGAGTCGGTCGGAGCTGCTGCTGCTGGTTGCTGCCTGGCTTCTATGGCAGTAGGTTCATTGTCCGTTGGCTCTTTCGTGTTTGCTGTCGTGGCAGCAGGATCAAATGAGGACAGAGGGGTGGCAACAGTCAGCTCCATTAAGCTGAGTATGTTTTTGTCCGTTCATCCCTTCCCTTGGACTCTAATATCGGTGGCAGCTTCGGGTACGCCATGGCCGCGGCAGAGGGGTGTGATGAGGTAAGAAAGATAGAGCGGTCCCGTCGGCCGGTGTGCGCACTCCAGGATGCTTTCACGGATAAATCTGCCCACGTTAATGGGCCTCTCATGTAAAATGGAGTGAATTAAGGCTAACCTGGGCTGGTCGACATTGGTATTGTGCGACGACGGCATGATGCGCTTTTTGATGAAAGCGTTCCATAATTTGGCTTCCGGGAAGAGTTGAGTTCTTTTTACCGTCCTTGGGTTCTTACGGTTGGTATTCCACTGAGTTCCCTCATCTGTTAGCTCTGCCATGACAGCATCATAGGCAGCAGGGTCGAGGCTGTTCAGGAACTGTTGGTGGTCGTCGTCGTTGTTGCCGACGTAGAATCCGTACAAGGTGTTGATATATTCAGATTCGAACGGCACTTCCCTCCCTCGTACGGTAACTGTTGTCGTCGTTCTGCTGTTGATGGCAGCATAAAAATCACGCACTAAAGAGACGTTCATCTCCTCAGGTTGTTCGGCGAAGATCTGCCACTGTAAAGCTCTGATTTTGCGAGCTATGAACGGCTTTAGGCCCAAATTCTCCTCCTTTGTAGTGTAGATGAATCCTCGTTCTTCCCACATGTCTCTGATCTGGAATAAGCGTGGGGTGGTTGCTGTCGGGGTAGAGCCGGAGGCAGCACTCCTACGGGTATTTCTGGAAGACATTTTTGCAAGGGTTGTGAAAATGAAAATGAAAGCAAAAATTCTAGAGGAGTAAGTAAGAAGAGTAGAAGTGAGTGGAAATGAAAAAATGAAACGGGGTTTATATAGAGAAGGATTTGCTGCCAGTTGGAGTTGTAACGGCAGACACGAATAACGGGGCCAGCTGTTACGCGTTTGCGTGTCTGACGCGTCTGTCACGCGTTTTCGTGTCTGTTGCGCGTCTGTTACGCGTTTGCGTGTCTGTCGCGACAGCTTGTTGACAGCCTGTATTTTCCACATCTGTGGCGGCAGTTGTAACGACAAGCTCCAAAATTTGGGCTTGTTGGGCTAGTGGAAGGATGGTGGGCTGATTTCACTTCTCTTGTTCTTCTTGTCTCCTTTATTTCCTAAAAACAATTAAAATAAAAACATTATTTAAAAATAAAATAAATCTAATTTCCTAATAAATAATAAATAATAAAGAAACTAAAAATAAAAATTAGGTTAAATTAGGGATGCCAGGTGGGGCATCTCCTAAGGTAACCACTTCTTGCATTCTTGGGGCTTCAGTCCCCTGATAATGCTTCAAGCACTGTCCGTTGACTTTGAATTGGTGCCCGTCTTTTAAAGACCTGATTGTGATGGCACCATGGGGAAAAACCTACACAACTTGGAACTGGCCAGACCATCTAGATTTCAGCTTCCCTGGGAAGAGTTTCAACCTAGAGTTGAATAACAATACAAGCTGCCCTGGGCAGAACTGTCGTGGCAGCAACTTCTTGTCATGCCACTTCTTAGTTTTATCTTTGTAGATTCTTGCGTTGTCATAGGCCATTGTCTGAATTTCTTCAATTTCGTTCAGATTCAGTAGCCTTTTCTGCCCTACCTTTTCCAAGTCCATATTTACTGCCTTGATTGCCCAGTGTGCCATGTGCTCTATCTCGACAGGTAAATGGCATGTTTTCCCATAAATCAATCGGTAAGGAGACATTCTCAATGGAGTTTTGAAAGTTGTCCTATAAGCCCATAATGCATCATTCAGGTGTAAAGACCAATCTTTCCTAGTTGGCTTAACCATCTTTTTAAGAATGTTCTTGACTTCCCTGTTGGATATTTCAGCTTGTCCATTGGTCTGTGGGTTATATGATGTTGCGATCTGATGCTTGACACCATACTTTTTCAAGGCAGCAGCAATAACCCTGTTGTCGAAATGTCTCCCTTCATCACCGATGATTGCCTTAGGGATGCCAAATCTAGAAAAGATGTTTTTGTGTAAAAACCTTTGAACTGTCTTAGCATCATTCTTTTGAGTGGCGATAGCTTCAACCCACTTAGATACATAATCTACTGCCAGGAGGATGTACAAATTCCCACATGAAGATGGGAATGGTCCCATAAAATCGATCCCCCAAACGTCAAAGATCTCGACTTCAAGAATGTTCTGCAGCGGCATCTCGTGTCTTCTTGAGATGTTTCCTGTCCGTTGGCACTTGTCACAGCTCTTGTAGAAGATTTGTGCATCTTTATATAATGACGGCCAATAAAACTGGACTGCAAAACCTTAGCAGCAGTTTTGTTGCCTCCCAAGTGTCCTCCATACTGTGAAGCATGACAGTGATGAAGTATGTCTTCTTGCTCATCCTGTGGTATGCAACTCCTTATAACCTGATCTGCACAGATTTTGAAAAGAAGAGGTTTGTCCCAATAATAATGCTTAACATCATTTTGGAACCTCTTCCTGGCTTGATAATTAAGGTCAAAAGGAATTATTCCGCTAACTAAAAAATTAACGAAATCAGCATACCAGGGGAGTTCAGAAGACTTACCTGCCGCCATGGCTGTCGCGGCAGAGACTGTGGCAGCAAATAGCTGCTCATCTGGGAAGGTCTCCAATATGTTTGTCTCATCTGTAGGTAGACTTTGTCCCTTCTCCAACCTTGACAAGTGATCTGCCACTTGATTTTCTGTCCCTTTTTTGTCCTTGATTTCAAGGTCGAATTCTTACAATAGCAGGATCCAACGTATCAATCGAGGCTTTGCATCCTTTTTTGCGAACAGATACTTCAATGAAGAGTGGTCTGTGTGCACTATGACCTTCGTTCCAAGTATATAAGAATGAAACTTGTCACTGGAGAATACCACAGCTAATAACTCCTTCTCTGTGGTGGTGTAGTTCACTTGGGCATCATTCAGTGTTTTGCTGGCATAGTATATGACATGAAAAAGTTTGTCTCTCTACTGCCCAAGTGCTGCCCCGACAGCATAGTCACTAGCATCACACATGATCCCAAAGTTCAAGGAAGAAACTCCAAGCAAGAAGAGATGACGAATTAAAGACATCTACTTTGAAGATTTAGTCTTTAATAGAGTTGCACTTTAATTTAAACTTGTATTCTTGCTAGATTAGAAAACTTGAACCCAAGGCCTATATAAAGGCATGTAATTCGACCTAGGGAAGGATATCCCATTCTCTAGCCGTCTTCCCCTAAACCCTAGTCATTTTCCCCCTTCTCATCATGTTCTAAACTTCCCCTAGGGCTAAGGGTTGATTTTGTAAAGTAGTTGCAAGGATTGCATTGTTTTAGGATTTTTTCTGTTCAATAAAATAGACTTCAAGTTTTCTTATTCTGGTTTTCAACATCTTGCAAGAGTATCGGGAGAGCATTGTGAGATTACACATTTACTTAATATCGGGAGAGTTAAGTATACGAAAGGAATAAGTACGGGTTCTCCTGTTTATGGTTGAACTATCTCGGACCTAGGGATAAGACGAGGTTAAGTGGCTAAGGAAGAATTCAACAACATTAGTGTTCATCCTTCAATTTACGTCGGGAGGTATCATCAAAGACGTGTTCATCGACAAACTTGGACCTAGGGATAGATCAAGGCATAGCAGGGATTCTTGCCAAGCTTGAAGTACTGAGTTGTGTGTTCGCTGTCGCGACAACAATAGACCGCTGTCGCAGCAGGTGCTGCCGCGACAGGCGCTACGACAGAACAGAGAAGTCTTAGACAGTGCAAACACCTGCACTACGGAGCATATCAATACCGGCCTACTCTTTATTCTGAATATTTTCATCTTTTATTTTCAGTCTTCTTTATTATTTAGTGGCAAACAATTAAACTCTTTCTTTTCCCTCTTGTGCAGCAATCTAAGGTTAAAGCTATTAGCCCAGTCCCTGTGGAGACGATATCCGATACTTACGTATCACTTTACTACTTGCGTCGTGTACACTTGCACTACATTGTGATAGACTCTTTTACACGCAACAGCTATTAACAAAGTCTTTTCCCTATTTCTTAGTGAATAGGGAAATAATCTGAGACGCAGCAGATCCGGATGAACTCCATGGATTTTGAAGGACTTGCAGATGTCCATGAAAGACTTCATGTGCTGACAGGCTTCTTCAATGGTGGAATTTCCAAACTGTCCAAGCTTATTTAGCATGTTGAACATGATGGGTTTGAGCTGGAAGTGGTCCGCTTCTATTTCAGGATCGATCACGCCAGAGTTCATCCTTCTAAGATCTTCCTCCAGGTAGTCTCTAACTAACCGCCGAGTGGCAGGAGGTTGCCTGCCATTGCCTGCCGTGGCATTGTCGCCTGGGTGGTGTTGGTAGATTTTTGATGTTTTCTGGATCAGCCATGGGCTCCTTGTTTGCTTGTCTTAACCTGCGTGTAGTACGTTCAGACTCTGGATCGTATTCTCGTAAGGGTGATTTCTGGTTGGCTCTGGTCATAAACCAAAGAAAACCATGGGGTGAAACGAAAAATATGAAAAGTGCAGAAAAATAAAAACAAAAACTTGTACGCCAATCCCCGGCAAATGTGCCAAAAACTTGTTGCGTGCAAAAGTGATGCGCAAATAACGTGCAAGTGTACATGGTGCCAAGTTATAGTATTTAAGATATCGTCTCCATAGGGATTATGATAGCTTTTCGGAGTTCACTTTTCTACACAAGTAAAAACACAGATATTAGGAGTTGGTTTGATTGAAGCTAAAACTAAAGCGAGTAAAGTAAATTGAGAAATCAGAATGAGAGAATGGGCTGGTATTGGATGTTTCGTAGTGTGGAGAATTGATGCACTGTCTCGGCACAGTGTTGTTGATCAACTTAACAACTTCAGCTACTGCTCACAAGCATGCCTCGACAGGCGCCCACCTCGGTAGAGTTGTGTGAGATCGTCTGGGCAGTTAAGCGATGATTCAAGGTTCGACAAGGCTCCCTTCTATGACTCCATCTTCTCCCAAAGCTTGAAGTACTATTGGCGAACATGTCTTGGATGATACCTCCCGGCGTGCATCTAAGGGCGAACACCAACCGATTGTGGATCCTCTTTTAGCCGCTGAACTTCTTAACTTATCCCTAAGCCGAAGTAGCTTTACCATATGGTTGAATAAAACCATGTTTACTCATTTCGTGAGTTCAACTCTCCCGATATTGAATAAATGGATTGAAGCCCTCTTCTCTCCCGATAAAGATTGCGACAATAAAGAACCAAGAGTAAACAAACCTTGAATTTTATTGCAAAACTAAAATCCTAAACCAATACAACAAGACTCTCAGAACTACTACACAACCAACCCTTAGTCCTAGGGAAGGTTTAGAACATGGTGGGTTTGGACGGAACTAGGGTTTCGACAAGAAGAAGTTTCTCTCAAATCTCAATTGTGTTCTCTCCAACTTGTCGATTACATATATATAGGGGAGGAGCCTAGGCCTAAGTCGGTTTAGGGTAGGAATACTAGTTTGAATATGATTACAACTCATTAAAAGATCATTAAATCCTTCTAGATTCTCGTTTGACTTTTCTTCAACTTGACTTTGACCCGGCTTTTCTTTTTCTACTGGGCTCCGATGCACGTGCAAGTGGTCTCTAAAAATCGGGCTTGATGAGCTCTTACTATTGCATACCACTTTGCATTTTTCCATTCTTCCTTAAAGTGTTGCCTCGGCGGCAAGTAGTTGATTGCCTCGGTGGGGGTATGGACTGGTGTGCAAGGGTTGGCACAGCTCTACATTATGGTTCTTTCCTCCTCGATCAGCTCTCCTGATGCTCCAACAGCTTCCTCCTTCAGCTCCCAGCTTTCACTTCATTTGCCTCTTTGCTGCCTAAGCGGGTACCTATGCACATGGAGAAAACGCACTTGAGCGGTATCATATATATATATATATATATATATATATATATAATCAACTAATTTCATGAAATAAGGCAGATTGTCTAATCTATGCTATTTTGTGTATGTTACCTAATAAATGCAACCTAAACTACACTTAAGAACAACAATAATTAAGCTAAACTGAGGTATAAATATAGGACTTTTGCACACTTAACACTTACCTAAAGCTTTCATGTGCATTCATCATTTATCCATACAATTGCTCTATATAAGCTTTAAAGTTTAATGTGCAAACATGTATGAAATTAATTAAACTAAAACATTATCGGGAAAGCTCCTTGCCTATCCCGAGGTTAGGGCTACACTCACCTTATATCCCGAAGTTACGGGATATCCTGATCCACTAACACATCCAAGCTTCCTCCATTCGATACTTGATTCACCCGAGCCCTTGATTCCCTACATTCCTTCTTCTTTGACCTTACTCCCAGCTTCCTATTCCAATCTTTAATTCAAATTATCTTAATTACATCCATTAATATACATGCCCCTCATCACACATTAACTCAATATGCTTAACCAATGTTATCATTCAAGCAATAGATATACATATACTAGTCATTTCGCAATTCCATTTTCAAGATAAGTCATAATTTCCAATTTATGATAACTTAAGCTATCATTAAAGAATTGTCCCTCCAGGACAGAATATATATATAGGAATTTAAATTTCCTTACATCTTTAAAAACTAGATTTAACCATGATTTTAACGGTATAAACCTCATAATTCTACAAGTTCTATAAAAATTACAAGTGTTCTTAGAAATTTCAAAATAGAATCTGCCCAGAACAGAATCTGCTTCCAGATTTTCTACACCACCTTCACTTAAAAATTCATAACATTTTATTTAGAACTTGAAATCAATCACCGTTTGTTGGAGATTAAACTAGACTCATACATGGTTATATACATATAAAATTCATCTTCTAACTCAGAATATTCGATTTTCTATAAATTTTTAAACTTATTTCCAGAACAAAGCTTTTCTGGGTAGATTGCATATCCATTGTTTTAACCATTTTAAGTGCCAAAATCAGCTATATTCAACCACCATTCATTCAAACCCTTTCTTAACTAACTAACCTAAATTTACAGCCAATTCAAAGCTTTACACTACAACTTTAAATCATTGATTTTCCTTCCAAAACAGCTTCTAACTTTCAACAACAAACAAATGAAATCATATTCTTAATGGTGACATAATCAAAGTTGAATTCTCACAAAATATCATCCAATTTGTCAAATTTACGGCATCTAAACCTTCAATCCTCAATGCAATTTATAACCGAAATCATGGAGTAAAGGAGTGGGCTTACCAATTATGAATTTTGCTACAAAGATGAGAACTTCACCATGTAATTTCTTGCTTCACCTGAGCTCTTTAAATCTTAGCCATGGAAGGGATTGTTTCGGTGGTGGTAAGGGAGAAAGATGAACTAAACTTGGTTGGTTTGAACCCTCTCCCTTCTTCACTCTTGCCGAGAGTTTAAAGCCACCTGAGTTCGCCACCATTTTAAAATGTTCAAGTAATGATACTTGGATAGCACTAACAGAAAAAGAAAATATGACACATGCAAAATGGATACTTTAACCTTATTCAATTTGATCATCTATCTCATGTTGTATTTCCTTTCAATTTGGTCGTTCAAGGCTAGTTACTCATTTTTCACAATTTAGTCCTAAGGCAAACAAACCACTTTTAATTCTTACAATTCAATCCTTAATGATTTGATCACAATAGGACTCGAAAAAATAGGTACTTATCATCTTCTAATCTGTCACAACCACTGGAAATCCACTGGTTTTTCATCATCAATCCATGTCTAATTGTTTTGTTATTATTTTGATTTTCTGACCAACATTCTTATGTGGATCCTTAAGAACGATTTCATCAAGTACGATTAAGTGGTGAGCTCCATGATAGCATAACAATGTCCCCGTTTTGTGTCTTGAGAGCCTCGATGGCTTTGCTCCTTTATACCCGGGACTGAAATTTGAAAGAGTATATACTTAAAAGACCCAAACTGAAATTTTAAAGGCACTTAAAAATAAAGGCTTAATGCACATTTTACCCCCTGACATTTACATGTTTTTTAATTTGGTATATAATATTTTTTCGAGCATAAGTGCCCCCTAACATTTTCATTGTTACTTATTTTGCCCTTTGTCGTTAAAAAAATTCTAGCCAATGACATTGTATCACATCAGCTCCTCTTGAGTAAGTCAATCCGTCTGATTTTATTGAAAGGGTAAATGTCATGTCATGTCTCTCAAATTTATTTTTTATTAAATTTAATCACTGAAAAGTCTCTTTTTTATTTAAAATTCAGCCCTATGTGTTTTTTTAAATTTTACAATTTAGTCTATATAATGTCATATGTGATTGGTTGTATTTTTTTGCTAATATCGACAACTCAATAATCGAAAGGAACTAATCCTTTGATTTTAATTTAGGCAACCTAGTGATAAAAGGAACAAATCCTTTTATTTTTTTGGCAATCCCGCGTTCAACTAACTCTAAATCTGTTCGCCTTGGATAAAGCTTAAAAGAGGATTTTGTCTTAATATTGTTACAAAAGGAGCATTAATCCAAAGAAATAAAGTAGACGGTAAAATAAATACTAAATTTATTTATTGTATCAACATATTACAAAAAAAATAACTCGAAATTAAATCGAAAGCAATAGAAACCAAACCGAAACCATTTGTTTGTTGAGGCTTGTGTAGCACACTGTTTTCTTAAGACAGATTCGCCCACTCTTATGGTGCTTGAGAAATGTCAAACGTCTATCTCCCTAAATACAACAACAGAATGAGCACAGTAGTAGCACGTTGCAGTGATCAACGAACCGTAACCTCGTCTTCTTCTATCACTAAAAAATATTTTCGAAAAGCACAGAGAAAAAAGCATTTGAAAAATTTAGGCTAAAGGGGTACTTTTGCCCCTCAGTTCGACCCAAAAATACAATTTCGTCCCTCGCCGAAAAGTGCACTCAATGTGGCCCTCTAGTTCATGAAATCGATCAAATTGGCCCTTTGACCGACGTTGACCGTTACGGTGCTGACGTGGCGGTTAACGGTGATAACGTGGCAGTCCATGATGTTGACGTGGCGGTCAACAATGCTGACGTGGCAGTACACGTGGGATGATGACGTGGCAGGAGGGGTTGAATTGATTATTTTAACTGAATTCGAGGGCATAATTAATTTTTTTCCTGAGTTTAGGGGCATAATTGATTTTAATTAAAAGTTCTACAACTTATTTAATATTTAAGTTGAAAAATAAAAATTTATGAAATTATTAAAATTTTAAAACATTAAAACTAGATAAATAAATTTATTAAGTGAGAATAATTAAAAAAAAAGTGAAGACTCTCACATAAGATCAAAATATTCTTCAATTTATTTTATAAAAAATCATAAAGTTAATAAAAATAAATAAAATATTCTAAAAGTTACTGAAAATAAAAATTATATAAAAAATTAAAAATATATTATGAATTAAAAAAAGATAAAATTTAATCTAAAAACTTAATAATTTTTTTATAAATTATTAAAAAAGTAAACACTTTTATCGAAAAAAATTCGACTTCGTCATTTTGAGTATTACTATTCGTTAGATTTTTTTAGTGGAATCAACATTGTACTAGAGTAACAATAAGATTCAATTTTTTTCGCTTTTTTTACATCAAATTGATGCTCATTAATATTTGATGTACAGAAATGAAAGAGAATTTTGACTTTATTAATACTTTAATACAAGGATGTCTCAATTGAAAATATGTTCAAGGAACATTAGTACGCGTAGCATAACGAGAAACAATCGAAAGATTCTCTAATGGTTTATAAATATTTTTAATTTTTTTTATATTTATAACTTTAATGTTTTTACTTATATTTAATTCATTATAGTGTTTTTATTTTTTTAATATTTTATGAATATTTAAATATTATTTAAATATTAATAGTTTTTATTTTTTAGCTTAAAGATTAAATAAGTTATCGAACTTTTAATTATGCCCCTAAACTCAGGAAAAAAATCAATTATACCCTTGAATCCGGTTAAAATAATCAATTCAGCCCCTCCTGCCACGTCATCATCTCACATGTACTGCCACGTCAGCATCGTTGACCACCACGTCAGCATCATGGATTGCCACGTCATCACCGTAACGGTCAACGTCGGTCAAAGGGCCCATTTGATCGATTTTATGGACTGAAAGACCACATTGAGTGCACTTTTCGACGAGGGGCGAAATTGCATTTTTGGGTCGAACTCAGGGGCAAAAGTACCCCTTTAGCCAAAAATTTATGTGTTGTTCTGTGTTTAACCTAAGTAGGTTAACAAGATATTTATAGGGAAAATAATTGAAAATAATATTTTTTGAAATTAAGTTCATTAATATTGTATTGAATAAATTTGATAATAAATTATTGATATAGTATATATTTAATTCGAAATATTCTGAAAAGATATGCCACAGTTAAAGTAAAATTCAATTCACAGTGGGTAATTTTACATGCACCCTTAACTTGGAAGGGTTGGACAAGCTTTAATTCTAACACCTATGCTTGGGTGCGAGCGCAATCTCAACCTAAATCATTCAAAGATCAAATGAGTTAGTGTATATAAACATTTTTTATACTTGAAATTCTACCAATGTAGGATATGGGTTCTTCATTTTCCTTACACACAATTCACAAGTACCCTGATTTGAGCATCAATTTTTCTTTCATCACTCAACTATTTTGAGCATATGAGATACCGTTGTAAAGATCTCGTAGAGTAAAATATAAACCTATAAGTTCATCATTTTAATCGTCATCTTTACCCATAGAAAATATACCTCAAAGTTTTCAATTTATCATAATTTTCCAACACGCTCATCCGAGGAGACGCAGGTTGAATTGCAATGTCTGCAAAGTGTATGTGTTGCCAAAAAATTAAAACATTTATGAACAAATACTACATTATAATCACTTTTAGACTAATCAAACAAATTGTTATGGGTTTATTGTTTTTGAGTTGAATTATTTGTTTGACCGGAACAGATTTGGGACAGATTGAATGCAATTATTTTTCAGAGCGAATCGGGATCAAGTTGAGTTGGTAATATCGGGTCAGAATCCGTCCCAATACACCAATATGGTAATCGGCTCGCAAACATGATCCAAACCCTTTTGACGTGACCCAATTTCAATGATTGCTTCATCGGATTAACACATCTTTATTTTGTAAGCAATTTGCAATGTCAAATATTATAGTTTTATGCCGTTTATTGGAGCAAAATCAGCAAAACATACCAACTAATAATAATAATAATAATAATAATAATAATAATAATAATAATAATAATAATAATAATACTTAATTCAGATGTAATCCACTTGCTGAATACGTTCCTTTGTTTAAGCCAATAATGAACAACAATTAAGTGGAGGCGGACGACAAATTATATAAATAAATAAACAAAAGAGATGGTTCCATTTATCCCTTGCCAAGTTTTGACTTTGTGGAGTGGTCAATTTCTCAATTGGGTCCCTGATTTAATCATTCGGATTAATCAACAACACGGGAACCACGTTATGTGTAAATGTATGCAATCCTGCATTTTAATATTAGTATTATCAATGTTTTATATGATATCATTTCATCAGTAAATAAATATGTTTCCAGATTGTTCTAATGCAAAACACAATGGAGAAATTTAGTGCATATTATGGAAGTTATATAATATTTTTTGGTTATGATTGAAGATGAGAAAACAAAAGGAAGTCAATCATGTCTACATCCAACATTTAAGAGTGTTTTTCTTATAAAAGATTTGGGGGCGGTTCAATATGTGGAATTTTTGGCTTTGGGGTCTATCTACCTGGCAGTTTGCAATTGTTTCAATTCAAAAGCAAAGCAACATCATCACTATTTTAAATACTTGAACAAACCAATTTCATTTTTTATTATTTAAATCAATTCATTCATTTAGTTTGTTGAAGTTTCTAACATTTGTAATTTATAAATGATTAATTATTCGACTTGTTAGTTAAATTATTCATCTTTGTTCCCTCATATTTCTTTAAGTCATGAGTTCTAAACCCACTAGGAACATTTTCTTCCTTTCCAGCTTCCCCTAAAGTCTTTCTTCCCCTCCCCTCTAGGAATGATTAGGATTAGAATTAGGATTTGTAAAAAAAAAATTACATTTACAATTGAACCCAACAAATAGTCTTAGTGCTAAAGCATATGATATTCATCCTAAGAGACTCTGATTCAAATCACTTGATCTACAAGGTGTGTGTGCATGTCAAAGAGTTTAGAATATGTTCATAAATCAACTTTAAATTTTTCCAAAAAAAAATATATATTTACAATTTGTATATTAATATAATTATAATCAAAATCAATCATTATAATACACAAATACATGCACTAAATATATTTACACAATAAATATAAACATGTTCGTATATTACATGTTTTAAAATAAAAATATAAACTGAAAATTTATATATATTATTTTTATATAATAAAATTAAATACGAAATCTTAAAAATAATATTTAATCACGTGTATCTAATTTATTGGCTGACTAATCCGGATCGAGTATTGCATGGCTCATTATGGGAACGACCCTCCCAACCCAATTGTTCCATTCTAGGGATGGCAATGGATCGGACTTGGATGAGATTGCATAGCGTCCAAGTCCAAATCCGATAACAATCGGAGTCGGACATTTTTTCGGTTTTTAATCAGATTTTTTCAAATCAGAATCGAATTAAATTGTCATCCCTAGTGTTGACCCGAATCCAATGAGTAGATCTGCAAATTTTAGCGTCTTTGGGTTATATTGTGTTTCGGCCCTCTAAAATTTTTATTTTGACGCAAATTAGTCCATAGTTTTGTGTATTTAATTTTTTACGTTTTTTATTTATGCCATTTAACTATGTATTTATTCATTTTCATCCCCGATTTGTTAATTACATTTAAATTTTTGTGTTTATTATTTATTCTTTTAATTTGCTTCTTATTTTAATTCATAATTTTAGTCTAATATATATATTTAACTTTATCTTGCAATTTCACATCATTTACTATTTTATTCACTAATTTTCTTAATTTTCGATAATTCATTGATACTTACATTTATTTATTTTTCCATTGTATTTATTTTCTTGTTTGTTTGTCTATAATTTTATCTTACATTTATTTTTTTCATATTTATGTATATATGCATAATTGCATATGATGTACGTAGATATATTGCACTATATTAAGTTTAGTTAATAGATATAAAGTGTAATAAATATTATTATTTAACTTGCATTTTTAATACATTTATATTTTTATTATCGCTTTTAATATGAATATATATATATATGTAGGTTAATTTTATTTTTACCATTATTTCAAGTTACATAATATATATTATGTTTATTTTAAGGTGTTTAGGTTAATTTTTTTTTACTTTATATATGTTGCCTTATTGTTTTAATGTAAATATTATAAATGATGTTTTGTTTTAAAGAATTAAAAGTCAAAAAAATTAATTCGAACTCGGATATTGGTCGGACTTGGATCGGACATGGATTTTGATCGAATTCAGATCAGATTCTGACATTATCTATATCTAATCCACCTCCTATTAGGACTCGGGCCTTTTTCGGATTCGTGTTCGAACTTTTTCTAATTGAATTTGGATCGGATATTTTTCTTCAGATCGAATTCGGATCGGGTTCAAATTAAATTACCATCTCTACTCCATTCACAACGTCAATATTCAAACCCCTAAGGGTGCGTTTGGTTCACGGAATGTAAGATTACCTTTGGGAATAAGATTCCCGGAATTTAACATTACTTGACACATTACTGGGAATGTGACATTACCTTGTTTGGTTTATTGTGTAGGAATGTAAGATTACTATGTTTGGCAGGAGATATATAAGGTTAGCTGGAAGTAAAATTTACTAAATTGTCCATATGTTATATTTTCTTTTTAACAGGTTAAACTTTTAATATTAACTTAAAAATACATGCACAAAAATTAATAGAATTATTTTTGTTACACTATCTAAAATTTGTAAAAATTATATATTTATCATATTTAATATAATTATTATATTAACTATTCTTTAAAAGAACCCAACAAGTGGTCTTAGTGGAAAAATGGATGAAGTTCGTCCTAGAGGACCTAAATTCAATCACTTTGTATATACTACCTTGTAATCACCTTTAGACTATTAAAAAAAACTATTTTATATTTACTTACTCTAATTATCCTCTATTAAAATATTTTGTAAATTTTTAAATGCTAGAAATTTAATGTGTTCAAAATTTTAATTTTTTTATTACTTGTGACATGTCAAGCAAATTAAAGTAAATAATAAAATAAATCTAAAAGTTATATAATACTGATAAGAATTTATATAATAAGTTTAACCTACTAAAATATTTTACAAGGTCATAAACATAAAAATAAAATTAAAAACATCAACTCTAAACTTATTAATTTTTAAGCAATATGCTATCACAACATATAAGTTATAAACACCATAAATATAATATTAATAAAAATACATTAAATATTTATAACACCATTTAAACATTAAATTAATATTAAATAAAAATATTTAATTAATTTACACCACACATATTAATCAACTAATTAAATTTTACAAAGGATCTATATGAACAAAATCTATTAACATAGGTGTAATATGGTCCAAAGGGGAGGGAATTGACAAATACCTAAGAAATCCAAGGGAATCACATTCCCACCCTTTAATGAAAAATTGCTACTGTTGGGAATGTAAAATTACCCCTTGGAGGGAATGCTCTCCAACCAAACGTAGGTATGTGATTCCGGAAAAGATCATTCCCCCAGGTAATGATCTTTTCCATGAACCAAACGCACCCTAACATTATTTAAGGGATCTAGTACATCATCCCACTAGATCAATTAGTTGTTGATAAATCTTAAAATTCTTTAAAAAGAAGTTAACTTTAATATTAAGTAAATATATGATTATATTATATGAAAGTGGGTGTTAAAGAATTTAACTTTAATTCATTGCACTTAACGAGAGCATTCAGATTTGAATTTTAGAAAAGATATTGTTAGGAGCAAGATGGATGGATGGATGGATGGAGGCGGGCTGGAGGAGACGATCGTCCCGTGAAAATTTAAAATTCGTATATGGTTTAAAATTTTAGAAATTTTTCTATTTATTTTCTATTTAAAATCTTTCTCCCCTTCCAAAAAAAATATTTATAAGTCTGTATCTCTAAAATTTTATAAGCTTTTTACCCCTAACATAAAATTTTAGGTCCATCTCTAATTAAGAAAGAAAAATCATAAATTTCACACATAAACATAAACTATGAATATCAACTAAAAAATGGCCGCTTAAAGAAGTTGAATAGAATTTGTCTTCAGAAAAGACAGATGATTATATCTTTAAAAAAAATAGACTTTTTTACCCCATTAATATCAATTGGGCGTTGACAATAAATATGAAAGTGCTTCAACTCCCAAGCAACTTCAAAAGAATATTTTATAAAATGAAATTCGTGATTTGGGTTCCAACTTTTATAAGATGAGTTTCAAAAATTAAATTTTACCGCTTTTTAAGACTTTTTATCATATATTAATATATTTAGTCGGTTGGTCAAGTTATTCATCTTTATTTCTTTATGTTTTCTTAGATTATGCGTTATAATTTTACTAGAAGCACCTTTTTTTGTCTTAGAGTTTCCCCTAACTTTCTCCTTTGATTATGTAACCCCCTCGTCCCGGTCTGGTCGGATGACCGGTCCGAGTGGGCCACACGGGGAAAACCGAAGCGAAACCCGTTAAGGCTTCCCCTCGGTTAACGACCCAGAAAATTTCTTTTAACATTAGTCTTATTCTAGATGCATTTATAGATCCTATGTGAAACACTACAGCGGAAGAAACAAAAAACGTAACATGCACCGACCAAACAACCATAACAGCCCATTTTACTTCATTTCAGCAGGCCGTTTCGAAACACCTATAGGGTGTTCCGAAACGCCCTGACCTGGTCAACGGGCCTGGGTCAACCACAAGGTGACCGTTCCGAAACAGGGGTGACCCGTATCGGAACGACCTTGACGGTCAATATCTCGTGGTCAACGAGATTTGACCGTTTCGGAACTTCAAAGGCCCGTTTCGGAACGGTTTCATCTCGCCAATTTCTCAAAATTCCAGTGGCGAAAACGTTCCGGAACGGCCCTCATCCGTTTCGAAACGGCAGGCCATTTACACAGGGGCCGTTTCGGAACACGGGGACCCGTTCCGAAACACCCCCTGTCTGCAGACTTTTCTGGGCTGTTTTGAGGCACAAGGATGCCCCAAAACACCAACAAACCACCAAGCAACTTCAAAACAAGACATCTTAAGGTATAACAACCATTTTAGCATGCTTCAACATTAATTAGACATGTCTAACACTAAGGCGACACCCTACAACATGCTTTCATACAAACATCATTCAAACACATATATAAACACTTAAGGCATAAGACTAACATTCAAAAGAGCAACTTAGGCATGAGTTAACATTCATCACACAAGCATTTGGCAAGACACATCATGCTTACAAATCAAGTCAATCATAGACATACATCAAACTCAAATCAACAACACCTATCCCATTGCTTTACTATTACAATCTTTAAGTTTAAACATCATACTTGAGCTAACCGTAAGCAACACTTGGAGGCCTTTCCTTGCCCTTGCCACCCACAAACCATTGATCTGCATTGTCGAACAAAAGAGAGCGTAAGCATAAAAGCTTAGTGAGGGTAAGCTCATAAAACAAACCTTCGACAATGCAGGGTCCAAGCACGAACCACAACCAAGATAAAATGCATGATCTTACCTCCGATCCACACGAGCCATGGTTAGATGATGCATGAGCATATATTCAATATCATGTCATGCTCAACATGTTTAAATCCAACACGCATGTAATCACATATATTAAACCATGTTAGCAACACCTCCCAAAACACATTGGCTCCCAAATTAACCACAAATTGGCAATATAAACTACAATCCGTATTGGCACCTAGCTATGACCCGAATACGCGGATAACCCGTTGGAACGCATTTCCAACAACAACATTACCTCGGTGGGATTCCACTCATCACCGGTCCTTGCATGTGCGGGATTCCACTCATCGCCACATGCCCTACGGATGGGATTCCACTCATCATCACGTAGAAATATAGATAAAATTTCCGGGCGAACCCGTACTCCTCCTTGGTGACTCAACGCCACCAAGGCCACGCGCGACTTTTGACTCATGTGTACACACTAACATCCTAATGATCGATCATTTGTACCCAAGCATACTAGTGCCAATACTACACATTTCATTAATCATTCATAATGTCAATTCATAACACTTCCGTGCTTAGCACGTACTCACCATGACTTACCATCATGCACAAACCACATTTCCATGTCTAGCATGTATTCACCATGATCCCCGGATCATACAAACACCTCATAATATCATTACACATGTCAATACTTCATGCATCTCAACAACACAATTATCACATCATATTTCACACACATGTATATCTCTATCACATTCATCATCAACATGCACGTAACAATGCATTAAGCCATGCCTCCACATACATGTATAACAACATAAGCATAGCCACCATAAGCATGATTAAACATGAGGCATAACTCAACACTTTAAAGATCAACCAAGGTCTCTAACTAAAGTTTGGGATTAGGCCACCACCCTAATCCCAACTCTAGGTGGGTCTACCAATCCCAACCTAGTTCATATGCTTGAACCAACACTTGAAAACCATTTAAAAGTATTTAACCACTCACCTAAACATCCAAGCTCCAAGCCAAGCTAGCAACCTCCTTCAAATTTCCGGATTTCTTCCCGAAGCTTTTCCAACACGAATTCCCGCTTCCAAACAACCTCAAACACATTTCAAACAATTCCAAATCAGCCCAACATCAAAAGACCAACCCAGAACACAATTCAAATACAATTCACAATGTTGCAAGCCATGACCAAACCCCACTTTTAGCAATTTCGGACAACCCCTAAACCATGTCCAAAACCCATCTTTCCAACATCCATAGCACCCACAAACATTCCCAAATCGACCCTTACCCATAGCACTACCATTGGGCTATCAATTTCCACCTAAAACAACCCCCAAAAATCACCCAAAACCCTCCAAAAAACCCATTTTTACCCAATTTCGGGAATCATGTTAAAATACTTTAAATTTCACATATGTTGGACCTTAAGGGTTGCAAACAACTTATTTAACAATAATAAATCAATAGCTTAGGTTAAAACACATAAAGTTCTCATTTTTAAACAAAACCCTAAAACTTCAAATTTTAAAATCTTGAACAATAATGAAATCTAAAGGTAGCATCTTGTAGAGGAAAAGGAGGACAACCCAAAAATACATTTACCTTTTAAAAATCACCAACAAGGCTAAAGGAGATGATGAAATAGAGTTTTGGAGAGAAAATGACATTTTAATGTGAAAGAAGAAATGAAGAAGATGAAGATGAGAGAGAAGTTGTCTTCTAAACTAAAAAGAGGGGTTTTAAATTTTAAAGCTCTCATATTTACCATATTGCCATTAATGAGATGGCAAACTCTCCTTTATCATAAAATCCATGGGATTTAATTCCCAAAACAATTTTGATCCAACATGAAGTTTTTGATTCGAATATCTAAAGCTCAAAATAATATTTTATCATTTGAAATTTCTAAAACTGAAACCCGAAACAATATTTTTAATATTATTTCCATCCGACCCCTAAACCCGGGTGTTACAACTCTCCCCCGCTTAAGAAAATTTCGTCCCCGAAATTTATCAGACATGAAGAATCACAGAAGCTGTCTCTCCACACTCCTTCTCGCCACAACATACTAACCAACCTCGGTAGACTTACCACACAACATTAGATATCTGATGCTAAGATCTCAACTGATTCTTCAAGGCATGCCAATTTCAAACTCAACTCAATCTTTTCAACAAATATAGCACTGAACAGATCTGACTCACATTTCTGAATCATAGATACACGTAACACATCTCAAACCCCTTTCTAACTCTGGTGGTAACCGCAACAGATAACAACAGAACCAGCCCGATTCACAAACTCATACAATACTGCTTGAACACTTGACTCATAACTTTCTCTGACTGATCCTCTGTCGTCATCAATTAACCAAACACTATGCAGACGTCTTCAAAATTATTCTAGTTGAAATCTCGAATCTCTATTACTCGCTTCCATTATGAACCTTCCACGGATGTAACAAATAGAAGGAGCTGAAGCTCGGTCTTGACACGCTGGCAATTTACACGCTTACTCTCTTACAGAACCACATCATTCATCCACTCAATCCAGAAGTACTCATCTTCAACCCACAATACGTCTTCATACAACTCAGATGCAATACAAATGAACTACCGTGCGCTTCGGCCAAAACAATACATCTCAAAACACTAGGTCAATCGGTACAACTGTTCTGTCTCTGAAATGCAAAACTCTATCATCTCTGAAACTGTATTCTGAAGGTCTTCCTTCTACTATGCCTCGCACGTGAGGTGCCAAGAATCTGTCTTGCAACTGTTTCTCATCAAACATTCTGACTCAAAGTAGTCTCAACCCGAAACTCGGCCACAAGACTACTATCATTCGGTAAACTGAATTCAGCAATCACATCTCGCAACCCAACTACTAATCTATCAACAAAATAACTCGAAACATCGGTTACTACGTAGACTATCTTTGGATGGTACTCAATCTTGATATTACAGTCTTTAAGCAGTTCTAACACTTTATGCTGTTCAAGTTTCAACCCTTCCTAAGTTGTCTAACCATTCAAGTTCGGATAATACGTACATACACACTGTGCACTCCTTACTATACAAGCTTTGTCTCTAAGTCTTCGAAGCAAATACAACTGTAATTAACTCTATGTCTCATATCAAATAACTCTTCTCACGGTCTTCCAACTATCTTGATGAACAAGCCACAATCTTCTGTCTTGCATAAGCACACAACCTAACTCTACATGTAATGCATCACTGTGGTTCACAACTCTTTCTCTGACACAAGTTGATTCAAGGTCGAAGCTCTCTTCTAAGTTTCTCTCGGTTTCTCAAGGGCTCATTACCTCGCATCTAACCACACAACTGAACATTCTTCTGTAGCAATCTATCAACGGAGCAACTATCTTCAAAAGATTATTTACAATTTCTGAAAGTAACAATACTAGACCTAGGAACTATAGATATCTGTCACAGTCTTCAATTTCTTCAAACTCATATCTTCTTTTGCCTACTTGGGATTTTCTCTAACACATTCAGCTGATCTACATGTCCTAGGAGGACATCTTCGTTAATCTCGGAGTTCACGTTGGCTCAACTTGGCATTCAACTGATTCTCTAATAGAATCTACAATACTAACTCGAAAGCTTGTCATGGTCTTCTTCGGTACTTGAATATACTCAGGTATCATCTATGAGGACTACTACAAACTGATCAGGAAGCTTAGGAAAATATTCTGTTCAACATCTCTATAAAAGTAACCAACACACTAGTCCAACAAAACAGCATAACTCGGAACTCAAAACGGTCACATCTTGCCTCAAAAGTTGTGTTCAGTACTTCAAATTTTTCTCACTTTCAACTGGTAGTAAACAGATCTCAAACTAATCTTCAAATAGACTGAAGCACACACTAACTGACCAACCAATCACTGACACTCGAAAACAGATACTAATCATTCACTGTCACTTGTTTCGACTGTATGTAATCTGATCACATTCTTGTATGGTCTTCTCTCTTCTTCACAAATTGCACTGTAGAACTCTGAGATGATGCACTAAGCCTAATGAATCTAAGGTCTAACAAGTCTCGAAGTTAATTCTTCAACATCCTCAATTCTTCCAGGATTCACAAGTTACAGAGCAAACAAAACAGAAGCAACCTCGAAAACGGTCTCAATAACAAACTCTTCTCCTCTAACAAGAGGTAAACCGGCAATTCTTCCAAATACTTCTAGGAAAAGAAAACACAAACTATCCTAACACGTTGCAGTCCAATCTTCATTCAAAAATCAAATCCATCACAATTGCTAAGCAAGCCTGTCAACTAAACTCATTCAACCTTTGACCTCTAAATCTGGATCAACATTCAACAAGAAGTTCACCTCCTCACCTACCACTACAGTCACACAAAAATTTGCGTCTTCAAAGCAACTCTCTCTTTGTCTCAACGTATACACTAACTCTATGCTCTTCGAGTCAAACCTTGACAAAAGGTATATCAAAACCGTAGAAAGGCAATCACTTCACATCTTCTAGAAACTAGTAACTCTGAACCACCAACAAACATCTTCTGTACATCTTTCTGATCACTACTATCTCCCAAAAGGTCTAGTCACATGCGTCCCTACGTCTAAAATCTCAACAGAGATACGTCAAAATCTTTGCACGCTCACACAAACGGACGATTCTGCAAAAATTATAACTTCATAAGTACACAACTGATAGCCTTCGGTCCTCTTGTTTTCAGACTGATTCTTCAACAAAATCTAACTCTTCTAAATCGTTCTTAGAGCATTGCGAAACCTCGAAACTCAATTCTGATTACCCACAACTGTCATGCTGGAACCAGTTCTATGACATCAGTCCCGACGACTCAAACATCCCGTTACCAAACAATCTGAAGTGAAAGCTCAAGACTTCTCTCTCGGCTCAACTATATCGGAAGCGACTTCATCTCTCCCTCTTGCTAGAAGACAACTCAGACGTACACTGGCCTCATCACACAAATCGATTTCCACTCACGGATACTGATCGGTTGTCTTGTATCCAAACCATAGGCTGAACTCCAACGATCACCAACTAACATTTCTGAAATTCAGATTACTCACACGAGACCCCTACCTAGATCTCGCCAAAAGAACTAAGGTACTCATACCTACCTCATCGAGCACATTCAAACTTGCATGCTTGCTAACAATGTACAGAGATACGGATTCAGAATCAACTAGAGGAAACAACTTGATACTGTGCTAAGGGCTCATTCGATAAAACATTGACACCACTCTGACCCCCGCCCATAGGCCTTTACTTCTTCTTACTAACTAATGCCAGAGTTGATCACACCGTCCCTCATCCACAAGAATCAACCCACATGCACGCGGACTCGAGCAAACAAATTGTACCTCAACTCCGGTACAACCATACTCCCCTAACTATAGTAAAGAACTTCCTCCACATCATCCATATTTTCAAAACCACAACTTCCACTTACCGATTCACGGCTCACACACTGGCCCCGACTTACTAAAAGCAATAAATCAATCACAATTTAACATACGACATTGGGTTAGCAAAGGAAAGGTCCAAGTGGCTCAAGTATGCTTTCCCTCACTTAAATTCCTTTTTCTGATGTAATAGAAGCAATGGGACTCTACTAAACATGTTTCAACCAAATCAACACACATACATGCTCAACCAAGCATATAACAAGGATTACTTGCTAAACAAGCAACACATGCGTACGATCAAACAACATGCATTCTCAATCAAACAATCACACATCACAGCATACACGGAAAACAAACAGAATGCTTTTAAACAAGCAATCAACATACTTGTCATACAAGCAATCGTACTTACAAAACAAGCAAACACCGTGCATATCAATTCAAAACTTAAACTTACCTCACTTACCTGCCCAAGGTCTCGGAAACCTTAGGCTCTGATACCAACAAGTGTAACCCCCTCGTCCCGGTCTGGTCGGATGACCGGTCCGAGTGGGCCACACGGGGAAAACCGAAGCGAAACCCGTTAAGGCTTCCCCTCGGTTAACGACCCAGAAAATTTCTTTTAACATTAGTCTTATTCTAGATGCATTTATAGATCCTATGTGAAACACTACAGCGGAAGAAACAAAAAACGTAACATGCACCGACCAAACAACCATAACAGCCCATTTTACTTCATTTCAGCAGGCCGTTTCGAAACACCTATAGGGTGTTCCGAAACGCCCTGACCTGGTCAACGGGCCTGGGTCAACCACAAGGTGACCGTTCCGAAACAGGGGTGACCCGTATCGGAACGACCTTGACGGTCAATATCTCGTGGTCAACGAGATTTGACCGTTTCGGAACTTCAAAGGCCCGTTTCGGAACGGTTTCATCTCGCCAATTTCTCAAAATTCCAGTGGCGAAAACGTTCCGGAACGGCCCTCATCCGTTTCGAAACGGCAGGCCATTTACACAGGGGCCGTTTCGGAACACGGGGACCCGTTCCGAAACACCCCCTGTCTGCAGACTTTTCTGGGCTGTTTTGAGGCACAAGGATGCCCCAAAACACCAACAAACCACCAAGCAACTTCAAAACAAGACATCTTAAGGTATAACAACCATTTTAGCATGCTTCAACATTAATTAGACATGTCTAACACTAAGGCGACACCCTACAACATGCTTTCATACAAACATCATTCAAACACATATATAAACACTTAAGGCATAAGACTAACATTCAAAAGAGCAACTTAGGCATGAGTTAACATTCATCACACAAGCATTTGGCAAGACACATCATGCTTACAAATCAAGTCAATCATAGACATACATCAAACTCAAATCAACAACACCTATCCCATTGCTTTACTATTACAATCTTTAAGTTTAAACATCATACTTGAGCTAACCGTAAGCAACACTTGGAGGCCTTTCCTTGCCCTTGCCACCCACAAACCATTGATCTGCATTGTCGAACAAAAGAGAGCGTAAGCATAAAAGCTTAGTGAGGGTAAGCTCATAAAACAAACCTTCGACAATGCAGGGTCCAAGCACGAACCACAACCAAGATAAAATGCATGATCTTACCTCCGATCCACACGAGCCATGGTTAGATGATGCATGAGCATATATTCAATATCATGTCATGCTCAACATGTTTAAATCCAACACGCATGTAATCACATATATTAAACCATGTTAGCAACACCTCCCAAAACACATTGGCTCCCAAATTAACCACAAATTGGCAATATAAACTACAATCCGTATTGGCACCTAGCTATGACCCGAATACGCGGATAACCCGTTGGAACGCATTTCCAACAACAACATTACCTCGGTGGGATTCCACTCATCACCGGTCCTTGCATGTGCGGGATTCCACTCATCGCCACATGCCCTACGGATGGGATTCCACTCATCATCACGTAGAAATATAGATAAAATTTCCGGGCGAACCCGTACTCCTCCTTGGTGACTCAACGCCACCAAGGCCACGCGCGACTTTTGACTCATGTGTACACACTAACATCCTAATGATCGATCATTTGTACCCAAGCATACTAGTGCCAATACTACACATTTCATTAATCATTCATAATGTCAATTCATAACACTTCCGTGCTTAGCACGTACTCACCATGACTTACCATCATGCACAAACCACATTTCCATGTCTAGCATGTATTCACCATGATCCCCGGATCATACAAACACCTCATAATATCATTACACATGTCAATACTTCATGCATCTCAACAACACAATTATCACATCATATTTCACACACATGTATATCTCTATCACATTCATCATCAACATGCACGTAACAATGCATTAAGCCATGCCTCCACATACATGTATAACAACATAAGCATAGCCACCATAAGCATGATTAAACATGAGGCATAACTCAACACTTTAAAGATCAACCAAGGTCTCTAACTAAAGTTTGGGATTAGGCCACCACCCTAATCCCAACTCTAGGTGGGTCTACCAATCCCAACCTAGTTCATATGCTTGAACCAACACTTGAAAACCATTTAAAAGTATTTAACCACTCACCTAAACATCCAAGCTCCAAGCCAAGCTAGCAACCTCCTTCAAATTTCCGGATTTCTTCCCGAAGCTTTTCCAACACGAATTCTCGCTTCCAAACAACCTCAAACACATTTCAAACAATTCCAAATCAGCTCAACATCAAAAGACCAACCCAGAACACAATTCAAATACAATTCACAATGTTGCAAGCCATGACCAAACCCCACTTTTAGCAATTTCGGACAACCCCTAAACCATGTCCAAAACCCATCTTTCCAACATCCATAGCACCCACAAACATTCCCAAATCGACCCTTACCCATAGCACTACCATTGGGCTATCAATTTCCACCTAAAACAACCCCCAAAAATCACCCAAAACCCTCCAAAAAACCCATTTTTACCCAATTTCGGGAATCATGTTAAAATACTTTAAATTTCACATATGTTGGACCTTAAGGGTTGCAAACAACTTATTTAACAATAATAAATCAATAGCTTAGGTTAAAACACATAAAGTTCTCATTTTTAAACAAAACCCTAAAACTTCAAATTTTAAAATCTTGAACAATAATGAAATCTAAAGGTAGCATCTTGTAGAGGAAAAGGAGGACAACCCAAAAATACATTTACCTTTTAAAAATCACCAACAAGGCTAAAAGAGATGATGAAATAGAGTTTTGGAGAGAAAATGACATTTTAATGTGAAAGAAGAAATGAAGAAGATGAAGATGAGAGAGAAGTTGTCTTCTAAACTAAAAAGAGGGGTTTTAAATTTTAAAGCTCTCATATTTACCATATTGCCATTAATGAGATGGCAAACTCTCCTTTATCATAAAATCCATGGGATTTAATTCCCAAAACAATTTTGATCCAACATGAAGTTTTTGATTCGAATATCTAAAGCTCAAAATAATATTTTATCATTTGAAATTTCTAAAACTGAAACCCGAAACAATATTTTTAATATTATTTCCATCCGACCCCTAAACCCGGGTGTTACAGATTAAGATTAGAATTATAATTAAGACTTGTCCAAAAAATAATTTTAAATATTTTTATTTTTAGACATAGAAAGTTCAATTCATTATTAACACCGTTAGTATTTTTAAATTAAAATTTTATTACGGTCAAGCATAATTATTGAGTTTATAATAATTTGATTCTAATGTTGGTATGGTTGCGAATATGTATTGATGATAGAATATTACGGGTTAAAAACCCTAGTCGTATTCCCTCTTTATTTTATTTTTTTGTCTAAAATAGAAGCATAATTATTTTTGTCCACAACTGATTTTTTAATTTTCTTCTTTTCACTAGATTTTATATTATTTTATTTTAAGTTATGTTATTTTGTTTAAATAGTGTTCTATTTTTGTATGAAAATATGGATGGTTTTATCTATCGTTGTGGCACATTGTATTTTTTTTCTAGTGATTGAATTTGATGTTGTCTGTCCAAATGACGTTTATTATGTTATATTGTTGATCTATCATTGTTTTAAACTCTCAAGTTAAGTATTAATAGATGTTCGGAATCACTCAAGGTAGGTCTCGATTGAGTTGTGATAATATCAGTTTGTCAACGAATCATTATTGTTGTATGCATTTTTATATTCTTGTTGATATTTTTTTATCTTTTATGGCCAACAATGGTCTTTGTTAGTATCTATCATTGTTCGAGTTATTTGTGTAACCCCCTCGTCCCGGTCTGGTCGGATGACCGGTCCGAGTGGGCCACACGGGGAAAACCGAAGCGAAACCCGTTAAGGCTTCCCCTCGGTTAACGACCCAGAAAATTTCTTTTTATCTTATCTTGTCTACATGCATAATTTAGACCTAAGTGTGGCACAGCAGCGGAAAATACAATCATAACATCAAACATCGACCAACCCAACATTTAAACAACTCATTTTAACATTCTGCAGCAGGCCGTTTCGAAACGCCCATAGGGTGTTCCGAAACGCCTTGACTTAGTCAACGGGCCAGGGTCAACCATAAGGTGATCGTTCCGAAACAGGGGAGACCCGTATCGGAACGACCTTGACGGTCAATATCTCGTGGTCAATGAGATTTGACCGTTTCGGAACCTCAAAGGCCCGTTTCAGAACGGCTTCATCTCGCCAATTTCTCAAAATTCCAGTAGCGAAAACGTTCCGAAACGATCCTCATCCGTTTCGAAACGGCAGGCCAGATACACAGGGACTGTTCCGAAACAGGGGGACCCGTTCCGAAATACCCCCTGTCTGTAGACTTTTCTGGGCTGTTTTGAGGCACAAGGATGCCCCAAAACACCTCCAAAACACCATACAACAGCCAAGCATTTAAACCCAAGATATACCAACATTACTATCATGCTTTAACAAGGTTTGGACATGTCTAATACTAAAGCAACATCCCACAAACATGCATTCATTCAAAGATCACTCAAACACATTTATAAACTCTTAAGCATAAGGCTAACATTTCAAGCAAGCAAATAGGCATGAGTTAACATTCATCATGGCAACACAACCATGCAAAAGCAATATATATAAAGGAGTCTACACATGCTCCTATCAACCAACAACAATCCAACAAAACCATACATGTCCCATTGCTCAAACCATTACATGTTTAAATACTAAAATCCATACTTGATGAACTCAAGTCAAAATCACACTTGGAGGCTCTCCACTTGCCCGAGCAACCCACAAACTAAGGATCTGCAATGTTGAACAAAGAGAGCGTAAGCAATGATTCTTAGTGAGGGTAAGCTCTAAAAACAAACCTCAACATTGCAGGGTCCGAGCACGATCTAGCCAAGGTAAGTCACAAACATACCAAAGGTCCACAAGATATATACATGAGCAAAGGACAATAATAAAGCCATGATCATAAACTCAATTTCCATGATACATGTAATCACAACCAAGTATTCCAATAAGAACCATGAACCTCAACACATTGATATACACATCAAACAACATTGGCACCTAGTTAAGACCCGAATACGCGGATAGACATGTTGGAAACTCATATCCAACAACCACATTACCTCGGTGGGATTCCACTCATCACCGGTCTCGCGGAGGGGATTCCACTCATCCTCACGCCCCGTCGATGGGATTCCACTCATCACCGACTATATTCAATTACAATTCCGGGCGAACCCGTACTCCTCCTTGGTGACTCAACGCCACCAAGGCCACGCGCGACTTTAGACTCATGTGTACACACTAACATCCTAATGATCGATCATTTGTATCCAAGTTTACTAGTGCCAATATTTACTCACATCACATTACTCATTTCATAAACCTTGTGCTTAGCACATACTCACCAACAACCATCATTATGCATGTCTCAAGCATCATAAGTCCAATCTCATTTCACATGTATAAAGCAATATACATAGACATTCATATCACAATTTATGCAAGACATACACAACCATAAAATGAGTTCAACCAAAGGCTCTAGATCAAGTTTAGGATTAGGCTACCACCCTAATCCTAACTCTAGGCGGGTCTACCAAGCCCAACCTAGTCCATATACTCGAACCAACCAATTTAAAACCGTTTTAAACAATTAACCACTCACCTAAGCTTCCAAGCCCAACGACCAAGCAAGCGACAACCTTCAACTCCCCGGATTTGGTCCCAAAGTCTCTTCCACGTTTCCTCTTGCTTCAAGTCAAACAAAACACTTACATTACTTCCCAATTCAATGCTAATTCAATCATCAATCTACTTTGCAACTCACAACCCATTTCTACAATTTTCCAAACCACATAACATCTCCAAAAACCCAATTTTCGGACTCCCACAACCAAGGACTGAAATACCCAATTCCAAGCACCCAAATGGCTTCCAAAACACCCCAAATCACCCTCCTAACATAGATAAACTATCAGCCCTTCAATTCCAACATTAAACGTCTCAAAAACCCAATTTTTCATACCTTAAAATTTGCCCTAAAGACCCACTACGAAAATTCACTCAAAATCAACCAAATTAAGATATGTTGTAAGTTTCATCATGATTAAGCATAACCCCAAAACAATTTCTCAAAACAAATTGAAAAGCCCCATCAAAACCCCAAATTTCCATATGAACCCTAATTCCCAAAACTCACTATTTTTGAAATTTGAAACAATAGATAAGTAGAGAATGGAGAGGAGGTTAAGAAAATATATTTACCTTTTAATTTGGTGTAGAAATCGGCTAGCAAAGCTAATGGAATAGTAACTAGGGTTTAGGAGTGTTTGAAAATGGGGGAGGGTTTTGAAGTTGGTAAAGGAGAAAATGAAGAGGAAGATGACAACTTTTATGGAAAAGTTGTCTTCCTTTACTTAAAATGTGGGTAAATTACAACTTTGGTCTCTCCCTCATTATTAAGACTCAAATAGGTCATTATTTAAAGTAGGTTTATTTTTAATTAGATTCTATTTGACTCGGACAACAACCCGGCTACCTCCTAGGCCCTAGACACGGGTGTTACAATTTGGTTGAATTTTTACCCCTTTCTTTGTTTGTTTTTTTATTATTATTTTAAGTGACTAGTTTGTGCTCTATAATGATTTTAGGAGAAATTGACTCGGTTAATTTATTCTTATTTTGTAACTTTTCTTGTAATTTATTCTTGTAGCATCTTAGCCCGATTTTAAATTTGATAAAGTGTACCACAACGTGCTATAGGGTAGAAGTGTGCCACAAGACAAAAAAAGTGTACCGCAAAGGCAGATAAAAATTAGAAAAAATAGGAGAAAATAGGAACTATATATAAAAAATAAGAGTAAGGATTGTCAAAGATCAGCGACTAGTATTAAGACTAATGCAAAAAAAAAGCGCACTTAGGGTTTTAGTTGAACTATAAGTTTTAAGTATGTGACTGGTTGGCCAAGTCGCTCATCTTTGTTCCTTCGTGTTCTCTTAGGTTATGAGTTCTCTATTCATTATAAAGATTAACGATATAATTTTTTTTGTTGTCCTTCCGGTTTCCAGGGCTTTACCCTGACTAATTCAGACTGACTCACGCCGTACACCAAGCTTTGCTGGGTGAGTCTCCCAGCGAAAATTTTCTGCATACACAAAGACACGAACTCAAGACCTGTTTAAGCGATATCAAGTTAGTTACCACTTGGACTAACCTTGGTCATTAACGATATATTTTAACATTTTGCTATGGAGATTACATTTTTTTATAGAAGATTACAATTTATTTTGATTTGGTTTTAAAGAGTATTTTAATAAGGAATTCAGTTTATACCATTTGAATACTATACTGCATAAAACTATAACCAAAATATATCTAGACAACACATCATAATAAATTAACACAAAATTTACTCTTCCTAAAATTTAAATTTGAGTCAACTATTTTTAGAGCAAGTGGTTAAAGCACTTCGTTGACACTTTCTCTTCTCTTTTAAGTTGTAGGTTCGAGACCCATTAGAAGGAAATTCACTCTTCTTCTCCCCTAGGTAAAATTTGTTAAAAAAAAATTAAATTTGAGACTTCAATATTCTTAAACTTATCATTAAGTCAATACCCCAATATACTTTTTGGAATCTTAAACTTACTATTGTAATGTGTGGATTCTATTAAATTGGGTGTAGTTGGAGATCCCATTTACACTCTTTAATTCATTCGGGATAGATGAGAATTTGTATAATTAAACTCTTCAAATCTATAATTAATATTATTTGAAAATATAAAATTTATATAATTGTGTGGTTACAATTAATGAGTTTAATCATTAATTATAAAAAAAAATATTGACGTTAACAATAAATAATATGAAGGAAAATTCTACAATGGGCGACGAACATTCATGAACACCACTAACGATGAACACTATTAATTTTTTTTAAAAAAATCAAAAATCTAAAGGACTAAAATTATAATTAAAATTATCTCTTTAAAAATAAAAATCAAATTTAGTAGTTACTTTATAATATTATTTTAATAGGTTAGAATCAAATATACCCAATTTTCCTAAACCCTAACAAAATCAATCTCTTAAAAAAAATAGAAATTAGTTTATAATTTTTTAATATATTAGAATCAAATATACCCGCCTGTTCATAGAGGTGGCAATCGGGTCATTCGGTTCGGGTTCGGTTCGGGTCGTTTCGGTTCGGGTCATTTCGGGTCTATCTAGAATCGGTTTAGATTCGGTTCGGGTCGGTTCGGTTCGGGTTCGGGTCTAATTCGGGTCTGTGATGAGTCAGATTCGGTTCGGGTATTGGATCGGGTCAAAATCGAATCGGTTGTTTTCGGGTCGGGTCAATATCGGATCGGTCGCTTTCGGTTCGGGTCAAAATCGGGTCGTTCGGGTCGCTTTCGGTTCGGGTTAAAATCGGGTCAATTTCGGGTCTGGTCAACATTTAAATTTTCGGGTCAATTTGATTTGAGTTGGGTTAAAGGTTTGAGGTTTAGTATTTATGGTTTAGGGTTTAGAGTTATTGATGTATGAGATTAATTCTAATTCAACTTGTCAATCTATGCATTTGAATTTGATTAAATATTTAAATCAAAGCTTCATGTATCCATATAATTTTTTTTGTATAATTATATTGAATCAAAGTTTATAATAAAAATAATAATAATAATAATAATAATAATAATAATAATAATAATAATAATAATAATAATAATAATAATGTCTGAAATGAATTAATTTATTAAACCTAGGATCTAATTGAATTAACTAAAATCTAAAAGTATAAATCACGGACATAATTAAAATAATTTTAAAACTAAATGTGAAATTTCAGTTAAATTAATCTAAATTGAAACTCAATTAAATCAAGAAAAATAGAAAGACAATTGGTAAAAATAGAGAGGGAAAAAACAAAATTTTGGAGGGAAATAAGCCACCAATTTTTTAAGCTAGATTGAAAAAAAAAGAAAAAGACAATTAGAAAAAATAGAGAGAGAAAAGACAAAATTTTGGAGGGAAATAAGCCACCAATTTTTTAAGCTAGAGATTAATTACTTTTTAGGTCATGTTGCATTTAAAATGTTACAATTTAGTCAACTTTAAGTTTTAGTTTAATTTAATTTAGTCACAAGTATTCCCACGGTTTAGACTTCGGATATACAAATCCTCTCTCCGTAGTGATATTTAGTCTTTAAAAATTTACTTTTAGTTGAAATTGACTAATCTTTGTAATTTAGTCTATTAATTTAATATATTTATATTTTCGTTCATTTTAATTTCAAAGATTTAATTTTTAGCCAAAATTGACCCCTATTTATTTATATGATATAATTACAAATTTGATCATTGGACTCTTAAATTTCTCCACTTCCAAATTGTCAATTTAGTCTACAATTTCAATTTTATGCTATATTTTATGATGAAATTATAAAATTGGTCACCAAGATCTCAAATTTCTATACTTCATTTTATTATTTATTATATTGTTAACAATAGATATTCGGGTTAAAATCGGGTCAAAATCGGGTTAAAATCGGGTCGATATTCGGTTCAGCTTTCGGTTCAGCTTTCGGTTCGGGTAGCATTCGGTTCGGGTCCATTCGGTTCGGGTCTATTCGGTTCGGGTCTATTTCGGTTCGGGTCCATTTCGGTTCAACAAAAATTTTCGGTTCGGTTCGGTTCGATTCGGTTCGGTTCGGGTTTCGGGTCAACTTCGAATCATCATGTTCGGGTCAAAATCGGGTTTCGGTTCGGGTAATTCGGTTCGGGTTTCGGGTCTCGGATCAAGTTTGCCAGGTCTACCTGTTCACATGGTTGTCGCGTCTATTAAATTTGGGTTTAAACTGATTTCTATCAAATAGATTTAAAAAAATTGATTTCTATTTTTTTAAGAGATTGATTTTGTTAGGGTTTAAGAGAATTGAGTATATTTGATTCTAACCTATTAAAAATATTACTATAAAGTAACTATTAATTTTGATTTTTATTTTTTTAAGAGATAATTTTAATTATACTTTTAGTCCTTTAGATTTTTAAAATTTTAAAAAAATTAATGGTGTTCATCGTTAGTGGTGTTCATCAATATTCGTCGCACATGGTTGACTCATCCATATTGATATTATTATATTTGTAAAGGTATACAAATAATTTTAACAACATAAAATTTAAAGATGTTTGTTAGAATTAAAAAAAATATTTTTGAAGTTTTTTATTTTATAGTGGAATCGGATGAATTAATGAAATAAAAATAGAAGGATTTTTTTTTATAAAAGTAGGATATGAAGGAAGAGATTTGAACTACCAGAATCATCTTTTGAAATTTCTTGTAAAATTTTATTTGAATAAAAATTATTTTTAAAATTTAAAAATGCTAATAAAAATAAATTTCCTCATCCATCCAAACACTTAATTAAAGGTCGAGGAAGAGAAAATGGATGAGTCTGTCACGTGCGACGAACACTGTTAAACACTACTAACGCTGAACACCGCTGAATACTATTAAATTAATTATTAAAAATTAAATTTAAATACTCAACATACAATTAATATTTTAAAAAATTTAATTAAATTATTTTTCATATATATTAATTTTTTATTTTTTTAATAAGGGTAAACTACATATTTAGTACCTCACCTAGTTTTATATTTCTATTTTGGTACCCAAACTAATTTTTTTAGCAAAATGGTACCTAGCGTTACGTATTGTTTTTATTTTGGTACCTCGAGTGTTAAAAATAAACAGAAATAATGATGTTATTTGATCAAATAATAGTTTTAGTCTAGAAGAACTTATACAATCTATCAGTTTGGTTCAAAATATTATCAATTTAAACATCATTTTTAATTTTTTGATTAAAAATGCAAATTTATTCTTTCTTCTTCCATTCGAAGTATGAAAAATGTGGTATCGAGCATCTTCTTCATTGTCACTACACTTTTTTGCAAATTTTCATCGATTATTTTCTTCTTTACTCCAAAAATAATAAAATTTAAAAAAGTAAAAAATCAATTAAAACCCACAAGAGCAAGAAGCGCAAAAAAAAATCCATCGTGTTGTCATAGCCGATTCTCCAATGATACTGAAAATCAACTAAGAAGATATCTACCATTAAAAGTGCAAGTGTTCGAAACAGAGGCATGTTGCCCTGCCCTTCGAATGGTGATGCAGTGCTAGGCGGTATGGGTGCCGCAACCCCTTTCCCCTGCATGTAGAATAGCGTGAATTTGGAGTGGCTATTGTCACGCCCCACCAAAGTACACTGAAGCCAGTCGAGGGGCACACCCGCCAGGGTGCACCGAGAAGCACCGAGGTGCCCCACCTAGGTGCGCAACGCGCGCCCAATGAGCCCCACCCAGGTGCTCACGAACCAACAAAGGCAAAATGAGAGGCCTAGAGCATTTTAAGGCTAAGGATGATCCAAGGAAGGATCTAGAACGGCCTAGTGAGCTCCAAACGTTTCCACACAACTCCGAGGGGTTTCAGAACGTTCCACGCTCATCTAGGCTCATCCGGAGGGACCTAAAAGGCTCGAGACAAGTCCAGAAGACTCGGAACAACTCCGGACATCTCCGGAACATTCTAGAAACCTATAGACATATGTAGAACTATAGGAGTAATCTAGAATACTAGGGATGTATATAGATAAGTATGGACTTATCTAGAAATATCTAGGAGTCTTAGATATTTTGGGAGGCAACATTGTAACCGTTGGATCAAAACGATCTTAGCCGTCCGTCGAGGAGGTGGGAGCCTATAAATAGGGCCACCCCTCTCATTTGTAACTCACTCAAGAAGTCCTCTTGTAAAGCATACTTGTAGAGCTTCCTTTGTTAATACAAGGTTCTTTTCTTGTAAACTCTCTTGCTCCTTGTGTTTTGCCATAGTGTTGCGAGATTAAGGCTTGTTAACATCGTGCCGAGAGTGTTAGCGCCGCGCGGATTTAGCTTGAAGAAATAAGTTTGTGACAGTTGGTATTAGAGCAAGTTACGATCATTGGGAGCATGGCCAAGACAAGAAAAACCCCAAGTCGTTAGCCTGTCAGAGACCGAGGTCACGTGTGACCAAGGTGGGCATGAAGTAAAGGCTGACCTTGCGGAGGGAAGGCCTCGTGCCAAGTCTAAAGACATGATCTCTAGCTTTGAGTCGCGCTTGACTCGCGTGGAGGAAAGCGTTTCGGGCATGGGTGCCCACGTGGACGACCTTCAAGAGCAGATTGAAGGCCTCGAGGCGGAGGATGTCGAGATCCACACAGTCGTGAGGGCCATGAAGATCAAGCTAGAAGAGACACTGCGCACGAAAATTGGTGAAGTATGCGACGCACTCATGGTAGAGCTCACAAAGGTACGTGAGACATTTCAACGTGAACTCGACAACATGCATTCCCAACTAGAGTCGTTGCAAGGCGACCTTACCTTGTGTAAACGTGCTATGGCACCCGGGCTAAGCACAACCGTGGAGGCTAGAAGGGTCGAGGTGCCCAAGCCTCAAACCTTTGCGGGAGTACATAACGCCAAAGAAGTAGACAACTTCTTGTATGGCTTGGAGCAATACTTAGAGGCCGTTGGCATCAGGGAGGATGCCTCTAAGGTCTAGACCGCGACCTTATACCTCACCGACACCGCCATGCTTTGGTGGAGGATGAGGCGTCTCGACATTGAGAGAGGTACGTACACCATCTCTACCTTTGCCGATTTTAAAAAGGAGC
The DNA here is from genome assembly GCA_958450335.1 of Hibiscus tridactylites. NCBI lineage: Eukaryota > Viridiplantae > Streptophyta > Magnoliopsida > Malvales > Malvaceae > Hibiscus > Hibiscus tridactylites. The sequence continues at coordinate 33,588,666 of OY288292.1, read as the reverse complement.
TCAAACGGCAATTCTATCCGGAGAATGCCGAGGATGAAGCCAGAGCACGATTGCGAAGGCTCAAGCAATCGAGGACTTTCCATGACTACGTGAAGGAGTTCACTAGCTTGGTGCTCAAGATCCCCGATCTATCCGATAAAGACTCACTCTTCAACTTCATAGATGGTCTCCAAAGTTGGGCCAAATTCAAGCTAAGGCGAAGGGGAGTCCAAACCCTTGCTGATGCCATAGATGTGGCCGAGAGCCTTATCGACTACTCGAGCCACAAGGAGACCGCCCCAAAGCCGAGGGATGAGATGGGCGGTCATGCTAAAGGCGGGGGAGACAAGGACTACCACAAGGAGGGCCATCAGGAAGGTCACTCACCAAGACACCGAGACTCATCCCCTTGGAAGAGCAAAGACAAGGATAAGTCTAAGGTGTTCCAAGGAACAAGGAAGTCACCACCAAACGGTTGCTTCATTTGTGATGGTGACCACTGGATGCGGGAATGTCCACAACGCCAAGCCCTTAGGTCACTCCTTGCCAAGCATCGCGATGGTAGTGACACCGACAGTGGCGATGAGGGTGCACAAATGGGATCCATACAATTGATTTCAGCACTTCAATCAATAGGGGACACCAAGAAGAACGAGGGAAGTTCCATCCCCAAGGGACAAGACAACGAGGGACTTAAGCCAGGGTCAACGCTCGACGTGGAGCACAAGGGCGACCTGTCATCTTCAAAGGCCGAGGGTAAGGCCGAGTCACCGACCAAGCTTGCACGGGGTAAGCCAGGTGGCGTCACTAAGGTCAAGTCCACGAGAGGGAATCGTGGCAACACAAAGGCTAAGTCCGTGACAAAGGCTAGCACAAGGGTAAAGTGCTACCTATGTGAAGGACCTCATGTGATGAGGTCATGTCCATTACGAAAGTGTCTTGTTGCCTTCATCAAGGGGGTTGATGGCAAGGTACAACTCGATACAATGGCCCATGATCGAGCTGTCAAGCCGAGGGTGAAGACGAGGCAAGCTAGGAGCCGACGGAGGCACACCAGCAACACCCCAACAGCTCAACCGAGACGCGACGAGGGCATCACGAGATCGGGTGGGGGAGGATGTCACGCCCCACCAGAGTACACTGAAGCCAGCCGAGGGGCACACCCGCCAGGGTGCACCGAGAAGCACCGAGGTGCCCCACCTAGGTGCGCAACGCGCGCCCAAGGAGCCCCACCCAGGTTCTCACGAACCAACAAAGGCAAAATGAGAGGCCTTGAGCATTTTAAGGCCAAGGATGATCCAAGGAAGGATCTAGAACGGCCTAGTGAGCTCCAAACGTTTCCATACAACTCCGAGGGGTTCCAGAACATTCCACACTCATCTAGACTCATCTGTATGGACCTAGAAGACCCGGGAGACTCGGGAAGGCTCGGGACAAGTCCGGAAGGCTCGGAACAACTCCGAACATCTCCGGAACATTCTAGAAACCTATAGACATATGTAGAACTATAAGAGTAATCTAGAATACTAGGGATGTGTATAGATAAGTATGGACTTATCTAGAAATATCTAGGAGTCTTAGATATTTTGGGAGGCAACATTGTAACTGTTGGATCAAAACAATCCTAGCCGTCTGTCGAGGAGGTGGGAACCTATAAATAGGGCCACCTCTCTCATTTGTAACTCACTCAAGAAGTCCTCTTGTAAAGCATACTTGTAAAGCTTCCTTTGTTAATACAAGGTTCTTTCCTTGTAAACTATCTTGCTCCCTTTGTTTTGCCATAGCGTTGCGAGATTAAGGCTTGCTAACATTGCGCCGAGAGTATTAGCGCTGCACGGATTGAGCTTGAAGAAATAAGTCAGTGACAGCTATGCTGCCATTTTCACGGGCATTTAATGACTTTGTGAAAGGGCTTTAAAGGAGTTTCAGGGGATTTAAAATAAAAGCAACAGAATAGTTGCATTGATTTTCTTACTTGGGGAATCGGATTCAACACCGTTGTGGATATTATTTTTTGCATTTTTATTTTATTATATTTTAATTGATTTTTATTTTTTTATACTTTATTTTTTTTGTTATTAAAGTTGATATTATTTTTGGAGGAATTAAAGAATAAAGTAATCGATGAAAATTTGCAGGAAATTGTAGTGACAATGGAGAAGATGTTTGATACCTAGTTTTTCATACTTCGAATGAAAGAAGAAGAAAGAATAAATTTACATTTTTAATCCAAAAATTAAAAATAATGTTTAAATTGATAATATTTTGGACTAAATTGATATATTGTATAAGTTTTACGGACTAAAATTGTTATTTGACCAAGCAACGTCACTATTTTCGTTTATTTTTAACAATGAGGGTACCAAAAATAGAAACAATACGTAACGTTAGATACCATGTTGCTAAAAAATTAGTTTGGGTACCAAAATAGAAATATGAAAATAGGTGAGATACTAAATGTGTAGTTTACCCTTATTAAAAAAATCAAAAATTTAATATATATATATATATATAGAGAGAGAGAGAGAGATAAAATAATTTAATTAAATTTTTTGAAAGTAATTATTAATTGTATGTTGAGTCCTTAAATTTTTTTATTTTTATTAATTAATTTAGTGGTGTTTAACGGTGTTCACCGTTAGTGATATTAAACGGTGTTCGTCGCACATTGTAAAATTTTCCAATAATATTTCTATGTTTTGGGGGTGAATATGATTGATTAGGTTGGGTTAAATTGAGTTAAGTTGTTGTCACATTTGTGACTATTCTAAAATACAGGGACCATTTAACAACTGTCTCTGGAAAACGATTAAACGGCATTTAGCTAGCCGTTAAAAATCTTAATGGGTTTAAACCGTCCATTGGGTTTTTTATTGTAAAAATAAAATAATTTGATAGTTACTTTTTTAACATTTTTATCAAAACTATTTGAGATTGAGTCTCTTAATAAGGTCAATATTTTTTTTACTAAAAACAATTTAGTATCTAATATCAATAAATTTAATTTTAAAGAAAGAATGAAATTGGGTTATTTAAGGTCTCGAGTTTGAGGCCTTGTGTATACAAAAAATTCCAGTTGTGAGATTTATCCACCAAAATCATATGTGCGACATAAATCGATCTAAATTAGTTAGAACAAAGCTTGAAAAAGCTATTATGAAACCAAAAAAACTCAAATTATTAAACCATAAGGAAAAGTCAGTACAAATTTAAATTTGATATTAGAGAAGTTATAATTCAAGTAAAATGTAACACATAAAGAAATTAAACAATATTTATTTAAATTAAATCAGTTTTTAAACTCAACAAGTGTCTCAGTGGAAAAGTGGATGATGTTCATCTTAGGAGACACAAGTTCAAATTGCTATGTCTATATGGTGTATGTGTATTGTCAAAGGCTTAACTATGAATATATACTACATTGTAAATTGTAATCACCTTTAGATTATTAAAAAACATATTTTTTTACTCACTAAAAATACAATATAAAATTAATTTGGGCATTAAAATTTACTAAAACATTTAATTATATCATTTCGTCTCAAGATTAACCATGTACTTAAAGTGAGATCCACTAATTGGCCTAGTAATTAAGAATGTTCATCCTGCCCCATTTTGTATGGGTTCAAATCCCGGCATAGAAATAAATATAATATCAGATTTCCCAATCTGTTTAACCATTTTAAAGTTATGGCTTTAAAAAATTTTAGTTTTCCCATTTTTTTAATGATTTGCTAGAATTATTTCAAATATACATTTAATATTTCAAAAATTATTAATTTTATGTCTATATGTATTTTGACTAGATAGATTTCATCAATTTGATAAAAATTAAAATTATATGCATTTAATCACAGAACTTATACTGTTATTTTAAAGATCAAAATTTTCAAATATAATTTTTTATATTTATTTTTTTTACTTTTAAATAATAATAATAAATTAACCCCTCCCCCCCCCCCCAAAAAAAAGAAAAAATTACTCCAGTCCAGTATATAAAATTGTTCAAGAATCTATTCTATGGTCCTATTTAGCTGGACTTCATGGCCGGTTTTAGTATTCAGATATTAATAGAATATTTTAAATACATATTTATATTTATACTTATATTTATATTTAGAGATGGAAGTTAAGGATAAAGTTAAAATCAAACATAAAAAGAGGAAGAAGAAATTATTATCAGGTAACTTATTAAAAATCCTTTTAAATTTAGTCGAGAAAAAATATACATGATAATAATAAAAGAATCAAGTTAGAAGGAGAACCCATCCAACAAAAGAAAATCATCCATTAAAAAAATAAAAGAAACCATCCTCATTTAAGGGCGAAGAGATAGTCACTGGAAGGAGAAATTATTATATGGACCGTTCTTACCACGTCATCCATGGTCTCTAGTAATAAAAAAAATTTCACGTCATTATTTTTTCCATATCATTTGTACACTAGGATTATATTTTCCAAATCATGGTGTCGTATCAAATTAAAAATAAATTAGGGTTTACTATTCCCTTTTTTTCTTCAAGAACGATAGCTTCCTCCACTAACCCTAAACCCTAAATCCTAAACCCTAAACCATAAACCCTAAACCCTAAACTCTAAACCCTAAACTTTAAACCCTAAATCTTAAATCATAACCCTAAACCCTAAACCCTAAACACTAAATCTTAACCCTAAACCTTAACCCTAAACTATAAACCCTAAACCCTACATTAATTGGAGAAATTAGAGAAGATGATTTGAAAAATATAATCCTAGTGTACAAATGATATGGAAAAAATAATGACGTGGAATTTTTTTATTACTAGGGACCATGGATGACGTGGTGGGAAGGGTCCATATAATAATTTCTCCACTGGAAGAGTAACCAAAGGGCAGGGGCAGTGCCGTCCCTGGGCATGGGCAGGAGGGGCATCCGCCCAAGACTATTTTTTTATAATATTCGATATTAAGATTTAATTTTTTAATATTTTATTATTATAGGTGTACTCTTAAAATTTATTTATTTAACCCTTATTATTTGAACTCAATTTTTTTCAACATTTGTTATTAGGGGCCACTCTTAAAATTTAATTTTTTTTCAATATTTGTTATAAGGGGTCCATTTTTTTCAATAATTATTATTAAGAGCCTATTTCCCAATATTTATTATTAGTGGCGTACTCTTAATTTTTTTTCAGTACTTGTTATTAGACCCGATTTTTCTAATACTTATAATTAGGGGCCCAATATGAACATGATTTTTCCCAATATTTGTTATTAGGAACATACTCTTAAAATTTAATTTTTTTACAATATTTGTTGTTAGAAATGTATTTTTTTTCTAATACTTGTTATTATGGGCCTACTTTTAAAATTCATTTTAATATTTATTATCATGGGCTTATTTTTTCTAATACTTGCCATTAGGGGACTACTTTTAAATTTTATATTTTAATATTTATTATTAGTGGCCTAATTTTTTAGTTCGCTCTTGGGCCACTAAAATCTCAGAAACGGCTCTGCGTAGGGGTGTGCATTATTTGGTTTTAATTTATTGAACTCAATTTTTTTTCAGTTAAGAGTTTTTTTTCAAAATTTAATTATTAGTTAATTCAATTCAAAACCAGGTAATTAAGTGAATTAACCAAAATTATTATACATTAAATATCATATATACTACATATATTTATTTTTTGTCACCAAACTTTTAAAAGTTATTAAATGTTCATTAAATTTTTTTGACGTATTATAAAATGGTCATTAAAATTTATCAAATTAGTACAAAATGATCATTAAAATTGTTGAATTATTTCAAAATGGTTATTAAACTTTTTAAAATTTATCAATAATTTATAACATGCAATGATTCAATGAACATTTTGTAATAATTCGATAAAATTAATGATTGTTTTGCATCTTTTGAAAGTTTAGTAGTTAAAAAGGTCATTTTTAGCATAGTTGAGTGACCATTTGTTGTAATTTACCCAAGATTCTATAATAAAAAATTGATTAATTCGAAAACCGACCAAATTAACCAAACTTTTTTCGGTTTGGTTAAAAATTTTCGCGAAAAAAATAAGTACGATTAACGGTTAAAAAGAAAAATCGGTTAATAAATTTTGAGTAATTCGGTTCGATCGGTTAACTGAACCGATCGGATGTACACCCATAGCAAATGGTAAACACCAAGGCCGAACGAGTCAACAAGAGTAGCCAGCTGACTAGCTATATGATTATCGGTTAAATATAAAAATTAAGAGAAACAAAGACTTTTTTTTACTAAGATTTAAACTAAAAAAACTATAATGTCATTATACCAAAAAAAAAATAGGAGAGACTGTTGTCCCTCCCATACACTGCATGGCTTTGTATACGATAGAAGCGGAAGAATACATACAATTTTTGCAAAAATTAAATATAAAAAGAAATATGTTTGTTATTAGGGACGGAGCCACAGCTCCAATGGGAAGGGTTGTGCCCCCCCCCCCCCCCCCCGGTATGGGGAAATTTTTTTTTACCTTTTGATTCCTTATATTTTTCTTGAAAAAATTAGGATAATTGTGAATTTTTCCCCACCTTTTAAAATTTATGTTTTGCCCCCCTAACCTCAAATCCTAGCTCTGTCCCTGTTTGTTATTTATTGTCAAAAATAATCTATTTGTTATTTACATTATATACGAGTATTACTTTTTAAACTCGAATTTCTTGTTCCATAAATCAGTTTTTAAAGAATTGTTAGGGGAGTCTATGATTCTAATAACCCCTTTGGATGGTATTGTTGTAACAAAAAAAAATTGGAGGGGAAGAAGAGAAGTTGTCGATCTTTGGAAGGAGATGATAAAATTATAATCATAATTAACTGTAATTAGTTTTTTTTAGAAAATAGAATGAGTCTATCACACTCGACGAGCACCACTAACAACGAGCACCGATGAACATTATTAATTTAATTTATAAAGATTTAAAATCTAAAGGACTCATCGTATAATTATAAATTATTTAAAAATCTATTTTTTTTAATTTTTAGGGTAAAGCACATGGTAACTGAACTTTGGTAAATTATTCAATTTGGTAACTATACTTTCAATTGTTTTAATGTTACCATTAAACTTTTAGTTTTAGTTTAAATGGGTCACTGACTCGTTAACCATAGGGATGTGCATAATTAACCATAACCGTTAATCAGTATAACTGTTGCATTTTGTAAGTTAATTAACCGAACCGTTAAGGTTAAACGATTTCGGTTAACCGAACCGCTAAAAATGATGGTTAATGGTTACGGTTACGAATTTTTACAAATGGTTAACCTATAGGTTAACTGTTTTTAAATTATTTATACATATATAAATCGGTGAAGGCCTTGAGTGATTTGATCATCGAGTTAACTTTTGTGGCTTGTGGTACTAACTCATTGAAGTTTTATTTACCTTATGTTTTTTATGTTAGTTAAACATTTGTCTTTAGAATTTTGATGGTGTATTTCGATGTCCTGAACTTTGATAGTGTATTGCTATGTATTGAGCATTGTTAAAACTTTAAACTAAGTACGAAGTTTTTGTATTTTGTGTTGTGTTGGAATTTTGTAGTACGTAGGTAATTTTCTTTTTAAAATAAGTACGGAGTTAGTGTTTAAAATCTCACTATTTAAGTTTTTTTCCTGAACATTTTTATGTAATATTTATCTGAGAGATAGTTTCATTATTCTCAAAAGAAGAACATGTGGAAAAAAATCTAATAGGTTATAGTTTAACCTATTATCGAACCGTCGGTTAACCATATTTTAATGGTTAATCGTTAGCGGTTAACCATTTCTTAACGGTTAGGTTACGGTTAGCAAAATTTAATAACAATACGGTTAACCTACCATGAACACCCCTAGTTAACCGCCAATAAAAGGGTGACATGGCAGTTAAAATTTTGTATAATAACACATTTAGTCCTCTATATTTGCAACTTCAAATAATTTGTCCTAATTCGAAAAAAATATTAATAAATTTAACCCTCATTATCTACAAATTATTTCAATTTGAGACTATTTTAATTTAAAATAATTTAACCCTAAACCCTTAATTTATCTATGGTATGGAAATTAGTTGTGGTAATTCTTTGATATCTTTTATTTGCTTTCTTTCTTGCTAAGGTATCTGCAATTTGGTGTAGAAGTATGGATAGACATTGGTGTAGGAGCATAGTCATTAGATCGCCTCTTACGTGGATCAACTCTTTTAGCAAAGGTGAGTTAAATTATTCCCATATAGAAGCTGCATTGCACGTCGATCAACTCTTTGAGCAGTTAGAAATTCGAGACTTCGATGGAATGAAAGCTTTGCCAGAGTGGTTGGAAAGCCTCTCTCTTCAAATTTTACAATTTGGTGCATCTGCCATCCAGGGAAGCCTTGCAACGCCTCTCCAATTTACATTCCTTCAATATATATGGTTGTCCAACATCCCCCCACAATCCAGAGTTATTATGTAAGCATCTGATGTTTTTTGCGCTTAAATGTGTTGTTATACAAAATATTTTAACTGCCACGTCACCCTTTTAATGATGGTTAAAGGGTCAGTGACTAATTTAGAGCAAAACTAAAAGTTTAATGATAACATTAAAGCAATTGAAAGTATGGTTATCATATTAAATAATTTACCAAAGTTCAGTTGCCATTTGTATACTTTACCTTAAAAATAAAAAAAAATATTCTAATCAATTTACCTTTTGATTTTTAAATAATTTATATAAAAAAAACAAGCCGAACAACTATAAACATTTGAATTTATACTATTCATTGTATTTTAAACTTATAATTTATTTTTTATTATTTAAAAAGAAATAGGTTAAATAATAGTAATAAAAATTTGGGTAAACTACATTGGTAGTCACTAAAGTTTTAATGTGTTTTCACTTTGACCATCAAACTTTTAAAACTTGCATTATAGTCATTGAACTTAGAAGTTATTTTAATTATGGTCACTATCGTTTAGATGCAGAACGCACTTAGAACTAGTGGAGGCTATGACCCCACAAAAATATTAAAAATTTGAAGAAAAAAGTATAAGTTCAGACAATGATAAAATTGTTTTTTAACCCAAAAAACTATATAATTCATTGTTACCCTCCTAAATTTAGAAGTTTTGAATGACTCGCAATAAATAATGTTGAGTTCTACCACTATTGACATTAAGAAATGATAACGTGGTACATTAAAGTATTCTTCTCAAAATAAGACTCTAATTTTCTAAATTTGCAACTACCACAAAGGTTAACTTTTCGATGAACAAAATGATCGTTAGTCAATCCTAATGATGTGAAGAATAAACTTGGCCGAAAGATTAACATAGTTTGCTATTATTTTCAATTAATATTAGGTGATATTGAGAAATTTTCTTATGAGTTTGGACTCATGGAAAGAAGAAAAGAAGAAGTGTTGTTTGGTGGTCTTTTTTTACCGACAAACCATGAAATGATGTTAGAAACTACAACGAAAGGAAGTAGCCCCCATCAACTTAATCATCATATTAAATTGAAACCAAACTATATTAGTCTTTTGGTCAAATTAAGCCTTTTTATTGTTGAGATTGATTGAACGCCACTATATTCATCGAAAAATCAATTTTTTGTGACTATAAGTTCATAAAAATAAGGGGATTTGAGAGAAGACTTTATGACAGTTTTCAACGGCAAGGACCGTAATGATTGTAATATAAAATTTAAAAATTTAATGACTAAAATAAAATATTTTAAAATTTTAGTGACTATTAGTGTAATTTATCCTAAACATTTTCTTACTCGAGCAAAGGTTGAAGCAATTTTACATAAAACCCCATTTTAAATACTTAATTACAAAAATGACCCTGCCAAAGTTATGTAGAAAAATGACCCTCAAATCTGCCAAGTAGGGCGCCCTAGCATTTTGCAAAATGTGGTTATAGACCTCGCGTGATACAAAACGTGAGTTTTATCCGACGTGGGCCGCCTTTTCATATTCTAAAATTTAAAATTAGTGGATGCGATCCCACGTTCTGGGAAATGCGAGATCTCCGAGAAAATGAAAATATCGAGTCTAAATTAAAATAGTCCTTGCGTTTTGAGGAAAGCGAGGTCTTCGAAAATCCGGGCTTGAATACAAGGGTGTATAGGCATGTTCGAGGCATTTTATCGTGCAATTAGCCCGACAATTTTGGTAATTTTTAAGCTTAGATACGTAGTATTGAAACTTATCTTCCATTTGAGATTGATGTTGGCACGTACGAGACATTGCACAATGTATTAAAAACGCGTTGGAAATGTTTTCAACGCTTGTTTAAAAAGTTGAAATGGCTTGGTAGGCATGTTGGAGGTGTTTTCTCGGGTTATTATTAGAATAATCTTCGTAATATTTTAGGTTATAGGCCTAGTATTGAAACTTATCTTTCATTTGAGATAGATATTGGCCCATAACAGACTTTTTGAACTGTATAAAAATGGCCATGAAAATGGTTCAAAACCTTAGTTTTGGGCATGAATAAAAAGGTAAAATGCATTGAGAATCATGTTTGATGGGTTTATCCAGAAAGTTAATTGTCGTATTCGTGTAATTCTTGAGATCATGTACTATATTTCTATTAAAAAGGCAAAAAAAGTGACATCGCTCGTTGTAAAAAGTGAGGTCATTTTGAACATTTTAATTAATTTCCTAATTATTTTGATGATTATGCCAAAATTAAGAATAAGTTGGCAAATTTATCCATATTTTCCTTTAATAGGACCTCACGCTCTGCATATAGCGAGGTCCGTTAAGCCTATAAATTGAGGACGACGGTCTCCGTATATTCTCGTAACTCATCTTCGTTCTTTTTCTTATTAGTCTAATATTCAATATTATTTGTAAATAGTTTGATCGATATAATATGTCGAGACGAGAAACTATTACAGTTGTGGTATATTACGATGGGTAGATAGTCGATGATGCATCTTTCGGCGTCGTATTTCAGTCCTCAAGTACTATTTGCTTCCGCTGCCATACAACTTATCATATAAGAAGTTGATTAATGAAGTGAAGAACATGTTCCATATGGTCGTGGGAAAAAGTTGGAATCGTTGAAGTTTCGACTACCAACATCGTTAGAACCATTAATGTATTCATTATACCACGTTGTGACAACGTTGATGTGAAATTGATGTTGGAATCTTACCTATAGTTTTCTTTAGGCGAGGCCCTTGAGCTTGAGTTGTATGCAATGTTTTCTGATGATGATGATGTACTTATGTAATTTAATGTTTGTGTACTTATGTCAATTAACAATCCTGTAGTACATATTGTTAATATAATTTTCGTTAATATAATTTTCTGCATCTAACCGATTACATTTTCAAACCGTTAACAATCACCAAAAATGTAATTAACAAAACGTATTATTTAATAATATTATATTAGAATAACTAGCATATATGAGGTATGTTGTATCTTGTTATCTGCCACACGTTGTTCAACCTCTTCCTTCATGATACATGAATCATCAAGTTACAGTCGTGGTCCTTTTGAGTACATTCTGCAATATAGTTGTCCACAGTCATTTTCTTCACCGTCGAAAGAACTTATTGGCGTATGTTGTAGTTTTTAATTACATCATCTGCGATTTTCTTAGTAGTGAATGTCATCCCAACTTCTAGTTCACCGTCAGTATCGACATCAACATCGTACGATTGTCTCCCAATAAATGAGAAATTATCTACGTTTGCAGCCATTACAGCACTGGAACGAATGAAATAGACTAAAAGAAATTTTGAGTGAATTACAATGAAAGGAAAATGTGAGTTTTTGAGGAAGCGGATGGGTCTATTTGTAACCCCCCTCGACCCAGCCTAGCTGCCAGACCGCATCGAATAGGTTACACGGGGAAAACCGAAGAGAAACCCGTTAAGGCTTCACTCCAATTAGCAACCCTAATTTTTTCAATATTAAATTATTATTATTTAGTCTTGTCTAAATGCCATTTTAAGACCTATGTGAGGAGACTAGCCGTGGAAAAGCAAAATACAAGCAAGAACCACTCGAAACGAGCTTTTGTGGCTACTTGAACAATTTTAAAACAGGTCGTATTGATACGCTCGGACCCGTATCGATACGCCTCGAACGATAAAAAATCTCAAGTCTAGGAACCATCAGCCCAAAGTTCTTCACAAGAACAAACCAAAAACTCAAATTTTCAACTCCAAAAACCTCTCATTTTTGCTAGTTTCGAGTTTTCTATTATTAAGATACTATCCCAACATTATTTGAACATCAAAGTAAAGTTAAAAACACTTTTAAACCTAGCATCAAACAACCCAAACGAAAATTCCCTCATTTTTCCTCTTTTTCCAACATAAAGCATTTGGAAACAAACTTAAACAATGAGTTAAGGAAAGATTTCATCAAGAACTAGTTTAAGGAAGAGAAAATCAAAACAAGAAAAAGATTACCTTGGAAGCTTGCTTGGATGAAATGCTTGAATCAATGGAATAGTAAAAATTGTGTTTTGGGAAGATAACGTGAAAATGGGTTTTAGGAAGATGATGGTTATTTTCAAAAATCCTTTCTAATTTCAAAATTCCATTTTTACCTTTTTTTCTTTAAAATCCTTAAAGTTGTTTATTATAAATGGTTCCCCAAAATTAGTTTAACTCGAACTGGTTTAACCAAACCCGATTATCTCTCGGGCCCTAAACTCAGGCGTTACAACTCTCCCACTTAAGGAATTTCGTCCTCGAAATTTACCTGGCGAAAAGAGATATGGAAACTTCTTCTTCATGTCATCTTTCCTCTCCCAAGTGGCTTCTTCCACTCCTCGATGTTGCCACTTTACCTTGACCAACTCAATGGTCCTACCACGCAACACTTTGCAGTCTGAAGCCAAAACCTCAATTGGTTCTTCATCGTAGGTCAAATCCGGATTCAATTCTATCTCTTCGACTGCATAACATGTGATAGATCTGATCTATACCTTCGAAGCATCGAAACATGAAATACATCATGAATCTTTTCTAACTCGATCGACAATATCAATCTATAAGCAATGGGACCAACTCGCTCAACTATCTCATATGGGCCAATAAATGTCGGACTCAACTTACCCTTCTTACCAAATCTCATCACCTTCTTCCAATGTGAGACTTTCAAGAACACTTTGTCACCCAGGGCATACTCTATCTCTCTTCTTTTCAAATCGGCATAAGACTTCTATCGATCCGAAGTTGCCTTCAAACGATCACATATCAACTGCACTTTCTCGATAGTACCATTAAACATATCAGGCAAGGGTATTAATTTATATCCTGCTTCGGCCCAACAAACAGGTGTTCTACATTTTCTACCATACAGAGCTTCATAAGGTGCCATCTGAATACTCGCTTGATAACTGTTATTGTACGCAAACTCTACTAACGGTAGATCTTCTCCCACAAACCCTGAAATTCAATAATACAACATCTCAACATGTCTTCCAACACTTGTGTGACTCTTTTCGACTGACCATCAGTTTGAGAATGATACGAAGTGCTGAAATTCAATCAAGTTCCCAAAGCACTATGAAAACTCTCCCAAAATCTAGCTGTGAATCTTGGATCTCTGTCTGACACTATAGACTTCGGTACACCATGTAATCTCACAATCTCACTGATATACAAATCGACCAACTTATCTAAGGTATAAGTAGTGTGAACAGCCAAAAAGTGTGCACATTTCGTAAAACAGTCAACGATCACCCAAATCGAATTCTTCTTAGAAGGTGTCAACGGCAAACTTGATACAAAATCCATGGCAATTTCCTCTCACTTCCACTCGAGAATTCTTAACGGTTGTAACAAACCTAAAGGAAACTGATGTTCGGCCTTAACTCGATGACAAACCATACACTTACTGTAGAACTAATGTTTTGATATAATAATTGAAAAATGTTTTGGACTAATTTAAAAAGTATTTAAAACATTTCTAAAGTCCAAACAACTTGAAATAATATTTAAGGAATTTTTCATAAAGGTTTTTCATGTTTTCAAAGGCCTATTTTCACAAATCTGACCAAGTGTTTCGAAACACCCTAGGGCGTTTTGAAACAGGTGCCTCCAGTGGCCAAAACGTTTCGATACACGTATCGAAACGGGGCCAGCGTTTCGAAACAGGCTAGGCCGTTTCGATACGCCCACGTGGCACTGACCACAACGGTCATAAACCCCAACGGCTCTTTCCCAACTAACTTTTAAATGCAGGTCGTTTCGATACGGGCTTATAGCGTTCCGATACGCGTTCCGAAACGGCAAGGGGGTGTTTCGAAACGGGTACCCTGACAGACTGCAACGGCTCTTTCTACTTAAAGGGTGTTTCGAAACGGGTTCGAGCGTTTCGAAACGGGGAGCTGCAGAACTGCATTTATGGAGGGAATTAAAGGCTCCAACGACTCTATTTCAATCCCAACGGTCCTAAACGGCTACAAACTCATTTGGGAGTATAAAAGGGACCTCCAAGCATCAAGAGAAGACTAATGCTTCAATTGTCAATCAACAAATGATCAAGAATTGTCTTTGTACTTAAAGTGGCATTTCTTGTATAGACAAACACTAGTGAGCCAAAATTGTCAAATTTGCTCAAGTGTTTTAGGTTTTGGGTGAGTGCTTAATTGTGCAAACAAACACCTATTAGAGGGTTTAAGTTTGCTTTCATTTGTCTCTTCGTAAAAGAGGGTTTTGATCAAGGCTTGGGTAGAAGCTTGATCGGTTGTAAGGGTTTCCTCCTAATCCTAGAAAAGGGGATGAATCAATTAGTGGATTGATTGTGAAATCCTTAGTGGGAAGCTAAGGTAGTGGATGTAGATGCTTGTTAGAAGGCCGAACCACTATAAATCTTTGTGTCTTTAATCTTTCTAGCTTCCTAAACCCTTCCACCCAAATATCCACCTCTCCACCACTTGGTGAGCATAATTGGTTGATCGAATCGAGCCCCACACAACCCAACAATTGGTATCAGAGCTTGGCTCAATCGAAGAGGATTAACATCCTATTGAGAAGATCCGGCAAGCTCGATCACTATTTCATCAACCGGCTCAAATGGCGCAATCCATAGACAAACCGCCCTTCTTTGACGGAGCTCACTATGCCCATTGGAAGACAAAGATGAAGTTCTTCATCAAGTCAAGAGATTACAAGCTATGGGATGTAGTTGAGGATGGTCCGTTCGTGCCTAAGAGAAGTAAAGCGGAGTGGAGTGCCGACGATCGCAAGAAGATGGAGCTTAATTGCAAAGCCTTGCACATCTTGTTTTGTGCATTTGGCCCAACCATCTATGAGAAGATGTCTTCTTGTGAGAGTGCCAAGGAGGTATGGGACAAGCTTGAAGTCACATACGAGGGGACAAACGAAGTCAAGGAGACCAAGATTGGGCTCCTAACCTTGGAGTATGAGAACTTCAAAATGGATCCGGAAGAGAACATCGAGAAGATGTTTGATAGATTCTCCACCATCACCAACGGTCTTAAAGGTTTTGGAGAAGCCATCCCGGAAGAGAAGCTTGTTCGAAAGCTCATCTACTCACTTCCCGAGTCTTGGGACTCAAAGAGGACCGCCATCATCGAAGCCAAAAATTTGAAGACTTTGAAGCTTGATGAACTCATGGGGTCTCTCCTTACTCATCAAATTATGAAGAAGAACAAAGAGGATGAGAAGAAGAGGGAAGAAATAAGAGCTATGGGAGAGAAGAAAATCAAAGGGCTTGGCATCAATGCTAGTGCCATGGCTCTCAAATCCTCCACTTGCCATCATGTCTACACAAGTGAGGAGGAGGATGAAGATGAAGAGATAGTTCATCTCTTCAAGAAGTGTGCCCCTTTCATGAAGAAAGCTTTGAGAGAGCTTGAACGAGAACCTAAAAGAAAGGAGAGGGCAAGCACTTTAAGCCATAAGAAGAAGGCACAATTGGCTACTTGGAGTGATGAGGACTCCACCGACGATGAACAAGCCAACCTTTGCCTTATGGCCATCGAAGAAGATTCAAGGGTAACTTCTAATTCATCTACTTCATGTTCTTATACTTTTGATGAATTACAAGATGCCTATGATGATTTGGTTTTAGATTTTAAAAGCCACATTTTGAAAAACAATAAATTGATTTCAAAGTTAAAAATTCAAAATGATTTGCTTTCTAAAACCAAACTTGAACTTGAAGCAAAACTTGAAGAGTTTGAATTAAAATGTCTTGATTTACAAAAATTGCTTCAAAAAGTTCAAGGAGAAAAAGATTTGATTTCCAAAGAGCTTGAAAAGAAAAACAATTTTGGAAAATCAAACTTTTATGTTAGACAATCTAGTGCCCCTAGATTTGTGAATGGAAAATGTTTTAGAAGTGTTTGGGTCCCAAAAGGACTAACCACTTCAACTAAAAAGGATGAAATTGAAAAATGGATTTCTAAGGGGACTAAATTTTGTGCTACTAATGTTTATGGATCCAAAGCAATTTGGATACCAAAAATTACTTGATTGTCTATTGTAGGTGTGATGGAGATGTTCAACAAGTCAAACATTGAGGGGGAGCTCCATACACACAAGAAAGAACACTTGAAGAAGGAAGGTTTCACATCCTCCCTTGGATTCAAGTGTTGGTAAAATTTCTAGTTGTCTTAATTTTATTTGTCTTATTTTCTATTTAATTCAACTAGATGATCATATATGTTGGACTAACATTTCAATGATGCTTTGAGTAAGGGGGAGCCATTTTTAAAACCAAAATTCATATTTTTGTCAAATTTTACCTCTATTGTTATTTTTGAACTTAATGTTTTAAATTTTTTTGATATAACAAAAAGGGGGAGAAATGGTTTGAAAAATTGAATTTTCAAATGAATAAGGGGGAGCCTTATGTGAATTAAAATTTTTAATCTCTTATTCACTTTTTAAAGTTAAAGGGGGAGAATTCCAAACAATTTTTCAAGTGGTTTTATTATATCAAAAAGGGGGAGATTGTAGAACTAATGTTTTGATATAATAATTGAAAAATGTTTTGGACTAATTTAAAAAGTATTTAAAACATTTCCAAAGTCCAAACAACTTGAAATAATATTTAAGGAATTTTTCATAAAGGTTTTTCACGTTTTCAAAGGCCTATTTTCACAAATCTGACCAAGTGTTTCGAAACACCCTAGGGCGTTTCGAAACAGGTGCCTCCAGTGGCCAAAACGTTTCGATACACGTATCGAAACGGGGCCAGCGTTTTGAAACAGGCTAGGCCGTTTCGATACGCCCACGTGGCACTGACCACAACGGTCATAAACCCCAACGGCTCTTTCCCAACTAACTTTTAAATGCAGGTCGTTTCGATATGGGCTTATAGCGTTCCGATACGCGTTCCGAAACGGCAAGGGGGTGTTCCGAAACGGGTACCCTGACAGACTGCAACGGCTCTTTCTACTTAAAGGGTGTTTCGAAACGGGTTCGAGCGTTTCGAAACGGGGAGCTGCAGAACTGCATTTATGGAGGGAATTAAAGGCTCCAACGACTCTATTTCAATCCCAACGGTCCTAAACGGCTACAAACTCATTTGGGAGTATAAAAGGGACCTCCAAGCATCAAGAGAAGACTAATGCTTCAATTGTCAATCAACAAATGATCAAGAATTGTCTTTGTACTTAAAGTGTCATTTCTTGTATAGATAAACACTAGTGAGCCAAAATTGTCAAATTTGCTCAAGTGTTTTAGGTTTTGGGTGAGTGCTTAATTGTGCAAACAAACACCTATTAGAGGGTTTAAGTTTGCTTTCATTTGTCTCTTTGTAAAAGAGGGTTTTGATCAAGGCTTGGGTAGAAGCTTGATCGGTTGTAAGGGTTTCCTCCTAATCCTAGAAAAGGGGACGAATCAATTAGTGGATTGATTGTGAAATCCTTAGTGGGAAGCTAAGGTAGTGGATGTAGGTGCTTGTTAGAAGGCCGAACCACTATAAATCTTTGTGTCTTTAATCTTTCTAGCTTCCTAAACCCTTCCACCCAAATATCCACCTCTCCACCACTTGGTGAGCATAATTGGTTGATTGAATCGAGCCCCACACAACCCAACACTTACTCACAAACTTCGCAACATCTTTCTTCAAACCAACCCAGAAGTACTCATCTTTCAAATCGCGATACATCTTTGTACTTCCCGGATGCATAGCAAACAAACGACTATGTGCTTCGGTTAGAATGGTATGTCTCAACTCACATCTTTCGGAGCAACTACTCTACTTTTGAAACACAAGATTCCATCACTACTAAAATAGAAATCTGTCGGTTTACCCTCTGCTATGTCTTGCACATGAGATGCTAATGATCTATCTTGCTACTGTTTCTCTCGGATCAACTGAATCAATGTGGGTTTAACTTGCAATTCTGCCACTAAACCACCATCTTTAGACAAACTTAGCCTAGCAAACATAGCTCGTAACTCGACTGCCACCTTCCTACTCAAAGCATCGGCCACGACATTGACTATCGGGATGGTACTCAATCATGAGATCATAATCCTTAAGTAATTCTAGCCATCTACGATGTCTACGGTTCAATTTCTTCTGCGTCATCAAATACTTCAAGCTCTTATGATCGATGTACACTGTGCATTTCTCGCCGTAAAGGTAATGTGTCCAAACTTTCAAAGCAAAAACTACAGCAGCCAATTCTATGTCGTGTGTAGAGTAATTACGCTCATGTGTCTTCAACGGTCTAAACGCATAGGTCACTACTCTTCCCTCTTGCATAAGCACACAACCTAAGCTGACATACGATGCATAACTGCAGATTACAAATTCTTTCCCTGGCATGGGCTAAATCAAAACAAGAGCTTTTGTCAAGGCTTCTTTCAATTTCTCAAATGCTTGTTTTCTTGATCAGTCCACTCAAAACGAACATCCTTTTGTAACAATTTAGTCAAAGGAGCTGCAACCTTTGAGAAACCCTCAACAAAACGTCTATAGTAACCGGCCAAGCCTAAGAAACTACAAATTTTCGGTCACAGACTTCGGTTGCTTCCAATTCACAACTGCCTCAACTTTCTTAGGATTCACTCGAATTCCCTCGGTTGATACAATATCAAACACAAACTTGGCATACAACTGGTTGTCTAACAATTTCTACAATATCAAACACAAATGTTGATCATGATCCTCCTCGGTACGAGAGTACACTAAGATATCATCAATGAATACTACCACAAACTGATCCAATTACTCATGAAACACCCTATTCATCATATCCATAAAAGTTGCTGGTGCATTCGTCAAACCAAAGGGCATCACTAAGAATTCATAATGTCCATAACGAGTGCGGAAAGCTGTCTTCGGTACATATTGATCTCTTACCTTCAACTGATAATAACCGAATCTCAAATCTATCTTCGAAAACATTGAAACACCTTTCAACTGATCTAACAGGTTGTCAATCCTCGGCAAGGGATATTTGTTCTTCACTTTTAACTTATTCAATCGCCGGTAATCGATACACATCCTCAAACTGCCATCTTTCTTTTTCACAAACAACACTAGTGCACTCCAAGGTGAAATACTCGTACAAATGAACCCTCGGTCTATCAGTTCTTAAAGTGGTGTCTTCAACTCTTTCATTTCTTTAGGAGTCATTCGATACGGAGCAACCGATACCGAAACAGAATTAGCATAAGTCTCTATAGCAAACTCCACCTCTTTATTAAGCGGCAACCAAGGCAATTCTTCCGGAAATACCTCGGGAAATTCACAAACAGTTCTGATGTCTTGCGGTTGTGGTTCACTCATATTTGGATTCATAGCATAGGCCAAGTATGCATGACAACCAACATCCATTAACTTTTGAGCCTCTAAAGCTGAAACAACGTTGGACAAGAACTTAATGTTCTCACTCACTACTACTGCCTCATAATCATCTAAAAGCCTCAAGGACATGCGCTTTGTCTCAAAATCTACCCTAGCCCTATGTTCCACAAGCCAATCCATGCCCAAAATTACATCAAAACCATAAAACGGCAATTCCATCAAATCCACAGGAAAAACATGACCCTCAACCATCAAAGGACATCTTCTGCATATCTTTCTAACTACAATTGTCTCACCAAAAGAACTCGTGACACTCATACCCACATCTAATATCTCAACCGGAATATCTAACAGCTTTGCATGCTCACTCAATATATATGAATGTGTTGAGCCGGAATCAATCAAAGAAAGCAAAGTAAAAGACTATAACGAGAAATTACCTACAATCACAATTGTGTCATTCTTGTCCTCACGGTGCATATACACTCTAGCCACTCCACCTCCCTCGGGTTGAACTACCACAACATGAGCCACATCCCTCTGATCGTCATTCCTAGGTTGAAAGTTACCTCGACCAAGCCCGCGACCTCTCTGGTGCTCGACAACTCGTGCAGGAGTCTGTACATCCCTAGCCGTATGTGGACAATCACGCTTCAAGTACACTCGAGACCCACAATTCCAACATGAGCCATAAGTGCCCCAACACTCGCCGAAATGACATCTACCACACTTGGTACACTCAGGAGTACGATTTTCAGCCCCTTGGTCGTGATGGTCTCGCCCCAGATTACCACCTCCACGCCTATGATCATGATGGGGTCTTATATCCTTGTGTCTCTTGGCACGGTCTCTATCCCACTCAGCGCTCCTTTTCCCTAAACTAGATCCACCTCTACAATCAGCAAGTCCCAAAGACTATTCATTGTCATTGGAAATAGCGACCAATACATCAAAATCCATGTAGTTAGAAGCCAACATACAGGTCTTCACCTCTTGGAACAAACCATATCAAACACGCTCACATCGTTCCCTCTCAGTAGGAACCAACTCAAAAGCGTATTGATTAAGACGTACGAACTGTACCTTATACTCGGACACAGTCATGCTACCCTGAACTAGAGTCATGAACTCTCTCTTCTTCCTGTCTAGGTATCGAGGACCTAGATATTTCTTACGGAAAGTAGCCCTAAAGAATTCCCAAGTAACCTCGGCCTCTGACATACCCGTTGTGATGGTAGTCCACCAAGTATAGGCATCTCCCTAAAGCAAAGAGACGATGCAACCTAGCTTACATGCATCAGAGCACTCCATCTGTCCCAAAATACGAACTGAGCTCTCAAACCATGCCTTTAAACCCTTGGGTGATAATCCCCAAGACTCGACTCCACCCAAGCTACGAAGTCATTCTAATAGAATACCAGAATCTGTACCCTAAGGCGGTGCTGCAACCTGAACACCCGCTAAAGCTGTCTGAATAGCCCCAGCTATAGCCTGAATCATCGGATTCACATCAATGTCAGTCTGTCCCTGACCAACCTGGGGTCCAACACCTCTAACATTCGCTCCACCACCACTCGGAGGAGGCAAGTTCTCCCCTTGCACATCCTCAATGTTCTCAATCCTCTCAACCCTTAGATTATCCATTTTGGGTTTTCCCCTCGGTCTCACCATGCTAACAGGTGCAAAGCTAAACAATAAACACAACAAGTGAAATGATTTGGGGTCAGAAAGAACAAGGTTCAAGGCGCTCAAGTCTTTAAACTTAAAATCACTTACAATAACAGTATACAAGCAATGGGTGCCTTTAACTATCTCCCAACCCACACAAAAGAAAACTATAAGCATGTTCACAATCATCGTGCATCACAACCAACAACCATACACAATAAAACTTACCTCACTTACCTTTCGGCTTTGCGGAAACTCAACAGACCTAGGCGAACCTAGGCTTTGATACCAACAAATGCAACCCCCTCGACCCGGCCTAGCCATCAGACTACATTGAATGGGTTACGCGGGGAAAACTGAAGAGAAACCCGTTAAGGCTTCACTCTGATTAGCAACCCTGATTTTTTCAATATTAAATTATTATAATTTAGTCTTGTCTAAATGCCATTTTAAAACCTATGTGAGGAGACTAGCAGCGGAAAAGAAAAACACAAGCAAGAACCACTCGAAACGAGCTTTTGATGCTACTTGTATAGTTTTAAAAACCTGTCGTATCGATACACTTGGGCTCGTATCGATACGCCTTCAATGGTCAAAAATCCTAAGTCAACCTCAAGAGGTCGTTTTGGTACGCTTAGGGACCGTACCGATACAGGCGTACCGAAACTGTCTCGAGGGTTTCAGAATGCCAGCCCATATCGAAACACCCTTGAAATGTTTCGGACATGCAAATTCCAGTGGAAAAACGTACCGATACGCGCCCAACTCGTATCGATACGTCAAGGCCCTTTTAGGTCCCCCGTTTCGATACAACCTCGACCGTATCGAAACAATATGCCTGAAATGACTGAATTTGCTGGTTTAAGCCAATTTGAAACCACCAAAAGGCATCCCAACAACCTACAACACCCAACAAACTCAAGGCAACCAATGGTACTCATCAAGACATGCTAGAAACACATCATAGCAAAACTTAACATAACAAAATTCCAAAGGAAAGCCATACTTTGCATAAAATCCAACAAACAACCAAAACTCACAACAAGTCATACTTCAACATAATAAGAGCCTTTACAAGTTTATATAGGCATATCAACATATCCCAAACAACAAAGAGTTTCTAGCAACATCTCCAAAACAAAAGGCCCTATCCCATTGCTATATACTAGTTATTATGCTGAAGACCATAATTGAGCAAAAATGACCTCCTTGGTCATTCCCTTGTTCCCTTGGCTGTACTGAGACACTACGGATCTGCATTGTTGGAGAGAGGAGCGTAAGCAAGAATGCTTAGTGAGCGGTGCTCAAAATAGTATCTACAACAATGCAGTTTTAAAACCATAGTTTGGGTGAAACCAAAAACCATTTCCAAATCATTTCCCTCATGCTTGAACTCACAACAACATGCATTTAACATCTCGTGCATTTACCGAATGCATCCACAAGCCACAAGCTTACCTCATGCTCATTCTCATCATACATACAATGTAACCAACTACATGCATAAGCATAAATGAAAACGAACAATATAACATGCTTAAAATGAGAATTTAGAGCACCATGGGTATATTGACATTTAACATTTTTACTCGGATATGCAGATAGTTCTCAAAACAACTAGACACTTTCGGTGGAATCTCACATCACCGTACTCACTCGTCTAGTAAAACATAGCTTTCGGTGGAACCTCACATCACCGTACTCCTCCTTAGTGGAATCTAGCATCACTAAGGCCACACGCGACTTTTACCCCGAGTGCACTCTCATCCTATTTGTCAACCAACTATATCCGGTAATAATATTTCACATTGTCAATAACCCACCAAATCAACGCTTACCTCGTGTTCTCATGGTCACAACCATAACCAACATGGGATCAATTAAAACAATCATATGCATAATAGAAGGATATTCATGGCAAACATGCACTATGGAAATCATTCATAACGCATAATAAATTTTCCGAAAATAAAGACTAAAATGCTTAAAACTTACTCTTGAGCTTATATTGGCTTATCAAGCTCAATCTAAACCCCCAAACATATCCTTAACCAAGTTAAGGCTTAGAAATCATTTCCACTTACCAGCCAACACACAAGCAATAGCCGAAACACCGATTTAAGCCCTCAAATCACCTGGTATCATGTCCGAAGAGCCCAAATCTGTTTCCCATATTTCTAACCAATTGAAAAAAGGAGCATTAGACCCAATTCAAGCCCCCAAACTTGCAGCAACAAAGAAACTCAACATCTATCATAAAAAATAATCGATTCACAACTGAAAACACTTGGAAACATCGTCAAGACGACTCAAATCAACTAGTGGCTAAAACCCAACGAAATTACCATCAAAACCACACCTTTCAACATCCAAAACACTTACTCAAATTCTAGGAACCATCAGCCCAAACTTCTTCACAAGAACAAACCAAAAACCCAAAATTTCAACTCCAATAATCTCTTCTTTTTGCTAGTTTCAGGTTTTCTATTATTAAGTCACTATCCCAACATTATTTGAACATCACAGCAAAGTTAAAAACACTTTTAAACCTAGCATCAAACAACCCAAACGAAAATTCCCTCATTTTCCTCTTTTTCCAACATAAAGCATTTGGAAACAAACTTAAACAATGAGTTAAGGAAAGATTTTATCAACAACTAGTTTAAGGGAAAGAAAATCAAAACAAGAAAAAGATTACCATGAAAGCTTGCTTGAATGAAATGCTTGAATCAATGGAATAGTGAAAATGGTGTTTTGGGAAGATAACATGAAAATGGGTTTTAGGAAGATGTTGGCTATTTTCAAAAATCCTTTCTAATTTCAAAATTCTCTTTTTACCTTTTTTTCTTTAAAATCCTTAAAGTTGTTTATTATAAATGATTCCCCAAAATTAGTTTAACTCGAACCGGTTTAACCAAACCCGATTATCTCTCGGGCCCTAAACTCAGGCGTTGCACTATTTATAAGGGTGTAAATGAACCAGTGTTCATTCATGTCTTTTAGAAACTGGTCATTCATATATTTTTTAAAAGTATAGTATTTATAGCAGACATGCATTGAAACACGTAAAGTATTACACAAATAAACACGTTAATTTGTTACAATTAAATTGTACAATTTTACCCCTATGGGTATGCATCTTCCAAAGTCTTTGATGAAAGTGGAGAGATAAATAAGCATCTTCCGAAGTCTTTGATAAAGTGATTTAGACAAGAGGTGCAATAGTTTTTCCGACTTGTATGGCCGCCGAGAGATGTGTCGTTGTTGCAGACAAATGGCGTCATAGTTCGTCTTAGTTGTTGGAGCCCTAAAGCTTCGTGGATTTCGTGAGTATCTGATAATCATCATCATCCATGATATAGATGTCACTAGCAACGTTACATACGGTGGACTTTCTGTAGCCTTCACGATGAAGATGTGCGAAGAAGCTACTGAAAGCCTCAAACAAAAGTTCAAGACTGATTCTGGCACTTCAAAAGGACCACTCATTCCCTAATATTACAATTCGCCATAGATCTTAAACCAAAACAAGGAAGATACATAATGTCAAATATAATTAACCGACCAAAATAATACAGTCACTGTATAAATGCAACTACTTATACCAATAGATCGCAGTATCATGGAAATTAATTTGTAAAACAATTTTCCTGATATGTGATTTGTTGCCATTAGTAGCAATAGTTGTATCTTCTCTTCGAAACTGACACAGATTTGAATAAAGCGATAGCAAATACTAGTGGGTTTGTTTGCCTTCGATTCTGCCTTAAATATGCAAACATCCGCGCTCTCCAAAACGCGAGGTATTCAGTCACGTTTGAAATGGACCTCGCACTTTGTAGATCGTGAGGTCTACAGATATTCCTGACATGGCAAGACAAGTACGTTGTGTCATGTCACTAAACCTTTCTCAGTGTAACAAGCGCGTGAAAAAAATAGTTTTGAAGCTTTTTAAGTGTAAGAATAACAATATAAGTTTATTACATTTCAAACAAATACATCAAATGAAGAAAATAGATTATGGTAGTTAGGCCACATAAAATGGAGAAAATAGATTATGATAGTTAGGCCACTAATCTCGGTCAAAGATGGCATCTTCTACATAACCGGTGCGAAGTCAGCGACGTCCTAACCGGTCAATTGTACCCTTAAACATGATTTAGACAAATAGTGTCATAGTCAAATAATTGATACTCAGGCCGGACCAATTTTTCAATTCCTCAACTTGTCTTGGTACTCACTTTGCATCGTAATTTGAGGAGAAGTTCACATCTGCAGTCTTGATCACGACCAAAGAGAGCATCTTGTACATCACTCCTCAAAACATGTACGGATGTTGAGGTCTCGCCATAGACGTCCAATCCAACCAATTCAGTCTGAAGGTTCTCTTTTCAACTTAACTTCTGAGGTTGATATTGACACATACGAGACATTATAACCGGTCAATTGTACCCCTAAACATGCTTGCTTTGATGAAGTAGACAATCTAGGATTTTAAGGTTCCTCCGAAGAATGCAATTGTTACCCACTTTCATCATCATTTGCAATGGTAGAGGCGTAGGGCCTTTGACTACAGTTACATGTTGTGGTCTTCACCTAGTCTGACCCTCTATGAAGACCACACTTTCCCTGATATTTTGACCTATCATTCTTCTTGAACAATAACACGGAACACCTGTCTTACAAAAACTAGCACCCCATTAATAGCAAATATATGAAACTCGCGTTGTTTGTTCTCATCACTACTTGTAACTCAATTTTTTCTTTGGATATGATGACAAGCAATTGCTAGTGGGTATGCAGGTTTATATAGGCCAGAACTCGCGCTATGCAATTCTCATTGTCACGTTATATTCTTGACGTGGAAATGAAATCTCACTAGACCTCACTCTATGCACATCGCTAGGTTCTTTTACCACATCAAACCTATGAACAGCTACCACGTCAGGAATCTCTGCGAACTATAGAACCTCACGTTTGGCAGAAAGCGAGGTACATGCTAAATTAATAAATAATTGTAATTACATTTTATATGCAATTAAAATTTGCAAAAACTGAAAAAATATGACAATATAATAATATAATTTTATTAGATTATGATACTAATATTGTTTTACATCAATAAAAAAATAAATTACACAATCATCCTAGTAACCCTTATGTTCACCCGTACCGCACGGCGGTGCACGACGTTTTCGACGCAGATTCCTTCAAACATTTGCACCATCAGCATCATAATCATTATCGTCGTCGTCATTATCATCATCATCATCATCATCCTCTAATGAAAGATGAATCCCACCACTCGCACTAGGGCCGGTGAAGAATAGGCTTTGTGGCGGTGTTTGATCCACAATACCAGATCCGAACTGTGCCAGAGTGTAGAATGAAGGCACACATGCAAAAGGTTATGGCGCATAGTAGACTGGGGGAACCACAATAAGCGGGTGAAACACGTCCGTGAAAAAACCTTATGTCGAACTCCCCATTTGCTGAAACAATGGACTACTTCCTGTGGGGTGAAATGTCGAGAAAGTCGACTGCTGGAATGAAGGTGTTGGATGGGGTGTCTCTGGTTGGGCGGCTGAATGGGCATGTTCCTACGAAGTTTCGGATGACGATGCCCCAGGAGCGTGTGTTCTTCTCCTTTGGCCGACTCTTGTCTTACGGGTACCACGCTGCATCGGACAATGTTGTGTTACTGGACGCTGCATCGAAGGACAATTTCGAGAAGGCTGGTCTAAATCGCGTGCTCACTTCTTCGGGGTTTGTAACGCCCGCGCCTTAGGCCTAGGAGTTAACCGGGTTTTAGTCGGGTTAAATAAATAGCTAATTAAAACAACTCAACTTCAAATAGTGACCTAATCAAGTTTAATTTAAAAAGAGGAGGACTCATAATGTAATTTACCCAAACTATTTGAAAAAGGATGACAACTTTTCCATATTGTCATCTTTTTCCCCTTTCTTCCCTAAACCCATGTAAAACTCCCCCTCCTCTCTTTCAAAACCTCTCAAATAGCAAATCACTATTCCATTCATTTTCAACTTCAATCCAAGGGCTTTTTGAAAGGTAAAGTCATTTTCCTAATCTCCTCTTTACCCTCTATTTAACCATTGTCTTAGATTTCAAAAATATAGAGATTTGGAAATTAGGGTTTATGTTGAAAATTGGGTTTTAATGGGGTTTTTCAATTTGTCTTAAGAAATTGTGTTGGGGTTTTTGTTAATCATGCTATAGTACACAACATATATGAATTTGGTCAATTTTGGGTGAAATTTTGTAGTGGGTCTTTAGGGCAAATTTTGGGGTATTAAAATTTGGGTTTTTGGTAAGTTTAAT
The DNA here is from genome assembly GCA_958450335.1 of Hibiscus tridactylites. Classification (NCBI taxonomy): domain Eukaryota; kingdom Viridiplantae; phylum Streptophyta; class Magnoliopsida; order Malvales; family Malvaceae; genus Hibiscus; species Hibiscus tridactylites. The sequence continues at coordinate 33,560,928 of OY288292.1, read as the reverse complement.
GTTGGAATTGAAGGGCTGATGGTCTACCTATGTTAGGAGGGTGATTTGGGGTGTTTTGGAAGTCATTTGGGTGCTTGGAAATGGGCATTTCAGTCCTTGGTAGTGGGAGTCCGAAAATTGGGTTTTGGAGGTGTTATGTGGTTTGGAAATTTGTGGAAGTGGGTTGTGTTTTGCAAAGTATGTTGGTGGTTGAATTAGCATTGAATTGGGAAGTAATGTAAGTGTTTTGTTTGACTTGAAGCAAGAGGAAACGTGGAAGAGACTTTGGGACCAAATCCGGGGAGTTGAAGGTTGTCGCTTGCTTGGTCGTTGGGCTTGGAAGCTTAGGTGAGTGGTTAATTGTGTAAAACGGTTTTAAATTGGTTGGTTCGAGTATATGGACTAGGTTGGGCTTGGTAGACCCGCCTAGAGTTAGGATTAGGGTGGTAGCCTAATCCTAAACTTGATCTAGAGCCTTTGGTTGAACTCATTTTATGGTTGTGTATGTCTTGCATAAATTGCGATATGAATGTCTATGTATATTGCTTTATACATGTGAAATGAGATTGGACTTATGATGCTTGAGACATGCATAATGATGGTTGTTGGTGAGTATGTGCTAAGCACAATGTTTATGAAATGAGTAATGTGATGTGAGTAAATATTGGCACTAGTAAACTTGGATACAAATGATCGATCATTAGGATGTTAGTGTGTACACATGAGTCTAAAGTCGCGCGTGGCCTTGGTGGCGTTGAGTCACCAAGGAGGAGTACGGGTTCGCCCGGAATTGTAATTGAATACAGTCGATGATGAGTGGAATCCCATCGACGGGGCGTGAGGATGAGTGGAATCCCCTCCGTGAGACCGGTGATGAGTGGAATCCCACCGAGGTAATGTGGTTGTTGGATATGAGTTTCCAACATGTCTATCTGCGTATTCGAGTCTTAACTAGGTGCCAATGTTGTTTGATGTGTATATCAATGTGTTGAGGTTCATGGTTTTTATTGGAATACTTGGTTGTGATTACATGTATCATGGAAATTGAGTTTATGACCATGGCTTTATTATTGTCCTTTGCTCATGTATATATCTTGTGGACCTTTGGTATGTTTGTGACTTACCTTGGCTAGATCGTGCTCGGACCCTGCAATGTTGAGGTTTGTTTTTAGAGCTTACCCTCACTAAGCATCATTGCTTACGCTCTCTTTGTTCAACATTGCAGATCCTTAGTTCGTGGGTTGCTCGGGCAAGTGGAGAGCCTCCAAGTGTGATTTTGACTTGAGTTCATCAAGTATGGATTTTAGTATTTAAACATGTAATGGTTTGAGCAATGGGACATGTATGGTTTTGTTGGATTGTTGTTGGTTGATAGGAGCATGTGTAGACTCCTCTATATATATTGCTTTTGCATGGTTGTGTTGCCATGATGAATGTTAACTCATGCCTATTTGCTTACTTTGGATGTTAGCCTTATGCCTTAAGAGTTTTTATATGTGTTCGATTGATGTTTGAATGGATGCATGTGTGGGTTGTTGCCTTAGTATTAGACATGTTAAAATCTTGTTAATGCATGATAATATTGTTGGTATAACTTGGGTTTAATTGTTTTGTTGTTGTATGGTGTTTTGGTGGTGTTTTGGGGCACCCTTGTGCCACAAAACAGCCCAGACGAGTCTGCAGACAGGGGGTGTTTCGGAACGGGTCCCAGTGTTTCGGAACGGCCCCTTTGTAAATGGCCTGCCGTTTCGAAACGGATGAGGGTCGTTTCGGAACATTTTGGCTACTGGAATTTTGAGAAATTGGCGAGATGAAGCCGTTCCGAAACGGGCCTTTGAAGTTTCGAAACGGTCAAATCTCGTTGACCACGAGATATTGACCGTCAAGGTCGTTCCGATACGGGTCTCCCTGTTTCGGAACGGTCACCTTATGGTTGACCCTGGCCCGTTGACTAAGTCAAGGCGTTTCGGAACACCCTATTGGCGTTTCGAAACGGCCTGCTGTAATGAAGTAAAATGGACTGTTTATGTTTTGTTTGGTCGGTGAATGTTTAGTTGTTTGTATCTTCCGCTGTCGTGCTTCACATAGGATTTAATTATGCATCTAGATAAGACTAAAGTTAAAAGAAATTTTCTGGGCCGTTAACCGAGGGGAAGCCTTAACGGGTTTCGCTTCGGTTTTCCCCGTGTGGCCCACTAGGACCGGTCATCCGGCCAGACCGGGACGAGGGGGTTACACTTGTTGGTATCATAGCCTAAGGTTACCGAGACCTTGGGCAGGTAAGTGAGGTAAGTTTAAGTTTTTAAATTGAAATGCACGGTGTTTGCTTGTTTTGTAAGAATGGTTGCTTGTATGACAAGTATGCTGATTGTTTTATTTTAAAGCACGTGTGTGTGGGTCCCATTGCTACTATTACATTGGAAAAAAAGGATTTTAAGTGAGGAAACGTACTTGAAACACTTGGAAGCCTCGCCTTGCTAACCCAGCTTGTATGTTTTGTTATTGTGGTTGTAGTTGATAATTGTGAGAGCGATGTCTAGACCGAGAGGTAGACCGAGGTTGGTTCGTCAGAAACCGCGAGTTGTGGCTCCTGTTGAGCCGGTAGTTGGTGCGGGGGCTCACATAGAAGGACCGGGGGCCGCGAGAGTTGGCGCTCCTCCACCACCTCCACCACCACCACCTCCTCCACCGGGAGTTGGGGGCGGGGATGGAGCCGGAGGAAATGGACCTCAAGGTGGCCAAGGTGGCCAAGGTCCAGCTGGAATTGACATGACTCCGCTTGTGCAAGCAATAGCGGGAGCGTTCCAGGCCGCAGTTGCGGGAGCTCAGGCTGCAGCTCAGCCTAGGTGTGATGATGCTAGTTTACCTTTGGAGAGGCTCCGTAGCTTAGGGGCCGAGGAGTTTAGAGGATCTACTCCGGAGAGGTCAGAGTTATGGTTGGAGAAGACAGTTCGTATCTTGGCTCAGATGGGTTGTGCGGGCGCACGTAGATTGGGTTGTGTGATCTCACTGCTTCAGGGTGATGCCTACACCTGGTGGGTCACCATCACTACCGGGGTTCCAGAGACAGAAAATGATTGGGAGTTCTTTGAGTCTGCCTTCCGGAAGAGGTACTTGGGACCGAGGTACTTGGATGAGAAGAAGCGAGAGTTTATGGCTCTTACTCAGGGGGATGCTTCTGTGACTGATTATGAGATCCGCTTTGTTCGCTTGAGTCAGTATGCCCCAGAGTTGGTTCCTACTGAAGTGGAACGCTGCAACCGTTTCCGTTACGGACTGAATGAAGAGGTTAAGAGGTACACGTTGGCTTCTGACTACTTAGACTTTGATGTGTTGGTCGCGAGGGCCAAGGATTTGGAGCATAGTTTGGGTTCAGCCAAACGAGCTGGTGGTTCTAGTTCTGGAAAGAGGCATAACCACTTTGATGGTAGAGATGCTAAGAGGCACAGAGGGGGCGGACATCAGTTTGATCAGAGACGTAGCGGTGGCCACCATGGTAGGGGTCATCAGGGCCATAGAGGAGGAGGGCGCTTGCCCGAGTGTGCACAGTGTGGGAGACAGCACACTAGAGAGTGCTGGGGTAACTTCCATGCTTGTTGGAACTGTGGTTCGAGGGACCACTTTAGGAGGGACTGTCCGCGTCAGGCAGCTCAGACACCGAACATTGCTCAGGCTCCTGCGAGAGGTAATGATTTTCAGAGAGGCCGTGGGCGCGGTCGTGGCTACTTCCAGCCGAGGGCTGATGCACCTAGGGTAGATGCTCATAGGAACCTTGCACATGTTGTGGCTGTGCAGCCAGAGGTGGGAGGACCAGCGAGGGTCTATGCTCAGAGAGAGGCCGGGAACGACACCGATGTGATAGCAGGTAATTTCGAGTTACAGTCTATGTCCTTGCTTTCTTTGGTTGATTCGGGTTCTACGCATTCCTACATTTTGAGTAAGCATGCACAGAAGTTAGATATTCCTGTTGAGATCTTAGATGTAGGTATGCATGTTACTAGTTCTTTTGGTGAGACAATTGTGGTTAGACGTATGTATAGGAGGTGCCCACTGAAGATTCAGGGTCATGTGTTCTCAGTTGATATGATGGAACTTCCTTTCTACGGTTTTGATATTATACTGGGTATGGATTGGTTGGTTGAGCATCGGGCTAGTGTGGACTTTGAGACAAAGAGAATCTCCTTGAAACTTTCTTATGACTACGAGATAGTGGTAGTGGGCGAGAACATTAAGTTCTTGTCTAATGTGGTGTCAGCTTTAGAGGCTCATAAGTTGATGGATTATGGATGTGGGGCCTATTTAGCTTATGTTATGAATCCGGATATGAGTGAAGCTAGATCGAAAGATATCAGAACAGTGTGTGACTTCCCAGATGTGTTTCCTGAAGAGTTGTCGGGTTTGCCTCCTGACAGAGATGTTGAGTTTGTGATTGAGACGGTTTCGGGATCTAATCCAGTTTCGATGGCTCCGTATCGTATGGCTCCGAAAGAACTGAAGGAATTGAAGAGTCAGTTGCAAGAATTATTAGACCGTGGTTTCATTAGGCCTAGTAGTTCTCCGTGGGGTGCTCCAGTGTTGTTTGTGAAAAAGAAAGATGGCAGCATGCGCATGTGTATTGACTATAGGCAGTTGAATCAGTTGACCGTGAAGAACAAGTATCCGTTGCCTCGTATAGATGATTTGTTTGATCAGTTGAGGGGTGCTTCAGTGTTCTCGAAGATAGATTTGAGATCCGGATACTATCAGTTGAAGGTGAAAGAGTGTGATGTTCCGAAGACAGCTTTTAGGACTAGATATGGTCACTATGAGTTTCTTGTGATGCCATTTGGGCTCACGAATGCACCAGCAGCATTCATGGACATGATGAACAGAATTTTTAGAGACTATCTAGACTGGTTTGTGGTTGTCTTCATTGATGATATACTTGTGTACTCGAAGACAGAAGAAGAGCATGATGAGCACTTGAGATTTGTTTTACAGAGATTGTTGAGCAATCAGTTGTATGCGAAGCTCAGTAAGTGTGAGTTCTGGATTCGAGAGGTTGTATTTCTTGGCCATGTTGTTTCGGCCGAAGGCATTCGAGTTGATACATCAAAGATTGAGGCTATTGTTGAGTGGAAACAACCTAAGTCCGTGACCGAGATTAGGAGTTTCCTAGGATTAGCTGGTTACTATAGGAGATTTGTGGATGGCTTCTCTAGAGTAGCTGCTCCCTTGACTAGGTTGTTGCAAAAGGGAGTCAAGTTTGAATGGTCAGATGCAAGACAAAAGGCCTTTGAGAAATTGAAAGAAGCTTTGACAAATGCTCCAGTGTTAGTGCAGCCTGTTTCAGGTAAGGAGTTTGTGATTTACAGTGATGCTTCCTACGTAGGCTTAGGATGTGTTTTGATGCAAGATAGGAGAGTTGTTGCTTATGCTTCTAGACAGTTGAAGATTCATGAGAAGAACTATCCTACTCATGACATAGAGCTAGCCGCAGTTGTATTTGCATTGAAAATTTGGCGTCACTATTTGTATGGTGAGAAGTGTATAGTCTACACCGGTCACAAGAGCTTGAAGTACTTGATGACACAGAAAGAGTTGAACTTGAGACAGAGGAGATGGCTAGAGTTGTTAAAAGATTACGATTTGACTATTGAGTACCATCCGGGTAAAGCAAATGTAGTAGCCGATGCTTTGAGTAGAAAAGTGGCCGTTGAGCTGAGAGTTATGTTTGCTAGATTGAGTGTGTCCGATGATGGTGGCTTGATCACCGAGTTGCAAGTGAAGCCTTCTTTGATTCAGTTGATTAGAGAGAAGCAGTTGCAAGATGCGAGCCTAGTTCCTCATGTTCAAGACATAGCCGAAGGAAGACCGACTGAGTATAGTTTCAGTGGTGAGAGCTTGTTGTGCTTTAGGGATAGAATTGTGGTACCGGAAGATGTTGAGCTGAGGCGTCAGATTTTGAGCGAAGCGCATTCGAGTCCATTTTCTATGCATCCGGGTAGTACCAAGATGTACCGAGATTTGAAGAATGATTACTTCTGGGTTGGTTTGAAGAGAGATGTAGCCGAGTATGTGAGCCGTTGTATGGTTTGTCAGAGAGTGAAGGCAGAACATCAGGTTCCTTCAGGTTTGCTACAGCCTTTGAAGATTTCGGAATGGAAGTGGGAGAGAATCACCATGGATTTTGTATCGGGGTTGCCTTTGTCTCCTTCGAAGAAGAATTCAGTTTGGGTGATTGTTGATAGGTTCACTAAGTGTGCTCACTTCTTAGCAGTGAACACTACGGATTCCTTAGACAAGTTGGCAAACTTGTACATTCGTGAGATTGTGAGACTTCATGGAGTTCCAAAGTCTATAGTTTCAGATAGGGATCCTAGATTTACTTCGAGGTTCTGGAGTTGTTTGCATAGTGCTTTGGGTAGTCGTCTGCATTTCAGCACATCTTATCATCCGCAGTCCGATGGGCAGTCAGAGCGAGTGATACAGATTCTAGAGGATATGCTTCGTTGTTGTGTGATTGATTTTCAGGGTTCTTGGGAGAAGCACTTACCGTTGGTTGAGTTTGCTTACAACAACAGTTATCAGTCTAGTATTCAGATGGCACCTTATGAGGCTTTGTATGGTAGACGGTGTAGAACTCCGATTTGTTGGGCTGAGACAGGTCAGAGATTGTTACCTATGCCAGATTTGCTTAAAGGAACTACAGAAAAAGTGAAGTTGATTTGTGACCGTTTGAAAGCAGCTTCCGATCGTCAGAAGTCCTATGCAGATTTGAAGAGGAAAGAGGTTGAGTACTCAGTGGGTGAGAAAGTGTTTCTGAAGGTATCTCCGTGGAAGAAGGTAATGAGATTTGGCCGAAAGGGCAAGTTGAGTCCGAGGTTCATTGGTTCGTATGAGATAGTTGAGCGGATTGGGCCCGTAGCTTATCGTTTGAGGTTACCTTCTGAGTTAGAGAAGATTCATGATGTCTTTCATGTGTCTATGCTTAGGAGGTATAGATCAGATCCTTCTCATGTGATGCCCGTTGAGGAGATAGAGTTGAATCCGGATTTGTCTTATAATGAAGAGCCTATAGAGATACTTGCTTCTGATAGCAAGGTGTTGCGTGGCAAGACCATAGAGTTGGTCAAAGTGTTGTGGAGACATAGAGGTGTGGAAGAGGCCACGTGGGAGAGGAAAGCTGATATGGTTGAGCAGTTTCCGTATTTGTTTCCACCAGGTAATTTCGGGGACGAAATTTCCTTAGTGGGGGAGAGTTGTAACGCCCGCGCCTTAGGCCTAGGAGTTAACCGGGTTTTAGTCGGGTTAAATAAATAGCTAATTAAAACAACTCAACTTCAAATAGTGACCTAATCAAGTTTAATTTAAAAAGAGGAGGACTCATAATGTAATTTACCCAAACTATTTGAAAAAGGATGACAACTTTTCCATATTGTCATCTTTTTCCCCTTTCTTCCCTAAACCCATGTAAAATTCCCCCTCCTCTCTTTCAAAACCTCTCAAATAGCAAATCACTATTCCATTCATTTTCAACTTCAATCCAAGGGCTTTTTGAAAGGTAAAGTCATTTTCCTAATCTCCTCTTTACCCTCTATTTAACCATTGTCTTAGATTTCAAAAATATGGAGATTTGGAAATTAGGGTTTATGTTGAAAATTGAGTTTTAATGGGGGTTTTCAATTTGTCTTAAGAAATTGTGTTGGGGTTTTTGTTAATCATGCTATAGTACACAACATATATGAATTTGGTCAATTTTGGGTGAAATTTCGTAGTGGGTCTTTAGGGAAAATTTTGGGGTATTAAAATTTGGGGTTTTGGTAAGTTTAATGTTGGAATTGAAGGGATGATGGTCTACCTATGTTAGGAGGGTGATTTGGGGTGTTTTGGAAGTCATTTGGGTGCTTGGAAATGGGCATTTCAGTCCTTGGTAGTGGGAGTCCGAAAATTGGGTTTTGGAGGTGTTATGTGGTTTGGAAATTTGTGGAAGTGGGTTGTGTTTTGCAAAGTATGTTGGTGGTTGAATTAGCATTGAATTGGGAAGTAATGTAAGTGTTTTGTTTGACTTGAAGCAAGAGGAAACGTGGAAGAGACTTTGGGACCAAATCCGGGGAGTTGAAGGTTGTCGCTTGTTTGGTCGTTGGGCTTGGAAGCTTAGGTGAGTGGTTAATTGTGTAAAACGGTTTTAAATTGGTTGGTTCGAGTATATGGACTAGGTTGGGCTTGGTAGACCCGCCTAGAGTTAGGATTAGGGTGGTAGCCTAATCCTAAACTTGATCTAGAGCCTTTGGTTGAACTCATTTTATGGTTGTGTATGTCTTGCATAAATTGCGATATGAATGTCTATGTATATTGCTTTATACATGTGAAATGAGATTGGACTTATGATGCTTGAGACATGCATAATGATGGTTGTTGGTGAGTATGTGCTAAGCACAATGTTTATGAAATGAGTAATGTGATGTGAGTAAATATTGGCACTAGTAAACTTGGATACAAATGATCGATCATTAGGATGTTAGTGTGTACACATGAGTCTAAAGTCACGCGTGGCCTTGGTGGCGTTGAGTCACCAAGGAGGAGAACGGGTTCGCCCGGAATTGTAATTGAATATAGTCGGTGATGAGTGGAATCCCATCGACGGGGCGTGAGGATGAGTGGAATCCCCTCCGCGAGACCGGTGATGAGTGGAATCCCACCGAGGTAATGTGGTTGTTGGATATGAGTTTCCAACATGTCTATCCGCGTATTCGAGTCTTAACTAGGTGCCAATGTTGTTTGATGTGTATATCAATGTGTTGAGGTTCATGGTTTTTATTGGAATACTTGGTTGTGATTACATGTATCATGGAAATTGAGTTTATGACCATGGCTTTATTATTGTCCTTTGCTCATGTATATATCTTGTGGACCTTTGGTATGCTTGTGACTTACCTTGGCTAGATCGTGCTCGGACCCTGCAATGTTGAGGTTTGTTTTTAGAGCTTACCCTCACTAAGCATCATTGTTTACGCTCTCTTTGTTCAACATTGCAGATCCTTAGTTCGTGGGTTGCTCGGGCAAGTGGAGAGCCTCCAAGTGTGATTTTGACTTGAGTTCATCAAGTATGGATTTTAGTATTTAAACATGTAATGGTTTGAGCAATGGGACATGTATGGTTTTGTTGGATTGTTGTTGGTTTATAGGAGCATGTGTAGACTCCTCTATATATATTGCTTTTGCATGGTTGTGTTGCCATGATGAATGTTAACTCATGCCTATTTGCTTACTTTGGATGTTAGCCTTATGCCTTAAGAGTTTTTATATGTGTTCGATTGATGTTTGAATGGATGCATGTGTGGGTTGTTGCCTTAGTATTAGACATGTTAAAATCTTGTTAATGCATGATAATATTGTTGGTATAACTTGGGTTTAATTGTTTTGTTGTTGTATGGTGTTTTGGTGGTGTTTTGGGGCACCCTTGTGCCACAAAACAGCCCAGACGAGTCTGCAGACAAGGGGTGTTTCGAAACGGGTCCCAGTGTTCCGGAACGGCCCCTTTGTAAATGGCCTACTGTTTCGAAACGGATGAGGGTCGTTTCGGAACATTTTGGCTACTAGAATTTTGAGAAATTGGTGAGATGAAGCCGTTCCGAAACGGGCCTTTGAAGTTTCGAAACGGTCAAATCTCGTTGACCACGAGATATTGACCGTCAAGGTCGTTCCGATACGGGTCTCCCCTGTTTCGGAACGGTCACCTTATGGTTGACCCTGGCCCGTTGACTAAGTCAAGGCGTTTCGGAACACCCTATGGGCGTTTCGAAACGGCCTGCTGTAATGAAGTAAAATGGACTGTTTATGTTTTGTTTGGTCGGTGAATGTTTAGTTTTTTGTATCTTCCGCTGTCGTGCTTCACATAGGATTTAATTATGCATCTAGATAAGACTAAAGTTAAAAGAAATTTTCTGGGTCGTTAACCGAGGGGAAGCCTTAACGGGTTTCGCTTCGGTTTTCCCCGTGTGGCCCACTAGGACCGGTCATCCGGCCAGACCGGGACGAGGGGGTTACAGGGTTAATAGATGCGGTTTCCCATTAAGATGGTACCACTGCGTATACTCAAAGGTAATGTCATAGTCCTAAAGAAGATCCAAAATGAGGGTCATCTACAGAAATGGGTCATCCACTGCCCCACTCAGTGCACGTGATGCTAGCCTCAATGGACTTCCGTCTTGCCTTGCCGGGTTAACTTGTGCAATGTGTCCAAATTCAGCGGGTCACTTAGAATCCCTTCGACATAGTTGAATTGCCGCAGCACGCGATTTTTAAGGTGTCACTCCACTATCTCATAGTGTATGAGCCGAACCATCAGTATCCAAACGGTCTCGCTCAACATTATTTCAGGCAAAATGCGTGCTCAAACTTTAGGATATGCGTACGATGTCCACATGAACTACAAAAAATGTAAAATTAGTTAGATAAAATCGATTTCCAAAAATTTAACTAATAATTTCCAATTTAAATAAATTTAGATAATAAATAGCATACCAAATTATATGGATCTGAGCCATTTATCTTATCGATCAACAGTCGATAATCTCGTTGGTTGGTCTGTAGTCCTACGTGTGTTAATTGACCCAACCATCTATCATTGAAAAAATCCTATGTAATATAATATTAAAAACCAAAATAATAAAATAATATTTTGGCGATTTTATTACCTCTGAATAAGTAAGAATTGGTATGGGGTTAGGTTTCGAGGCGTCGGGCTTACAATGACATTCGAATCCATGCCCAACACTGCAGCAACCAAAGGCACCCACGCCAATTACACGTCTGCTCGGGTCGACGGTTCTGCACAACTCCTGAAATAGAAATGCCAAGACTGCCCTTCCCCAACATTTGTTTCTCGATTCCACTGGACTCGCCATATGAGGCAACCACATCAAATGGACCTTGTTGCGAGATTTATCTGCTATCAAGACCCCACAATAACTCGTAGAATATGAGCACGAGCAAACCGCTTCAAAAACAATTTCTTCAATATAAATTTATTTTCTATAAATTTAAATTTCACATGAATAAATAAATAATAATAAGCAATAAAAAAATTATATCATCTTTGTATCATCATCGGCGTGGGGGTAGGTTGGTCAAATTGTTGTTCAATAATTTAATTTTGAGTTTGCCACCATCCAAATCGGTCTCTGCCGGCTTCAGTCCAAGCAAGGCTTCACACACCCGCGCACAATCTACCTTCGCAATCCCGGTGATAAGCTCATCATCAACGGGTAAACTGAGAATAAATACATCTTGCAAGGTAATGGTTGCCTCACCGCAAGAAAGATGAAACATATGTGCCTCGGGCCTCCACCTCTGTAGTAACGCGTTAATCAACAAAAGGTTTAACTTCGGACCATCAAATACGTGAGAAACATGACCAAAACCGAACACATACAAATAACCATCAAAATCCGGATACGGTCGTGCTGTGCGATTGACACATGTCGTATAGTGTCAAAAATAAAACCTTAAACTCAAATAAATAAGAATAAAAATAGTATAGCGAGAGTAAGGGTCGATCCGCAGGGAATAGGAATTTTAACACCTTTTGTTCTGACTTAGACCAAGAAACCTGTAAAAATAAAAGGGGGTTTTAGAGAAATGATTTGAGTAATAAAGAAAAATATAAAGAACGGAAAATAAATATTGAAAATGGATTATGGATTGAATTAGCCTCAAGCTACGCTTTGCCACGACATCTTCGATCACTGAAATTGATTTTTCTTCAACTTTTTTGCCGGTTACAGTCTACAAGGCCCAACCCTTGCAACTTACTTCTCTTGGGTAGATTCGACTCCCAGGACAATCCTTAAAGTCAAGCTTTAGTGAGTTAGCTACGACAATCGATGCTAACTCAAATTTGAGTTAGTGCTGGAGAAGCTCGTGCTCGGATAATCGTCTCGATGAGAATTGTTTCCGATTTTGGACCGCCACTAAGTTTGTTCTTAGGGAGTTGAATTGGCTACAAGCTTTTCCTCGTCCCCAACGATGGATCTAAACCACTTCAACCCGATGCACGCTCTCGGAATGAAACAGTTGAGATGCCTAAAGATTAAGTCGATTGCCTAATCAATTTTACAGAGAATCTAAAAAAGAGTTGTTGAAGGATTGAAGTACTTTTTCTAATCTCACGAGCTTAGTCGGGTTTGGCGTTGCTTTTGGCTAAAGGGGATTTAGTTAAACATGGTTGGTGAAGAAACTGTACTTAATAAAATAAAGGAAGAAATGGAGAAAATAGAGAGCTTTTATTAAACTCAAGGAAGAAGAGAACAATGAATAACTCATGATCTAATTCACCCCCAAAGTGGGGTATTTATAGTAGCTGAAAACCCTAAAAAATGATAAATGTCAAATTTAAATTAAATTACATAAGATAATTATCCCAAGTTTAAATTTTAAAATTAAAATCCGGATGATAAGCTATCTGATAAGCGGTTTGATAAGCTATCTGTGTTGCTGACATCAGCTTCTAGAAGGTGCTGACGTGGCGCCAGTCAGCATTCATGCACTGGTTCATGCCCATGAATTTGCCCACGACTCCAGTATTTTCTGCAGCATTCCAGCTTATTTCCAGCATCACGTAACCTGCATGAAAACAACATAAAATTATCCCATTTAAGTCTTTCAAACTTATATTCAATCAAAATAAGGACTAAAACATAACCAAAATAAATACTTATCAACGATTGATGTAACACTACAATGCACATTCATACCCCTTCAAAATAAAATTTTAAATTCATAAATTAGTAAATAAAATATTAACAATTAAAAATAAACAAATAATAAAAAATTAAAAAACTTAGATCAAGGTCTACGCGCCAGAAATTCCACACGTGTCTTTCGTCGAGCCTCAATAATCGTTTCATACCACCAAAAATTGGAAGAATTTAAAAATAAAATCAAAGGAGAATAGTAATTGAAGAGAGAGCAGACAATTTGATATGAAAATAGACGAGACAAAGAGTCCTATTTATAAGAGTCCTCGCCCCCTACACGAAGAAACATTAAAGGGACCTCACTATCTGCAAAGCACGAGATCCTTTGAGAATTCGCGATAATTTGTTTCGTTTCAGTCCGAACGAAATCAGACTATTTCACTATACCTCGCTATCCGCAATACGCGAGGTTAGTTTTTTATTTAGATAAAAAATTTATTTGTTACTTTCATTCATTACAAATTATATTTTAATAAGATTTAATTTTCTTACTGTAATTAAAAAATAACGAATATTTTGATTGAGATAATTAATTACAAATATAACATACATTAAATAAAAATAAATTTTTACATTCATTACAAATTATGTTTTAATAAGAGTTAGATTTTTTACTATAATTAAAAAATAACAAATATTTTGATTGGGATAATTAATTATAAATATAACATATATTAAATACAAATAAAATTTAAATATTGTATTTCCCTTTAAATAATATCTTCTTCTAGACAATATATTGATCTTAATAAATATGAAATACTTTAGGTTCTTTTCAAATAATTAGAATATTGCATCTATTAAAATTAACTTTCAACAAATTAAGACCTTCCGAATAATTAGTTCAAATTACATTTTATATACGGTTAAATGTCATCTTTCGAATATTGAATCGTTTTTAAATAATTGTATTTTATGATTTCGATTTTAACTAAGTCACATAATTATCACCTAAAAAAATTTCAAACGGTTAAAGGAAACTCGCTATGTGCATAACGCGAGTTCCCTGCACAGTAATTATCGCGGTTTGTTAATGTGGCTCTTCAATTTCTTGGGAACCTCGCGCTTTCCAGAGTGCGAAGTCGTATCCGGCCCACGTCGAATAAAACCCGCTTTTTGTATTACGCAAGGTATATAATCGCATTTTACAAAACGCGGGATGCTTTACGTGATAAATTTAAGGGTCATTTTTTAATATAATTTTGACATAGGGTCATTTACGTAAATTAATTTTTTGGGGGGAGTTTTTGGTGTAAAAATACTATAGGTTGAGCCAGAAAAGGATGTACACAAGTGGAGCAAGACATGAAGAACAAAACAAACACAGTGGCCCTGTCCAGCTTTCTCACGTCAGGTAATTGGGTCGTACGATGGATGCATGCAACCGAAAAATCATGGGGCTGCCAATGGGACCCAGCTCCCCTCATCCTCAAATTCCCGATTCCCCAGACTATGATTCCCCCTCTGCCTCTGCTACTCGGGGTTAGTGCCTTATAGCTGGCATGCCAATTCCCCTCCCCCTTCCCTTTCACACGGGTAGGTTTAGAGTGATCAGATTTATGGTATGGTTAAAAAAATGATAAAATTTAAAATTTGTTCAAATAATTTAAATTTTTAATATTTCAGTTTGAATTTTAATTTCTTTACAAGTTTTGATATTTACAAAAATAAATTTTTATATTTTGTTTAAAAATTTAAAATATGAATTATAGTATTAAAACTTGTTAAAATTAAGAAAAAATCAACATAAAATATTATAAAAATTTAACATTTTAAGTGATTGAATAAATTTTAAAATTTATCGTTTTTAACCGCACCTAAATCAGTCGCACTTTAGACTAACCGCTTTCACGAAAAATTATATCATGTGTGATTTTCACCACGTCGTCTATGAGACGAACCAATAGAAACCACCCACTTCATTATTATTTTCTATGTCATTAATCTAATAATAGAATAACTTTAAAAAACAATTTTTAAAATGAAATAGAAAAACTTTAGTGAAGATTCATTAGTTGAAAAAAATAACATGAAAAAAATCATGATAAAATAAATGATTTCTATTGGTTGGTCTTATGGATGATCTGTTGGGAATTACCGATGATATAATTTTTCCCGCTTTCACACCGCTAATCAGACAACAAAACTACACCACGCCTGCCACCTCACCCTCTGTCTCTACACCAGACAAAAACCACCTCTCAGCGCCTCATACGTGGCTGACCAAGCGGTTTGGCCTCATTATTATATTAGTCCACGTGGAGCTTGTTTGGTCCATTATTCGTCTTAACTTGGAGACAAAGTAACTGGCTCTGCCCGTACCCAAGAGTTCCTTGATTTTTATCACGTTTTCTCCATATCTGACCCCACACCAATAATTCAAGAGAGAGAGATAGCTCCAAAGAAGAAAACTCAAATCATTTTCGGGTCAAAAGCCACACTTCTTTTTCCTTTTTGTTCTTTTGGCTTTAGATTAATCACGTCCCTAAATTGAGTAGATAATTAGCACTACTCTTTTTTTATATATCAAAATTAGCACTACTCTAATGAGAAACACCTTAATAACCCTAATACTTAGTAGATAGAAGGAAGAGGATTCATATTTTCATTTCTACTTTTCAACGATTACAAGAGGTTCATATATATAGCAGTGTATCGAATAGACTAGAAGAAAGGTAAAACAAATTCTGTTGAGGGTGAAGGGAGAGAGGAAGAGTGCAACAGAATCTGTCCAGCTGTGATAGCACCAGCTGCATGGTGATGAGCTGTTGTAACGGCTTTTCCCGCGCATATGAATACTCAATATGCTCCCTGCTCTTTGGGTTGTTGGATTTCTTCAATTGACAGAACGCCAAGCTTTTGTCGAAACATCTGAAAGTAGCTTTTAGTGAGGGGTTTTGTGAGGCCATCAGCTACTTAATCTGATGCAGGAACGTAGTTAACTTTGAGTTCTTCTGCTGCCACTTTTTCTCTAATGAAGTGAACATCTAGCTCAACGTGTTTACTTTTCGAGTGGTAAACATGGTTAGCACTCATGGCTATGGCTCTTGAATTGTCACACCAAATGGTGGGTGTGGATGCTACATGTATCTTCATTTCTTGAAGGAGAGTATTCAACCAAATTACCTCTGAAGCCACATCTGCCAGGCTCCTATACTCAGCTTCTGTAGTCGATCGCGAAACAGTTTTCTGTTTTCTAGAGCTCCGTTGAACCAAGTTTCCTCCAAGGTAGACACAGTTTCCAGATATTGATCGTCTATCATCAGTGTTTCCAGCCCAGTCAGCATCGGAGAAGGCCACTATTTGACAAGGTTCTGATGAATGCGTGTAAATCAGTCCATGATCTAGTGTTCCATTTAAGTATCTCAATACACGCCTTGCTGCAGAGAGATGTAGCTCGCATGGATTATGCATGAATTGAGCCAACTTACTGACGCTGAAAGCAATATCAGGTCTAGTATGACAAACATACATAAGGGACCCTACCAAACTCCTGTATTCATGTGCATTGTCTAGGGGTTTCCCTGCATCTTTTGTGAGCTTCAACGATGTAACCATAGGCGTAGGCATTGATTTCGAGTTTGTCATCTGTGCTTTGTTTAAAATTTCCAAGATGAATTTCTTCTGATTCATCATCACTGCATTTTCAGTTCGAACAATCTCAATCCCAAGAAAGTAGCTCAATTCTCCAAGATCTTTTAGTGAGAAGGAGGTGCTAAGTTGTTGAACAACTTTGTTGATTTCATCCACTGAGGATCCAGTGACTATGATGTCATCAACATATACCAGGACATATGTGATGAAGTCATTTTGTTGGTGAATGAATAAGGAAGTATCTGCTTGAGAGCTCGTGAATCCATTCTCAAGAAGGTGCTCTTTGAGTTTAGAGTACCAACTCCTTGGAGCCTGTCGAAGACCATATAGTGCCCTTTGAAGTTTGCAAACCAGTCGAGACCCATCAGATGCTACCTCCTCAAAACCTGGAGGTTGATGCATGAAAACCTCTTCATGTAACTCCCCATTTAGGAACGCATTGTTCACATCAACCTGTCTGAGGGGCCATTTGTTGCTTACTGCCAAGCTGATAACAACATTAATTGTAGAGGGTTTTACAACTGGACTGAACGTGTGTTGGAAATCTTTTCTAGGAACTTGGGAGAACCCCTTTGCCACGAGTCTTGCCTTGTACCGTTGGATAGACCCATCAGAATTCTTCTTTATGCGAAATAACCATTTACAACCAACAATCGATCTGCCTGGTGGAAGAGAAACAAGTGACCATGTGTTGTTGTCTCGAAGAGCATTGAATTCTGCCAAGACTGCCTCCTTCCATTTAGGTTGTGCAAGAGCCTCTTGAATTGTAGTAGGTTCTCCATCTATACACTGAAGATGTGTAACATAGAGCTTGGGCTTGAATATGCCTGATTTGCTTCTAGTAACCATATGATGCCCTTCAGTAGTCTGTGTGGGAACTAAAGATGTGTGAAGAGGAACATCATCAACATGGCAGCAAGTATCGACAGGGTTGACAATTTCATGACCAGAGGTAGTAGAGGAAGTATCAATGGAAGTAGTGGTAGGGTTACCAGGCTGTGATGGAGTTTTAGTAATAGGTGGTGTATCATGGGTGGTCACGGGGGTGGAAGGTATAGTATGAGGTACTGTAGTAGGAGTTGGGACAAGAGGTGGTGTGGCAATATCTGGAGTATTGGATTGAGAGGTAGGAGAAGGAGAGACATGTACTGTGGGGCTATCAGGGTTGATAATTGTATGAGGAGATGGAGTTGTTGGAGTACAAGGACCATCAGTTTGTATGAAGGTGTCAATAGGAGGGGACTGAGATGTTGCCTGTGGAACTGGAAAGGAAATTGGACTTCTAGAAGCTGAGGTACTAGGAGCTTGAGAGGTAGTGTCACCTGCATACAAGAAACGATCCTCATCAAATATCACATGCCTGGAAATATATATGCGACCATCTTTTGCCATGCAAACATAGCCCTTGTGCTGAGTGCTGTACCCCAGAAATGTACAGGCCTGAGATCGGAAACTGAGCTTGTGATGCTGATAGAGTCTTAGGTGGGGATAACAGCAGCAACCAAACACACGTAAAAAATGATAATCTGGTGGTTTGTTGTACAGCTTTTCAAAGGGAGAACAACCATCCAAAACACGTGTAGGGAGACGATTGATCAAATGAACCGCAGTGCTGACTGCATATGACCAGAATCGAAAGGGGAGAGATGCTTGAGCTAACAAAACCAGGGCAAGCTTGACAATATGTCGATGCTTGCGTTCCACCACACCGTTCTGTTCTGAGGTGTGTGGACAGGTGAGACGATGCTTGATGCCCAAGGAACTCAGAATTGTATAGAGGGTTCTAAATTCACCTCCCCAGTCACTTTGCACCTCTCTAATGGTTGTACCAAACTGAGTCTGTACATGCTTAGTAAATAGCTGAAATGCCAAACAAGCTTGATCCTTAGTTTTAAGCAAGTAAAGCCAACAGTGTCTCGTGGTAGAATCAACAAAGGATACATAGTAATGATAGCCATTTGAAGTTACTTGGGCAGGACCCCATAGATCAGTGAAGATAAGAGTGAAAGGTGTAGGGTAAATGGTAGTAGAATCATGAAATGGCAACTTATGGCTTTTGCCCATTCTGCAAGCCTCACAAATAGTAGGAAACAGTGTGTTATTTCTGTTCAAAGGTGATACAATATTGAGTTGATTACATATTTGCACTAAAGTAGAATGAGCAGGATGCCCAAGTCTCTTGTGTCATAGCTCAGCTTGCTGAATCGACTTGTAAGCAATATTGATTTCACCCTTTGAATGACCAACTGAATCTCCTTCTTTAAATTGATATAAACCACCATCTTCTTCACCTTCCAGTAGAACTGCACCACTTGCTTCATCCCGAACAAGACAATGTGATGCATGGAACCCGAAATAAACCTGATTATCTCTAGCAAGCTTGGACACGGATAATAGGTTCTTAGTTCCAGAAGGCACAAGAAGCAGATTATTTATCAACAAAGCTCTAGAAGAAGTCTGAATAAAAGAGGAACCAGTCTTGTGAATTTGTAAATTGTTGCCATTACCAACCACTAACGTACCTGGGCCTGTGAAGTCAGAGCCCTGTGCTAGTTTGGTACTATCATGTGTGACGTGATGAGTGGCCCCAGAGTCGACAACCCATGAATCAGATTCAGCTGGAGAAGAGGGAGCAAGAGGATGTGTGCAATTGAGACAAGAAGGAGATGTATCCATGACAGTCACCAGGGCATTCGATGTATCTTTGGCATTGGGAGGAGCTGAAGTAGAGGAACTGCCAAATGCTTGATCAAAGCGGTGCCAGCAGCGATCAGCTGAATGACCTGGCTTACCACATATTTGACAGTGAAGGCGAGGTTGACCCCTTCCGCGAGCACCATTACGGCCACCGTGAAATGGTTGAGAGCGACCAGATCGCGATCCAGGCGAGGATGGATAGACAGAATTGTCCTGATATCGTGCAACATTAACACTGATGGGTAATTGCATTTGATTGTGAAATCCTTTGATTTGTGTCTCAGCATCAACAAGCACTGTCTTGACACCATCAAGTGAGTAAGGATCTTTGCTAGCAGTGATGACCGCCATGAATGGCTGATACTCAGGAGGGAGGCCATTGAGGATCGTGGCAATTTGCTCCATCTCCGAGATAGAACTGCCACACGCAGCTAAGGCGTCTGTGACTTCTTTGATCTGAGTGAGATAGGACCTCATGGATTCATCACCTTTACGCAAGGAACGGAGTTTGCAGTGAAGACTCATGGCTGAGGTGGTGGATCTGTTTGCGAAGAACTGCACCACCGTGGACCAAACTTCAGAGGCAGATTCAGCCCCAACAAATTGAGGAAGAAGGTTGGAGCTGATTGTTGAAAGGAGCCAAGACGCCAGGGCACTATCCTGTGCAACAAAATCTTCATACTCCTCATTGAGGATCATCTGTCCAGTGGAGTCAGGAACAGTTTCCGGAGGGGCTTTGATTTTGCCAAGAAGGAGGCGTTCGAGACGGTGACTTCGCACAGTAAGAAGCACCTGTTGCTTCCAAAGGAGGAAGTTCATCTCGTCCAGAACAATATTTACTTTCTTGTTGGTGAAGGTCTTGCCATTCTTTGACAAGCCCACCGCATCAGATTGTGCAGCGTCGGAATCTCCAGGCATGGTGAGGATGAAGGATGACAGCCGGAAGAGGAACGGCGAGAATGAAGGATGAGTTAAAAAGGAACCAGGGAACCGGCGAATGATACCATAATGAGAAACACCTTAATAACCCTAATACTTAGTAGATAGAAGGAAGAGGATTCATATTTTCATTTCTACTTTTCAACGATTACAAGAGGTTCATATATATAGCAGTGTATTGAATAGACTAGAAGAAAGGTAAAACAAATTCTGTTGAGGGTGAAGGGAGAGAGGAAGAGTGCAACAGAATCTGTCCAGCTGTGATAGCACCAGCTGCATGGTGATGAGCTGTTGTAACGGCTTTTCCCGCGCATATGAATACTCAATATACTCCAATGATGTGGTGTTTTAGGCCTCTCAATTTCAGCGACCGCTGCTTTGGTTGTATGCATAAATCATAATGCATGCTTCGACGTGATTTTGGCCTAATTTCTTATAACACTATACCTCATATTTCTTCTTTTAATTACTTAGTTGCCTAAAGTTTCAAGTTCCAACTTATGATAATTGCTTGCACCATATATATCAAACACAATATTTTTATGATAAAAAAACACAATATTTGCCTCTCTCTTTTCTTTTCCTCAATTAAAAATCCTAAAGTGAATACTAAGGGCGAAGATGAGGATTCTTTTTATTATATCAGGTAAATAAAGTTAAATGGAGAAATTTGTAATGTATAAAAACGGGCTGACCACCGTTGATTTAAGGGCTCTTATTTTTAATTTTAAAAAAATATTATTAATTTGTGTGCGTGATGAAGCAAAAGAGGGAGCCGGTCAACGTCCACGTGCACGTGAACTGCACGCGCATACCTAGCGTCGAAAAGACGCTTCTTCTTCGCGTCTATAGTCGGGAAAGGAGCTGCTCTCCGATGCTGCATCGCTCGCAATCGTCCGCATTGCCTGCTTGACCAACCAACGAGCATCTTGGCAAGTTCTCTCTCGTCCACGCTTTGTCGTACCGCCATCGTGTGCATAAAACTCCAGGTGGCCTGATTTGCATATGGCTCCAGTCGAGGCCGAGCAGCTCTTTCCCACAGCCGCCACCATATTCATAAATGGAAAAATAAATTGAATTTTACTTGAACTTGTAAATTCCGACATTAAAACATTTTGTAATTGGTTATGTACCAATTTTTGGGTGTTGTGCAGGTGCTAATCATTCCCCACGCGTAACCGACACCCGAACCTGTTTCTGTATTTTCACAGACCAAATTCGTTGTTTTAATAAAATAAAATATTTTATTAAAATGACTTATTTTTTGGTGATCCAATCACACCTCGAACAAAAAAGATTAGTGACGACTCCGTTAATTTTAAAGTTTTTCAAAAGTCGGGCTCGAAAGAGGGATGCGACAGGCGGATCTAGATTAACATTTGTGGGGTCAATTGACCTCATTTGATTTGTTGGGGTATGAGATTTTAAGGAGTTAATATATTATTTTTAGAACTTTTATAGGAAATAATAGAATTGACCCCAATTAATTTCACTTAATTTGTTGAGGTATGAGGTCAATAATAATTATTGTAGTAGTATGAGAATTCTCTATCTTTTATACTCTGTACGGACTTCATTATACAAAAATCCTGACTATGCCACTACACATATTAAGCTTACTTTAAGAAATTTTTTCAAGATCTTATATAATCATTTTTATTGCATATATTCCGAACCACTCCTAATTATTTTAGTGGACTTTGTAATCATCTGTCTATTAAGATTTTACAGTTTGTCTAGAAGATTAAAACAACGGAAAACACGCGCCAAAAGTTATTTACCAATACCTTAATAAGTGAAAAACAGGTTGATTTCCCCTACTCCACAAAATTTTTTTATCTTTACCATATAGTCGGCTGACCTTCAGATTATAACATTCTTCTATATTTCTCATGCAACATATCCTACAGGCTACACACATTAATTGAGTTGGTTTCATTATTTTTATTTTCTACCATTTTAAATAAATAAAAAGCAAGAATGTGTTTTGCAAAAGGGTAAATTATTTCATTGACCACCATACTATTTGAAAAATTACGATTTGATCACCTTATTTTTTTCCTAAGTAATTAAACCACCAAACTATTTAAATGATATCAATGTGACCACCAGCCGTTAAAAAATAACAGAAAAGTTGACGAGACTGTTAAATAAAATTGGGATAATTACACATTTGGTCCCCTATATTTGAAAATCCTATCAATTTGATCCTAATTTTAAATTAATAAAATAAATTAATTATTTAATTAGATGGTGACACGTGTTACCACCTGATTAGGGGAGGAAAATATATTTATTAAATCAAATATAAATAATTAAAGTGCTCGCAAACCAAGTGGAAAAGGCAATGTCTTAGCCATTACACTAAGAACATGTTTATGTTATAAATCACTACTCATAATATATGTCTTAATTTTTTCTACATTAATTTTTTTAAATTTCATATATAATCATCAAATTATTTTTTAATTCAATTAAAAATCTCAATTAAATTTTTATATATGTTAAATTATATTTAGAAAATAAAAATTTAAATTATAATAAAAATTTATTTAGAGAATCCAAGCTCACGGATTATGATTTGTGTTACACTAAAAATTCATTTAACGAATCTAGACTCACAAATATAATTTAAATTAATTTATCTTGTGTTTTGTGTTATATTTATATTTATCTAGAAAAAATGTAAAAAAATATAACACCAATGACAAGATAATTTTAATTTAAATTATATTTGTGAGTTTAGATTCGCTAAATGAATTTTTAATATAACGCAAATCATAATTCGTGAGCTTGGATTCTCTAAATAAATTTTTATTATAATTTAATTTTTTATTTTTTAAAATAATTTAACATATAAAAAATTTAATTGAGATTTTTAGTTGAATTAAAAAAATAATTCGATGATTATATATGGAATTTAAAAAATGTAGGAAACAATGAGACATATACTATGAGTAGTGATTTATAGCACAAACATGTGCTTAGTGCAATGGCTAAGTCATTGCCTTTTCACCTGGTTTACCCAAGTTTGATTTCTGCCTAGCGCACATTTTGGGATTTCAGTTTTTTCTTCTAAATAGGTGTTGACATGTGTTACCGCCTAATTAAATAATTGATTTATTTTATTAATTTAAGATAAGAATAAATTTATAGAATGTGTAAATAACATGGACCAAATGTGTAATTATACATTTTTTAAACTGGCCACATCATCCTACCGTTAACCTCTAACGACTAACGGTCACATTGATACTATTTAAATAGTTTGAAGGTTTAATTGCTTCGAAAAATAATAATGTGATCAAATCGTAATTTTCTAATAATATGGTGGTCAATCGAGTAATTTACACTTTACAAAATTAGTCCATGTAACCGTAATTCAACGCATTTAATCTTTTGGCGACGAATCTCTCTTTTTTTATTTTATAAATGTAGTAGTTAGTTGTCTATGCAAATAAAATATATATCAGACCCCGGGGCAGGTCCACTTGCGTTATTTTGAACTGATAAATGGGAATTTATTATTGTTTTTTCTAAGTTAGAGATAAATAGTAGAAGAATTAAACGTAATATCTTAACATTAAAATTATTAAATCTTTTAATATATATATATAGCTGCGATAATTAATTTAACGACATTTTCAACCGAGTACTGATGTTGACCAGAACTTAATTTC
Source organism: Hibiscus tridactylites (assembly GCA_958450335.1). Lineage (NCBI taxonomy): Eukaryota > Viridiplantae > Streptophyta > Magnoliopsida > Malvales > Malvaceae > Hibiscus > Hibiscus tridactylites. The sequence goes on along the minus strand of OY288292.1, from coordinate 33,537,299 downwards.
AGATCTTTTGGCAAACGATTGATTGAAACAGACTTGTACCTAATGTTTTAGGCTGTGTTTCAATTAAATAATAATAATATGAAAATGTAATGAATAAATTAAGCAGGTAAGACGGTGAAGTCGGTTTTGAGCGATTGGGCAGTTACGGAAAGTATAAGAAAACACGGGTGCAAATTGGGGCGTTACGGCCACGTGACGGTAAGTTGGTGTAGGCAGTTAGGGGAGAAGAAAATTAATGTCAAGTGGGGGCTTTTTGCCGTTGGGTTTCCCATGACAGCCTGGACCGACACCATTGTAGTACCATTCGTACCTGATTATCGCATTAATAACCTCATGTTTTGTATAATTCTAAAAACACAAATTCGATAAAAATAAAATAAAATACAATTATAAAAATTTAATTTGATAAGAGGAGCGTAAAGTAAATTGAATATAAATAAATAAATAAAGGCTTAAATGAAAAACCAGTCTCTTAAATTAAAATATAATTTGATAGAGGAGTGCAAAGTAAATTTAATTTAAGCCACTTAATTATTTTTTTGATTAAAATAAATATTTAAACTATGTCATTTTTTCTGTTAGTCCTTAAATTATCTATTGGTCAAATTTTTTTTACAATATGTCAAAATCTTATTAGACGAAATATTTTTTTTTTGCTTAAATAACTATCAGACTTAAAGTGATCAAAAATAATAGTTTAAGAGCTTATTTTATCAAAATTATAATTTAGGTACTTAAAACAAAAAAAGACAAAGTTTGAGGGCTGCTTCTTAGTTTAAGCCATAAATAAAATACTGCAACTTGAATCGGTTCTTCAATATTTGCTCAACTTAGCGTCGATTCCGCTACAAAAAACTTTGTCGTATTGTGCGCCAGCTCAGCTCAGCTCTCCCGCGTGTCGTTTGTACTTCCCATATCAAAATTATAAAAGCAAATAAAAAAATATCTTTCAATATGCTCTCCAGCCTGGCTCTAGTCAAAGTCATCTCCTTCCCAACCGTACATTTATTTCTTTCGTAATTAATAATCAAATTAGTCGTTCCAAAATTTTCAAAACGGTCTTTTATTTAACTGCTCTCGGGGATTGTTAAGATTTATTGAAATAATAAAGTTATGTTATATTTATGATGACGAATCAAATCAATTTAAATTTTGAGTACTGGTAATTTACTAATTTTGATAAATGAAAATATTTTGGACGTTTCGAGATTTTCAGCGTTTAACTTCCCCAACTTAATTACCCAATACGGGCGTGAAATTAACGGAGTCGGTTAGGTAAGAGCAGCACGTAATCAATTATTTGATATTTTAGGAGGGAAGGGGGCAGACATTAACATTTAACAATAATACGTGTAAGTTAAAATAAGTTAGGAATTGACGCGTGTCCTATGACAGCTGTATACTTGTAACTGTCTTCCCTGTAAGAGTCCTCCACAAGAAATGGCTTATAACCGGTGACTACTCACTTACACCCATTCAACAAGTCATCCTTATCCCATCCCATATATATTTCGCCTTCCCCATTTTCCTCCCTATTCTTCTCTCTTTACCCAAAGGTGAGGCTCCGCCTCAACCACCGTAGTAACCATCCCTCCGCCGCTTTCCCTCAGCCCTATCTTCTTTATCTGTACAGATATGAAATTAGCTTAGGTTAATCCTTTTCTGGGATTTGGGTTTTGTCTCTGTAATCACTTCCTAGTGTTTCTTTCCTTTTCTCCTCTTTTTTATTTTATTTTAATTACAATGGCTTCTACAAGGAAAGATGTGGATCGGATCAAGGGTCCATGGAGTCCAGAAGAAGATGAATCTTTACAGCGGCTGGTTCAAACGTACGGTCCCAGAAACTGGTCTTTGATAAGCAAATCAATACCGGGTCGATCGGGAAAGTCGTGTAGGCTTCGGTGGTGCAACCAACTTTCCCCCGAGGTTCAACACCGTCCTTTCACTCCCGAGGAAGATGAAACGATTATCCGAGCCCACGCCCGATTCGGTAACAAATGGGCTACCATTGCCCGACTACTCAATGGCCGTACCGACAACGCTATTAAGAACCACTGGAACTCCACGCTAAAGCGAAAATGCTCATCCATGACTGATGATTTAAACGACGATTCGCCTCAGCCGCTCAAAAGATCGGCCAGTCTTGGAAATGGTAATAATCCATCAGGCCTGTACTTGAATCCCGGTAGTCCTTCAGGATCCGATTTGAGTGACTCGAGTTTACCCGCTCCTACACCGGTTTCCACCCCGATAGTAATGACCGGTTCTCTGGCCCCTTCTAGTCAGCATGTGGGAACGGCCTCGTCGACAGCGGATCCACCAACCTTACTCAGCCTCTCTCTGCCGGGTTACGAGAGTTGCGAAAACAAGGACCGAAGACCCGTATCCCCACCCGGATTCAACACAGATCCAAGCCCGACCCAGGTTGCAGTAGCCCCAAGTTTGAAAAATGGGACGGAGAGGCAGTTGTTTAACGAAGAGTTTTTAGCGGTGATGCAGGAGATGATAAGAAAAGAAGTGAGGAGGTATATGGCAGGAATTGGGAGAAATGAGGTTTGTTTGGAAAGTACGGATGCTATTAGGAATGCTGTTATTAAGCGTATTGGAATTAGCAAAATCGAGTAGGCAGCATGAAACAGCATCAGAAGACCAAAAAAAAACGTTGTTTAGTTTGTTTCCTTCGTTTTTTAAAAAAAATGGTGTTAGTTAATGTGGTTATAGAGATAATAATTTTGGTAGTGTACAGCGGGGAAATCAGCCAAGGAATGAGAGGTTGTTTGTCGATGTGAATTGGGTGAGGAAAACTAAACATAAAATGGGAATGGAAAAGAAAAGAAAAGAAAAAGTGGAAGGAGTAGAGCTCCATTTACCCCTGGAAACTGATTTGTTTTAATTCCTCAAATAACGTCACTGGACTGGTGGAGCTCTAACTGTCCACCGTCCAGCATGGCAGTCCAAACAATCTCGACCCTATCCACCAGGCGCCATATTAGTTCAATTCATAACATAACAATAGATATAATCCTTAGAATACAAAGCATGTTGATGTTTTACTTCACCACATACTATTTAATTATGGGTTATGAGTCTAAAATGTCATTGAATTTTAAAATTATCACTGAATTTTAATATGCTAGTTGAAAATATCATTATGTAGTTGACTTTTAATACCCGTTAAGTCAAAATGAAGTCGTTTTGAAAGATTAAAAAATATAAAAATAAAATATTTTTATATAAATTGTTTAACATCATTTAGTTCAACTAAATTATTTTACAAAATTAATTCTATAAATAATATAAAATATATTATTTTTATATATATCAATAAAAATATATTATTTTTAATAAATATTCATAAAAATAATATATTTATATTATAACTAATATATAAAAAAGTATACACAACAAACCTCAAATCGATAAGGTTTTAACTTTTTTTGTAGTTTAAGATTTAGAGTTTTTATATAATATTTATAATATAAATATATTATTTTTATAAATATTTTGGAGTTTTTCTTAAATAATATATTTATATTATAAATATTATATAAAAATATACTTTTATTTATATATATTTCGTATATACAAATAATATATTTTATATTATTTATATTATTATTTATTTTATAAAATAATTTAAATTAATCTGAAGTAGTTTATAATATTTGTGGTAAAATATTATATAATATCATGTTGGTTTAGTGATAAAGGCTTATCTCTTTTCCTTGAAGGTCTTGGGTTCAAAACTTCCCTAAGTGCATGATTTTAATATTTTTCCTCCAGCAAAACGATGTCGTTTTGACTTAACAAGAGCGTTAAGAGTTAACGCCAGAGTGATGTTTTTGACTCACATACTAAAGTTCAATGATAGAGATGGAAATTTGACCTGTCTCTGTCGGGTCCCGACCCGACTCGATATAGGTGTGTTTTTATTTATTAAAAAATCGAGTTCGGGTCGAGTCAGGTTATTGGAGAAATAAAGTCGGGATAGGTTCGGGTTTAGGGTCAAAATTCCCCGACCCCACCGATATATTTATTATATAATATATTTAATATTTTATTAATTTTTCAAGTCGGTTCAGGTCAGATTTAGTCGAGTTTTTTATTAAAATATCGAGGTCGAGTTATGTTTTTTTATTATGTTGGGTTGTGGATATAATATATTAGATTCGGGGCGACCAAAAACCCGACCCACCTTGCCTCGTTGCCATCCCTATTCAATGATAGTTTTGAATAATTTTAAAGTTCGGTGATATTTTCGACTCAAGGGCAATAGTTGAGTGGTATGTGGTGTAATTTATTCTTTATTAAAAAATATAAAAAAAATCTTTGTTGAAAGAATTACCCACTAATTATGTGCGTAACGTAAATTAATTTAAATTAGTCATAGCAAAGTCTTGAAAGAATAACAATTTGAGAAGATGGTGTGTAAAAACAAACATAGGGTTTTTTTTTTTTTGAGTAACAAGTTGAACGTAATAAAAACACAAAGAGCTTTTCCACAAAATTCAAAATGAATTTGTCGATCAATTTGAGAAGTACAAGGAGTTACAGAAAAGATGGAGTGGAGAAGTTAAAAGAAAATGGGCTAAGAAACGTGGACTTATATTTATCTCTGAATTATAAAAACTACAGCACTGAACTGATTATCATGTGCAGGGCTACAATGAAGGCCCATTATTATAATTGGAGCTTTGCATGATTTCCTCTAATAATGCATAAAGGATTATATCTTAGATTGAAAAAGGAAAATAATATCCGAACAACATTTGAATAAACAACTTGGTCGAAAGATTAGCCAAGTTTTGACGAGTCAAAAAAGTAAAATATTTCAAATATCACCCTAATGTAAATTAAATTAGGATTATATTTTAATATACAATGTGCAATAAAATTATACATTTTTTTCTATTTAAATTATACCATCTAAAATCTAAATCCTAAAAATACTAATTCTAAATCTTAAATTCCACAACTTAAATCTATAAATCTTAAATCCTATATTAATATCGTAAACACTAAATTTAACAAAATTATGTATTTTTTAGTTTACACCGCTTGTGAATGAAAGTTTTTCTCATTAATTTAATATTCAAAGGCCTGAAAAATTATTATTAATTTTAACCTATTAATTTTCAGTTTATATATTCTACCAATAACATTTACCTAAAGTTAATTAAATTAGAAATATGTGAATAAACACATTTGGCCGGTTAGCTAAACTGCTAATCTTTGTTTCCTCATTTTTCATAGGTCATGAGTTCTAGACCTACTAAAAACACCCTTTCATTTCCACTGTAGTCCCCCTTCCCCTCCCCTCTAAGTAGGAAAATGTATTACCTATATCTCTGTACCCCTCAAATTTATACATAAACATAGGGACGGAACTGGCCCACCCAATTTTTTTTGGTATAATAGTCTTTTAAGTCTTTATTTGTTTAAATATTAATTAAATAGTTATTTTGCTCCTTCCAATTTCTAGATTTAAGGACTTACTGTTGCTTCATTTAATGTTTGATCCTAGCTCCGTCTTTGTATATATATGTATATATTTTAGTCTGATAAAAAAAGATATGCATATATTTCATAATCGAATTGTAAAAAGTTATATAATTTCAAGGATTATTATTCTATACCACGGCGGTGGAAAACAAAGTTTCCACAAGCGGGATTATTTATGAGTTTTAGGTTTTAGAGTTTATGAGTTTAGGTTGTAGGGTTTAGAATTTAAGATTTATGGTTAGAATTTAGAGTTTAAAATTTAAGATTTTATGGTAAAATTTTTAGAGTTTTAATGTTAGAATTTTAGATTTAAAATTTAGACTTAGAAATAAGTATACTTGTGTAAATTTTTTTACACTTACAGTATATCACATATTAATCCTAATTTTAATACATAAACGAACTTACCTAATTTTTATGACCGCCGAAAACGCTAAACATCCGTGATATGATTCTTGTTATCATCAATAAACAGTTATTATAGACTCCCACAAAGAATACAAATTACCGAATTAAAAGAAAAATCATTAAAATTAGAGATCCACTAGTTACCCAAGTGACTAAAGATATTCATATTGTCCCATCTTGAATGAGTTTAAATCCGAGTATAAAAATATAATACCTCTCTATTTAGTAATTTTTTTTTAAAACAAACACTTTATAAGTTCTACGAAATATTTAAAACTATACTTATCTTCTGGGTGCATTGAGCTTATGAAATATAAGATTTTTTAAAAATCATTATAATATAGCATTAGACACATTACTAAAATCATTACATAATCTTGCTTGATTGTAATATTGTAATATTTAATTGTAGAAATGTAAAATTATCTGGAAATAAATTTTATCAAATTGTATATGCGATATATTAATCATTTAACAAATTAAATTTTAATACTAAATTTTAATATTTAAATAAAAACCAATAGAATTATTTCTATTACCATATTTAAATCTTACAAAAAAATATAATTATGTTGTGAATAAAATAACAAAGAACAATAATAAGAACAAATAACAAGAATGGAAGAACAAAGAGATGAGAGAAAGAAGGAGATTTGTATTATTCTCAAATATAGACTTGTGTACAATGTCTTCATCAAATCATCTATTTATAGGCATAAGAAGTACATATTACATTGAACTCTAATTAAATGAGATAATATTTCTAATGATGAAGTAAATCAAACTCCTTAGATAAAGTTCTAATCATGATAGACATCCACATAGATAAATATTCTTTAGTGAAGGAAAAATAGTACACACATCTTTGATACACATAACATGTTGCCTCATTAAAAACCTTACTAGGAAAGCCCATTGGGACAAAGCCTCAGTTAAGGGAAAAAGAGTGCAACACATATTTACCCCCTCATGAAAACATCTCAGAAGATATTTGAATCTTCATATGTAACGCCCCAGGTTTAGGGGTCGGATGTTACTCGGGTAAATCTGGTTCGAGTCGTGGGCTCGTTTTAAAAATTTAATTAAGCTTTGGTTTAAATTAAAAGGGTTTGAATTCATTAAGGACAAACTAGTAATTTTAAAATAAAAGGAAATAAGAGGAGAGAAAGAGGATTTTTTTGAAATGCTATTCATCTTCTTCTTCCTCAAAATTTCACGTTAAACCCTCCCCTTAACCACTAAACACTATTTCATCAAATTTCTTCATCAATTCAATGACTCTCTTCAAGGTAAGCATATTTTTGAATTCTCCTCATTATTTCTAACATTTCCATAGCTTTAGTTTTCATAGAAATCCCCTTTCAAAGTTTTTGAGGTTTTCAAGTTTTGAAGTGAAAGTATGAAACTTTAATGGATTTTCGTTTTGTTTTGACTTGTAGAGTTAAGTTATGGTTTAACCTTGCCCTTAGATGTAATATATCTTAAAATGGTGAGTTTTTATCAAGAATTCCGAAATGAGTTTTGTGGGTGTTTTAAAAGAGGTGAAAACTTGGGTTCTAGGAGTAGTTTGGTGTAAGGGAGTTGGCCTGATGATTTGTTAATGCTTAAGGGTTGTTTTGAAGGTAATTAATGATGTTTTGGGGGTTGAAATTGATAGTGTAACACCCGGGTTTGGGGGTCGGGTGAAAGTAATATTAAAATATTAAAAATAATATTTTGGGCCCCGAGTTTTCAAAACAAATAAATTTTGTTGGACTATTTTCAAAACAAGCCCAAATAACCATGGTTATCCCTTTTTGTAAATGCCTTAATTCATTAAGGGTAAATGGGTCTTTTGGTATTTAAAAGAATAAAACAAAACAAATGAAGAAGACTATTGCTCATCTTCTTCCCCTTTCAACTTCAAAACTCACGACATTTTACCCCCTCCTTTCAAGTTCAATGTCCCATCACCCCTCTTGCTTATTGCTGAAGATTTTTCAAAGATAAACTCGTTTTTGACATGTCCTCATCATTCTCTTCAAGCTACCTTTATTTTTCATAAAGCTCCTCATTTTTGTATTTTGGAGTTTTGAGATTTTTGATTAAAAATGTCATCTTTATTATCTTTAACTTAAGCTTTTGATTTATTAATGTTATATGAGTTGTTTACAATCTAAAAGGTTCAATATACTTGATTTTTACAAGGTTTTATGGTGTTTCCCGAAATTGGGTTTTAGAGAGGTTTTAGAGAGTTGAAATGTTGAGTTTTGGGGGTGTTTAGTGTGGAAACTTGTTGGCTGATGGTTAGGCTATATATAAGGGTTGTTTTTGAAGCTCTTGGGGAGTAATATAAGTGTTGGAATCATCGGTTTTAGGCAGTGCTTCATGGCTTCTCGGGAATGAGGATTTTGGGAGTTGTTCTTAGCTTGAATCATGTGTTTTGTGCTTGAATTGTGTTCCGGGTTTGATACTTTGATTGTGGAATGATTTGTGGTTATTTTGAGTTGTGTTTGGATGATTAGAAGCAAGGAATTTAGTTGGTGAAGTCTCGGGGACGAATCCGGAGAATTTGGAGACTTGAGCTTGGTTTTCGGCTTTCAATTGCGTAGCAACAATGAGTAGAAATATCAAACTTTAATTTGTTTTTGAAATGGAACTCTTGGGGGTTTGGGTGGGACCTAGAGGGTTCACCTAAACCCAAGTGTAAGTTATTCCTCCTACCTTTTTGTTATGTGTTGATGAGTGGCTATATGTTGTGGTATCATGTGCATCTTGAGTTGTTTTATACCGTTGTTGTTGTGTAGTCGAGTTGAAGTCGAGCCTCACGTGATGGTTGTCATAACTACGGTGATGAGTGGTCCCACCGGTAGTGACTAGTAGTAGAGTAAGGTGATGAGTGGTCCCATCGGAAAACTACTAGTCGAACGGTGATGTGTGGTCCCACCGTGTGTATGTTGGTTGTGCATGTGCAAACCATGTGTAGTCTTGTTGATATATCATTCATGCATCCATTGATTTATTTGTCAATTATGAAAAGTGTTTTGAAAACTGCATGCTTGTTGAATTTTAGAGCTTCTCTCACTAAGCTAGTTAGCTTACGCTCTCTTTTATTTCCAACATGCAGATCGTTAGAGTTCGGGAGGCAAGTGGGCAAGGGAGGAGCTTTTGGAGTTCTCAATTAGCTCAAGTATGATTTACATATTTGTAATAATGCCTAGACGATGGGGGTGTAGACTCGTTTGGAGTTGGTGTCAAACTTCTTAGGTTGATTTTGTGTTTGGATGAGCATGTTAAATATGTTGATTTCATGTTGGCCATGTGTATGCCTTTATATCGTGGATTGTAGACCATGTTTTACTTGATGCATATGTGCCTTGTGTTTGAAGACCTATACCCCTTTCCATGAATGCTATGTGTGTTGTCTAAGGCATATTATTATCTTAAATGCTATGTATGAACCCTTGTTGAGTTGATACTTTTCTTGAGTGGCCTTTATATGTATGCTGAGTGCTAAGCATGTTGTTTTAGGGACGGGTGTATAGCATCTAGAATGGTTGTGTGTTTGATTGTGGGAGGTTTTGGTCAGAATTTGGGGCTACCTTGTGCCAAAAACCAGCAAAAACTTGTCTGTTCGCAGCAGGTGTATCGAAACGGTTGGTCCCGTTTCGATACGACCTCTTGTTTCAGGCCAGACGTTTCGGTACGTAAGGGGGTCGTTTCGATACGTTTTTGCCACTGTAAATCTGAGATTTTGACGATAAATTGAAGTATCGAAACGGGCCTAGGCGTTTCGGAACGGTCTTCATATCGTTGACTACGAGAAGTTGACCGCTGAGGGCGTTTCGGAACGGTTGACCAGCGTTTCGATACGGTCTCCTCGCGTTGACTTGAGCCTGTTGACTTAGTCAAGGCGTTTCGATACATTCCTTGGGTGTTTCAAAACGGCCTGCAAATCAAGCTAAAATGGACTATTTTTGGAATGGTGTTTGGGTTGATCGTCTCGTTTGTTGCTTCCGTTGTTGCCCTTTCACATAGGATTAAATTTATCCATTTAGACAAGATAATAATTAAAGAAATTTTCTAGGGTTGATAACCGAAGGGGACCCTTAGCGGGTTTCACTTCGGTTTTCCCCGTGTAGCCTACTCGGACCGGTCAGTCGTCCAGACCGGGACGATGGGGTTACAAATAGTTTTCTGATGGGTTGTGTGGGGGTACGGAAATGAAGAAGTTTTGTTAGTTAATGGGTTGGAAATGTGGTAAATGGGTCTTGAAATTGTATCTTGATTGTGATAGTGGTTTTGGGGCTGAATGATTGAGTAAATTGTTGTTTTTGATTGACTAGAATCAAGGGAAACCATCGGAGAGGCTTCGGGCACGATTTAGGGAATTTGGAGACTTGAGTTTGGTGTTTTGGCTTCCGGTTGGGCTTCATCGGTGAGTGAAAATGTCTTGAACTTGTTTTGATTTCAAAATGGGCTAACCTAAACCCAAGTGTAAGTTTACTAATCCTACCTTGATGGTTAAGTGATGATGTATGAGTAATTGTTGTGATATCATATGCATTGTAGATGTCTTTTACATCCGTTGTTGCGTGTAGTCGTTGTTGGTGTCGAGCCTCACGTGATGGTTCTCATAACTACGGTGATGTGTGGTTCCACCGGTAGTGACTAGTAGAAGAGTAAGGTGATGTGTGGTCCCATTGGAAAACTACTAGTCGAACGGTAATGTGTGGTCCCACCGTGTGTGTTTTGGTTGTTCATGTGCAAACCATGTAGTTGTGTTGTTGAGATATCTTTCGTGCATTCAAATGGTTTATTTTTCATTAAGAAATGTGTTTTGAAAACTGCATGATTGATGAATTTTTAGAGCTTCTCTCACTAAGCTGTCAAGCTTATGCTCTCCTTTTTCCAACATGCAGATCGTTAGAGTTCGGAAGGCCAGTGGGCAAGGAAGGAGCTTTGGAGTTCTCGAGTAGCTCAACTATGATTTAAGTAATTGTAATAATGCCTAGACATTGGGGGTATTAGACTTGTATGGAGTTGGAGTTCAAACTCCTTTGTTGGCTTTTGATATCCTAGCATGTTTGGAATGTTGATGCCATGTGGTTGTATGAGCAATGTTAGACTCATATATGCTTAGTTTTAATGTTGCCTTTTCTTGAATGCTTGTGTGTTGAAGGCCTATAGCCATGTATTACCATGAATGCCTATATGTTGTCTAAAGCATATGAAATCTTTTTATGAAAGGTCTATGTATGTGTTATTACCTTTGAATGAAATGGTGAAGTCATATATTTTTTATGCAAGTTCCTACCTAATTTTCCTATCTTGTGTTGGATGCTATGCTTGTTCGGTTGTGTTGAATTGCATGATATGTTTTGGTTGCTAAATGATTTATGAGTGTCGGTAGGTTGCTAGACGAGTCGTAAAATGCATCTAGAGTTGAGTCTTAGGTTGTTTTTCGGCTAAATTGAGTCTTACACTGTAGGGCGTATCGGTACTCCCAAGAGCCAATCGATACGGTCCTACACTTTGGGGCTCAGTTTAAAGCCTAGCGTACCGGTACACGGGGGTGTATCGATACGCCAAAAGCTCTCTGGAAATCTGAGAATTTAACGAGATTTTGGCGTATCGGTACGTGTCTTGGGTGTATTGGTACGGTATTATATCGTTGACCGTGAGAAGTTGACCGTCAAGAGCGTATCAGTACGGTCAACCAGGGTACCGATACGATCTCCCGAGGTTGACTATGGGTAGTTGACCAAGTCAAGGCATATTGATACGGTCTCCTAGCGTATCGATACGGCCTGTTGTAAAGGCTAAAAATGGGCGTTTAAATTGCTTGTTTGATTATTTCGCATCGCTTTGTTGTCTCTCCGCTATCGTATCTCACATAGGATGTATGAATGCCTTTAGACAAGATAATAATTAAAAGAAATTTTCTAGGGTTGCTAACCGAAAGGGAGCCTTAACGGGTTTCACTTCGGTTTTCCCCGTGTGACCTGCTCGGACCGGTCAGTCGTCCAGACCGGGACGAGGGGGTTACATTTGGTGGTATCAGAGCCTGAGGTTTCCGAGACCTCGGGTAGGTAAGTGAGGTAAGTTGATGTGTTACATTGTTGCTATGTCTCGGTGAGTGTTTTGCCATGTATGCTTGAAGTTTGCTTGCTAGTACGATGTTCGAAAGCATGTTTCAGTGGCCTTATTGTTGGTTAAGGGTTAGTCAAATGTCCCCATTGTTAGGTGTTGTTGTAAAAAATGGTTTTGGTTTAGCGAGCTTGAGAACCTGAGTCATTGCCCTTTTTCTAACCTAACGTTTTCTTGTGTGTTGTGTGTTTGTTGTTTTAGATTCTATCTCGATATGGTGAGACCGATGAGGCAACCTAGAGCAGGTGACCAGGCACCCGGGGGTGAGCCTCATGTTCCTCCTGCTCCCGGTGGTAATGGAGTAGGTGGCGAAGGTAACGTGCCTCAGGCTGGTGCGCAAGTCGGGGGTGATGGTAATGTGCCTTAATCCGGTGCTAATGTTGGAGGTGTTGGGGCTCAGGCGAGTCACAGTCTAGCGGGCGCGGACATGACCCATTTGATTCAGACCATAGCTGGAGCTTTTAAGACAGCTTTAGCCGGTGTACAAGCTGCAACACCACCTTAGAGTGCGGGGACAAGATTACCCCTAGAGAGGCTCCGTAGTTTGGGCGGAGTTGAGTTCCGTGGGTTGACTCCCGAGGGTTCAGAGGCGTGGCTTGAGAGTACTACACGCATCTTGGGTCAGATGGAGTGCTCAGATGCCCGTAAGTTGGGTTGCATTGTCTCCTTGGTTTAGGGGACGCATACACTTAGTGGACCATTGTTACTTAGGGTATGGCCGAAGCGGATATCACATGGGAGTTCTTTAGAAATGGCTTCAAGAGGAAGTATCTCGGAGTTTGATATTTGGATGAGAAGAAGAGGGAGTTTATGACATTGGTTCAGGGTAACAAAACTGTGTCAGAGTACGAGGTTCAGTTTGTGAGATCGAGCTAGTATGCACCTGAGTTAGTTCCTAGTGAGAGGGAGCGGTGTGAGCGCTTTCGGTATGGGTTGACTAGAGATGTGAAGACCTACATGCTTGCCTCTGACTACACTGAGTTTGATGTTTTGGTCTCTAGGGCCAAGGATATTGAGCAGAACTTAGGCTCCAGTGCTCGTGCTAGTGGGTCTGATTCCGGGAAGAGACACGCGAATTGGGACAGAGATCATGCCAAGAGGCATAGGGATATGAGGTATCAGCCCGACTCGAGACATAGGGCTGGTAACTATGGATGGGGCCATCAGGGCCAAGGAGCTGTGGTGCACACTCCGGAGTGCACTAGATGCGGAAGACGCCACCAGGGCGAGTGTATGGGTACCTTTGGGCCACGTTGGAACTGTTGTTCTCGAGATCATATGAGGCGTAACTATCCACACCCGGCTAGAGGCGGACATGCCCTTGCTAGGGGTTTTGAGCATTAGAGTGGCCGTGGGTGCGGTCGTGGTAACTTTCAGCCGAGGAACGAGGGTCAGAAGAACATAGCTCATGCAGTAGCAGTTCAGCCCGAGGGAGGAGGACCGACTAGGGTGTATGCTCAACGAGAGGCTGGGAATGACACAGATGTCATTGCATGTAATTTTTCGTTACAGTCTTTGAGTTTGCTTTCTTTGATAGATTCGGGGTCGACACATTCTTACATTTTGGGTGAGCACGCAAGGTCATTAGAGTTACCATGTGAGTGGTTAAAGGTAGGTGTGAATGTTACTAGCTCTTTTGGTGATACAGTGGTGTTAGGAAAATGTATAGGAGGCGTCCCTTGATGGTTCAGGGCCACGTGTTTCCGGTTGATATGATGGAGTTACCGTTCTACGGTTTTGACGTGATATTGGGCATGAATTGGCTCGTAGAGCATATGGCTAGGGTTAACTTCGAGACCAAGAGAGTCTCCTTGAAGCTTACAGATGATTTCGAGGTTGTGGTAGTTGGTGAGAATGTTAGGTTCTTGTCCAATGTTGTTTCGGCTTTGGAAGCTCAGAAGTTGTTGAATTCGGGTTGTCAGGCTTATTTGGCTTATGATGAATTCGAATATGAGTGAGGTTAGACCATAAGACATCAGGATAGTTTGTGACTTTCCGAGTGTTTTTCCGGAAGAGTTGTCGGGTTTGCCTCCAGATAGAGCAGTTGAGTTTGCTATTGAGACGTATTCCGATTCTGCACCCGTGTCTATTGCTCCGTATAGAATGACACCGAAAGAGTTGAAAGAGTTGAAGACACAACTTTAGGAGTTGTTCGATAGAGGTTTCATTAGACCTAGTATTTCTCCGTGGGGTGCTTCGGTCTTGTTTGTGCAAAAGAAAGATGGTAGCATGAGGATGTGTATAAATTATAGGCAGTTGAACAAAGTGACTGTAACACCCGAGTTTAGGGGTCGGGTGAAAATAATATTTTAATATTATTTTGGGTTTGGTTTTATAATTAAAATAATATTTTGGGCCTCGGGTTTCAAAAATAAATATTTTTGTGTTGGACTAAAATGAATGAAATACAATTTGGAGAGAATTTAAAGAAAATGGAAAATAGCCATTCATTAATGGCAAACTTGTAAATAATACAAGTTTCAATTTAAAACCCCTTTTATCATCTTTTTACTATTCATCTTCTTCTCAAAATTAAAAACCAACGTGAAGAAGAGCTCTCTCATCCCCTCCACTATTCCATCACATTGCTTCTTCATTTCAACTCGTTTTTTAAAGGTAATATCATTTTTGACTTGTCCTCAACTTCCTCTCTTCAAAAGTACAAATGGTTTTCATTTCTCTCAATGTTTTGGAAATTGAGTTTTTAGAGATTTTGATTAAAAATGATAACTTTATTATGTTTAACTTAAAATTTCGATTTAATGTTGTTAGTTATGAAGTCTAGGAGTCAAATGATGAAACATATATGAATTTTACATGGTTTTAAACACATTCCTGAAATTGGGTTTAAAGGGGGGTTTTTGAAGGGCTTTGGATGAGTTTTAGGGGTTGTTTTAGGTTGGAATTGGTGGGCTAATGTTAGTACTATGGTTGGGGGTTGTTTTGGAATCATTTGTGGGTATAAAAAGTATTGGAAACATGGGTTTTGATTGAGGTTTATGGGCTGCACGAGTTTGGTAAATTTGGGGTTTGCTCATGACTTGAAATGTTGTGTTTGATGTTTGAATTGTATTCCAGGTTAGTTACTTTGATGCTTGGGCTGATTTGAAGTTGTTTGGATTGTGTTGAGGTTGTTTAGAAGCAAGAGCTTGTGTTGGTGAAGCATTGAGGGTGAATCCGGAAGCTTGAAGTTGGTTGCTTGTTTGGTAAATTGAGCTTGGAAGTGAAGGTGAGTGGTTAATGTTTTCAAAGTGTTTTCTAAGCGTTTGGTTCGAGCGTGTGGACTAGGTCGGGCTTGGTAGACCCACCTAGAGTTAGGATTGGGGTGGTAGACTAATCCTAAGCTTAAACTAGAGACATTGGTTGAACTCTTACTTGATGCTTATGCTTCGTGATGTTATGATATGATGATTTATGTATAATGTGTTATACATGTGTGATGAGGCATGGTTGTGATGCATTGTGTTATACATGCGGATTGTTCATGATTGTGATCATGGTGAGTAGGTGCTAAGCACGGAATTGGTTATAAATGATAATGTGGATTGAGTTGAATGTTGGCACTAGTATGCTTGAGTAGAAATGATCGATCATTAGGATGTTAGTGTGCACACATGAGTCAAATTCGCGCATGGCCTTGGTGGCGTTGAGTCACCAAGGAGGAGTACGGGTTCGCCCGGAAATTGTTATATATACTAGTCGATGATGAGTGGAATCCCATCGACGGGGCGTGAGGATGAGTGGAATCCCCTCCGCGAGACCGGTGATGAGTGTAATCCCACCGTGAGGTAAAGTGGTTGTTGGATGTGAGTTCCAACGTGTTTATCCGCGTATTCGGGTCATAGCTAGGTGCCAATATAAATTGATATGTGTATCAATGTGATGTGGAAATATGTTACCTATTTGGATGATTATATGTATTTACATATGTTATGGAAATGAGCTTGTTGAGCATGACATACTAATGGATAATTGTTCATGCATCATTGACATTTTTGCTCTTGAGGATCTAAGGTATGATCATGCATTTACCTTGGTTGAGATCGTGCTTGGACCCTGCATTGCCGAGGTTTGTTTTTAAAGAGCTTACCCTCACTAAGCTTTATTGCTTATGCTCTCTTTGTTCGACAATGCAGATCAGTAGCTCGTGGGTTGCTAAGTGCAAGAATAGGCCTCCAAGTGTGTGTGCTTTGTGGTGCTAGCCTAGCTATCAAGTATGGTTTTTAGTTATGATGTAATGGTCAAGCAATGAGACATGTATTCGTGCTATGATGCTTTTGAAGTATGATGTTGTTGTTTAAGAGCATGTTAGACTCCTTTTATGTGTTTGTTAATTTGGCTTTTGGGATGTATGCCTTGCTTGCAAACCATGTTGGTATTTTTCTTACCTTAAAATTGTCTAAGTGTTGACTTTGTTAAAGCATGCTACATGTAATGTCATGTATGGTCTTTGGAATGGATGCTTTTGTATATCTTGTGTATGTCGAGTATGGTTGCTAGGGAGCATGCCTCTAGAATGTACTTGTATGATTTGTATGCTTCGTGTAGTTGTTTTGGACGTTTGGAATCACTAGAAGATGTCTAAAACTGGTTTTTGGAAGTTGCAGGCAGCAGGTGTTTCGAAACGGGTTGTCCTGTTTCGAAACGGGTTTGGTTCCAAGGCCCCGTATCGGAACTTGTTTCGATACGGTTTGGCTACTATGAGCCCCTGTTTTGAAACTAGTTTCGAAACACTTTTGCCACTGGAATTGCCTGTTTCGAAACTGGTATCGAAACGACAAGGCAAATCGAGACCCTATTCCGAAACGGGGTGGATGCGTTTCGAAACTAGTGTCTGACTTTTCAATATGAAGCTAGTGTTTCGAAACGGGCTTTGACTGTTTCGAAACACAAGCCTAATTTTGGGCTTTTTGACATCTTTAAAGGGTTCCAAGTGTTGGGCTTAGGCCATGTTTACTGTTGGGCTTCCGCTTAGGTCTAATTGATGCGTTTAGATAAGATAAAAATGAAAATATTCTCTAGGGTCGGTAACCGAAGTGGAGCCTTAACGGGTTTCATCTCGGTTATCCCCGTGTAGCCCACTCGGATCGATCAAGCGTCCGGACCGGGACGAGGGGGTTATAGTGACAGTGAAGAACAAATACCATTTGCCTAGGATAGATGACTTGCTTGACCAGTTGAGAGGTGCTTCCGTGTTTTCAAAGATTGATTTGAGGTCCGGATACTATCAGTTGAAGGTGAAAGATGTGGACATACCGAAGACAACCTTCCGTACACGTTATGGACACTATGAGTTCTTGGTGATGCCTTTCAGGTTGACTAACGCTCCAACAGCTTTCATGGATATGATGAACCGTGTGTTTCATGAGTTTTTGGACATGTTTGTGGTAGTGTTTATAGATGACATCCTAGTGTACTCTAGGACCGAAGAAGAACATGATGAGCATTTGTGATTGGTGCTTCAAACCTTGCTTAAGAATCAGTTGTATGTCAAGCTAAGCAACTGTGAGTTTTGGATTAGGGAGGTGGTCTTCCTAGCTCACGTGATCTCGTCTAACGGGATTAGTGTGGATCCCAAAAAGATAGAAGCTATAGTGAATTGGAAATAACTGAAGCCAGTGACAGAAATTCGTAGTTTCCTAGGCTTGGCGGGATATTATAGAAGATTTGTCGAGGGATTTTCTAGGATAGCGGCTCCTTTGACTAAGTTGCTTCAGAAGAATGTCTTCTATGAGTGGTCAGATACTAGGCAAGAAGCGTTTGAGAAGTTGAAGAAAGCTTTGACCGAAACTCCTATCTTGATACAGCCTGAGCCATGAAGAGAATTTGTGATTATAATGATGCATCATACGTAGGTTTAGGTTGTGTGCTTATGCAAGAAGGTAAGGTGGTAGCTTATGCTTCGAGATAATTGAAAGTGCACGAGAAGAACCATCCCACTCATGACATAGAGTTAGCCGTCGTAGTGTTCGCTTTGAAGATCTGGAGACACCATCTTTATGGTGAGAAGTGTACCGTATATACTGACCATAAGAGTTTGAAGTACTTGATGTCTCAGAGGGAGTTGAACCTTAGGCATCATAGGTGGTTAGAGCTTATTAAGGACTATGATCTTATGATAGAGTACCATCCGGGTAAGGCAAACGTAGTGGCCGATGCTTTGAGTAGAAAAGTGGTCGCTGAGTTGCGAGCTATGTTTGCGAGATTGAGTGTGTTCAAGGATGGTGGTTTGATAGCTGAGCTCCAAGTTAAGCCTTCGTTAGTTCAGTTGATTCAAGAGAAGCATTTGCGAGATGAGTCTTTGGCACCTTACGTGCAAGATATAACCGAAGATAGGCCTACCGATTATTGTTTTGGTGAGAATGGGATCCTATGTTACAAGGATAGGATAGTAGTTCCGGAATATGCCGAGTTGAGACATACGATCTTGAATGAAGCTCATAACAGTCCTTTTGCTATGCATCCGGGTAGTACGAAGATGTATCGAGGGTTAAAAGAAGAGCACTATTGGGTTGGATTGAATAAGGATGTGGCCGAGTTTGTGAGTAAGTGTATGATTTGTCAGCGAGTCAAGGCCGAGCATCAGTTTCCTTCAGGGTTGTTACAGCCATTGAAGATTTCGAAATGGAAGTGGGAACGTATCACCATGGACTTTGTGTCAGGTTTACCGTTGATTCCTTCGAGGAAGAATTTAGTGTGGGTGATAGTGGATAGATTTACTAAGTGTGCTCACTTCATACCGGTTCATACCACATATACCTTAGATAAGTTGGCCGATCTGTACATCTGCGAGATAGTGAGACTACATAGGGTACCGAAATCGATTGTGTCAGACCGAGATCCGAGGTTTACAGCTAGATTTTGGGAGTGTTTGCATCGGAGTCCTACCCTGCGAGATAGTGTTTGCATCGGAGTCCGATTTAAAGAGGATAGTAAGACTCAACTTACCTCTCAACTATGCCGATTTAAAGAGGAAAGAAGTAGAGTATGTCGTGGGTGAGAAAGTGTTTTTGAAAGTCTCATCTTGGAAGAAGGTGATGAGATTTGGTAGGAAAGGTAAGTTGAGTCCGAGATTCATTGGACCTTATGAGGTAGTTGAGAGGTTTGGTCCCGTCGAATATAGATTGAGACTCCCAACTGAGCTAGAGAAGATTCACGATGTGTTCCATATGTCGATGCTCCGAAGGTATAGATTGGATCCGTCTCACGTAATACCCGTAGAAGAGATTGAATTGAATCCAGATTTGACATATGATGAGGAACTAGTGGAGATCTTAGCCTCAGACACCAAAGTGTTGCGTGGTAGGTCAATTGAGTTGGTCAAGGTGAGGTGGTAACGTCGAGGGGTGGACGAGACCACTTGGGAGAGGAAGGAGGATCAATTTTCTTATCTCTTTCAGTCAGGTAATTTAGAGGACGGAATTTCTTAAGTGGGGGAGAGTTGTAACGCCCCGGGTTTAGGGGTCGTATGTTACTCGGGTAAATCAGGTTCAAGTCGTGGGCTCGTTTTAAAAATTTAATTAAGCTTTGGTTTAAATTAAAAAGGGTTTGAATTCATTAAGGGCAAACTAGTAATTTTAAAATAAAAGGAAATAAGAAGAGAGAAAGAGGAATTTTTTGAAATGCTATTCATCTTCTTCTTCCTCAAAATTTCACGTTAAACCCTCCCCTTAACCCCTAAACACTATTTCATCAAATTTCTTCATGAATTCAAGGGCTCTCTTCAAGGTAAGCATATTTTTGAATTCTCCTCATTATTTCTAACATTTCCATAGCTTTAGTTTTTATAGAAATCCCCTTTCAATGTTTTTGAGGTTTTCAAGTTTTGAAGTGAAGTATGAAACTTTAATGGATTTTCGTTTTGTTTTGACTTGTAGAGTTAAGTTATGGTTTAACCTTGCCCTTAGATGTAATATATCTTAAAATGGTGAGTTTTTATCAAGAATCCCGAAATGGGTTTTGTGGGTGTTTTAAAAGTGGTGAAAACTTGGGTTCTAGGAGTAGTTTGGTGTAAGGGAGTTGGCTTGATGATTTTTTAATGCTTAAGGGTTGTTTTGAAGGTAATTAATGATGTTTTGGGGGTTGGAATTGATAGTTTTCTGATGGGTTGTGTGGGGGTACGAAAATGAAGAAGTTTTGTTAGTTAATGGGTTGGAAATGTGGTAAATGGGTCTTGGAATTGTATCTTGATTGTGACAGTGGTTTTGGGGCTTAATGATTGAGTAAATTGTTGTTTTTGATTGACTAGAATAAAGGGAAACCATCAGAGAGGCTTCGGGCACGATTTCAGGGAATTTGAAGACTTGAGTTTGATGTTTCGGCTTTCGGTTGAGCTTTATCGGTGAGTGAAAATGTCTTGAACCTGTTTTGATTTCAAAAAAGGGTTATTGGGGGTTTGGTGGAGCCTAGAGGGCTAACCTAAACCCAAGTGTAAGTTTACTAATCCTACCTTGATGGTTAAGTGATGATGTATGAGTAATTGTTGTGATATCATATGCATTGTTGATTGTTTTTACATTCATTGTTGCGTGTAGTCGTTGTTGGTTTTGAGCCTCACGTGATGGTTGTCATAACTACGGTGATGTGTGGTCCCACCGGTAGTGACTAGTAGAAGAGTAAGGTGATGTGTGGTCCTATCGAAAAACTACTAGTCGAACGGTGATGTGTGGTCCCACTGTGTGTGTTTTGGTTGTGCATGTGCAAACCATGTAGTTGTGTTGTTGAGATACCTTTCGTGCATTCAAATGGTTTATTTATCATTAAGAAATGTGTTTTGAAAACTGCATGATTGATGAATTTTTAGAGATTCGCTCACTAAGCTACCAAGCTTATGCTCTCCTTTTTCCAACATGCAGATCGTTAGAGTTCGGAAGGCAAGTGGGCAAGGGAGGAGCTTTGGAGTTCTCGGGTAGCTCAAGTATGATTTAAGTAATTGTAATAATGCATAGACATTAGGGGTATTAGACTTGTATAGAGTTGGAGTTCAAACTCCTTTGTTGGCTTTTGATGTCCTAGCATGTTTGGATTGTTGATGCCATGTGGTTGTATGAGCAATGTTAGATTCATATATGCTTAGTTTTAATGTTGTCTTTGCTTGAATGCTTGTGTGTTGAAGGCCTATAGCCATGTATTACCATGAATGCCTATATGTTGTCTAAAGCATGTGAAACCTTTTTATGAAAGGTCTATGTGTGTGCTATTGCCTTTGAATGAAATGGTGAAGTCATGTATTTTTTATGCAAGTTCCTACCTAATTTGGCTATCTTGTGTTGGATGTTATGTTTGTTTGGTTGTGTTGAATTGCATGATATGTTTTGATTGCTAAATGATTTATGAGTGTCGGTAGGTTGCTAGACGAGTCGTAAAATGCATCTAGAGTTGAGTCTTAGGTTTTTTTTTCCGGCTAAATTGAGTCTTGCAGTGCAGGGCGTATCGGTACGCCCAAGAGTCGTATCAATACGGTTTGGGGCTCAGTTTAAAGCCTAGCGTACAGGTACACGGGGGTGTATGGATACACCAAAAGCTCTCTAGAAATCTGAGAATTTGACGTATCGGTACGGGTCTTGGGTATATCGGTACGATCTTATATCGTTGACCGTCGAGGGCATATCGGTACGGTTAACCAGGGTACCGATATGGTCTCCCGAGGTTGACTATGAGTAGTTGACCAAGTCAAGGCGTATCGATACGGTCCCCTAGCGTATCGATACGACCTGTTGTAAAGGCTAAAATAGGCTGTTGAATTCCTTGTTTGATTGTTTTGCATCGCTTTGTTGTCTCTCCGCTGTCATATCTCACATAGGATGTATGAATGTCTTTAGACAAGATAATAATTAAAAGAATTTTTCTAGGGTTGCTAACCGAAGGGGAGCCTTAATGGGTTTCACTTCGGTTTTCCCCGTGTGTCCTGCTCGGACCGGTCAGTCGTCCAAACCGGGACGAGGGGGTTACATCATAATTCAAACTTGAATATTATTTTTTCTAAAGGTAGCGGGGGATGGAACTTTGGAGTAATATATTCCATGATGTATCCACCTTCCATTATCTCTAAATAAGATAGCATTTGTATCATATCTTGTGAAAGTAAATCACATATCTTCTGGATATGTTGAATGGCCTTAGCCAAACACATTTTTGGTTTGCCTTGTGCACAACAATTATTTCTACAAGATTTGAGGAAGCATCGACGAATGTTTGAAGATCTAAATGTAATGATCTTTGTATATTCATAGATATTTCTTGACCAACTAATATATAGTGCTTCAAGACCAAGAAAAGATATAATTATCTTTATTCACATCCAACAATCTTACAACTATTGAGATAATCAATAGATATGTTATATTCATATTGAATCTTCTTTAAGATTCTTTCAGCTTATGTCTATTCATAGACAAAAAGAAATATATAAAAAAGCTCGATCTTCAGGTTAAGATAAACTTGATGTCAAGATTCAAGTACTTGTATTGAAAGTACTTTGTACACACCAATTTTTTCTAGGGCCTAATATATGGTCCAACATGTTTAATAAAATGAAAAAACAAGGAAAAAAGAAAAAAAAAACAAAAAAATTACAGAAAATTCGAAAAAAATAATAATAATGTGAAAATGAAAAAAAAAAACCCTAAAAAACCCTAGTCTGCCGCCCGTAAGAGTCCATGGCCGCGAGGACTCTTCTACCTGATCAGCATCCCCGTTTCTTGCGCTTCACACCCACATCCAAGCTTATCCCCTAAAAATCCGGGAAGAAAAAAACTTAAAAAAACCCTAATTTTGGGCTATAAATAAGAAGGAGGAGAAAACGGGAGATAAGTATCCAGTCGAAACAAAGAAAAGCAGTTCGAGTAAAGTCGGGAAAAGAAATAGAACCATCTACCTTTGATTGCCGGCGCAAGAAGCAGTGGTTGAGAAATCCGAATGGTGAAAAGGTTCGCAGACAGTAGTAGACCAACATATTCAAGAATCAACGCAATCCAACGGTGGGATTTCGAAATCAAGAGGTATAATCCTTCAAAGTTCAAAACTTTTTTTTTGTTTTGTTTAGATCTGCATGCATACTTGATTTTAAATATGGACTTGGAAAAAAAGAAGAAGGAAAAGACAACATCTCGAAGTGCCAAGAAAATATGATGAAGCAGAGAAATTTTTCTAAGCAAGAGAATGTGATTTTGGTTTTTTAACAGGTAATAATTGAATAAAGGGAAAGATGAAACGTTTTTAGGCTTACTTCTGTAAATAATAGTGATTAAAAAAGGTAATAAAAACATAAAAAAAAACAATAAAAATTAATTTAACGTGCCTGGGAAAGTGTAATAGCCTTGGGGTATGTGAGATGTGGGAACAACTCATCCCCACTATGTCTGCGCGTGAAATTAAATTGGAAAGAGGAAATGGCCCCAAGATTTGTCCCAATTTATGCGTGAATTCAAAATTGCAAAAAGGGAAATTTTGTTTGTTTATTTTAGACTTTAGGGGAAATTAAGTTTTGGTCCTCACCTTGAAGAAAGGAAGCACGCAACATTGCTGACACCTACTGCACCATCAATTTCAAATTTAATTTAGGGATTAATTACACCTTAAGTCCTTCCTTTATTTTAGGTTCTTTTATATGTTAGGTTTAATTAGTTTTTTTTTGTATTAGCCTCAATATTTAGTTTCTTTTAATTAGATCCTTAATTCTCATAATTGATTAGATGATTAATTGGTTAATTTTTTTTTCTTTTTCAAGTGGACGATTAATTATTTAATTGAATTTAAAATTGAGTTTAATTATAAATTAGTCTCGAATTTTGCGAATAATGTGATTTGGTCCTAAAAAATGTTCGATTAGTAATTTGCTTAATTTGAGATAAATTATGATTTGACTTAAGACTATGGTCTTCAATGAAAAATATTAATTTTCCAATTTTTTTTTATATATATCAATTTTTAGCATGCTTAGTTTTTCTTTAATTTATTCGATTTTTTTTTCATCGCGTATAATAGTGCTATTAACCCTATCTTTGAAGCCTTTTAGACAACACAACCCCTTTAGGTACCAATTTTGGGCGTTGTGGGGGTGCTATAACCTTCCCCACACGTAACTGACTCCCGAGCCCAACTTGACCTCGGTTCAGACGCAGACCAATTTTACAGGTTTTCGGTCAAACCCAATCCAAAATGACCGATGGCGACTCCAATCCACGACGAGCCTTTGAAGGCCCAATCAATTTCGGCCCGGACCAAAAACGACGACGACAGCTTGGCGACTCCGCTGGGGACTATTCAAGAGAGTCAAGCCACACAAAAAGGGGTACATGTTGTGTTGCATCATTCCATGAGCTTTCTACCCGAGCTTGGTCCCGTTTAAGTGGGGGCAAAACGCTGCTCCTTCGTGAGGTTAACCTCCGTATGGGATAGTAGTCGCCTCCGGGATGCATATGATCTATGTCTTCGTGAGGGTAACCTCCGTATGGTCATAGGGAAGTGCATCCCCTCGAGTTGAACCTGGTCCTGAGAACCTATAATGGGGGAGGACTAGGGACCTTACTAGCCTTAGCAGGCGTCAGTGAGGACAATTCGGGTACCCTGTCTAGAACCGTAACCTCATATAACAAACCGTGGAAACCCACCCATGTTAGAGCCATGCTGAACTTAAACCTTAAGGTGTCATCCATTGATATATGAACAAATATTTTGTTTCGTTTTGTTTTTTATTATTCATATTTTTTTGTATTTAATTATTTGTTATATTTGTACGACACTAATCAAATTTCTTTGGGTGTTTATTTTTTATGTACACATGCATCATCATCATCATAGAAGAGTGTTGGTTATTAAATTAATTCGATAAAAAAATCTTCGTCATGGCCAAAAGAGTTCAGTGCTTATCGGAGAAAAACGATGATGTTCGAAAATGGTCAGAAAACACCCAGAGAAGGAGAGGTGACAGTATACTAGCAAGACCAGATGAACAATTCTCAGGATATGTTCACCTTCAGCTTAAGCAGAACGACACCCAAGAACTAGCGGAGATCTGGGGCCAGTGGAAGACTGATCAGAGGCAGATGATGTATGACGCATATGGAGACATAGCCTATTTGCTACAAGTGCATGCGGACAAAGGGTTGATACGGGCTATGGCGCAATTTTGGAACCCTTTATACAATTGCTTCACTTTCAATGGGGAAGACATGACCCCGACAATAGAAGAGTATGCGGCGCTGCTCCATCTAAGGAAGGTCCATGAGTTCGAAATTTATGTGAAAGGAGCTCAACCTAAGACATACAAGGAGAAGCTTATGACTTTGACTGGGACTAGCATGTCATGGGTGGAAGCCCAGTTTCAAGGCAAAGGGGGAAGTAAAGCCATCGCTTGGGATAGACTTCGGGGATTGATCCATTCTCACCCTGATCCGAGAAAACAAGTTGATATATTTGCCTTAGGGATATATGGCTTGATCATTTTTCCTAAAGTAGCTGGACACATTGAGGCGTCAGTGATAGATTTATTTGGAGAGCTCGATTCAGGCCTTAATCCAGTTCCGGCTATCTTGGCGGAGACCTTTCGATCCCTTAATTTCCTCAAAAGGCATGAAGGCGTATATTTCATAGGATGTGCACAACTCCTCACCGTATGGATGCAAAGTCACTTGGGAGCCAAGAGGAAGTTGTCCAGACGCGTACATACTCCACAGTATTCACCATTAAGGGAGTTCTTAACAGAGGAGCCAAAAAAGGAAAAAACGTCGGGAGAATGGGAATCAATCTTGCGAGACCTGAGGATGGAGGACATTACTTGGCGGGTTTATTGGTTGGATTACAATTATATCCTGTACAAGTGTGGTGCCTTTGATTGGGTCCCTCTTCTCGGTATCTGGGGTGCAACTGGATATGCTCCTCTATTGGTATCAAGGCAATATGGATCATTACAATTTGTCCCAGCCACGAGGGGATTAGGGATGTGTGAATTCGTCTTCGAGAGAGAGAAGTCTAAAAAGCAAATTCTCGAGATAGCCAGAGCTTGGGCTCACCCATACCAAGCCAGATTCGGACCTCTAAGGCTTACTTCGGATTACCAAATTTGGAGGACAAAGAGGAAAAATTGCAACATCCCATCACCTAGCCAAGGGAATGCTCCATCTTTAGAGGAACGATTCAGAGAAATGCCTACGGAAGCTGACATAGTTAGACAAGAGTGTGAGGAGGAGAAGAAAGCGCTGAATAAAAGGATCGCTGAGCTAGAAGCCAAAAATGAAGAGCTAGAGTACCATGCTACATATTTTAAAAATCAATCGAAGGAGTTTGAAAAGAAGTTGAGCATTGTGAGTGCAGATTTAAATGACTTACAAGAGGGCTATAGGGGACTTTAGGAGAAGATAAGGAACGCCAACTTGCATAAAACTCCACAAGAATGGGAGCAAGAGATTCGTGATCTGGAGAACAATATGAAGCGTAGTATGAAGCTATTGAAAACCAAAGAAAATCGAGTGGAAGAACTTACAGTTAACTTGCAAGCAGCCCAACAGACAAATACGGCAACCCTTAATGATCTCATGGTTAGTCGCGCTCAGAACCAAGAACTGCAAGAACATCTTGCATCTCTACAAGGGATTCTTCAAATCTACCAACTACAAGACTCGGTGATTGAGCTTGAAAAGGCGCAAGTTGAAAATGAGAAGTTGAAGGAGTTGGTAACAGCATTAGAAAATTCACTACAACAACACAGGGACTTGATAGATGATATGGAAAGGGATGCTAAACTTAGCAAGGAACAGTGGGACCTACGACTTCGGTTTGCAAGGGGTGATATCAAAGTGAGGGAAGACTTGATGAGGGAAGCGCTCATTCAGATCCGGAAGACAACTGAGCACATCACCGATTTGGCCAAGGAAGCAGGGTCGCTGAAGCATTGGATCGATTCCTCGACACACTTTGCAAACGAATGGAAGAAGTTTTTGGGAAAAGTTGAGAAGTTGGGAGGTCAAGCGAAGCCATACCGTCGAGTTTGGTGTTAATTTGTTTTTTTGTCATTAAAAACGATGATTGGAGATTTTTTTCTTTCTTTATGTTTTTGGGATATTATATTTTTATTTGTGGATGTTCATGGATGATTTTTTATTTTATTTTATTTTGGTGGATGGATTAGATTTTTCTTTTCAATTATTTAATAAAAGTTCTTTTTTCGGTTTGTGCGAATATTCTTCTATCCTATTAATTTTTCTAACCAACACCTAGTTGCATTCATTCTTGCATTCATCATTACACATTACATTTATACCATGTGTTTCATATGCATTAACATTAAATAAAACACTAATCCGTGGGAGTTCAATATTAGTGATACTGGAAGCGAGGGACGATCAAAACGACCATCCTCACTACACGAGATTCAAAGCTAGAAAAATGGAAGAGAGACTACAGAAGCTAGAAAAATTTCAAGAACAAGTCATTCAGGATGTAAAGGGCTTGAGAGACGACATAGGGAAAAGTCAAGAGATTCTTCTAAGCAAGTTAGAGGATAAGCTGTCACAATTGTTATCCAAGGCAACAAACGCTGAAAAAGGAAAAGCTCACGAAGTTCACGAGGAAGACTCCTCATCACCTTTTGGGTCAAAAGAAACACATCCTCGGTTTGTGTTCTCGGCTGGCGGGCTAAAATCAAATGTCCAGAACCAAACAAATATTCAAGGCGCTTCTGGTTCAAACATGTGGGGAAACCCAATCAAACCAGAAATCCCAAATTTTGATGACCCTGATGAGTCGGAAAATTTGAAGAAAGGGCAACCCAAACATTTTGGAATAAATGATGACAAGTTCAGGTGCTTGGAAGAAAGAATCAAAGCTGTGGAAGGTACTGATGCCTTCATAGGGACAGATGTAATGGAGCTGAGCTTGGTCCCTGATCTGATTTTACCCCCAAAAATCAAAGTGCCAGAATTTGAGAAATTTGATGGCACGAGTTGTCCTAATGCCCACCTTACTATGTTTTGCCGTAAAATGACGGGGTACGGGAACGACGATAAGTTGTTAATTCATTGCTTTCAGGACAGTTTAGCTGGGTCTGCCATGCGGTGGTATAATCAGTTGAATAGGGCCCAAATAAGCACATGGAGGGACTTAGCACGTGCTTTCAAAGAACAATACAAGCATGTCCTGGACATGGTACCTGATCGTTTGACACTCCAAAACATGCAAAAAAGGCACAATGAAACGTTCCGACAATATGCCCAACGTTGGAGGGACATGGCTGCACAAGTCCAACCACCACTACTTGAAAAAGAGACGACGACCCTCTTCATTGATTCCTTGGAGTCAACATACTATGAGAAGCTTGTCGGTAATACCACTAGAGACTTTGCCGATCTAGTGACAACAGGTGAAGCAATTGAACGTGCTATTAAAAGTGGGAAACTTAGCAGTTTCGAGACTTCAAAAAAACCGTATACCAAAAAGAAAGAGAATGAAATTAATGTTGTGGGAGAGAATGGGCATCTATACCCCAGATATCAATCATCACCACAATTTGTATATCGTACAGGATACTCGAAACCCACTACAACCTCTCCAAATCAAGAAAAACAACCGCAAGGAGGGCCCAAGCCACCAAGGACTAATACAGAAAGACAATCTTTCACGCCTATTCCAATTTCTTACAAAGAGTTGTATGCTAAATTATTGGAAGAACGATTGATATCCCCCGTCTTTCTCACACCGTTGCAACCACCATACCCAAAATGGTACGATCCTTCTGCACATTGTGAATTCCATGCTGGAATCCCTGGTCATACAATCGAAAATTGCCAAGCTCTCAAAAGAAGGGTTCAGAGTTTGATTAATCAAAATATCCTTCAATTCAACACACCAGATGGGCCAAATATCGCTAATAACCCTCTACCGACACATGAAGAACCAAAGGTTAACGCTGTGATGAGAGGCGGAGAGTTTAAGATTAAGACACGACTATCTGAAGTGCAATCACCGTTAAAGTGGGATTGGAAGAAACTGGCAGAAAGAGGATTGGCGAGTTCTAAACGTGGAGCTGTTATGACTAGTAAAGGTGATTACTGTGAATTCCACGATGATGTGGATCACGAGATTCAACATTGTGGTGAGTTTAGAAAGATTGTCCAGAAACTGATGGACAATAAAGAAATAGAGTTTTTTGAAAAGAGTCAAGAAGTTAGGGATGTTTTTACTGTGGATGGACAATTGTCCAAAAAGAGTGATGAAGCCAGACGACCTTTTATGATCAATTGGCCCAGAATGCACGAAGAGGAATTAGAGAAGCCTCTGCCTCGATTGGTGATTGAGACTCCTTCTCCTTTCCCATACAAGAGTAACCAACAAGTGCCATGGATTTATGGTTGTAACATGACTATTACAGGAAAAGAGGATTCTGAAATTGCGGCTGCAGGAATTAGTGGAGTTGGGAACTTCACCCGAAATGGAAGATGTTACTCTCCTGAAATTGCAAAATCAGTAGAGATAAGAGATGTTGAGCAAAAGGGCAAGTTCCCACTGATTGGAGAAAAACTAGAAATCAATGAACCTGTAAAAGAGGAAGAAGCACGTGAATTCCTGAAGTTCATCAAGCATAGCGAATACAGTGTGGTTGAACAATTACACAAAGAACCAGGTCGTATATCTGTGTTGTCTTTGTTGCTGAGTTCAGAACCCCACAGAAATGCTTTCCTAAAAGTGTTGAACCAAACATTTGTCCCAAATGATGTTTCAGTGGATAAGTTGGATAGATTGGTAAATAATCTACACGCTGACAGTTTTATCTCTTTTAGCGAGGATGAAATTCCTCTTGAAGGTACGGGGTCCGTCAAAGCATTACACATAACTACCTATTGCAATGGACATATACTACCTCATGTTCTGGTCGACAATGGATCTGCTTTGAACGTCATGCCTATGACCACATTAAATAGGCTTCCAGTGGATAAAGCTCACATGAGACCTTGTCACACAACTGTAAGGGCATTTGACGAAACCAGAAGAGAAGTCGTGGGGAAGATTGACATCCCACTTCTGATTGGTCCAGTTACGTATAACGTAGAGTTTATTGTTATGGACATCACACCTGCTTATAATTGTCTATTGGGACGACCCTGGATTCACGCGGCCGGAGCAGTACCTTCAACGCTTCACCAGAAAGTTAAGTTTGCAATTGACGGGCGCCTTGTAAGCGTTAGCGCTGAGGACGATATCATTGCATCCGCATCAACGGAAGCTCCATACATTGATGTCGATGAAAATGCAGTCGAGTGTACATTTCGATCACTTGAATTCGTGAATGCTACTTTTGTTGCTGAAGGAAATAAGATCCCAAAACCCAAACTCTCAAAGAATACTATGATGGGAATATGACTCACCGTTGGGAAAGGAGCCAAATCAGGAAAAGGACTTGGGAAATATTTGCAAGGGATGCACACGGCGATACAACCATGTCTGAAATATGATCGAAGTGGTGTTGGATTTCGGCCAAATCCACGTCAAAGGATGAAACAAATTTTGAAAACGAGAGCAAAGAGAAGGGCCAGATTGATCGGCCAGAGCATCGAAGGGGAATTGATGGCATTTCCCCATATTTCTAAAACCTTCGTGTCTGGGGGACACATTCACTCTGAAAAGAAAATCCTAGGGGTGCCTTCAGAGAGGTTCGAAGAACTGAGCATAAACGCTATAGGGGAAGAGGAAGAAATCGCAAAAAATCGGTCAAAAATTCGCCCGTGTCCTCCGGGTTGTGTCTTGGATAACTGGACCGCTGTTGAACTCCCCATTGTTTTTAAATCTTTATCAGAGTAATGCTCGAAACTTGCCCGCTACTTAAGCCCGAAAGTAGTGGGGATTTATTGTAAGGGCCCCCATTTAGGCATCAGTTTATCAATTCAATAAATGAATGCATTTTCCCTTTCAATCTGGTCTCATTGTTTGTACATTTTTTTTCTCTTTCTTTTGTCCACTTGTCTCATTTCATTAAAACATTCTACACTTCCCTTTCTTGTGCCTTGTATATATATATTTCCTCCTACACATTTGCAGGCCTTTAGATATCAATTGCACGAATGACATTGCTTCGAGCTCAAAAGTCAACTTTGAACAGACTATATGCTTAGGAGAGTACGAGTCTGACGACAACTATGAGGGACATGAATTGTCTCCTGATCTACTTAGACTAATTGAGCATGAGAATAAACAAATTCTTCCTCACCAAGAATCAATGGACATAGTGAACTTGGGAACTCAGGACGACAAGAGAGAGATAAAGATCGGTACTTTCATATCTTCAGATACAAGAGACAAACTCGTCTCCCTACTTCAAGAATTCAAGGATGTGTTTGCCTGGACCTACCAGGATATGCCTGGATTAAATACAGATATTGTAACACACGAACTTCCGTTGAAGCCAGAATGCAAGCCTGTACAACAAAAGCTCAGAAGAATGAAGCCAGATATGTTACTTCAGATACGAGAGGAAGTAAAGAAACAATATGATGCTGGATTTTTGCAAGTGGCCAAATATCCAGAATGGGTAGCTAACGTTGTTCCGGTACCAAAGAAAAATGGAAAGGTGCGGATGTGTGTTGACTATCGAGATCTTAATCGTGCTAGTCCTAAGGATAATTTTCCTCTACCACATATAGACACGTTGGTAGACAATACAGCAAGACATCACTTGTTCTCATTTATGGATGGCTTCTCCGGCTACAATCAAATCAAAATGTATCCCGACGACATGGAGAAAACTACGTTTGTAACAGAATGGGGCACATTTTGCTACAAAGTGATGCCTTTCGGTTTGAAAAATGCAGGGGCAACATATCAAAGGGCCATGGTAACATTGTTCCATGACATGATGCATAAAGAAATAGAAGTTTATGTGGATGACATGATCGCCAAGTCTCGAACAGAAGAAGAACACATCACAAATCTTAGAAAACTCTTTGAACGTTTGAGGAAATTTCAATTGAAGCTAAATCCGGCAAAATGCACCTTCGGAGTTGCTTCAGGAAAATTGTTGGGTTTTATTGTTAGCAAGCGAGGTATTGAGGTAGATCCTGACAAAATCAAGGCTGTCCAAGAGCTTCCGCCTCCACGTACTCAAAAGGAAATTCGAGGCTTCTTAGGTCGTTTAAATTATATTTCTCGGTTCATCTCTCAATTAACCGATAAATGTGATCCCATTTTCCGACTCTTAAGAAAGCATAATACAGACATATGGGACTCAACATGTCAAGAGGCCTTTGATAAAATTAAGCAATATTTGTCAAAACCTCCTGTATTAGTCCCTCCTATACCAAGCAAGCCTTTGATTTTGTATCTAGCTGTATTTGAAAACTCTATGGGTTGTGTATTGGGCCAACACGATGAAACTGGGAGAAAAGAGCGAGCTATCTACTACCTCAGCAAAAAATTTACCGATTGTGAATCGAGATACTCTTCTATTGAAAAATTATGTTGCGCATTGGTCTGGACGGCTCGTAGGCTTCGTCAATACATGCTATACCATACAACATGGTTAATTGCAAAACTAGATCCAATAAAATACATGATGGGATCGCCAGGCTTATCAGGAAGGATGGCTCGATGGCAAATATTACTTTCTGAATATGATATTGAGTATGTAAATCGGAAAGCCATCAAAGGTAGCGCTATTGCAGACTTTTTAGCTAGTCGTGCTTCTTCTAAATATGAACCTTTGAGTTTTGAGTTTCCTGACGAAGACCTAATGTGCTTAACTGCTAATGAAGAAGAACCAAATGGTAGGAAACCTTGGAAAATGAATTTTGACGGAGCTTCAAACGCATTTGGTCATGGAATTGGGGCAGTTTTAGTGTCTCCCAAAGGGAATCATTATCCATTTACAGGTCGACTGAATTTTGAGTGTACCAACAATATGGCAGAATATGAAGCATGTATAGTGGGACTTCGTGCGGCAATCCAACGAAAGATTAAAGTCCTAAAAGCATACGGCGATTCGTCGTTAGTGGTTTATCAACTTCGTGGAGAATGGGAAACTAAAGATGCAAAATTGATTGAGTACCGAAAACTCGCCCTTGAATTAATAAAAGAGTTCGAGGAGATATCTTTCCATTACCTTCCCCGCGAAGATAACCAGATGGCTGATGCATTGGCAACTTTGGCTTCTATGTTTAAAGCAAACAAAGAAGATGATATAATGCCCATACAAATGAGTATTTATGATTCACCCGCTAGTTGTTATACCATCGAAAATGAGGTAGATGATCACCCTTGGTACTACGATATTCTACAATATATCAAGTATCAAAAATATCCTGAGGGGGCAAATGATGTGAATAAAAGAACAATTCGAAGAATGGCTGCAGGGTACGTTCTTGACGGAGAAATTCTATACAAAAAAGGGAGCGACCAAACGCTGCTCAGATGTGTAGAAAACCATGAGACAAAAAAGATTATTGAGGAAGTTCATGAGGGAATTTGTGGAATTCATGCAAATGGCCTTAGTATGTCTAGGCAGATTATGAGGTTGGGTTATTACTGGCTGTCTATGGTGGAAGATTGCATCAACTTTGCTCAGAAATGCCATAAATGTCAGATTTACGGAGATAAAATTCATGCGGCATCTTCACCTCTTCATGTTATAACGGCTCCGTGGCCATTTGCAGCGTGGGGCATGGATGTGATCGGACCAATTACGCCAAAAGCATCAAACGGACATCGTTTCATTTTTGTAATGATTGATTATTTTACCAAGTGGGTGGAAGCTGCTTCGTATGCCAATGTAACCAGGTCGACAGTATGCAAGTTCATAAGAAAGGAAATCATTTGTCGATATGGTCTACCAGACAGAATTATCTCTGACAATGCTTTAAATCTGAACAACCAAATGATGAAGGAAGTGTGTGAGCAGTTTAAGATAAAGCATCATAAATCAGCACCTTATCGCCCAAAAATGAATGGGGCCGTAGAAGCAGCCAATAAAAATATCAAGCGGATTGTGGGGAAAATGGCAATAACATATAAGGATTGGCATGAGAAATTACCTTTTGCCTTGCTAGCGTATCGTACATCAGTGCGAACATCTACGGGGGCAACTCCATATTCTTTAGTTTACGGAATGGAGGCAGTATTACCGATTGAGGTTGAGATTCCGTCTCTTCGAGTCTTAATGGAACTTAAGTTGGACGAAGCTGAATGGATCCGAGTTAGATATGACCAGTTGAATATGATAGAAGAAAAAAGATTGAAAGCAATTTGTCATGGGCAGATGTACCAAAAGCGAATGATTCGAGCTCATGATAAGAAAGTTCGACCAAGAACGTTTCGAAAAGGGGATTTGGTTCTAAAAAAGAGGTTGCCTATGCAGAGGGATTTTCGAGGAAAATGGATGCCAAATTGGGAAGGGTCGTTTGTTGTGAAAAAAGCTTTTTCTGGTGGAGCATTAATCCTAACCGAGATGGATGGGAACGAGTTATCCAGTCCTGTGAATTCTGACTCAATGAAGAAGTATTATGCTTGAATTCATGACATACCAAGAGGTGAAAACCCGAAAGGGCCCTGTTGGTAAAAAAAAAAGAGGCCAAGAGGTGAAAACCCGAAAAGGCCCTGTTGGTAAAAAAAGAAAAAAAAGGCCAAGAGGTGAAAACCCGAAAGGGCCCTGTTGGTAAAAAAAGAAAAGAAAAAGAAAAAGAAAAGTCAAGAGGTGAAAACCCGAAAGGGCCCTGTTGGTAAAAAAAAAGAAAAAGAAAAGCCAAGAGGTAAAAAAACCGAAAGGGCGTTTGAGAATCAATAGAAGATTCAAGGGACAGAAGCTCAAGAATAGTACAAATATGATCAAGGGAAAATCTACATGCCTTCATATGTGGTCCAAGAACTCAAATTTTACTGGGCGGGGGTCATATTCAAAAAGACCCTTGAGCGAAGTAGCAATTGAGTCCTCGCAATTGATATTTAGGGGCATTTATTTTTTTCTTTTTTCCTCCCTTCTTTCTTTTGTTTTCGTTTCCCTTTGTTGTCTTAAACGTTTGATTATCATCTGTCAAGGCTCAGACCACTTTCATTCAATAATATATATATATATATATATATATATATATATATATTTGTTATCTTGCATTTCCTTGTACTTGTCATTTGGGACATTTGTGCATTCTTTTGATTGATAATCTCGTTGCTCTACCTAAGGGGGTTTACAATATATTTTGATGTTCGATGTATTACTCAAAAAGAGATTTTTAGAACATGATAAGGCTAGAAAATGCTCACGAACACTATTCTTGGATAAATGGAAAGGAACGAATTCAAGAGGCACGATACGAGGTAGACAGAAAAAGTACAAGGACTTCGATCTCGATGAAAATAATTTCAGAACTCAAAATATATGCAATTTTCATGCATTTAAAATAGTGGAGCATTTTGCATGTAAGATAAATACATATGAAACACATGCATTTTTTATCAAGACAGGTTGACAGGAATGTCAACAATCGCCTTCAAGATGAAGTGCCACCAATCGCCTTCAAGATGAGGTGCCACCAATCGCCTTCAAGATGAAGTGCCACCAATCGCCTTCTAGATGAAGTGCCACCAATCGCCTTCGAGATGAAGTGCCACCATTCGCTTTCGAGATGAAGTGCCACCAATCGCCTTCGAGATGAAGTACCTTCAAGATGAGGTGCCACCAATCGCCTTCAAGATGAAGTGCCACCAATCGCCTCCTGGGTGAAGTGTCATCAATGGCCTTCAAAATGAAATACCAATGTATGCTTCCAAGAAGAAATGCTGTTAATCGTCTCCAAGAGGGAGTATCATGATTTGCCTCCAAAAGAGAATGACATTATCACCGAAAAATTGTTGTCTCTGATCTTTGCTTCATTCCTCTCATTCGAGCAATGAGCAAAGAGGGGCAGCTGTACACACCAATTTTTTCTAGGGCCTAATATATGGTCCAACATGTTTAATAAAATGAAAAAAACAAGGAAAAAAGAAAAAAAACAAAAAAATTACAGAAAATTCGAAAAAAAATAATAATAATGTGAAAATGAAAAAAAAACCCTAAAAAACCCTAGTCTGCCGCCCGTAAGAGTCCATGGCCGCGAGGACTCTTCTACCTGATCAGCATCCCCGTTTCTTGCGCTCCACACCCACATCCAAGCTTATCCCCTAAAAATCCGGGAAGAAAAAAACTTAAAAAAACCCTAATTTTGGGCTATAAATAAGAAGGAGGAGAAAACGGGAGATAAGTATCCAGTCGAAACAAAGAAAAGCAGTTCGAGTAAAGTCGGGAAAAGAAATAGAACCATCTACCTTTGATTGCCGGCGCAAGAAGCAGTGGTTGAGAAATCCGAACGGTGAAAAGGTTCGCAGACAGTAGTAGACCAACATATTCAAGAATCAACGCAATCCAACGGTGGGATTTCGAAATCAAGAGGTATAATCCTTCAAAGTTCAAAACTTTTTTTTTTTGTTTTGTTTAGATCTGCATGCATACTTGATTTTAAATATGGACTTGGAAAAAAAGAAGAAGGAAAAGACAACATCTCGAAGTGCCAAGAAAATATGATGAAGCAGAGAAATTTTTCTAAGCAAGAGAATGTGATTTTGGTTTTTTAACAGGTAATAAATGAATAAAGGGAAAGATGAAACGTTTTTAGGCTTACTTCTGTAAATAATAGTGATTAAAAAAGGTAATAAAAACATAAAAAAAACAATAAAAATTAATTTAACGTGCCTGGGAAAGTGTAATAGCCTTGGGGTATGTGAGATGTGGGAACAGCTCATCCCCACTATGTCTGCGCGTGAAATTAAATTGGAAAGAGGAAATGGCCCCAAGATTTGTCCCAATTTATGCGTGAATTCAAAATTGCAAAAAGGGAAATTTTGTTTGTTTATTTTAGACTTTAGGGGAAATTAAGTTTTGGTCCTCACCTTGAAGAAAGGAAGCACGCAACATTGCTGACACCTACTGCACCATCAATTTCAAATTTAATTTAGGGATTAATTACACCTTAAGTCCTTCCTTTATTTTAGGTTCTTTTATATGTTAGGTTTAATTAGTTTTTTTTTTGTATTAGCCTCAATATTTAGTTTCTTTTAATTAGATCCTTAATTCTCATAATTGATTAGATGATTAATTGGTTAATTTTTTTTTTCTTTTTCAAGTGGACGATTAATTATTTAATTAAATTTAAAATTGAGTTTAATTATAAATTAGTCTCGAATTTTGTGAATAATGTGATTTGGTCCTAAAAAATGTTCGATTAGTAATTTGCTTAATTTGAGATAAATTATGATTTGACTTAAGACTATGGTCTTCAATGAAAAATATTAATTTTCCATTTTTTTTATATATATCAATTTTTAGCATGCTTAGTTTTTCTTTAATTTATTCGATTTTTTTTCATCGCGTATAATAGTGCTATTAACCCTATCTTTGAAGCCTTTTAGACAACACAACCCCTTTAGGTACCAATTTTGGGCGTTGTGGGGGTGCTATAACCTTCCCCACACGTAACCGACTCCCGAGCCCAACTTGACCTCGGTTCAGACGCAGACCAATTTTACAGGTTTTCGGTCAAACCCAATCCAAAATGACCGATGGCGACTCCAATCCACGACGAGCCTTTGAAGGCCCAATCAATTTCGGCCCGGACCAAAAACGACGACGACATACTTCATGAGTTTCCAATTTGAAGCTCTTTAGGAGTTCTAAAATTATCATAATAGATCTTAATCCAAACTCTTTTATAAAATACATAAGGAAATCTGATCATTCTTATAGTATTTTCTCAATTAGTATTCACTAAGGCGATTATACCAAATGCACCAATATATTCATGAGACATGTCTAAATAAATTTTCTCGGAAATTTTTAAATGCTTCTAGCATTTTAAATCCTTTAAGGATAAATATGGATCCACAAATAATTAGATGCATGTAAAATTTTTCATAACTGCCAAAGTAATTGCATCCACCATGAAGTAATTAAAACTTTTCATAAATCATAGTTTAAGTTGTATTTACGACTACTTATTTGTGCCTCACTTGCATTACACCTTTAGGTGTTTGGACTACTGGTCCAAATACTTCTATTTTAGAAGTTCAAAGTGTCTTTCAACATCGGCCAATTTAATATCTATACTTCTGGATAGATTTTATACAAGATCATCGATTTCTTTCTTTACTTCTATAGAATTATTTTATGTAAAATTGTTTGTAAAATCGTTGTCGATAACTTTCCAATTTTTTAGTTTCATTCTCGTAATTACATAACTCATCGAGACCTCTTCAAGATTTCAATATTCATTTCAGGTACCTGAAACTCTTTAAGAGTTTTATTATTAGTTATGTCTTGGGTCTCTTTAGGAGCACCCGCCTCCAATATATGACCATCTCATAATACTTTTCATTTACGAGAATTTTGATCATTAGAACCGTTTCAACTATCATGCTTCAAGCATGATTTACATCCAGTTATTCTAACATGTCATTTAAACTTAGAGCATTTCAGCTGATATATGAGACTTAATTATTCTCATTGGGTCAGTAAATATATTTGGCAGTTGACATGAAATAACATGGATTATCTTATGAACTTTTAGTTCATATTCAAGGATCTAGATAATGATATTTCATTTCCTTCTTTATCCAGATGATTATTCTCTTCCCATGATGTTGAGAAAAATCATCTAATAAATGATTCTCCAATTAATGTTTAGAATTTAAACATAAAAGAAGACTCGTACTCAATATATATTCTCAAACCTTTTTACTTGCCCATTTTGTGTGTTATGGTGGAACAATTCAACTATATATCACACATTCAAAAATTTAAAAATTCAAAAAATGAGAAATATGACTTCTGACCAAAAGTCAAATCATAATGGAGAGTTTATTATAACTCGTTAGCTTGATGCGTATAAGTGTTGCTATATGGAAATACCATATAAATAATAAATGTTTTGTTTTCACAATTTAACTATTAAATAGGAGGCATCCAATTAAAAATTTGTTAAACCGTATTTTTCATAATCAATAGGCTTTGTAACAACCGATATAGCCTAAAATATAAACCTACAAACTTTTGCAAAACGGATAGTCTAATTGCATAATTTGAATCATTTTAGAATCAATCTCACAAACTTCTGGTTGTAAGTTGATAAAACAATGTAGATGCATCTACTAAAATCATATAAAACTTTCCACATTTGTGGATATATGAGCATATATTTCGTTCAGATATGCAAGACATACAGTCTCAACTTCAGTACAAGAACTTCAAGTTCTAATTCTTTTGGTAAGTGTGATCATCTATATCCTTTGAGAGCAAACAACACAAGAACTTCAGATTTTTTTAGTAAGTGGAATTTAATCAATTTATTTAAGCAACACAAGAACTCCACGTTCTTTAATTAGTGAAATTTAATCAATTCCTTTGAGAATAAACATTATAAGAACTCCAAGTTATTTTAATACACGTGCATGTAAATTTTAATAGCGTTCGCATCATTATTGATCAGGATGGTCTAACCGATCATATCAACTACATACAAGTGTGTATATACATTTTTGAATTTCGTAAACTTCTAGTTTACCATAACATGTGATTCAATCTCACTCGTACATGTCTAGTACGATCATCAAAATTGTTCCTTTGAATAAGAATATATTTAGCTCTTTCAAAGCTTTCAATGAAAATTATCTTTTGGTAGCAATATACATAGCTTTTCTAGAGCTTTCAATTGACTTTTTGGCTACTAGAACTTATACCCACAATGGCTTATTTCAAATGCTAATTGATAACATATGTTATGTATAATTCTCAAAGGGATATTTTGCGAACTCATATTTGCTCTCTTAAAATTTTCAATTCTAGTGGTGACGATATTATTACCATTAGCGGTAATTATTGTAATATTCACAATTCTGCACTTTTCATAGTGTGCTTTCTCTCAAGAATTTATTGCTCTTCTAGAGCATCAATATTTTAAGTACTTTGAGATATAGTACTCACATTATTCCCTTGCATTTAAATGAGAAAATATATCTTATGCTTATGTTGAGCATAAATCGTCACTATAAATTGTTGATTTTTCAACGTACGACAAGTACGAGATCAATGGTTTATAACATCACATTGGTCATAAAAATAATTTTACTTCATTATAATGATCTTTATCTCTTATCATCCTTATAACCTCACCACCAGTAGGTAGAAGTATCCTTAAAATGCTATGTTTCTCATGTCTATATTCATGGTTTCAATCACAACCACAACCTCTAAAGTGATTTTTTTTTCTTTTCATAATATAATCTCACATTCACTTCAGGAAATGAAGTAGAGCCAGTGAGCCTTTGAAACCCTTTTCACCATATTGTGTCTGAGGACAACATTATTTGTCGTGAAAAATGGAGTATGTTTTTATTAACATATCCTCATCAGAGATAACAAAGATTTAATCCTCATACGCGGCGTTGTTAAACCAGCCTACAAGGTCCTTTAAAAACTTCTTTTGAGACTAATAGTCTCGCAGAACGGGATGTCCAGCCAATATGCTTAGATTATATCAAAGTTATGTTCCCAATTAAATAGTGATTTACTATGTTTACATTTACTTCAGAGAATAAAACAGATCTAATAATTGCATGAAATTAACATTATGCTTGCATTCACTTCAGGGAATGCCTCCCATAAATTTTTTTTGGATCAAGACAAATTTTCATGAACTTGGGAGAAGTTTATAGTCGAGTTTTTCGACGTAGAAGAAATATTGCTTTCAAGCAAATATAGATTTTATAACAACTCTTTCATTCACTTTAGGGAACGAAACAAATCTAATCGAACAAACATATCATAATAAAAACCCTTATTAATAATTTAAAAGAAAAGATTAATACCTTAATAGATTGCGAAGAAAGTTGCGATATGGATTTTCAAACCGTTAATTCTCCCCAGAATCTAGCAACTTTACCTCTTTAGATTTTATCTTCGGAGAAGCCATGACTTCAAACATACCATGTAAAACTCAAAACATATAAACTCTTATCAATAAAATAAGATAAATAAATATTGATATTTAATTCCAAGTTTAACCATTGTGTAAAACTTAAACATATATGAAACCATAATAATTAGATATATATATATATATAGACTGAACTGAATATATCAGAAACTAGAGAATTTGTGGCATAAGTTAGCATAATGCCTAAGGGTGTAGAAAAGAAAACAATCATGATCAAACTAAAATGATCTAAACTACGAGAACTAAGGCCACAGTTTACCTTAAGATAAATGTTTTTTATATTAAAAATCTAAGTTTCACGACTTCATTGACAGAAAACAATTTTTCTTCATAAATTAATATATATGTTTTAGACTTAAAATAAACAAGTTATCTAAAATAAATTTTGTTTTGCTTGTGTAGAAAAAATAACTCTTAATATAATTAGTACATTAAACATTTTAAAAAAGCTTTATATAGGGGTAATATCAATTCGATAAAATTTTAATCATTTGAACAAACACATGAGAAAATAAAATGTTTTT
Source organism: Hibiscus tridactylites (assembly GCA_958450335.1). Classification (NCBI taxonomy): domain Eukaryota; kingdom Viridiplantae; phylum Streptophyta; class Magnoliopsida; order Malvales; family Malvaceae; genus Hibiscus; species Hibiscus tridactylites. Next base: position 33,495,742 of record OY288292.1, on the reverse strand, counting down.
TTCTTTAAATTTTACATGTCACAATATTTTTAGATACAAAAATTAAATCTAAATCCCTTACTAAACACTGATATACACAAGCCATTCATTAATAAGAAACAGTGTATGGCAAAGTTTATAGCATAATTTGAACTCGAATCTACAAAAAAAGCATAGAATCGAGGCAAGCTCGTTAAGAAGATGAGCCTTTGCCTAGTTGATTCAAATTTATAACATAATTTGAACTCGAATCTTCAAAAAAGGAATAGAACCAATACATTGTTATATAACATGTATGATTTATCATGGGGTGGTATCTTTTGATCTTGCATACTCTGCAAATATCACCCTTCCATCCAGAAACTGCAGTGTCACAGAATAGACCAAAGAGATGTCATGGAAGTTAACACCATAAACCATGAAAATCTTCGAAAACATTGTAGAAGAATCTAAATCTATTGCAACTATCAAAGTTACTACAGCAATGAAGTTGATAGCTAAAAACCGAAAACATGCCATTATTAAAGCAGTAGAAAACAGGGGAACACTTCCAATAGACAAAACAGAATCCAATCTTTTAGTTCTCTATAAATGGTGATGGCACTAAGAAAAGAAGACATACCTGCCCATCCATTCCTTTTATTGCCTTTTCTGCATCTACTATATTGGAATATCTCACAAATCCATAGCCTTTGCAGTGATTAGTAAGAGAGGAGCGATCGTTAACCACTTTAGCTAAAGAATAATTAAAAAAAAACTTGTAAGAGATCAGTCAAACTGAACCACAAACATCACATTATTGCTCTTCGAACGGATTACAGATATAGAGATTTGAATGTTAGACCAATTATTGGTTATTGATCTCGAGTCTTAAAAACTAATCTGATTACTAGGATAGAAGCGTTTAAAAATCTTTATTTAGGAAGTTTGATTCTTCCTTGTCAAACCTTTTCAAATTCATTTAGGTAATGGATTTGGATTTAAAAACTAGTGTAAATTATATGATAAAAACACTAACAAATATAACATTTATTATTATTATTTGAAATTATTATAGTATTTGTTAATTATACAAATTCATATTTTTATATATTTTCAAATGTATAATCATATTGAAACTCAACTAATTTGTTCATAATGTATGCATTTCATTCTCATGATTTATAATAATCAATGAAATGCAAATCCAAATATTTAAATTCAAGTTTCCAAACATAACATTAGAGACAGAAAACAAATTACCATTAATAACATCACCAAAATTAGCAAAAGCTTCACGAAGTTTTTGGTTTGTAGTTCTTCCGCTAAGACCTGAAAACCCCAGCAACAATAATGATTGCAATGCAAATAAAGATAAATTTCGATGAACTATCATAAATAATAAAACAAAAAGGTTACCAGAAACAAAGAGGGTTGTTGAAGGTGGGATTTGTTCATCAACCCGAGCTGCTTTAGCGGCAACGGCAGCGGCAGCTAAAGGCTGATGGAATATACTCGAAGTTGTTGAAAAGAATCGACTCAAATTCCCACTTCTCACAGCCATTTATCTTCCTCCTTGAAAAAACCCAGATCAAAAGGATTGCCCCTTCGATGTATAAAAAGATATTCTGTAGGAATTAAATTGAAAAACCCTAAACCTTAAACCCTTGAAGCATTACACGATTCCAATTTTACATAGGCTTAAAAAAGAAGGCAAGGCAAAGTCGAAAATCAGTATGCAAGATCAGGAAACAAAAACAGACAGAAATCGTAAAAGAAAATGATTGGAATCGAAAGCAAGAGGGGAGGGGGAGACTTACCAGGAGAAGAAGAGCACATAGACTGAGAGCTTGGTTACAAAAAAAAAAAAAAACCCTTACTTTATTTCTCAGATCTTAACTAAGGGTAAATTATACTATTCATCACTCATCTTTCTTATTACTTATATTTTGGTCACTAAAATTTAAAAATTTTCAATTTAATCACTCAACTTTTTAATTACTCTTACTTTGGTCACTCTATGATGACATGACTTATTTTTATTAATATTTTCCTATGATAGACTTATTTATTAATATTTTAATATCATTTCATATTAGTAATATGAAAGTTGAATGGTGAAATTGAATTTTTTTTAATTTTAATGACCAAAATAAGACTGAGAAAATAGCTGACTGATGAATAATATAATATACCGTAAAAATGATGTGAGAGAGTGATACTTAAGGTCGAAAGAAAAAGGGTTCAAGTTGTATCCGATAGAAACAAACATGTATCAGTTGGATCAGTAATGAATTCATCCGGTCGTTACTTAAAACAATTTAGTTGATTCATTAATTAATTGAATGATAAATAATACTTATGTTGTTTTATTTTATATAGTTTTAAATTCTAATATTTATATTAAAAATATAATACATCTCTATTTAATAAAAAAGTAACCGTTAGATGGTCTATCACAAATTATGATTGTTAACTTGGATCAGTCGATATCCTAGATTTTGTTTTTGACATTTTTTCATTCCTAAATTTAAGTTATTGAATATATCATGAAAACTATTCCTAAGTCCCCTAAATTAATTAATGAATTTGCTCGATTGATTGTCTATGATGTTTGGGTTCCCCTCTCTGAGCTTCATCGTCGGCTTCTCAGTGTCCTTGGTCAGCTGTAGACTTCGATGAGTGCTTGGCAAAAGGAGTAGAAAATGTATTGGAAATGTATAAAAATAGTGCCAAGTAAGAGTCTTTTGCGTGAAAGTATATACGGTCTGCAAGTAATATAGTAGCGAGTGTATCGTCTCCACAAAGGATTGGCCAAGAGTTTGAGTGTTTTGAATGTTTCCTTGACAGTGTTGTTTGATTTGAGAATTGTTTGAAAATGATTTTAAAGAAAAGAAAAGTAAATTAAAACAACGTTGGCAATGAGAGTTTCAAATGAGTGATGAACGTTGGCAAGAGATGCATGGTTTTCACGCTATTCATGCATGCAAGCCTTTAATAATGTAGTGCTTTGGCATTATTTAACAAGCATATTCAAAGTTGGCAAAGCCTCTTTCGATGGTCAATGCCCGAAAGTAACCATGTAAAAACCCCTATATTTCTATAGTGATGTTTTTCATAAATTAATTTGATTAAGTCCCAATCTATACTCCCAAGGGGTAGATTCACTTTAGAAGTAAGCTTATCTACTTGAACATCTTCTTTCGAAGCATCTCGCCTTAGTATCTAGCAACATATCGTTTCCCTCTAAGTTTGTTAAGATATTAAGGTTCAATAAGCCAACAATGCCAGCTTTCGCTTGTCACGAGAATGTGTACATCTGTTGCCGAGGATTGATGACATGTTTGATCAGTTGAGAGGTGCTTCAGTGTTCTCGAAGATAGATTTGAGATCCAGTTATTATCAGTTGAAAGTAAGAGATCAAGATGTACCGAAGACAGCTTTCCACACTCGTTATGGGCACTACAAATTCTTAGGGATGCCCTTTGGTTTGACTAATGCACTAGCAGCTTTTATGGACAAGATGAATAGAGTGTTTCACGAGTACTTGGATCAGTTTGTGGTAGTGTTCATTGATGATATTTTAGTGTACTCTTGTACCGAAGAAGATCATGATCGGCATTTGCGTTTGGTGTTGCAGAAATTGTTAGACAATCAGTTGTATGCCAAGTTGACCAAATGTGAATTTTGGATTAGAGAAGTAGTCTTCTTAGGCCATATTGTATCAGCCGAGGGAATCAGAGAAGATCCCAAGAAGGTTGAGGCAATTTTGAATTGGAAACCACCGAAGTTCGTAGTTTCTTAGGTTTGGCCGGTTACTATAGACGTTTTGTTGAGGGTTTCTCAAAGGTTGCAGCTCCTTTGACTAAATTACTACATAAGGATGTCCGGTTTGAGTAGACTGATGCAAGACAACAAGCATTTGAGAAATTGAAAGAAGCCTTAACCGAAGCTCATGTTTTAATTCAGCCCGTGTCTGGGAAAGAATTTGTAGTCTTCATTGATGCGTCGTATGTTGGCTTAGGTTGTGTGCTTATGCAAGAAGGAAGAGTAGTGGCCTATGTGTCTAGGCAGTTGAAGACTCATGAGCGTAATTACCCTACGCATGACATACAATTGGCTGCAGTGGTTTTCGCTTTGAAAGTTTGGAGACATTACTTGTATGGTGAGAAATGCACAATGTATACGGATCACAAGAGTCTGAAGTATATAATGACACAAAGAGAGTTGAATCTTAGATATCGTAGGCGGCTACAGTTACTTACGGACTACGATCTCACGGTTGAGTATCATCCGGGTAAAGCTAATGTAGTGGCCGATGCTTTGAGTAGAAAGGTAGCAGTGGAATTACGAGCTATGTTTGCTAGATTGAGTTTGTCTAAAGATGGTGGTTTAGTGGCCGAGTTGCAAGTTAAACCTTCATTGCTTCAGTTGATTAGAGAGAAAAAGTTGCAAGATAGATCATTAGCATCTCATGTACAAGACATAGCGGAGGGTAAATCGACAAATTTCTGTTTTAATAGTGATGGAGTCTTGTGTTTTAAGAGCAGAGTAGTTGTTCCGGAAGATGTAGACTTGAGATGCACAATCCTAACTGAAGCTCACAGTAGCCCGTTTGCTATGCATCCGGGAAGTATGAAAATGTATCACGATTTGAAAAATGAGTATTTCTGGGTTGGTGTGAAGAAAGATGTTGCCGAGTTTGTGAGTAAGTGCATGGTTTGTCAGCGAGTTAAAGCTGATCGCCAGTTTCCTTCAGGTTTGTTACAACTGTTGAGAATTCCTGAGTGGAAGTGGGAGAGAATTGTCATGGATTTCGTATTGGGTTTGTCGTTGACACCTTCTAAGAAGAATTCGGTTTGGGTAATTGTTGATCGTCTTGCGAAATGTGCACACTTTTGGCCGTTCACACTACTTATACTTTAGATAAGTTAGACGATTTCTATATCAGTGAAATAGTGAGATTGCATGGTGTACAAAAATCTATAGTGCCAGACAGAGATCCGATGTTCACGACTAGATTTTGGGAGAGTTTTCATAGTGCTTTGGGTACTCGGCTGAATTTCAGCACTTCATATCATCCTCAAACCGATGGTCAGTCAGAGAGAGTCATACAAGTGTTGGAAGACATGTTGAGATGTTACATTATTGAATTTCAGGGTTCGTGGGAGAAGCATCTACCGTTAGTAGAGTTTGTATATAATAACAGTTATCAAGCGAGCATTCAGATGACACCTTATGAAGCGCATGGTAGAAAATGTAGAACACTTGTTTGTTGGGCCGAAGCGGGACAAAAATTGATACCTTTGCCTGATATGCTTAAGGGTACTACCGAGAAAGTATTGTTGATTTGTGACCGTTTGAAGGCAGCTTCAGATAGACAGAAATCTTATACAAATTTGAAAAGAAGAGAAATAGAGTATGTTGTGGGTGACAAAGTGTTCTTGAAAGTCTCAACTTGGAAGAAGGTGATGAGGTTTGGTAGGAAAGGCAAGTTGAGCCCGAGATTTATTGGTCCGTATGAGATAGTTGAGCGAGTTGGTCTCGTTGCCTATAGATTGAGACTGTCGGCCGAACTAGAGAAAAATCACGATATGTTTCATGTCTCGATGCTTCGGAGGTATAGATCAGATCCGTCACATGTTATGCCAGTTGAAGAGAGAATTGAATCCGAATTTGAGCTACGATGAAGAACCAGCTGAGATTTTGGCTTCGGACAGCAAAATGTTGCAAGGAAGGACCATTGAGTTGGTTAAGGTTAAGTGGCGACACTGAGGGGTGGAAAAAGCCACTTGGGAGAGAAAGGATGACATGAGAAAGCAGTTTCTGCATCTCTTTCCGCCAGGTAAATTTTGGGGACAAAATTCCTTAAGTGGGAGAGAGTTGTAACACCCCGAGTTTAAGGTCGGGAGATATCAGATTAGTCAAGCCGAGTCGGGTTAATTTAAATTGGAAAAAAATTATTTTTAACACACCTAAAAGTGTTTTAAAGGAAAATGGGCAAAAAGGGAATTTTTAATAAAAGAAATAAGGAAAAGTGGATTTTTGAAAAGCCATCATCTTCTCCAATTTCCTTTTCACGTTCAAAACCTCTCAAAAACCCATTTCACTATTCCATTGGTTTCAAGCTCTCAAACCAAGTGATTTCTGCAAGGTAAATGGTTCCTTAACTTAGTTTCATCTTCCTTGAGTCATAAATGTTGAGATTTTTGCAAAACTCATTGATTAAATTTGTCTTGGTTTTTAAAGTTTGGTTTGAAATGAAATGGGGTTTATGGGTTTTTCGTTTGGGTTGTCTATGGCTGAGTTGAGAGTGTTTTTAACTTTGTTTTAACACTAAAATAACATGAAAATGGTGGGTTCTTAAAGAAAACCCGAAATGGGTATTGTGGGTGATATTGGGAGTTGAAAATCTTGTGTTTTTGGATGGGTTTTGGGTCTAAATGATAGCTGAAGGTCTGATAGCTTTGGATTGATGTTTTGGAATGTTAAAAGGTAGATTTTTTATGGTAAATTCGTTAGGTATGGTTGCAAGTAGTTTGGGACTGAAATTGTTATGTTTCAGGTGAAATTTGGGCTTGAATCGATGTGTGTTGTTGCAAGATTGTTGAGTTCTAGGTTTTTGCTGTGTTTGTGATTGTATTTGTGTTCTAATTTTCAATTTTGGGTTGCTCAAAATAGAGGATTTGGATTCGGGCTTTGTGGGCGGAAATACGGGTAGTTTGGAGGCTTGATTCGGCATCTTGGACATTGTTTGTGTGTTGGCTGGTGAGTAGATCAATTTTAAAAGCCTTAACGTGGTTACGGGAATGTTTTGGGAGTTTGGATTGAGCTTGAAAAGCCAATCCAAGCTCAAGAGTAAGTTTTAAAGGTTTTATGCAATTAAATTGTGTTTTACGATTCTTGATGCAATGTGAACATGTCATGTTTATAATGTGTTAAGTTTGCATTGTTATACATGTTGAGACTTATGACTTGTGTTTATATTTGCATTGTGAGTACATGCTTTGCATGGAAGTTTGGACTTGGTAAGTGGTTCAAGCATCGGTAATGTTTGTGGTTGTGAATGAATATATTGACACGTGATGAGTTGTTACCAGATATAATTGATCGATCAATATGATTAGAGTGCACTCGAGGTAAAAGTCGTGTGTGGCCTTAGTGATGTTAAATTCCTTTAAGAAGGAGTACGGTGATGTGAGATTCCACCTAAAGTTATGTTTTTACTAGACGGGTGAGTACGGTGACGTGAGATTCCACCATAAGTGTCTAGTGGGTTTGAGAAACTATCTGCATACCTGAGTAAAAAAACGATGAATGTCAATATACTCATGATGCTTTAATTCTCATGTTAAGCATGTTGTTGATTTCTTCTTTTATGCTTATGCATTGTTGGTTACTTTGCTTGCGTTATAAGAATGAGCATGTGGTAAGCCTAAGGCTTGTGCTTGCATTCGGTAAATGCACGTGAAGGTAAATGAATGTGGTTATGTGTTCTAGCATGTGGAAATGGTTTGTAAATGATTTTGGTTTTCAAGCAAGTACGTTTTAAAACTGCATTGTTGTAGCTATCGTTTTGAGCACCGCTCACTAAGCTTAAACGTTTACGCTCTCTTTTCCAACAATGCATGCCCTTAGACCTACGGAGCAGCTCGGGGAACAAGGGAGAATCCAAGGGAGTTTTGTTTGCTCAAGTATAAGTTTAGACTTCAATAATTAGTATTAAGCAATGTGATAGGACCTTTATGTTTGAAGTGTTGTTGGCATGTACTTCTTGCTTAGACAAGTTTGCTTAGTTGTTTTGGGCTTGTATTGCCTTTTACCTTGTTGATTTATGCTTTTGTTTGGCTTTTTTCTATGTTGGTGAATGTTATGTATACTCGTTACCTTTAGGAATCTTATCATGTTGAATGTTGCATCGTTATGTGTTTCACTTGCCTTATATGCTTATCCATGGATGCCTTGTATTGTATGTGTTCTTATATGTTGCTTAGATGCTTGTTAAATGCCTTTGTGTTGAGTCCCTTGTGTTTTTTAAAGTTAAAATCAGTCTTGCAGGGCAGGGCGTATCGATACGCTCAAGGGCGGTATCGATACGGTCCCTTGTTTTGGGCAAGGCGTATCGGTACCTGGGGGCGTATCGATACCCAAAATGCTCTCTAGAAATTTGAGAAATTGATGAGATTTTGGCGTATCGGTACGGGTCCTGAGAGTATCGGTACGGTCTTCGTAGTTGACCAAGGGAAGTTGACCGTTGAGGGCGTATCGATACCCTCCTTGTGGGTATCGATACGTTTTTCCTAGGTTTGACTTGGGGTGTTGACCAAGTACATGCATATCGATACGGTCCTTTAGCGTACCGATAGGGCCTGTTATAAAATTTAAAAATGGTATGTTAATTGTCAATTTTGCTTGTTTTGTATCCGTGCGCGTTTTCCGCTGTGGGTCCTCTCACATAGGATATAATTAATGCATTTAGACAAAATAACTTTAAAAGAAATTTTCTATGGTTGTTAATCGGAGTGGAGCCTTAACGGGCTTCGCTTCGGTTTTCCCCGTGTAACCCATTCGATGCGGTCTGGCGGCTAGGCCGGGTCAAGGGGGTTACATAATGGTTAAGGATGCTCATATTTCCCCATCTTGTATGAGTTTGATTCCTGACATGAGAATGTAATACCTCTCTATTTAATCAGAAAAACTAGAAGACTCCAACAATCTTACACATTGTTATGCAACAATTTCCAACTGCAATAGAACAACTTTAAACCAAAATATTCGTACCCAAAATAAAATGCAAAATGTGCATCATGTTACATATTCCTCGGTCGTAAACGTGCCATATCAACAGACAGAACATGCCAAAATGACAGACCGAAAATATGTCAAAAACGACCAACGAAGAACGAAACTGAAAAACACAAAAAACAAAAAAAAACTAATAAAACCTAATTGACAGCCCCAAGGATCTATAGAATTAGAAAATATTTTTTTGTATGTAAATGACAGAAAAGTATAATTTTTTAATATGATTATATTAGTTTTATTAAAGGAGGAAAAATCTCAAAATACAAGGAGAGTTTACAACGTAAATAAAGTTGATCTGGACATATCTAAAAATACGAAAATTAACGCCTCTATATCATAAACAAGACCATAAGAAGTAAAGGTAAAAACCTTAACTCAAAGGTTCAAAACAAAATAGATAAAAACATCACCAACGCTCGACAATAAAAGAGAAAAGACCAAAAACAAACAACATTAAAAATGAATATTACAATAACAAGGCACGTTGCCAACATGGTCATTATCACAACTCAATCGCGAATAAGAATGGTGATGGTGAGCTCGTATCTAAATTCAGTTTGAGGATCCAAAACAAGGAGATCAACATGATAATTAAAAGAGTGTCATCTTGATCAGTCGTTACGACGTCAAATCCAACCCTGATATAAAATCAAATAAAAAAAGAAACAACCAAGCGACCAAATAAGAAAAGAAAAGCGTGCCAAAAGGCAAAGGATACGTACTAAAAGGTAGAAAAAAACGTATCACAAAGATATAGTTATTGAGTTTTTAGAAAATAAAAACCCAAGTAAAGAAAAAAATTATCAACGATTGACAACCAGTACTAAGATCAATGTCGTCGCCGATTATATAAAAATAAAAGGCTTAATACACTTTTTCCCCTTAAATTTTACCCATTTTCCCAACTTTTCCCCTAAAGTTTATTTTGACCACTTTTGTCCCCTAACATTTTCGTCGTTACCCATATTGCCCCCTACCGTTAAAAAAAATATTTTGACCAATTAGAACGCGCCACATCACCTAATTAGTTTTCTGTTTAATATACTAAAATATTCCTTAAATTAATTTTATTTTACTATATCTACCCTCTTCCTCGTCTATTTCCCCAAATCCTATTTTTCTTAGATTAGAGATCAACACACATCGAGGATTGCAATCACCATTACCGCCAAAGCACAAGCTATGGTAAACACACTGCAATTTTGTAGTCACCAATCGAATCTCTCTTCTCCAGTGTCAACCTCGACTTCCAGCAGAGGTGGCTCGACGAATTTTGTGGTTGAGGACAATGATAAAGTTGTAAACAACCTGAATTATACTTAGTTTTTATAAAGAGCATTGAAAAATGAATTAAACTCGAATTTTAATAGAAATTTGTAAAAGATGGGCTTGTGAGACTGAGTTTTGGTTGTTAGAATGTATGGCGCAAGGACAATGTCAGTAAAATGTGGCTGCCGATATCCTGCCACCATTGCTAAAACGGTCTAAGATCCTTCGCCGAAATTCGTCACTCGACAGTTTTTTTCGGTCGTCAGAGAAAAGGTAGGTCTAGGGTTGGAGTTTAGAACAACAAAAACTTCGGGATTGTGGGAATGTTTGAATGGAAATTCAATCTTATTTTCTTTGCTTTTTTGAACAGGGATTGTGGGAAACAAATATATTTAAGTAATTTAAATGATTTATTTTAGTTGAGGAATTTAAGATTTTGTGAATAATTTCAAGGATTTGGATTCTTTTCTGATAAGAAAATACTTTTTCTGTGTTGTATGAGGATTTGGAGCTCCAAGTACAGAGGGGTAACCAGGTTAGGGGGGAAGAAGATGGGCATATTTTTGGGTATTTTGAGTTTGAGGATAATTTAATAAATATTTTAAAATTTTTATTTTATTTTAAAATTTAAAAAATTTAAAAAAAATGACGTGGCACGTTTGGATTGGTCAAAATAATTTTTTAACAGTGTTAACTCTTTGGGGCGATATGAGTAACGGCGATAAGTTTTGGGAGTAAAAATAGGCAAAGCGTAGTATAGGAGGTAAGTTGAGAAAACATGTAAAGTTTAGGGGGGAATTATTAAGCCAAAATAAAAAGAAAAGATAAGGTTGCAGAGGACGGCGCGAAGGTAAAAATTTGGAGAAAACTTTTAATTGATATACTTTTAAGAGTATATTTTTTTTAGAACTTTCATATGAAATTTAAGTCTCATAATCTATAAGATTGTAGTTCCTTTCTAAATAAACTTTAATTATACCTACAGTTATGAATACAACGAGGTATACCCAAAAGCCTATGCAGATGATAGAGAAATTAGAGTTCTATCATCTATGTTGGAAAACTAAGGATCTTTAACATGATACATTAATCTTCCTTACTCATACATTAAATGTAAAAAAAAAAAAACCATTACTTTAGGTTATGTACATACACATAACACAATCAATTCTGGATTTTATGTGGTCACGAAGACCATAAATTCCAACATTCTAACAAAGAAATACTAAGAGAGGGAGAGAGTTAGATGTGGATAGAGCATGTGGACAACTTCCCCCATAGCGGGTCTCTCATCTTTATCTTCCTGAACGCAACGAAGAGCTACATGGACCATACTTAGCATCTCAGCCTCATCATATATACCTTCCAGCTTGGGATCTATTATTTCATTCTTCCATGTTTGAGTCTCTACGGCTCTTCTTGCCATTTGGTCTCTCACCCATGTAACTAACGTTCTTCCATCATCACTCAGTTTGATTCCCACTGCAGGGCTTTTCCCTGTCACCAACTCCAATAACAATATCCCGTAGCTATACACATCAACCTTTGAGGTGATGGGAAGATTAAAGACCCACTCCGGTGCCATGTAACCTCTGGTTCCTCGGATCCTCGAGAATTTCGAGTACTTCACGTCGCCTCTATTTAGCAGCCAAGAGAGGCCGAAATCTGAAACTTTGGGCCGGTATTTGGAGTCTATCAGAATGTTTTGAGGCTTTATATCACAATGGAGAACCCATTCCAGACATTCTTCGTGTAAATACGCTAGGCCTCTTGCTGTTCCCAAAGCAATATCAAATCTTTTATCCCAATCAAGTGATTTTGAGGAGAGGTTTTCAGCCAAGGATCCATGTTCCATGTACTCGTACACCAACAGCCTATGCTTTCCCTCCGCACAATAGCCCCACATCTCTATCAAGTTCATGTGGTTAAGCTTCCCAAGGGTGTTTACTTCTGCCAGGAACTCGGCTTCCCCTTTGTTAGCATCAATGAGTCGCTTGATCGCTGCGACTCGACCGTCGGATAGTGTCGCTTTGTAAACGATTCCTCCCGCACCTCTTCCGACCTCTTCCGAGAACTTATTTGTTGCCTTTTTCAGCTCACCAAAGGTGAATTTTCTGAAGCCAGATGTAGCTAGAAGGTAGCCTGCATTTGGGCTTCTAATGAAGAAATTCCATACCAACAAAATGGAAATCAACTCCACTCCCCCGACTGCACAAGCCGTCCAAAGGCCAAATCTCAATGACTCTTTTTCATGCCTTGTGGTATATTTTCGTTGAAGCTGCTCCACTTGGTTGGAGCATTGTAACTCGGGATATTTAACAGTGTCAACGTAAGAAGAGACAGTAGCTTTGGGCAACTTCACGTAGAAATCGGCATTAAAGTTTGGCGGGCGATGCCCATTCAACAGTTGGGACTTGGGATAACAATATGTACCATCAGATTCATGGGCTTTGATAAACCTGAATTGAAAGCCTCTGCAATCGCACATCTGCAAGCAGATTTGCTTGCAATCCTCCAGGGTCACATTAGGATACATGGTGAAATCATAACCATAGAATTCAACATGGCGGAGCTTGAGGAAATCGAGCTGATCAGTTTGGTTACACGAAAGAGGAAACTCCGGTTCGCAACCGAGGGACCAGTCATTAGGCTTCCTCAGCTTATATCCTGGGCTGCAACTGCATTTCCTCCCAAAACTAGGACTATAAATGCATATGCTGTTTGGTCCACAACACCCATGAACCATGCAGGGTTGAGGGAAGGCTTGCCATGAAACAACCCAAGCTTTGCCGTCCTCTTTTAGACTATACAATCGAAGATTCCCATCAACATCCATCTTCAACATCCTCGGAATCTTCGAACCATAATCAGCTGACAAGAAAGTTAAATTATCGGTCGAGCTAAAATTACCCAAAGAGTCGAGAACAGCTAATTTGGTGTTGTTGTACGAGGATCTTCCAGCTTCCCATGTCAAAAGCCATGGACTTGGCCAGTAAACGCTTGAAAACTCAGGACCTTTGTACACAAGGGAAAGGACGTTATCTGTGTCGAAATAAAGCCGATAATAACCCGAAGAGTAGTTTCCTTGGCTTCTCGATGAGATAAGATTTGAATTCGCATTGAATGGTTGAAGAGGAAGCAGAGTATCCGTGGGTGAATAGTAGCTTTGCCACAATACAAGGCCTTCCGTGTCGCGCAAGACAAGGTTGCCACCATTTTCAAGCTTCAATTGAATAGGTGTAGCGGAGACAGTTGCCGTTTCCCAAACTATGATATGACCAGCATCTTCTAAAACAAGGTTACCCGATCTCAATAAACAAAGCTTCGAGGATCTGCCATTGACCGGTTGGTCCCGATTTGCCATCCAAACTATGGTGCAACTGTTCACACTGCAGGTCGGTTTGTTGAACCATATGGCAAAGGAATAAGCGTTCTGGCCAACAGGGTGGAAACCAGCACTGAAACTTCCATCAGGTGAAGTCAAAACATCAGCCGGAGCCTCCACCGATAGTGATGAGCCAGCCCGTAGACCATCAGAGAGTGAAGATGAAGGAGTCCATAATAAAACTGAAGAGAAAACAAGTAGAATCAATGGTGTAGGCGTAGCCATGGATTTTGTGAAAGATTTGAAGAGAGGGAAAGGCAGAGCAATTTGATTTTTGCTAGCTTCAGACTTGAAAGGAAAACTGGATTCTGCTATCTGGTTCGTCAACAGGGTTGCATAGGAAGAAATCTAGGTGACGTGATTAGCTTCGTCATTGAATTCCAATGAAAATAACATTTCTACCGGTGAATTCTCCGTTTTCTGGATTAATAAACTGATTCCCTCAATTTCATCTGTACAAGCCGACGCCTCAGGACAAATTTAGTCATTGACTATGGGGGAATTACGTAATTAATCAAGAAACAAAACCAAAATATTAGTAAAGATACAACCAATAAGTAGATAATATGTCGGGAGTTGTTCATTCTTAGCAATAGGAAATGGCAACTAAAGACGACGATGTTTTATTATTTTATTAATATCAATCATAAAAAATGATATCACGAGTGATTGAATATTATTTTATATATAAATCTATATTTTAAGAAATAATCAACTCAATAATTACCTTTGATGATCAGAAATTATTATTTTTAGACAAAATTAAAATAGCACCACTTTTTTAATAATTTTTTTTTTAAAAATGAGCATTAGCATTTTAGTTTTATTCATAAAGGAAGAAATCAAAACGAAAGTTTACAACTTAATTCAGACCAATTTCTAAAATAAAAATCAACGCCCTTAGATCATAAACAAGACCAAAAAAAAGGTAAAAAACTAATTCAAGGACTCGAAATAAAATAGGTACAAAACATCATCAAAGTTCGACGATGTAGGTACAAAATACCAATTATTGCATAATTGGGGTCCGTTGACAACATGTTTATTACTACGACTCAATCGCGAACAAGAGTAGTGACTAACTTGCATCTAGATCCAGTTCGAGGGTCTAAAGCAGGAAAATCAACAGGATAACCAAAAGAGTGTCATCTTGATGAGTCGTGGCGACGTTCAATCCACCCCTGAAGCAAAACAACAAGAAAAAAGTACCAATAGGCAGAAAAGCACGCCAAAAGCAAAAAAAAATACGTACTAAAAGGTAGAGAAAAATGTATTATAAAGACAGTTTTATTAAAAAAAGACTAAAATTAAAAGAACGAAACAAAAAAATAAAAGAAGTTAACCAACGGTCGATAATCAATTTTATAATTAATGTCATCGCCGAATTTACAATGTAGATGAAACGGCTAAATTAGAAAAAAGTTAATGCGGCTAGGGTTGGACGTTGCAGGGAACAGTTAATAGATTTTTTCTCTTTTAATACAATATTTATTTTTTTATTACAATAATACAATATTTATTTAAACTATCAAGATTTCAGTGTATATATAAATTGAAAGTTGACCTTAATTCTTTTAAATGTAGAAGTTCATATAGTGCAAAAGTTTCTAAATATTAATTTTGGAACGGAAAATTATTAGATGGGTTTAGACTACTACGTCATCAATGGTCTCATTTAATAATATTTTTTCATGTTATTTTTAAGGTGAATCTTTACTCTTTTCCTACATGTAAAAAAAAAATAAATAGTTATTTGAAAGTTAAAATAAATTAAATGAGCTTTATTGGTTGGAACTACGACGGGGTGAACTCATTCTATATGATAATTTTTGGTTTGGAACCGTTCAAGATTACTATACTGATTTTAGATAAGATGCATTTAATTCGTACATAGTCGGGTAAAATTGGGAAAATGTTGTTTTTATTTTTGAATTTTAAAGATAGTATTTAGGGAAATGATCCAAATTAAAATTGGAGTCGTCACCAACAAAATCTAATAATTATACAAATAGAAATTCTCTGCCCTATTTCGGTGGCCCTATTTATACACCTACACTAAAAATTAGGTTTAAGGTTTAGGGGTTAATGGTAGGGGCTGTGGTTAGGGTTTAGGGAATTTAGAGTAAGGTATATTTTTAGGGTATAGGGTTTAGCATTTAAAACTTAGGGTTGGGGCTTGAAATTTAATTTTTTAGTGTTGGAGCATAAAAAGGGCACCGAAAATGGGCAGAAGATTTTTATCCATAATTATACCACATTTGAAAACGGTGTAATCTTATTGGATTATGAAATATTTCATTTTGGTCTTGTAGTAAAATTATAGGGACCCAATTGAAAGAAAATTAAAATTATAGGGATAAAAATGAAAATTTTCAAAATACAGTGGAAGTAAAAGTATTGAATCATTATGAATAATGATACATTTTTGTACATAAAAATCAAATTTTTATCCTTACAGCTTAAAAAAATCGAAACCAATGAGTTGAAAGTTTTAATGAAAACTAAAAAAAATTCAAAATCGAAGGCCAAAACGAAATTTTTTGAGATGAAGACAACGACAAGAGAACTGTGTAGATCTCGAAAAGATACATGAATTCAAAATAATCACCTCAATAAGATACCCGAACATAAAATTATGGCATTTCAAAGTTTTAGACCTAACTTATAGTTGAAAAATCAACGAATATTAAACCAACCTTTCCAAAAAAATTCAATTTTCAGCCGTCTAAATTTAATTTTTTTTTTCATTTTAGTCCCAAATACATACATACATATATATATATATATATATATATATATATATATATATATATATATATATATATAAATTTGACGCAAAATCGTAGGCAGTTGTCCATGAGTCCTACCCCATCCATGGACGTTGTCCTCAGCTAGTGGCAACTCCCCTTTTTATTATAGAAAATGTTCATTCCCCTAAATAATTTTTCACATTAACTATTTTTCAAATAAAAAATGTTTTGGCTTAAGGGTGTAAAAAGCTCTTGAATTTTTGAAAAAAATAAATTAAATTTCTGAATTTTTTTACTCAATTAAGCCTTTGAACCAAGAAATTGAATCAATTAAGCCCTTTGACCAATTTAAACCATTAAATCTTAATAGTTTTTTTTGATCTGTTTGTTCAGTGTGTCATGTCATAGTGTTTCCACTTGACATTTTAAGATTTTTTATTTAAAATACTTTAAAAATTCTAAAAAAAATTATAATATATATATATATTAAAAAATTTGTAAATACAACATGATAAAACTTTAGCGTATCATGTGCGATCAATTTCTAAACAAAAAAACTATCGAGATTTAATGGTCAAAATTGGTCAGAAAACTTAGTTGATTCAATTTCTTAGTTCAAAGGCTTAGTTGAGTGTAAAAAGGGTTCATGGACTTAATTGATTTTTTTCCTCCAAAAGTTCATGGGCTTCTTACACCCTTAAGCCAAATATTTTTTAACCTTTTCACCTAATTTGGCACAGTTGCAAACAAAATTATTTATTATTCTTTTAAAATTAATTTTTGAGTAATTATTTCATACACTGGCGGTGGAAAATTTTGAAATTTTTTTCACAAGTGTAGTAATTTTAGGGTTTTTGGATTCAGTTTAAGGTCTAGAATTTAAGGATTTAGGTGTAAGCACTACAACAGAATAGGGTTTTAGCTGCGCTTTTTTAGACTTAAGAGGCGTTTTTTAGCGCCGCTAAAAATACTTGCGGCGCTAAGAGAAGCACCGGTAGAAGCAGCACCGCAACAACTAGCGGCATTTTGGTTTAAAAAATGCAGGGAAAGATTATGCTCTATAGTGACATTTGTATTTTCAAATGCCGGCAATACTGCTTCTTTAGCGGTGTTTTCTTTCCTAGACGTCGCGAAAGATTTTACTCTATAGCGGTGTTTTTGTTTCCAAACGCCGACACTCTTGTTTCTATAGCGTTTTTATTGTCAAAAGTTGACATTGTTATTTCTATAGTGGCATTTTTCAGACAAACGTTGCTACGCTTACTGCTTCTTCATACTATATTTTAAAGATGTAAACTACCCAAATTAACCTGCAATTAACCAAATAACAACAAATTTTTAAAAAAAATTTACAGAAAATAAGTAGAAGCAACAAAAACTCAAGTCTAGAACATTAAAATGAAATATATAATTAAACGTTAAATTTAAAAAGTAATTCAACATTGTTCATTTGAATTCACACATGAACAAACCTAAAATCAATTAAGATGACGGATTATTTGGTTGGTAAAATGACTCAGTGATAATGCAAATGAAGTGATCAGATCACCAACATGTTCAGTACTTAGTTCAGCAGAGTCCATTAGTGCTCAAAAAATACTTCAAATTTTACCAATTAAAGCCCTTATAAAATTTACCAAGAGATAATAACAGATTTAAAATCAAAATCCCTTACATTTTATCTACAAATACAGAACAGAAATCTATAATTCTATTTCAACATTTGATCAAATCTGAAGAATCAACATTAATAGATCGAATCCGACTAGTTTAACTTCATATTCTAATTCATTTAGCTTTAAATAAATAATTAATTATGAAAATAAATTAACTCAAATCAAGTATTTAACAATAAAAAACACATATTAACTTGTGCTGATAAAAAAATAAATGAAATAAAAATAAACACAATTTGGTCACCTAATTATGAAAACATACAAATCCATCCCTTAACTAATTGAGATATAACATTTTAGTTACTCACACGTGATATATCCTTTTTGTAATAAACATAATAACAAATCCAATCCTCAAGGTTTACAGATTTTGTACTTCATCATCTTGATCTTCATTCCTTTTTTTTCATAACCCCAACTTTCATAACCTACACCCGACACCAACTATGCCCATGAGACTTTTTCAATGTCAGTGTTAAGAGGTGATGAGTGAGATGTGGTTTACATTTGCCTATACCAATATGAGACTCTTTCTGGAGACACGTAAAACTGAAAAATACTGTGATTGCTCGAGTCGTCCCACCATAGTTAGCAAAAGAAATCTAATTCCCTACTTGCTTGATGGAATTTTTTTTCAATCAACAAAGCCAACTGATGAAATAACCAACTAACAAAGTGGTTAAAATCTCAATTTAAACTAACTTCTCAATTAAACATATTCTCTGCATCTTAATCTTCGTTTACAGTGAAGAACATATTCTAACTAATCCATTTATATCTAACAAAGGAACTTGAGAAAAAAAAGACTGACCTTGGTGCTTGCTTGTTGGTGTGACCGAGCGGCTGACAACGACGAGCACGAAGACAGGGAGAACGACGAGGAGGAGTATGGCGAGGAAGAGGATTTAGGAATTTTTCATGATTGATTTGGGGATGGTGAAAGTCTGAAACTGAGATATAATGTTAAATTAAAAAGTTGTGTTATCTATAACGGCGTTTATTAAACAAACGCCACCATAGAACGACTAATTGTGGCATTTAATAATAAACGCCACTAAAAATCAAAATCTTTTGCGGCGTTTTAGCAGTAAACGCCACCAATATTTCGAACCTATTGCAGGGTTTTGTTTCCAAACGCTACAATTTCCTATTTATTTGCGGCGTTTTTTCTATCAAACGCCGCTAAAGTTCTCATTTTGTGGCGTTTTTGCAACAAACGACGCGATAAGTTTACCTATAGTAGTGTTTGCTCCCAAATTGTCACGAAAAGCGCCGCTATATATTATATCTGGTGTAGTGAGGGGTTTAGAATTTAAGGGTTGTAGTTATAATTTAGAGTTTATGGTTATAATTTAAGGTCTATTGTATAAAATCTAAATCCCTAATCATATTACCCTAAGCCCAAAATTCTAACCATAACCCATAAATTCTAAACAATAAACCTAACCCTCTAAATTGTAAACAAAATCCCTAAACCTAAAATTAAATATAAATATTAATTTTAAATATTTTGTTACTTTTCAATTTTCAATATGCAACGGTACAGTAACAACTGCAATTATGGACATGGTTCCCGCCCCTTGAAAATTTGCATACGCTGTTTGAACCGTGTTAATACTTACCAACCTCTATCACGCGAACACCCAATCAATAGATCACATGCGAACGTACTAGCATGCCATAACTTTGCAAACAACCAACTATGACTCATCGCGAACTCGACATATGAACATAACCTAAGACCACGTGTCGATGTACATGATCCACACTAACACCCGAATCACGACAACTAATCCCACTAAAATACTTGTCCTCCTCGATTGACACGTGTCTGCACCCTTTCTAATCTCTTATAAGAGACCATTCACCTCTAAAATAGGAGGCGACTCTACACAACTTATGTCCAAAGATCATCAAATCCTCCTCATCTCCACCAAAAAATTCTATACCACCGTCCGAACCATCGGGCTCCTCCACTAAAGAGTGTTGTACACTTTTGTGATTAACAAACCCCAAGTATTAAATACAAAATTAATTAATTAAAGTAAACCCCCAAGAATGAGAATCCTGCATGTGATCTTAAAATGGTATCCCTTATGGACTTTTGGTTAAGAGAATGTAATATTATCTAGTATATAATTGAGGATATTATATTATGCTATCTTATTTGATTTTTTTTTTTGGGGGGGGGGTCAAATTTAGAGGTGATGGAGCTAAATGAGGCGAAGTTTCGCGTAATTGAAATGCTAGTTGATTCGTCTTGGTGTTCAGCTCCGTCGATTGTCATTGAGTCGGATTCAACAGTGATTGTGTCATTGGTGTTACACATTGATCGGAGGTCGTGGCTTTTTTGACGATGTTTTCGGCAAACGATGAGGCATGTCAGAGTCTATTGTGTGTTTACTTTCATAATATCTTACGAGAAGCAAATGGGATAACCGATGCATTGGTCAAGGGAGGTGTTGAGCGCACCTCGTGGTCTCGTATGATGGAGTAGCTATATGAGTATTGGTTTGGTACTCTGGTGCTATGACGGTGTTGTTGGGGAGCTGTTTTGTTTTGTGTTGGATCACTACGGGAGGTGGTGGTGCTAGGGTATTTTAGTAGGTGGTTGCTTTACGGTTATGAGGGAGGGGATTTTGGTCTGTCTTTCAATTCATGTACGGTTGTAGAGGTGTTGGTTGGCTTTTGTTTCGTTTCTTTATCAGTGTGTTGTACTATTTTCTTCTATTTAAGTTTAGGGAAATTTTTCGTATCCAATGAAAGCATACTTGATCAAAAAGAAATTCAGATTTCATTAAAAAACAAACTTGTTACAGAAGCTTACAGAGCTCAGCAGGAGGGGAAACATTCCATAAATGGGGGACATGCACCCTTGCAGGTTGCCAAAGAATATGCAGCATCGCTTAACGAAAGGAAAAAGAGAATTAATCAAGTGTAATAGTCGAAAGGATGATGTCCTTTTCAATAGATGCCTGTTGGAGTTTGTTATTAAAGCTGTTGGGCTCGTTTTGTATTTTGTTAAAGTTGTTAGTTTGTTTGTTAAGCCCGGTTGCTTATTAACAAATTGGTTAATTAATAATCAAGGTTGTTAGAGCTTGGGCTATATAAATGAAAGGGTGACCCAACCTTGGTTTTATTATTGGATTTGGCCTACATTCTGAAATGGCATAATATCTGAACTAAAATAATCAACTATTATTTTCTTTTCTTTTCCGTGTCTCTTCTTCTTTATTTCTGTTTGTTCGATTAGGATTTTTTTCCCTTTTTTATTTCTTTCTTGTTCTAAATTCAATATGGTATCATTCGCTGGGCAACAACTATTGAGCCTCAAAGAAATAATCCAACATCAAATTCAAGCTCTAGAGCAAAATTTTTAAATTCTTTGTAAAACCCCAATTTTAGTTCATTGTAATTTTTATCTTTTTGATTCAAATTGGTTGAGTGCTTGTAAATTGGGCAACATTTGTATTGTGAGATACTTTTCTTTTGCCTTAATCTTCTTTGTAACCTTGTGAGAGGGTTTGGTCAATTTTGGGTAGAAAAGTGATCACTTTTGTAAAAGTTTTCTCCTAAGCCTAAAAAAGGGGGAAGATCAACTAGTGGAGTTGTTGAAAAATCCTTAGGGGAGCTAAGGTGGTGAATGTGGAGTTCATTTGGAACTTGAACCACTATAAGTGCCTAGTCTTGAATTTTTATTTTACCACTTCACTACCAAACCTTTTAAAAATCCAATTCACCCCCTCTTGGTTTAAATCGATTCAACGATCCACTCAACAAATAGGTTACCTTCAATTAAAGCGTTTTCAATTAAAGCGTTTTTTAACGTCGTTTAGCTCGAGGACCTGGTCATAAATAAAAAAAATTATATCAGTAATTTTGTCGAAGTCTCCGGTAACGTCGCCAATTTGACAAGTGTTGTAAATTATCAAATAAATTATCTTTAATCTCTAAATAAATAATAAAATAGTGTAGTAAAGAGAAGAAGGGTCGATCAACAGGGACTTTGAAAATTCTGATGTAAAAAGTTTTGTTTATGACTTTGCTGAAAAATAAAGAGAAATAGTGGGTTTTGATTAAGAAAATTAAATAAAGTGAACTTGAAAACAAATGTAGAAAAATAACGAAAGTGATTTTTTAGAAGAAAATTGATAAAATAGAATAGTCTCAAGCTTTGCTTTGACTCATTCTCAATCGATTATCGAATAAAATTTTACTTCGGATAAATGTCGGTTACAGTCTATAACGCCCAACTCTTGTAACTTGTTTTTCTCTCCGGTAAATTGATAATTCAAAATGAATTTATAAAATTTTGTTTTCTAGCTAGACTAACCACGACTAACGTCGTTAGGATAAAACAATTTAAAATCTAGAAAAAAAACTCGACTCGGACTATGTTGTCTCAACGAGAATCAAATCTGATCTCAATTTCTCTTAGCGGACTGCCGCTAAGTGTGCTCACAAGAAGTCGAATGTGCTACAAGCCGATCATTCCTCCCAACTGTAAATCGAAACAACATTTAAATCAACGAGACCTTTTTGAATTTGAAAGCGTAAAGATTTTAAAAAGGAAAGGCTGATTGCCAATTCAAGTTTGCAGAAAATTAAAAAATATACTCGAAGATATAAAGTGTTTTTCAATTCTCACAATCGGAATTGAGTCATAAAAAACTGAAGCTAAACAAGAAAACTTTATAAAAGTGAAATTTTTTAGAAGTAAATAAAAGCTAAGTGTGTTCTTTTAAGCTTCACCCTAACGGGGTATTTATAGCTTTAGAAAACCCTAAAATGCCTAAAGATAATTTAAAAATATTCAAAATAGCAAGGTGATAATTTCGAAATATTTGATTTCAAACTAAATCCTAGATAAATCTCGTCTGATTAACATTCTAAATTATGCTGACTGAGTCATCTTCTGGAAGTTGCTGCTGACTAGACTGTCAGATTCTGCCACGTCAGATCAAGTCATGCCCTAAGTCATGTCCATGTTTCCAACCACGATGTCATAAAATAAAATAATTGCAGAATGTGCTCTTTTAATGCTGTATTCTAGAATTCGAAGTCCTACACAGAAATGAATCAAAATAACTTAAATCAATAATATTAAATATCCAAAATAAAATAATTATCGAAAAAATATTAACAAAATAAAACACTTATCATATTTCATTGATCATTTGTTAAAAAATCATACCCAACATATTAGAAGAATCTCATCTTATAATTTTGAAAAACCATGTGTAAAAAGACCCGTTAATGTACTAAAGATTAAATGTTTGTTAGTTAACTAAGAATGGAATAACATACTAATTCTAATAAGGCAAAATAGGAGGTTTTGATGGCTGAAGCCCCGAATGGCGATTGAAGATGGTGAGGATTTGGTTTTATCAGAGATTGTATTAGAGGAAGAAGAAGATAAACAATTTTAGGGGTTAGATTGAATAAATATAGAACTTGACGTTTACTTATTTTTACTAAATTCATTTTTTTTAAAAGAGACACATGACACGGTCTAATTGGGCCATATTTTTTTTAAACAGACGTTAGAAAGAGGGGCCAATGAAAGTAACGATTTTTAGTTCAGAGGTCACAACGTCCAAAAAAATACTTTAGGGGTAGTTCGGTATTTTGCGTATACTTCAGAGGCCAAACGAGCCATTAAGCCTTTGAAATATTTCTTTGCTTTTTTTTGTCTAAGACTTTTTTGATTGAATAAATTTTAAAAAAATAATACATAGAGAAAAGAGAGAAAAAATCCACATCAGCATAGTTTTACCCTAATAATACTAAGCTTGTATTGATTCTAAATACTCGGTATAAGTCTGAAGAAAGGGTTTTTTTTTTAAACTTATGACCTAAAAAAAATAAACTTAATACTTAAAAAAAATGAAGAAAAAAAATAAGCAGCTTAACCAACATACTAAATTTTTTATATAAGTTTAGTATCATAATCATATTTAATATTTGATATATGAATAATATAACTTATAATGACGGGTCCAAAAGAATTGGCAAGTTATGTATTAAAGCTTTTAGCTTACACGTCAACATAACAGATGGTTTGTTTTCTCATTCTTCCCTGTGTCGTACTCGTAGGTTGTCTTGTTCAGATAAAAAGAGTACAGAAGTAGTATTAAACATGTAAAACAAGTTAGGTTAGCTCGGAGTCAAATCCACATGCCTCAACTTGATAGCTAAAAACATTGAATGCCTGAGCTTTCTTGAACCTATACATCTCAATCTCATTATTGATTCCAACCAGGCGGGAGAAAATGACAAAAATACCAACAATTTGGCCTATCACAACAACACATGCATCCCCGCTAGCAGTCACGCTGTTCAACTTGCTTGATTTTAATTTTTAACCCATTACCCTTAACCTCATAAAATCCAACACTCCTCACATTGTTTACTCGTCTCTTAAATGTTGCAATCTATTCACTTTGCCAAACAAACAAAACCCTGTCTATTTTCCATGGAATGCAGCCAAAAACCTAACAGAAAACCTGGAACTTGTTTTAAAACCCAAATGACAAATGGCAGATCAAATTATGCACTGTGGTTTTCTGCCTATTTCCCTACATCGATACACTCAACAACACTTTGAAAACGGGAATATTAAAGCTGATAAACAAAAATTTTATGGAACAATTTGATTCATTTCATAATTTAAACATTAGCACAGAGTAACAGATCTAGTTCAAAAAAAACCCAAGCTTTAAAAGTACAAAATTTCTAAAATTATAGAAATCAAGAAAAGAGAAATCCCAAGCCAAATATAAGAAATCAATACAAAACCCAAACTGGAAAAGAGAAATTAAGTGAATATATATATGATCCATTTATTATATAAAGCTATATAGCAATGGTAGTAAGTAATTAATTAGAATAATCTACCTGCCTCTATTATTCATCTTCTCATAGAACTGAATAGACAGAAGAGATAGACAAAGATTAACTTCATCTTTCCCCCATCGAGCAGGCGGCTTGGAATTAATAATCTTGGGCGGAGCCCAAGGCGAGGCCGAAGCGGCTTGCGGCTTGGAAAACGCCCGAAGGTAACGCGAGTGGAGCTGCCGGAAGCCGCCGAGAGGCAAAACAACAGATCTGAGCTGTTGAGTTCCACAGCCGATGTTAGCCCAGTGCCTAGTGCAGATCAGCTCCCAAAGCCGCTCGTCTTTGGCGGTTTGGCGCCACAGCCTGCTCACACACGAGGCCCTAGCTAAAGTCCTCGCATCGACGTGTTTGAAGACTTCGTACAAAAGATTTTCATCTAAATTCATCAACCCAGATTCTCCTTCTTCATCCTCTTCTTTAATTTTCTTCATTCTCTGGTCGGAGCCGGCTACCTGATAATCCGGGGCACTTCGTTTCATTGAAGAAACCTGAAGCTTTTGATTTTGGGTGTTTGCCATTCAATTTGAGAATCGGAAATAAGAAAGGAGAGAGGGCGTTGGGTGGGTGCGGGTAATAGGGATGATTTTGTTGGGCATCGAAGAAGACAAAGAGGATAAATGAATGTGGTGTTGGATAGAGGCATAAAGCTGTTTCACAAATTGAGTATTTTAGGGGAAAATATCCATATCCGATGCATTTGTTGTAAAAATAAAAAAGTTTTATGAGTAGTTTAACTTTAGGAGGGATTTAATTTAATATATATGATTTAGAGATTTAAGTGTATGGATTTAAAATTTACTATTTATTTGTTAGAATTTAGAGTTTAGAGATTAGAGTTTATATTTAGAATAATACAGTTAGTAATTTAAATTTTAACACTAACACTTAAATTCCAACAATAAAGTCTAAATTTTAGTAACACCCCCTAAATTCAAAATTCGTCCACTTATACCCCTAAATACTAAACCCTAAGCAAACTCTTTAAACCATAAAACTAATGCACTTGTAGAAGCTTCCGCAAACGCTTGTGAATGAAATAATTACCATTTGTTTAAAGGGTAAATTATAAATTTTAGCAATCAACTTTCATCTATTTTTATTTTGGTCCTTAAATTTTTAAAAAATAATTTTAACACTTACATTTTAAAGTATTCTTGTTTATTAGCATGAAAGTCGCATGTTGCTCATCTCATTTTTTTATAAATATTTTAAAAGCTTCCTTTCAAGTTATCTATTATAAACACGTTAATGCATTTGTTGCCTCCTATCAATATTGATTAGTACCCATTAATTCTTCCCCAGAGCAACAAGAGAAAATTAAGAGGCAACATTTTAACAAATATAACCAAACATTATTCAGGTGCCGCCACACTTGGTTATAACTGAAAGCATTCATGAACGTGAAAGCATCAAGCACTAGTCTCACGCCATGAAATTACTCATTTGATGATCTCAATGGTAGAAGGCCTCTCTTGGGAAAGGGAGCCTCCATTCAATAATGAACGAGAATGAAATAGATCGAAGAACAAGAAATTTAAGTGTTCAAGGCTAGACTCGAGGAGGTTGCAGTGTTTTCGGTTAAACAAATATCATATTCGTGTTCAGGATGTTAAAACGAGTTTGATGAGAAGTTTTAGGACTTATCGGCTACAATTGACAACGGTCAAAATCTGGGTAGGAGAGAAAATGTAAGAAAGATAAAACAAGAAGAATGAAGAAAAAAGAAAAGATAATGTAAAACGACATTATTTTGGACAAAATTTGACTTTTATAAAACGATATTATTTTGGTATCCTCTATCATGTTATAATGTTAATTTTAACGGTAGAGTTCACTCAAATAAGAGTATCTTAAAAGTTTAGTGATAAAATTATTTTTTTAATATTAATGACCAAAACAAGTTAAAAAAATTGGATGATGAATTTTATAATTTACCCTTACTTAAATTCTAAAAGTCTTGTCGATAATTTGGAAAACATTATTAAATAATTTAATCTTGAAAATTTAACTTAAACCAAGTATAGTTCCGCCCAGTATAAATGATTTTCAATACTTATAATTTTACTTATTGGTAAATTTGGCAAAAGCTGATGAACAAATTAATTAGGGAAATTTCGTTCCAACAAAGTCGTCATTTATTGAAATTTTTTAAAAATTTAAAAAAAGTCACCAGTAGTTGATACCGATTTCCCAATTCCGACGAGCTTTTATCGACAATGGGAAATAGTAGCAGGAGTTTGGAAAATGGGGGAAAATATGAGATAAGGGCTGGAACGAGAGACATTAAGTGTTTCCCTAAATTTCTCCAAGGTTTCTTGCCCGTTCATTGCAATTTTATTGCTTGGGATTTGAGGAGGAGAGTGCAGTCTGGTTCCAGCACCAAATCACGCCTCCCAATTAGTCCCGTGATGGGTGCTTTCACTTCAAAATCCCATTTCAAGCTTATAAAGCCCCATAAGTAATGGCTATTTTACTTCCTTCGACATGAACAAATTTTGGAGCACCCCACAGAAGGTTTCTGTCCATTCCTCCGGCAATAGATCAAGTACTTGATGACCATCTACCAGGAGGTCCCGGTGAACTGCCCCAGAGCAACTCCGTACTACAACAACACCTTGATCATAAACTTATGCACCAAAAAATGGATCTCAGCCTCCACGATGAATAAAGGAAGGAAGAACCATGGCTGTCCAACTTCTACCCCATCCCCACAATCGCTCAAAAAGTGTCCGTAAGGAACTTCAAACTCAAATTCACAATTCTTTCATGGCAACCCATGACACAACAAAAGCCTCCTCGTATCGCCTCGAACGATCGTGCATTCAACAAAGGGATCAACCACCAGACACAAACAATTTATTGCGACTCTCATCTAAACATGCTCAACATATGAAGCAACACTTCTATTCACCTTCTTCTAAGGCGATACTTTCAAAAACACGCGATCTCCAACCGCAAACTCAATATCCTCACGCTTTAAATCCGCGTAAGACTTTTGATGATCCGACGCTGCCTTCAACCGATCACAAACAAGCTTTACTTTCTCCGTCGTTCCCTTAAGCAAATCCGGCAAGGAAACCAACTTTTGCCCCACTTCCGCCCAACAAAGAGGCATCCTACACTTCCTACCATACAAGGCTTCATACGGAGCCATTTGTATACTCGCTTGAAAGCTATTATTATAAGGAAACTCCACCGAAGGCAACTGTTTCTCCTAAGAACCTTGGAAATCTATAACACAACACCTCTACATATCCTCAAGCACTTGGATAACTCGCTCAGACTGACCATCCAACTGAGGATGATACGAAGTACTGAAATTCAACCATGTACCCAAAGCTCGATGTAGACATTCCTAAAAACGCGCTGTAAACCCTGGATCTCTATTTGAAACTATAGACTTGGGCATTCCGTGTAAACGCACAATCTCAGCGATATACAAATTCGCCAACTGATCCAAAGTATACGTCGTATGCACATGCACAAAATGTGCACACTTCATAAACCGATCAACAATCAACCAAATGGAATCCTTCTTACTCGGTGTTAACGACAACCCAAAAACAAAATCTATGGTGATTCTCTCCCATTTGCATTATGGTATCCTCAACGGTTGCAACAACCCAGAAGGAAATTGATGTTTAGCCTTAACACGCTGACTCACCATGCACTTAGCAACAAAAATCAGTCACATCTTTCTTTAGATTAACCCAATAATACTCTTCTCTCAAGCCTTGATACATGTTAGTATACCGGGATGATGCATAGCAAAAGGACTACTATGCGCTTCGGTCAAAATGGTATGCCTCAACTCATCGTCATTAGGCACCACTATACGATCTTTGAAACATAACACCCTATCATCACTAAAATGAAAATTCGTCAGATTTCCATCCATGATATCCTTAACACGCGGCACCAATTCTTCATCATAAGGTTGCTTATCCTTTATTAACTGTGACAAAGATGGCTTTACTTGCAACTTAGCCAAAAGACCACCATCTTGCGTCACACTCAACTGTGCAAACATCGCTCTTAACTCTACCACAACCTTCCTACTCAAGGAATCCGCCATAACATTAGCCTTACCCAGGTGATACTCAATCATCAAATCTAATCCTTAAGCAACTCCAACCATCTACGTTGCCTAAGATTCAAATCCTTTTGTGTCATCAAATATTTCAAACTCTTGTGGTCTGTATACACAATACACTTCCACCATGAAGATAATGCCTCCAAACCTTTAAGGCAAACACAACTACGACAAGCTCAAGATCATGGGTAGGATAATTGCGCTCATGCACCTTCAATTGCATAGATGCATAAGCCACAACTTTTCCACCTTCCATCAACACACAACCCAAACCAACGAAGGACGCATCACTATAAACCACAAACTCTTCACCCGACTCAGGTTGAATCAAAATAGGAGTTTACATCAAAGCTTCTTTCAACTTCTCAAAATTTCGTTGCCTATCCTCTGACCACTCAAAGCGAACATTCTTTTGCAACAACTTAGTCAAAGGAGTAGCAATCCGCAAAAAACCATCCACAAACCTATGATTATAACCATCCAACCCAAGAAAACTACGAACTTCTGACACGGATTTAGGTGATTTCCATCCCATCACTACCTCAATCTTATGTGGATCAATCCGAATTCATTCGGCTAACACAACATGTCCGAGAAAAACAACTTCTCTAAGCTAAAACTCATATTTTCTCAACTTAGCGTACAACTGGTTATCCAACAAAACTTAAAGCACAATTTGTAAATGTCTATCACGATCCTCCTCGGTACGAGAGTACACAAGGATATCATCAATAAACACAACCACAAACTGATCCAAAAACTCATTGAACACCATATTCATCATATCCATGAATGCAAC
Organism: Hibiscus tridactylites; assembly: GCA_958450335.1. Classification (NCBI taxonomy): domain Eukaryota; kingdom Viridiplantae; phylum Streptophyta; class Magnoliopsida; order Malvales; family Malvaceae; genus Hibiscus; species Hibiscus tridactylites. Next base: position 33,466,110 of record OY288292.1, on the reverse strand, counting down.
GAGTATATTTGTCAAACCAAACGACATCACCAAGAACTCATAATGCCCATACCTCGTACGAAAAGTTGTCTTGGGCACATCCACATCCTTCACTTTCGACTGTTAATACCTTGACCTCAAATCAATCTTAAAAAACACCGCAACACCTCTAAACTGATCAAACAAATCATCAATCCTTGGCAAATGATACTTATTCTTAATCTTCAACTTGTTTAGTTGCTGATTGTCGACGTCGTTTTTGGTCCGGGCCGAAGTTGATTGGGCCTTCAAAGGCTCGTCGCGGATTGGAGTCGCCATCGGTCATTTTGGATTGGGTATGATCAAAAACCTGTAAAATTGGCATGCGTCTGAACCAGAGTCAAGTTGGGCTCGGGAGTCGGTTACGTGTGGGGAAGGTTAGAGCACCCCCACAACGCCCAAAATTGGTACCTAGAGGGGTTGTGTTGTCTAAAAGGCTTCAAGGATAAGGTTAATAGCACTATTATACACGATTAGAATAAATCGAATAAATTAAAAAAACTAAGCATGCTAAAAAAATGATATAAAAAAAAACAAATGGAAAATTAATATTTTGATTGAAGATCATAACCTTAAGTCAAATCATAATTTATCTCAAATTAAGTGAATTATTAATCGAACATATCTTAAGACCAAATCGCATTATTCGCAAAATTTTAAGTCCAATTTATAATTAAACTCAATTTTAAATCCAATTAAAAAAATTAATCGTCCACTTTAAAAAAGGAAAGAAAAAAAATAACCAGGACAACCTAAGTGAATTATTCATTCTTTAATCATCTAATTAATTATGAGAATTAAGGACCTAATTAAAAGAATTTAAATATTGAAGTTCATAAAAAAAGAAACTAACTAAACCTAAAATATAAAGAGCCTAAAGTAAATGAGGGACCTAGGGCATAATTATCCCCTAAATTCACAAAAGTGAAATCATCAACCCACCTATGCGTGATTCAGCTTCCAAAAATGTGAGTTTCCAATGCGTGAGCTGTCAGGATTTTAAATTATTTAATTAAAAGTGAAATCACTTTGAATAGGCTTTATTCGGTTTCCCGTGCATTGTGAGCTGTCGTTATTAATGGGGTTTTAATTTTTTTCATTGCCCTAACAATATATGAGAACCATTTACTTTTATCTCTGTTTCTATTCTCTCTCGACCCACACCGCCGCCGTCGCCGGTGTAGCTCCGACGACGGTGAATATATAAAAATAATACCTTTTTTTATCTATTCTTTCCCTGAACTCAAATCCGGTATTAATTTTCCCAAAAAAATGAATATATTCAAATAGATCTGAATTTTTGTTTTACCTCTCGATTTCGAAATCCCACCGTTGGATTGCGTTGATTCTCGAATATGTTGGTCTACTACTGTCTGCGAACCTTTTCACCGTTCGGATTTCTCAACCACTGCTTCTTGCGCCGGCAATCGAAGGTAGATGGTTCTATCTCTTTTCCCGATTTTATTCGAACTGCTTTTCTTTGTTTCGACTGAGTACTTATCTCCCGTTCTCCTCTTTTTTTTGTTTGGTGTACTCGGTATTTATAAGGGAATATGAACAGTTCCCTAAGTCGTTTACAAGTCCGATGAATCCGGGGTCCCGTGGCGTACGGCGCAAAGAGCGGACCGTTGGGTGAGTGACGTGTAAGGCTGCCAAGAACATTCCCGAAGAAGTAGAGATGGCGGCAGTGCAGTAGATTTTCATTAGATTAGGGTTTCTTCGTTTTTTTTGTTTTTTTATTTTTTTGGGCTTTTGTATCTTTTATTATTATTTTGACATCTATTGGGTTTAGACTCAGGATGTAGCCCAATCACAAAATTGATGCGTATACTGATAATCAATGCACATTCGAATCGTTCCATCCTTCTTTTTAACAAACAACACCAACGCACCCCAAGGCGAAACACTAGGCCTAATAAACCCTCGATCAAGCAACTCATGAAGTTGCATCTTTAACTCCTTCAAATCTTTTAGAGTCATACGATAAGGGGCAATAGACACTGAACTTGTATTTTCATACAACTCAAAGCCAAACTCAACCTCTCTAATCGGCGGCAAAACAGTCAATTCCTCTGGAAACTGACATACCGTAACGTATGTCCTGAACACGCATTTCCTTCGATCCTGGATTCATAACGTAGGCCAAGAAAGCCTCACAATGTAACCCCCTCGTCCCGGTCTGGACGACTGACCGGTCCGAGTAGGCTACACGGGGAAAACCGAAGTGAAACCCGCTAAGGCTCCCCTTCGGTTAGCAACCCTAGAAATTTTCTTTAATTATTATCTTGTCTAAATGGATTAAATTAAACCTATGTGAAAAGAAAACAACGGAAGCAACAAGCGAGGCGATCAACCCAAACAACATACCAAAAGCAGCCCATTTTTAACTTAAACTACAAGCCGTTTCGAAACACCCAAGGAGTGTATCAAAACGCCTTGACTAGGTCAACTGGCCGAAGTCAACACGAGGAGACCGTATCGAAACGCTGGTCAACCGTTTCGAAACGATCTCAGCGGTCAACTTCTCGTGGTCAACGATACGAAGATCATTCCGAAACGCCAAGACCCGTTTCGATACTTCAATTTATCATCAAAATCTCATATTTCCAGTGGCAAAAACGTATCGAAACGACCCCCTTGCGTACCGAAACGCTTGGCCTGAAACAAGAGACCGTATCGAAACGGGACCAACCGTTTTGATACACCTGCTACGAACAGACAAGTTTTAGCTGGTTTATGGCTCAAGGGTGCCCTAAACACCAACTAAAACCTTCCACAACCTAACATGCAACACTCTAAGGCAAAACCAAACACAACAAGCATGCTTAGCACACTTCATACATAGAAAAACCATACATAGATAGGGAGCATCAATCAACAAGATAAGCATTTAGATAGGAACTTGCATACAAGCATGCATATCAAAACCATTTATCCATAGGAAACATACATTCACTTAAGCAATGCATACCCAAGACTTACATGCCTTCAAACATAAAAACTTAAGCATCTCATAAACACATGGCTTACAACTCTAACACCAAAGCATAGGCATCTCAAAGAACATGGTTTATAATTCCATCAACACAAAGCATTAGCAACATAAAGCCTACACAAAGGAGTCTAGATACACGCTCCTAAAACACATATCATTTCCCATTGCTAAACTACTACATTATTTAATAAACCATACTTGAGCAAAATACCACACGCTTGGACGCCCTTTTCTTGCTCCTTACTAACTCCAAGCTAATGATATGTATTGTCGGAAAAAGGAGAGCGTAAGCATAAAGCTTAGTGAGCGGAGCTCAAAAACATAACAACGACAATGCAGGGTTCAAAGCTTTCTTTAAAAATAAAGTCAACACATACAATCCATCCAACGGCATAATCCTCTTACTAACATACAAGTTCAACCACAAGTCAACAATATAGATATTTATCATGGCATCACACTACATGGTATGCATAAATGCATAATCCTAGATTTAAAGCAAAACCATTAAGAGGGAAATGTTATAGTGAGACACAAACATGAACAATACATGGTATGCACAAGCATAACCAAAACACACACGGTGGGACCATACATCACCGTTCGACTAGTAGTTTTCCGATGAGACCACCCATCACCGTACTCTCCTACTAGTCACTACTGGTGGGACCACACATCACCGTAATCTTAAACTAGTCACTACCGGTGGAACCACACATCATCGTAGTAACGACAACCATCACGTGAGGTTCGACACCAACCATGCAACACGATATACAAATCACCATCATGCGACATGAACACACTATATAATGCACGACCAAAACAACTTGTAACAAAATCCACAATTATGCACAAACTTACTACTTACAATCTTACCAACCACAATTTGTCTTACTTACCATATCCGTGCACAATCTACACCAACTTACATATATCTTACAAGGCATATCAACAACACCATTGATTTCATCATGCATGATAACCAACATAATAACAAACAACATGCTTCCTTCCAAAGTATTGGAATTTCATGCATAACAAATTATCACCACAAGTAATGAAAAACAAACGGTAAAAAAGGGGAATTTAAAGAGGCGATACACATCAACTTACTCTGGAGTTTAGATTGACCTTTCAAGCTCAATCCAAACTCTTTCAAAACCATCTTTGAACCGAAACGTTGCTAAAAAAACATTTCCACTCACTGACTATTCCAAGCTCAACCACACAAGCCGATCAAGCTCCCAACGGTTCCGGATTCGTTCCCGAGGCTTCACCAACACAAATCCTTGCTTATAATCATTCCAACACAATCAAATAACCTCAAATCAGTTCACAAATCAATGTAGCAAACCCGAAACACAAACCAAGCACAAAACACAAGATTTCAAGCTAAAGACAACCTCAAAACCTTCATTCCCGAGCAGCCATGAAGCACAGTCCAAAACCATTGATTCAAACACTTATAACACTCCCAAAAGCTTCCAAAACAACCCTTATACATAGCCTAACCTTCAGCCAACAAATTCTCACACAAAACACCCCAAAACTCAACATTTCAACTCTCTAAAACCTCCCTAAAACCCAATTTCGGAAAACAACATAAAACCATGTAAAAATTGAATATGTTGGACCTTATAGATAGTAAACAACTTATATAACATTAATAAATCAAAAGCTTAAGTTAAATATAATAAAGTTCGCATTTTAACCCAAACTTTCAAAACTCCAAAATACAAAAACCATTAGCTTTATGAAAAATAATGGTACAAGCTTGTAGAGGAAAGAGAGGACAAGTCGAATATGGGATTACCTTTGAAAAATCACTAAAGATGAGGGATAATGGTGATGGAATAGTAGACTTGGGGAAAAGGGGGTTTTTTGTCGTGGGATTTGGAAAGGAATAAGGAAGAAGATGGTGAAAAGCTCTTTTTTAAAGATAAAATGGGTTTTTAATTTCACAAGCCCATTTATTTACAAGTATGCCATTAATGAGATAGCTATCTCAAATATCTAAAATCCATGGAATTGGGCTTTAAATCAAAACAAGTCCAACATAAAATCATTTGTTTTGAAAACTCGAGGCCCAAAATAATATTTTATTATTTTAATTCACCTGACCCCCAAACCCGGGTGTTACACACAACCTGATTCCATCAAACGACTCACTTCTAGAGCTGAAACAGTATTGAACAAGAATTTAACATTCTCACCCACGATTACCACTTCGTAATCACCAGCATGTTTCAAGGTAACTCGCTTGGTTTCAAAATCAACCACAGCCCTATGTTCAGTCAACTAGTCCATACCAAGAATTACATCAAAACCTTGAAATGTCAACTCCATTAAATAAACCGCAAACACATGACCTTTGCCAGTCAAAGGACATCTCCTATACATCCTTCTTGTAACAACCGTTTCGCCAAAAGAACTAGTTATTTGCATTCCCACATTTAACACTTCAACTGACATATTGTTAACCTTGTAAAAAGTCTATTTTCATGTCTTTTTACTTAGAATATTGCTTCGTTTTAAGCTCATTTCATTGCATATAGTTGCACTTAGTTCATATAGTTGCATATGGTGTTGTTAGCTTGGTTGTTTTGATTAAATTATGAATTTGATGGTGCTTGAGAAAGGTTTGGTTTGGTGTTGTGATGTGCAGGTGAAGCAAGGACCAATGCTGAGAAATGAGAAAAATGTTGCGACATGTTTGGACGCATTTCTGGGTGCAGAAAAGACAAAAAGCGAAGATATTTTAAGAATCCCCACATGTGAACCCACTAGCCAGTTGTGCCACTCATGTGACCTAGTGATTATTCCCTAGGGCATAAAACCCTAAGAGCCCTCACTATATAAAGGACAAGACACCCACATTAAAAAGGGGGCTAGAAAGTTGCTTTTAAAGATAAGAGAGAGAGAGAGAAAGGAAGAGGCAACCACTCTTCTTCTCCTCCTCCTTCATTGCGTCCTCCATTGATGGAGCTCTAAAAGGAAGATCTTGCTAGCCTTTGAGAGAAGCAGCAAGCTTGAAGCAGTTCACGACAGTCTACGACAGCTTGGGAGTTTCCTTTACTCTTAGTTGCTTCTACGTTAGCATTTTCTATTCTGGAAATGAGTTGTTTGAAATGGATGATTATGGATGATATTTACCCAGCCATGAACTAATTTTAAGTGGCTTAGGTTTGTTTTGGATGATTTTGTTTTAGTTTTAATGGATGTTTTTAGCATTTTCCAATTTTAATATGCTTTGTCTACTGTTTTATTGCCCTAAGTTTGTAAGAGCTCTCGAGAGTTAGCCTTTACTTGGGTGTTAGATTAGCTTAATGGTCGAGAGAGTTAAGCTTAGATCCACATAGACAATGGGGTTGGATGCTGAGAGGCACAACTCTAACTCACCTTAGAGATAAGGATAGAGTTTCAATGACTAAAAGGAATAGTACTCAAACGATAAGTAGCTTGATAGGGTTCAAGCTGAGAGGTATTTCCGTTGCATTCTGACTGTCAAGTTTCTTGCTAGAGATAGTTTAGAAACACCTTATTAAACTCTGTCGAGCATAGTTTGAGCTGGAAAGTGTTAGACATACATTAGTACTAGGCATAGGATTTCTCAACAAGCCCAGCCTATCTTCCTATCTGAGAGTTTCCACACATGTGAGGACATTTGAAGTCTTATCATTTAGCTCCAGTTTTTATTTACAGTTTTTGCTATAGCATTTCTTTAAAACTGCTCATATCAACTCTTTCATTCAATATTCAGTTTGTGTATAGTGTGCTTAAACTTGACTTAATTTACCTCCAATCGATGTGGAGACGATACTCACTTATCACTTTATTACTTGTTCGACGTGTATACTTGCACTATTGGTGTATCATTTATAGTACCTCAAACGTGCAAACAAGTTTTTGGCGTCGTTGCCGGGGATTGACAATTGGTTATTTTAAGTTTAGTTTTTGCACCATTTTATTTCTTCTTTTTGTATATATTTATTTGCTATTTCTATTTGTCTTTTTCAAGTGTTATGCTGTTGCATGACCCGAGGAAGACCCGACAGACCCTTACTACCACTAATTCCAAAAATTGAACACCTTTTTCGTTAAAGAATATGTATACAAGAAGCTCCCAGAATCATGAATAGAGGACAAAACCGCGGAGGTTAACGAGGTGACGATCTGGGTGATCCTAATGTTGCGGCAAATCCTGGAGCTTTAGCTTACCCACATGCTATTAGAGACTATTTCACTCTTATCTTGGATGATCTCAACCCTGGGATTGTAGCTCCCGAGATTCAAGCAGCCCGCTTTGAACTCAAACCAGTGATGTTCATCATACTGAACTCGATTGCGCAATTTGGTGGCTCGCCTCATGGAGATGCAAGACAACACATTTGTGCATTCTTGGAGGTTTGTGATTCCTTTAAACAACAAGGTGTGCATGAAGATGTGTTGAAGATGAAGTTATTTCCTTATTCATTGCATGATCGAGCATGAGCTTGGTTAAGTGGAGTACATGTCGGTTCAATAAAGTCATCGATAGATCTATGCAAGAGCTTTTTGCTGCGGCATAATTCACCCCACATGAACACTCAAATAAGGATGGACATTGCTTCCTTTGGTCAAGCTGATGACGAGTTGATGTACGAGTGTTGGGATAGATGCAAGGGATTACTTCACAAATGTACAAATCATGGTTTTCACGATTGGACTAAAGTTGTTATGTTCTATAATGGTGTCAATTCTCCCATGAGGATGATGATAGATGCTTCAGCAATGGAACTTTGCTAGACAAATCACATGAAGAAGCATTCGATATCGTTGATAGGATAGCAAACAATAACTACCAATTTCATACTTCAAGACTTGGAACGGGGAAGAAGACTCATGGGACAAGTGAGCTTGATGTTAATGATTTTGTTGCAGCTCAATTGTCGGCCATTACTAATATGTTGAAGAAACTCCAACGTCCTAATGAGGTGAAGGAAGTGAGGTAGCAACTACTTGTGTTCGTTGTGATGGAAGTCACCATATGAGCGAGTGCCCCGAAAAACAATAGTCTATTAACTACGTGGGGAACTTCAATAGGAACAACCACAACGCCTATTCTAACACTTATAACCCAGGATGGCATGAACATCCTAATCTCTCTTGGAGGAATCAAGGAAGCAACAATTCCGGTAGCTCAAATCAGCAACAAAGTCTAATTGAACCCCCAAGTTTCCAGCAAAATATGCCATGGCAAAATGACAACAAGGGTTCATCATCTTCATCGAACAACAATTCTTTGGAGGTTACTTTCCAAGACTTTATGTCGACTACAAAGACTTTATTTCAAGACCATGATACGTCTATCGAGAGCCAAGGGGCACTGCTACAAAGTTATAGTTCGTCTTTGAGAGCTTTGGAAACTCAAGTGGGTCATATTGCTCAAGCATTACATGCATGCCCTTAGGGCAGTCTACCTAGTTATACTGAAGTCACTAAAACTCAAAGCAAGGAGAAATATAGTTCATTCAACTTAAGGAATGACACTCAGATCACCAAAGAAGCTAAGTTTGGGGGGAGACACTCGAAGAACCCAACCACGAGATTATGCATGAAGAATCTCAGTTGCAAGAGGACTCACCTTCAATGGAGAGCAAGGGTAAGGGTTCGATGAGGGAACCCAATGATGACAGGAAAACTGTTGCCGCAACAAAAGATAACCCCCACCAGTAGGAGTGGATGACCAAAAGGTAGCTATAAACGTCTTCAATACCCTCAAATATGTGGATGAACATGAGGAGTATCAATACATGGATGCTGCAGTAGAAGAGGAAGCTGCAGAATTTTGCTGCAACAACTTCCTAAAAGTTGAGGACTATATGAAGCTCAATGAAGATGACAATGAGAAGTTCGAGGAGCTTGAGGAGTTCCCAATGGAGGTGCAGCAATCTAGCTTGCTCATAGCTAGACCAGGTACACAATTTGAACCTTTAGATTTTTCTGAATTTACACCTCCAAAACTCTCACTTGATCATGCACCCACATTAGAATTAAAGCCTTTACCTTCATACCTTAAGCATGCTTATTTGGGTTCCAATGAGACTTTGCTTGTGATTAATGCTGGTAATCTTAAGCATGAGCAAGAGAGTAATTTGATTCATATTTTAGCTCAACATAAAAAGACTTTAGGTTGGACAATTAATGATTTTAAAGGCAATGAAAACCATGTAGTTGATCATCTTTCTAGGCTAGAAATTATCAAAGAACTAATGAATGAAATATAGATTAAGGAAGAATTTCCTAATGAGAAATTATTATTGGCTGCGGCAATTTCGTGGTATGCTGATATTGTCAATATTCTCGTTAGTGGTATTTTTCCTCCTGATTTGAATAGCCAGGGAAAGAACAAGTTCACGCACGATGTTCCTTACTGTCATTGGTATGACCCCTACCTCTTCAAAGAATGTACCAGCCAAATGATTAGAAGATGCGTCCCTAAAGAAGAGCAAAAATAGATCCTATTCCACTACCATTCATCTTCATGTGGAGAGCACTTTGGAAGAGAGAAGACTACTGTAAAGGTCCTACAATTTGAGTTCTATTATCCTACACTCTTCAAGGATACCCAAGATTTCTAAAATCTTGAGATAGATTCCAAGAGATGGTGAACATATATGGAAGACACAAAAAGCATATGCAAAATATATTGAAGGTGGAACTGTCATATGTGTGGGGTATTTTGGTCTATATTGGTGCTCCAATCGAACATGAAAAAAATTGCCACATCAATTTAGGATGTTTGAGAGTTTGCATCCCTTCAACCCTCTCTAAATTCAGTTATATGCAATTTTTGTTTTGTTTGTTTGTTTGTTTGTTTTGTTTGTTTTATTTCTTTATTGTTAGTTTTTTTCTTCTTTAGCATAACAACTCCCAAACATGTGAACATGAGTAAAGCCCTTGTGGACGCAGAACCTACTTAGGAAGAAGACCATTCACTGCTGGTACGGACAATGAGATGAATGATGATGTCTCTCCTACCACAATGCCACAAAAAATTACAACACCTCAACACTAAAGAAGAGGCACATCAAGCACATGGCGCACAAGACAACCCCACCACCATCAAAGTAGAGTTAGTCAAGGTACCTTGCATTGCATCTAGTTTAATTTTAGTTAATTTTCATGCATTGAGGACAATGCCCTCTTCAAGTTTGGGGGGAGGTAGTGTTCATAGTTAGTCATTTGAATTTGTAGTTATGAACAGTTTTTGCTATGGCATATTGTTTAGCTTAAAAATAGTTTTTATGAATAAATTGAGGATGTTCGATGATGAGCAATTTTTTCTTTTTTGAGATTGGTAGAACTGACTTTAGGACTTGATGCTTTATGATTAAACTTTCACACGGTTGCATGTTCTCTATGCTTAAGGGTGTTAGAAAATTTTTAAGAACTCTTGCATGCCTTAGTATGAATGATATTAATGAACTTGATTGATAAATTAAAGCAGTAAAGACTTTTGTTAAACTCCTTTGCGCTTATTGAATATGTTGGATTGTGAATAAATGCTTCATCATAACTGTAGAGGGACACTCTTCTGTGCATTGATTTACCTGGATACTGCATTTAAATAAATGGCAGCAATAGCATATGAGTAAAAGAAAGTTGTCACGGGATGGCTCTACCTACTAGCTCAGGGGTGAGAGGTTTGCTCCCTGCTCATCTAAAGTTAAGGACGATAGTTATTATGAACTGACACCCTTTGTAGCAGTACAAAAAAAAAAATCATTTGGAGTTATGAGAGTAAACTTGTTCTTAATTGATAAACAAAAACTTGGATGTTATAGAGTTCTTGCCTATTTTTTTTCCGCTAACTCTGTTAAGCATATAATACATGCAATTACGCACACACATACAAAGGATCTTGTCATAGGGAAAAGTTTTTAAAATCTCAAGTTTTTCTAGCATGTTAAAGCCTATATTTTCTGAGGACTAAAATTTTGCCATAGCACTATCTTGAATTAAACTTTGCCATAGTATTTCCCCCTATTTTTCTCTACTCATCGCTTGAGAACAAGTAATAGCTTAAGTTTGGGGGTGTGTTAACATTGTAAAAAGTATATTTTCAAGCCTTTTTTACTTAGAAAATTGCTTCGTTAATCTCATACCATTGCATATAGTTGCATTTAGTTCATATAGTTGCATATGGTGTTGTTAGCTTGGTTGTTTTGATTAAATTATGAATTTGATGCTGCTTGAGGAAGGTTTGGTTTGGTGTTATGATGTGTAGGTGAAACAAAGAAACAATGCTGGGAAATGAGAAAAATGTTGCAGCATGTTTGGACGCATTTCTGAGTGCAGAAAAGACAAAAAGAGAAGATATTTTGAGAACCCCCACATGTGAACCCACCAGCCAGTTGTGCCACTCATGTGACCTAGGGAATATTCCCTAGGGCAAAAAACCCTAAGAGCCCCCACTATATAAAGGACAAGACGCCCACATTAAAAGGGGGCTAGAAAGTTGCTTTTGAAGATAAGAGAGAGATAGAGAGAGAAAGAGGCGACCACTCTTCTTCTTCTTATTATTCTCCTTCATTGCGTCCTCTATTGATGGAGCTCTAAAGGGAAGATCTTGCTGGCCTTTGATAGAAGCAGCAAGCTTGAATCAGTTCACGGCACTCTACGACATCTTGGGAGTTTCTTTTACTCTTAGTTGCTTCTCCTTTAGCATTTTTTATTCTGTAAATGGGTTGTTTGAAATGGATGATTATGAATGATATTTACCCAGCCATGAACTAACTTTAAGTGGCTTGAGTTTGTTTTGGATGATGATGTTTTAGTTTTAATGGATGTTTTCAGCATATTCCAGTTTCCATATACTTTGTCTACTGTTTCATTGCCCTAAGTTTGTAAGAGCTCTCGAGAGTTAGCCTTTATTTGGGTGTTAGATTAGCTTAATGGTTGAGAGAGTTAAGCTTAGATCCACATAGACAATGGGTTTGGATGCTGAGAGGCTCAACTCTAACTCACCTTAGAGATAAGGATAGAGTTTCAATGACTAAAAGGAGTAGTACTAAAACGATAAGTAGCTTGCTAGGGTTCACGCTGAGAGGTATTGTCGTAGCATTCTGGCTGTCAGGTTTCTTGCTAGAGATAGTTTAGAAACACCTTAGTAAACTCCGTCGAGCATAGTTTGAGCTGGAAAGTGTTAGACATACATTAGTACTAGGCATAGGATTCTTGGATCATCGGTGCGCCCCATGGCGCAGCGAAAAAAAACACGACGATCTCACCAGCGATACATATACATTTAATCCGAATTCAGAAGGAAGAGATAAGTTTACTTACATTGAGTTCGTTGATAAACAGCACGAACAGAAACGTTTAACGATCTCACGAACGATACGAATCTTAGCCTCCACGAATAGGTCGTCTCAGCCTCTAATCAGTTCACCTGGTTGAAAAATTGTGAGCAATTTTCTTTTCCATAAAATGTTTTGAGAAAAATACGTTTCATAGGGTTAGACGGTTTCTAGACCATTAACCCCTTTTTATAGTATATTACCCTAACTGCATAGGGTTTTTAATTAATTCCAAACTATAATTAGTTTAATTATTTTAAATTCAAAAGTCTATGTATAATAAAATAATTTAGCATATATATCAAATACATATGTCTTAATATTAATTATACATGTTATATACGTACAACTAAATTGTACATATGTAACTTATTTATTAATTGCTCTTTCAACCCTAGGGTGTGACCCTGTAGGTTCCAGTAACATTAGTAGCAATTATTAGAACTATTCAAATATCACAAACAATGAGTGACATCTAGCAATGTATCATTGTCACCTAAATTACTGGAAGTAAAGATTCAACGTAACATCTTCGTGATCAACTATTCTAATGTATTATATCCCTTTGTCCTTTATATCTAGAATAGGCACAAGTCTTGGAATAGTCACACTTGTTTTGCCTATCTATTATTTCTTGACATCTAGAGTAGACAACAGACGAATAATATATGATATCTCATATCAACTTATCCGAGCATGGCCATGCATTTCTAGTCTTACTCAATCAAGTGGCCTGTGATATGTTTCCTATTATGTAGAAAGGACAAATCATATCTCGACCATTCATACCCCACTACACATATCATGATATGCTCAATGTCAGTCTTTATAGTGTAACCATTTACGATGCACGTTTAACTGCATCAAAGCACACAACAATATATGTTAAGATAATAATGATCTCAAGTCAAAGGATCATACATATAGTTATCATTATGAGCAATATCGTGACAATTACATAATAATCCAAGACATATTCTCATAGCGGGTTAATCCAATATGTTGTTATCCAACATCATATTCATGCTTTGATTTTGACATCACTATGTCAATGACAACACATTGTCATCAATCAACAACATGTTAGCTTTAAACGTATTATTATTATCCATGCCCATAATAATACTCAACTAAGGATCTTTTAATAATAATCACATTATTATATGGACATTATTGTCTTTTGTTAATTTGATGCACAAAAATATAACAGAAGAAAATAACGACAATGCCTTTATTTGATAAAATCGGTAAAGATAGTATGTCAATACAATCATCAATTGATTGGTCTTTGGGCATACTCTAACAATTTCTCAACAAGCCCAATCTATCTTCCTATCTGAGAGTTTTGACATGTGTGAGGACGTTTGAAGTCTTATCATTTAGCTCTAGTTTTTATTTACAGTTTTTGCTAAAGCATTTCTTTAAAACTGCTCATACCAACTCTTTCATTCAATATTCAGTTTGTGTTTGGTGTGCTTAAACTTGAATTAATTTACCTCCAATCCATATGGAGAAGATACTCACTCGTCACTTTATTACTTGTTCGACGTGTATACTTGCACTATTTGCATATCATTTATAGTACCTTAAACACGCAAACACATATCAAGAAAACATATGCATGTGTAGAACTAGAATCAATCAATGATAACAATGAAAAAGATTGCAAAGTAAATGTACTTGAAATCACATTGGTGTCATTTCGTCCCTCACGATGTGGGTACACCCTTGCAGGACCACCACCCTCAGGTTGCTGCCACCACATGAGCCAGAGTTCTCTGACCATCCTCTGTACGCTGAAAGTTACCATGACCGCGCCCACGACCTCTCTGTGTTGCAACAAGAGGTGCTCTAGCTTGACCACCACCAGCCAAAATTGGACAATCACGTCTCAAATGATCAGCCGATCCACAACTCTAACAAGAGTTAGTCACAACAGCAGTAGGAGCCTATCCCTCACGAGACAAATGCGGACAGTCTTGCCTCAAATGCTCACACAATTCGTACACCCAACAGGTGTTAAAAGCTGGTCTAGCCTGAGCACCTTGACCACGTGCTCCACGCCAGTACTACCTCCACCACGTCTCGCATCAGGACGATACTTCTTCTCGCGTTGCCTCTTATAGTGAACACCACCATTACTAGAGTTCGCAACTCTCTTACTAGAGCCAAAACCTCACACACGAGAAGATAAACCCAAGTTCTACTCAATATCCTTCGCCCGTGTAGCCAACACGTCGAAATTAGTATAGTTAGAGGCCAATATGTAGATCTTCACCTCTTGCACCAAACCATAACGGAAACGGTCACAACTCTTCCTATCACTCAGCACTAACTCAGGAGCATATTGGCTCAACCGAGCAAACTGTACCTCGTATTCAACCACAAACATGCTACCCTAAACCAAATACATGAACTCACATTTCTTATCATCTGAGTATCTAACCCCTCGATACTTCTTCTTAAAGACGGCTTGAAAATCTCCCAATCCACATCATTAGGCTTCATAGCCGCAGTTACATTCGTCCACCAACCAAAAGCATCACCTTGCAATAGGGAAACAACATATCCTAGCTTACGAGCATCATTGCATCCCATTTGTTCCAATATCAAGATCGTACTGGCCATCCAAGCCTCATATGCCTTGTAACGCCCCGGTTTTGGGCTTGGAAGTCTTGGACGTTGACCGGTTGGTCAAAGTGCTGTTCGAATCGTAAGAGGTTAAATTAGGAAAGCCTAGTTCGGGTTGCATTAAAAATATGGAAAAATGTTCTAAAATCCTCTTTTAATATAAGTAAGTGAACTGTGAAATCAATTTTGGAAAATGAGTTTCGGAAATGTGACATTTTGGCTAGTGACCAAAATGTAATTTTTGAAAGTTTGGTGGCTATTTTATAAAGGGTTGAAACTTTGAATCTTTAAGGAGCTATTTACCCAAAGGGAGTTTCTCCAGATTTTTCTAAGATATTTTAACACATAATTCTGATTTTTAAAGTAAACAAAAGGAGGGAAAATTCATTTTAGCCATTTTCTCATCTAACTTCCTATTTTCTTTCTCTCTTTTTCTCTCAACCCAAACACTCAATTTCCAGAGATCTAAATCTGATTTTCTCACCTAAAATCCTTCTTTCAACTCTCAATTGATTGCAAATCATTGTGTCTTCAAAACCTCTTCAATTGCTTCTAGTTTCATCAAGCTTTTCAATTCCAAAAAGAGGAGAAACTCAAGTTTGGAGGGGAGGCATCCTTGGATCCAAGAATTGTTGACCCGGAGGCTTGATTTGGTGCTTTGGCTTGAAGCAAAGTGGAAATCGGTGAGTGGATTTGTGAAAATGGTTTTCGGCTTTGAAACCAAGGTTTTGGGAGCTTAGTTTAAGTCTAAACAACTTTGCTAAGCTCAAGTGTAAGTTTTCGGATTACTCTCTTTAAGTGGTGGCCATGTTTTGGTGCAATGTAAAATGATGATTTTGCATGATTTGTTTACTGTTTTTGGAAGCATGTTTAAGCATGATAATTGCTGATGTTTTAGCATGATTTATGCTGATGTTTAAGCCATGTGTTGAAGGTGACTCTAGGTAAGAGTACCTTGTTTTTAATGCATTGTTAAATGATGATTTAATGCTTTGAAATGCATGATGAAATGGCTTGGTTTAATGCTTTAAAACAGTGGACTATGTGATGTATAAAGTGTGTATTGGCAAGTGATGGTTTGTAAAAGTGAAGGTCACTAAGGTGGTTAAAAGTCCTTGAGTGAGCCTTGTTACCTAAGATCATCAAGGTGTTTAAAAGTCCTTGGATGAATCTTGTTGCGGACACTAAGGTGGTTAAAAGTCCTTAGGTGCTCCTTTCCATGGTGTTTAAAAGTCCATGGGGCCAAGGTGTTTAAAAGTCCTTGGGGCCAAGGTGTTTAAAAGTCCTTGGGGAAATTCAAGCTACGGACACAAAGGTGGTTAAAAGTCCTTGTGTGGTCCTTTCATGGTGTTTAAAAGTCCATGGCCAAGGTGTTTAAAAGTCCTTGGGGCCAAGGTGTTTAAAAGTCCTTGGGGAAAGTTATTGAACTTGATTTCATAAATGAAATGTATCACTTGAGCCAATATGACATGTATAGTACAATGAGATGCATGAGATGCATGTTTTAATGTTTATGTTGAAGCATGAGATGCTTGTTTAAATGAAATGTGGAAGCATGATATTGCTTGATTTAAAGTATGTTTTGAGCATGTATAAAGGTTGTTTATAAGCAAGTTTTATAAATGGTTTTAATTGCATTATTGAATGGTTTTTAAAGAGCACTCCTCACTAAGCTTTGGCTTACGCTCTCTCGTTTTCTTGATTCAATAATGCAGAGCACTAGAGTACATTGAGGGCAGCAAGAGAAGGCAAGCAAACAAGTTCAAGTAAAGCTCAATGTATGGAAGGTTTTGTTAAACATTTAGCTTTTGTATGTTTTGGCAATGGGGGACCAATGTATATGTTTTGGGAGGTGTTTGAGACTCCCTATGGTTGTTAAATGTTGTTGTGGTTGCTGGATTTTGGATTGATTTCCTATTGCTTGCTTATGAAGGTATATTGGTTGAATGATAGCTTAAGTAGGAAGCATGCCTATAGAATTGGGGCTTTTTGCTTGTGATGTTATTTTGTTGAATTGATGATGCTCATATGTCCTAAATGTGTTTAATTGCATGCTGGTAAAGTTTGGTGATGTTTGGAGCATGTTTGAGTGGTCAATTGCATGATTTGGTTTGCTAATATGCTGAAATCTGAGCAGGCGTTTCGGAACAGTGTGTACCGTTTCGGAACGGGTGCCTGGAATGAACCCAGGGGTCCGAAACGGGGTGCACCGTTTCGAAACGAAATGCTCACTGCCAGACCCCCGTTGCGGAACCAGTATCGGAACGTCCCGCGTTTCGGAACAGGGTCAACCTGTTTCGAAACGGTCGACCGTTAGGGGGCTGACATGGTAGTTATATGTTTTGGTTTGTTTGCGTTTTGGTCCCGAATCTTGTTTGATCAATTGCATGAGCTGTGGATGTCCTTTTGAGCTGAAATTTCACAGAGAAGCATGAAACCTGATTAATTTTAAGATGGTAACTTTAATTTGGGTTAAGTCCCTTAATTTATCAGAATTTACAAATTGGTCCCTAAAGTTGTAATTTGTTCAATTGGGTCCCTGTTTGATCTCTGATGTTTGTGATCTTTTAGTATGTTGTTTGTATGATCACAATTAAGGTTAAAGTGCATCTAGATAAGATTAAAAAGAAAAAAAAGGGTCGTTAATCAAGGTTGACTTCCGGGTTGACTTTGGTTTTCCCCGTGTAATCTTCGTAGTTCGGGTCAACCGTCTAGACCGGGCTACGGGGGTTACATTTGGTGGTATCAAAACTGAGTTCTCGAGTAATTGGGAATGTGTGTATGCATGATTGAAGCATGGTTTGGTTTGTATGCTTGTTGAGTGAAAGCATGTTCAGTGATATGATATGATGATGTGTATGTGATGCATGTTGTGATGATGCATGATGAGGGTACCCATTGCCAAACAAAAGCTAAAGAGATGATGTTGTTTTTGAAAGAAATTGAGCTTGAATACTTGGAATTTGCTTACCTTGCTGGTCCTGACTAGTTTTATTTGTATTGTTATGCATGGTAAAGTATGGCACCACGTAGAGAGTTAAGGAGTAGCGCGAGAGCTACGACCCCGGAGGGGAATGTGAATGATGAGCACACGGGTAGTGCTGTGATACCTCCTCCTCCACCTGGTGGTGGTGGTGTGGAGAGGGAAAGAGCTGGAGCTGAGGCAGCTGGTGCTGGAGCTGCAGGACCTGAAGTTGGTCAGGGGCAAGCGATGCCTGACATGTCTGTGCTGGTACAAGCTATTGCGGGTGCTTTTCGAGCAGCAGTAGCTGGAGCTCAAGGAGCTGGGCATCAGGGAGATGCTGGAGCTAGATTACCCTTGGAACGTTTGCGCAGTCTTGGTGGGACTGAGTTTAGGGGTATGTCAGCTGAGAGGTCTGAAGCATGGCTGGAGAGTACCAAGCGTGTCTTGGGACAGATGAGGTGCACTGACGTGCAAAAGCTGGGATGTGTGGTGTCACTGCTGCAAGGTGATGCTTATACGTGGTGGACGACCACAATCTCTGGGATGGCTGATGCTGATGTTACTTGGACGTTCTTTCAGCATGCGTTCAAGAGGAGATATCTGGGAGTTAGATATCTGGACGAGAAGAAGCGTGAATTCATGTCTCTGACTCAAGGGAGCATGAGTGTGGCTGAGTATGAGGTACAGTTCGTACGTCTCAGTCAGTATGCACCAGAGCTGATACCTGATGAGCGCGAGAGGTGCGAAAGGTTCCGTTATGGCTTGGTGACGGAAGTTAAGACCTATATGTTGGCTGCTGAGTACAATGATTTCGATGTGTTGGTTAGTCGATCAAAGGACATTGAGATGAATCTGAGTTTGTCTGCTAAAGGTGCTGGAGCTAGTTCTGGGAAGAGAACTGCAGAGTATAGTTCCGGTGGACGGAACAAGAGGGGGCGTGATCAGAGGTTTCAGTCCTCGTCTAAGAGAGGTGGAGGTGCACCTGCTAGGGGTGGCAATGCTAGAGCTGACCCTAGTGCTTGTTGGATTTGTGGTTCCCGTGGTCACTTGAAGCGTGACTGTCCTCGTGGGGGGAGGGAGGTGCAAGCTCCTGTTGTGGCAGCTGGTTATGAGTGTTGGAACTGTGGTTCTGCTGACCATTTGAGGCGTGATTGTCCGAGGATGGCTGGTGGTCAAGAGCGTGCTCCTGTTGTTGCAGCACCGCAGAGAGGTCGTGGGCGCGGCCGTGGTAATTTCCAGAGGCGAGAGGAAGGTGGTCGCGGAGTAGCTCATGTTGTGGCTATTCAACCTGAGGGTGGTGGCCAAGCGAGGGTGTATGCTCAGCGCGAGGGAAGGAATGATGCTGATGTGATTGCAGGTACCTTTACTTTGCAATCCTTGTCATTGCTTTCTTTGATTGATTCTGGATCTACGCATTCATACATTCTTCGTGAGCATGCTGAGTTGCTTGGTTTACCTGTTGAGTCTTTGGATGTTGGTGTTAGAGTCACTAGTTCTTTTGGTGAAACTGTTGTGACTCGTAAGCTTTATAGAAGGTGTCCTTTGGTTGTTCAAGAGCATGTCTTTCATGTTGATCTTATGGAGTTGCCCTTTTATGGTTTTGATGTGATCCTTGGTATGGATTGGCTTGCTGAGCATCGTGCTGTTGTGGATTGTGAGAATAAGCGGGTTTCGCTTAAGCTTGCGGATGATTATGAAGTGGTGGTGGTTGGTGAGAATGTGAAATTTCTTGCCAATGTTGTTTCTACCTTGGAGGCGAGCAGGATGCTGAGGCAAGGTTGTGAAGCTTTTCTAGCTTTCATGATGAATCCTTGTTCGAAGGAGCTGAGGGTGCAGGATATCAGGGTTGTGAAGGAGTTTCCTGATGTTTTTCCTGAGGAGTTGCCTGGTTTACCTCCTAATCGCGAGGTGGAGTTTGGTATTGAGCTGTATGAGAATACCACTCCTGTGTCCATTACTCCCTATAGAATGGCACCTAAGGAGCTGAGAGAGCTGAAGACGCAGTTGCAAGAGTTGCTTGATCGTGGTTTCATCCGGCCGAGTGTTTCGCCTTGGGGTGCTCCTGTCTTGTTTGTGAAGAAGAAAGATGGCACGATGAGGATGTGCATTGATTACCGTCAGCTGAACAAGTTGACTATCAAGAATCGGTATCCTTTGCCGAGGATTGATGATCTCTTTGATCAATTTCGGGGAGCTGCTGTGTTCTCTAAGATTGACTTGAGGTCAGGGTATTATCAGTTGAAGGTGAAGGATGTGGATGTGCCTAAGACAGCTTTCAGGACAAGGTATGGGCATTATGAGTTCCTTGTGATGCCGTTTGGTCTGACAAATGCTCTTGCTGCTTTCATGGACATGATGAATCGTGTTTTTCATGAATGCCTGGACAAGTTCGTTGTGGTGTTCATTGATGATATCCTTGTGTACTCGCGTACTGAGGAAGAGCACGAAGAGCATTTGAGGATTGTGTTGCAAGCTTTGTTGGAGAATCAGCTTTATGCTAAGCTGAGCAAGTGTGAGTTCTGGCTTAGAGAGGTGGTTTTTCTTGGGCATGTGGTCTCAGCTGAGGGGATTCGTGTTGATCCTCAGAAGATTGAAGCGGTGATGAATTGGAAAGTTCCTAAGTCTGTTCAGGAGGTTCGTAGTTTCCTTGGTTTGGCAGGATACTACCGAAGGTTTGTGGATGGTTTTTCCAAGATTGCTGCTCCTTTGACGAAGTTGCTGCAGAAAGATGTTAAGTATGAGTGGACAGAAGCGAGACAACAAGCTTTTGAGAAGTTGAAGATGGCTTTGACTCAAGCTCCTATCTTGATTCAGCCTGAATCAGGGAAAGAGTTTGTAGTCTACAGTGATGCATCCTATGTTGGTTTGGGGTGTGTGCTGATGCAAGAGGGTAAGGTTGTGGCTTATGCGTCGCGGCAGTTGAAGGTGCATGAGCGCAATTATCCTACGCATGATATTGAGCTGGCTGCAATGGTTTTTGCTTTGAAGATCTGGAGGCATTATCTGTATGGTGAGAAGTGTACTGTGTACACGGATCACAAGAGTTTGAGGTATCTGATGTCTCAGAAGGAGTTGAATCTTAGGCAGCGGCGTTGGTTGGAGTTGCTCAAGGATTATGACCTGACGATAGAGTATCATCCTGGAAAGGCCAATGTTGTTGCGGATGCCTTGAGTAGAAAGGTAGCTGTTGAGTTGAGAGCTATGTTTGCTAGCTTGAGCTTATCGCAGGATGGTGGTCTTGTTGCTGAGTTGCAAGTGAAACCGTCGTTGGTTCAGTTGATCAAGGATAAGCAGTTGTTGGATGATTCTTTGGTGTCTCATGTTCAGGATATCGCGGAGGATAGACCTTCGGATTTCTGTTTTAATGAGGATGGAGTGTTGTGTTTTGGTAGTCGGATAGTAGTGCCTGCAGATGCTGAGTTGAGGCGTGCTATTCTGGCTGAAGGTCATAGCAGTCCTTTTGCTATGCATCCTGGTAGTACAAAGATGTATCGCGATCTTCGTGATGAGTACTATTGGGTAGGTCTGAAGAAGGATGTGGCAGAGTTCGTGAGCAAGTGTTTGGTGTGTCAGCGAGTCAAGGCTGAACATCAGGTTCCTTCTGGTTTGTTGCAACCGTTGAAAATCCCTGAATGGAAGTGGGAGAGGGTTACCATGGATTTTGTATCTGGTTTGCCTTTGTCTCCGTCGAAGAAGAATTCTGTTTGGGTGATTGTGGATCGCCTGACGAAGTGTGCGCATTTCTTGCCTGTGCATACTACGTTTTCTTTGGATAAGCTGGCAGAGCTGTACATTGCTGAGGTTGTGAGGTTGCATGGTGTGCCTAAGTCGATCGTGTCGGATAGGGATCCGAGGTTCACATCGCGTTTTTGGCAGTGTTTGCATCAAGCTCTGGGTACAAGGTTGCATTTCAGTACATCCTATCATCCTCAGTCGGATGGCCAGTCTGAGCGTGTTATTCAGATTTTGGAGGATATGTTGAGATGCTGTGTGATAGAGTTCCAAGGTTCTTGGGAGAAGCATCTGCCCTTGGTTGAGTTCGCTTACAACAACAGTTATCAGACGAGTATACAGATGGCACCTTATGAGGCTCTGTATGGGAGGAAGTGTAGGACTCCTCTGTGTTGGGCTGAAACTGGTCAAAAGTTGGTTTCGATGCCTGTTTTGTTGAAAGGGACTACCGAGAAAGTGAAGCTCATTTGTGAGCGGTTGAAGGCTGCTTCTGATCGGCAGAAGTCTTACGCGGATTTGAAGCGTAAGGAGATAGAATTTGCGGTGGGTGATCGCGTGTTCTTGAAGGTTTCGCCTTGGAAGAAGGTGATGAGGTTTGGTCGGAAGGGTAAGCTGAGCCCTAGATACATTGGACCGTATGAGGTTGTGGAGCGTGTGGGTCCTGTTGCGTATCGGTTAAGGTTACCTCAGGAGCTGGAGAAGATTCATGATGTGTTCCATGTTTCTATGCTCCGGAGGTATAGATCTGATCCTTCGCATGTGTTGCCTGTGGAGGAAGTGGAATTGAATCCGGATTTGACCTATGATGAGGAACCGGTGAAGGTTCTGGATTCAGATAGCAAGGTTCTTCGTGGCAAGACCATTGAGTTGGTGAAGGTGCTGTGGAAGCATCGAGGTGTTGAGGAAGCCACGTGGGAGCGGAAGGATGATATGCTGAAGCAGTTTCCTTATCTCTTTCCTTCAGGTAAATTTCGAGGACGAAATTTCTTAAGGGGGGGAGAGTTGTAACGCCCCGGTTTTGGGCTTGGAAGTCTTGGACGTTGACCGGTTGGTCAAAGTGCTGTTCGAATCGTAAGAGGTTAAATTAGGAAAGCCTAGTTCGGGTTGCATTAAAAATATGGAAAAATGTTCTAAAATCCTCTTTTAATATAAGTAAGTGAACTGTGAAATCAATTTTGGAAAATGAGTTTCGGAAATGTGACATTTTGGCTAGTGACCAAAATGTAATTTTTGAAAGTTTGGTGGCTATTTTATAAAGGGTTGAAACTTTGAATCTTTAAGGAGCTATTTACCCAAAGGGAGTTTCTCCAGATTTTTCTAAGATATTTTAACACATAATTCTGATTTTTAAAGTAAACAAAAGGAGGGAAAATTCATTTTAGCCATTTTCTCATCTAACTTCCTATTTTCTTTCTCTCTTTTTCTCTCAACCCAAACACTCAATTTCCAGAGATCTAAATCTGATTTTCTCACCTAAAATCCTTCTTTCAACTCTCAATTGATTGCAAATCATTGTGTCTTCAAAACCTCTTCAATTGCTTCTAGTTTCATCAAGCTTTTCAATTCCAAAAAGAGGAGAAACTCAAGTTTGGAGGGGAGGCATCCTTGGATCCAAGAATTGTTGACCCGGAGGCTTGATTTGGTGCTTTGGCTTGAAGCAAAGTGGAAATCGGTGAGTGGATTTGTGAAAATGGTTTTCGGCTTTGAAACCAAGGTTTTGGGAGCTTAGTTTAAGTCTAAACAACTTTGCTAAGCTCAAGTGTAAGTTTTCGGATTACTCTCTTTAAGTGGTGGCCATGTTTTGGTGCAATGTAAAATGATGATTTTGCATGATTTGTTTACTGTTTTTGGAAGCATGTTTAAGCATGATAATTGCTGATGTTTTAGCATGATTTATGCTGATGTTTAAGCCATGTGTTGAAGGTGACTCTAGGTAAGAGTACCTTGTTTTTAATGCATTGTTAAATGATGATTTAATGCTTTGAAATGCATGATGAAATGGCTTGGTTTAATGCTTTAAAACAGTGGACTATGTGATGTATAAAGTGTGTATTGGCAAGTGATGGTTTGTAAAAGTGAAGGTCACTAAGGTGGTTAAAAGTCCTTGAGTGAGCCTTGTTACCTAAGATCATCAAGGTGTTTAAAAGTCCTTGGATGAATCTTGTTGCGGACACTAAGGTGGTTAAAAGTCCTTAGGTGCTCCTTTCCATGGTGTTTAAAAGTCCATGGGGCCAAGGTGTTTAAAAGTCCTTGGGGAAATTCAAGCTACGGACACAAAGGTGGTTAAAAGTCCTTGTGTGGTCCTTTCATGGTGTTTAAAAGTCCATGGCCAAGGTGTTTAAAAGTCCTTGGGGCCAAGGTGTTTAAAAGTCCTTGGGGAAAGTTATTGAACTTGATTTCATAAATGAAATGTATCACTTGAGCCAATATGACATGTATAGTACAATGAGATGCATGAGATGCATGTTTTAATGTTTATGTTGAAGCATGAGATGCTTGTTTAAATGAAATGTGGAAGCATGATATTGCTTGATTTAAAGTATGTTTTGAGCATGTATAAAGGTTGTTTATAAGCAAGTTTTATAAATGGTTTTAATTGCATTATTGAATGGTTTTTAAAGAGCACTCCTCACTAAGCTTTGGCTTACGCTCTCTCGTTTTCTTGATTCAATAATGCAGAGCACTAGAGTACATTGAGGGCAGCAAGAGAAGGCAAGCAAACAAGTTCAAGTAAAGCTCAATGTATGGAAGGTTTTGTTAAACATTTAGCTTTTGTATGTTTTGGCAATGGGGGACCAATGTATATGTTTTGGGAGGTGTTTGAGACTCCCTATGGTTGTTAAATGTTGTTGTGGTTGCTGGATTTTGGATTGATTTCCTATTGCTTGCTTATGAAGGTATATTGGTTGAATGATAGCTTAAGTAGGAAGCATGCCTATAGAATTGGGGCTTTTTGCTTGTGATGTTATTTTGTTGAATTGATGATGCTCATATGTCCTAAATGTGTTTAATTGCATGCTGGTAAAGTTTGGTGATGTTTGGAGCATGTTTGAGTGGTCAATTGCATGATTTGGTTTGCTAATATGCTGAAATCTGAGCAGGCGTTTCGGAACAGTGTGTACCGTTTCGGAACGGGTGCCTAGAATGAACCCAGGGGTCCGAAACGGGGTGCACCGTTTCGAAACGAAATGCTCACTGCCAGACCCCCGTTGCGGAACCAGTATCGGAACGTCCCGCGTTTCGGAACAGGGTCAACCTGTTTCGAAACGGTCGACCGTTAGGGGGCTGACATGGTAGTTATATGTTTTGGTTTGTTTGCGTTTTGGTCCCGAATCTTGTTTGATCAATTGCATGAGCTGTGGATGTCCTTTTGAGCTGAAATTTCACAGAGAAGCATGAAACCTGATTAATTTTAAGATGGTAACTTTAATTTGGGTTAAGTCCCTTAATTTATCAGAATTTACAAATTGGTCCCTAAAGTTGTAATTTGTTCAATTGGGTCCCTGTTTGATCTCTGATGTTTGTGATCTTTTAGTATGTTGTTTGTATGATCACAATTAAGGTTAAAGTGCATCTAGATAAGATTAAAAAGAAAAAAAAGGGTCGTTAATCAAGGTTGACTTCCGGGTTGACTTTGGTTTTCCCCGTGTAATCTTCGTAGTTCGGGTCAACCGTCTAGACCGGGCTACGGGGGTTACATGCCTCGGGAGACAAACCACGATACTCAACACCGCCCAAACTGCGCAAATGCTCTAACATCAATCATGTTTGTCCAGCAACAGGCACATTCACTTGCACTCCAGCAACATAAGCCTAGAATGCTCCAGTCATCGCCTGAACCGAAGGCGTCAAATCACCCAACACTGGCCCAACTAGCACAAGGAGTACTTGTTCCACATTCTCAGGTTCATTAGGCAGAGGGGGTGGTAAACCTCCAGGAGGTATTTCATTCTCCTGATTTCCTTGCCCTCCGACAATAGAAATCATACCAGATCGTAACTCTCACCTTGTTCTCACCGTGCTAAAATATCTAAGGCATGATAATTTCAACAAAACAATCAGGCTAGCTTCAAGCAAGGATCCAAGACTTCCATTATAAATCAAAACATTTAAAACTATAGTAATAAGGCAATGGTTTCCCCAAAACAAACCCCACATGCCATGGTTTAAACAATAAATAACAACACAAATTAATCGTAACTTACCTCCAAATTATCGCAAAACATGACTCTGATACCAACAAATGTAACCCCCTTGATCCGGTCTAACCAATTTACTGTCTTGAGCGAGTTACACGAGGATTATCAAAGAAAACCTATGAATATTTCCCTCAATAACCGACCTTTTTTTTCTTTTTATCTTATCTAGATACTCTTATTAGCCCTAAGGTGTTCATGCGAACATCGGAAGAAGATACATCACAAATCCCTCAACAATACGATTTTAAATTGTATAACTACGATATTAGGGACCATTTTGTAAATATAGATAAATTCACGGACTTTCGATGAATTAATTTTACCAACCTTTATTTAATTAGGTTTCATGCTAGCACATCAAATTTTAGCTCAAAATGATCATCCAAACTCATCTAATAGCATTCGTAGTAATCAGGGACCAAAACGTAAGAAAATAGAACCTCAAAACACTTCATAACTACCAATAATGTCTAACCGTATTGGTACACGAGCAGGTGTATTCCAAAGGCTTAAACATGTACCGATACTCCCCTTACTGTACCGATACACTATGGAAATTTACCTTCGACCGTATTAGTACAGTAACCTGTATACCGAAACACTTAGCTTGATTATGCCTAGCCGTACCGATACAACCTTAGGCATATCGGTACATCTGGGCCTGAAATGCCACATTTTGCTGGTTTAACATGCATTTACCCAACTCTAATCACATAATCAAACATCCAACATATATGCAACATATCCTAGGATCAGTCCTCAGCCATAAACAATAGAATTAACATCAATAATATGATCATACTTCAAAAGGAAAATCTATAGGCATGCTTCATATATTTCAAGCCAAGCAAGATACCAAAAACCATAGCGAAGCATAAACCAAACATTATAGACCATTTACAAGTTCGAAACCATAAAACAAACTTGCTCAAACATGGAGTTTGACAAAACCTCTCCCAAAACAACAATGGAACCCCTATTGCCTTTATTACTAAAAGTCTAGTTTGAAACCATACTTTCAAAGAACGAAGCCCTTGGATCCTCCTTGCTTACTTGCTGCCTCCACTCTTTTAATTCTCTGCATTTATGGACAAAGAGAGATAAGCACACTAGGCTTAGTGAGGAATGCTTAAAACAAAACACCATCAATGCAATTTAAAACCAATTTCTTAAAACCATTGAAATCATCATTTCAAACCACTTGTAAAACATCATACCTTAAAAACTGTAACCCCTCGACCCTGTCTGGGCGAAAGACCGAACCGAACGGGTCACACGGCGAATACTGAAGTAAACCAGGAAGTTTACCTCAATAAACGACCCTAATTTTTTTATTTTATCTTTTCTAGATACTCTTATACACCCTATGTGATAACCTTCGCAGCAGAACAATTTGCAACTCGATCAGACAACAAATAGGGACTCAGTTGCATGTAATCACATTTTAGGGACCATTTTTTTAATTTTCCAAAATACATACACTTATTCACTTTTTAAGTTACCAAACTTTAATTAATCACATTACATGCATCTCTGTCAAATCGCAACTTAAAATAACAATTTAAGCTCATTTAATTTCATCCACAACATTTAGGGATCAAAACGTAAAGATTCAGAACTTCAGAAGATTCCACTAACCAACTTAACTGCAGGGTGTTTCGGTACAGGTTGCCCTGTTTCGAAACGCCTGTTTTGGAACACGATTGTTTGTTTCAGTATACCTTGCCGTTTCGATACTACCTAAAACTCGTTTTGGAACACAACCTTCCAATAGCCAAACGTACCGAAGCTCCCCTCCCTGTTTCAAAACCCCAAGGCCATTTCAGGCACCCTGTTTCGGTACATGCTCGAGTGTACTGAAACACCTGGGCATGTAATTCACTTTTTGCTAGTTTTTCATACTTTAATCCAATCTATAACAAATCCAACATGCATACAACATATATAAGCATCAATCCTAGGGGTGGCAATCGGGTGAGGAATAACAGAAAACCGTAAGGATTCGAACCGATGGGTATGGGAAATAACTGAATTCTTCACCCATGGGGATGGGGACGGGTGAAGTTTTATCACCGAAGCTCAAATAGGGATGGGGACGAGGATTGCTATATCCGAACTGTGGGGATAACCGAACCGTACCCGTATAAATCACCATGGGGATCCCTTAAAAATATCCGCATGAATCTCCAATATTTTACAAATTTGAATGGACATAAGGGTAATTTACTCATTTTCAACAAAATCTAATCTTCTATAACAAAAGTATGGTTGTGTGGAGTAAGTTTAAAAATTCTCTGTAAATTTCATAAAAGTAATTAAAAATGGGTCTATACATCGTTGTAAACATGATTCTGTCTAGTTTTGTTTAAAATACACAGTGATCGATTTCGATATGTATTTTAAAAAATATGAATATTTGAATGTTGAAAGGTCATCAAAATTTAGCAGCATATTCCTTAGAAAGAAGTTTTAACAGTGACTTTGAAAAATCACAAAAAATCTAAAAGATAAATAAGAAAGTGAGTCTTATATTTCTATAACCATACGGAAGTCTAGACTCGTTTAAAACAAACGGTTCTTGACTTTGAGTTATGTATTAGGAGTTACTAATTTTTGAGTGATCAAAGGTCAGAAGAAAAGACTGTAGGATGTTTCTACAAACAACGATGACAGTAACATAAAAAAATCATCATAAACCGAACAAGTAAAATTATAAGAGATAATTTATATGGTTGAAAAGATTATTGAATCTAGTTCTTCCTTTTACAACAAACGTATCATGATTTGAATATGTAAAGTACTAGTAACATATTTTCTTTTAAACGTAGTGCATGCCGAAATGTTTCAATAGTTAATATTTTAGTCATTGTAAAAAAATAATATTTTAGTCATTTATGTTTTTAGTTTTGGAGATTTAATGCTGAGTGTTTATTTTAATGTATTATTTTTTTTATTTTTTTGGGTACGGAGAATAACCGAAAACTGCGGGGATCCGTAAGGGATGGGTATGGGTCCTAAAAAATCCCCGAAACATTCAACGGGGATTCCCCAAAACCGTACCCGCAAGTGTTGGGGACGAAGTGGGTAATACAAAACCGTCCCGAACCGCCCCATTGCCACCCCTAATCAATCCTCAAACATCCATGACATATTCATCAACATAACATGAACATTTGCATCAAAGGTAAACTATAGGCATACAACCTATTTTCAAACCAAGCAAGATGCCAAAGTGCAAAACAAAGAATAAACCAAATACCAAGGGCCATTTACAAGTCTAAAAACAACAAACCAAACTTGCACAAAAGGGTGTTTACACAAAACTCCCAACAATTCAACAAATCTCCCATTGCCCTTATTACTTTAGTCTAAACCGAAACATACATTCTTAAGCGAAGTCTCTTGAAATCACTTGCTTCTTGCTGCCTCCAAAACCTCAATTATCTGCATTGATGGGCAAGTGAGGAGGCTTATAAGCAAAACACCATCAAAGCATTAAAACCATTATTCATGTCCATATTGAAATCTCGTCTCAATTTGCTAAACATCATTTGAAAACCATCATGCCCTTTTTTTAAAACCATGCACTTTCCTTAATCAAAATCAGCATGCTAAACGCCATACAACATGTATCATGAATCATCGACAAGTTCCAAACCATACTCAATTTAAGCCTTCCCATGTATAGCTTAAAGAGTAAAACATGCATAAACTACATTATGCAACAAAAACCATTCCACGATACAACATCAATTATATTGGCTTACAAGTGAACATTAAACAGGTTCACAACTCAAAACCTCATATTGAATACATGGATTACAACAAGTGTCAACTCGACACTTCAAGTCATCTTTACCGAAATTGGTACATTCACAACCAAAGGTACTCTATCAACCGGGTACAATTGCAACCCATAGGGACACCAACCCTATCATCGGTTAGATGCTTAACCTCTAACCAGAGACGAGACACCAACCTCATCGATCGTTAGGGTACTTGGACGGAGACACGAGACACCAACCCTTTGACATCCAAGGTGACTTTTTATAGTGCACTCAATCCTATAGCCGGCTAACTATATTCGATATCATTCATAAACCATTTCACAACATCACTTGCCAATATAATTCATATTTAATACATACCCCACTATTTTCACAATATCATCATCAAACCACATTACCAAGCATTAAATCATGCTTAAAATCACAAGTATAAGTCATATACCTCAAGGATCACTTACCATGTGCATCCTTCAACATTTCATCATTAAAAAATGTAACCACATTCATATAAAATGCTTTAATAGTAGGTAAAACCAATAATCCAAAACAGTGCGTAAATCATCACATAATAGCAGAATCGAGAGAGGAAATTCCTTTCACTTACTTCCAAACTTAGTTAAGCGTTTCAAGCTTACCAATAAGTTCCCAAATCACCTTTTAAAGCTTTCAAAATTGAAATTCACGTTCTCACTCATCGACATGCGCAAACTCGACTAGCCGATGCGAATCAAAGCAATCAAAGCTCACGAACCTTCACCGATTGGTACCGATACGTTCTCCCATGTTTATACCACACAAGAACAGAAGATTAATGCATCACAATGCATTAAAATCTCCAGCAAACAAACCCAAAAACACCAAAACGCCTATCCGAAACAACCGAAAACAGCTTCGATTACACTACAAACTCAACCCAGCTAAAACCTATCACTTTCATCCATTTCTAAACATTAATCAACATACAAAATCAACCTAATTACATCCTTATGCCTCCAGCAACACATATTTCACACTAACACCATAAAAACCCCAAATTTAACAATCTAACAATTATAGATCCAACTCATTTTGGGGTTACTATTATAAACCTTTATTTTAACATCATTTAAAATCCAAATCATGATTAAAATCAATATCAAATTAATCAAAATAATACCATTACAAAAATCTTGAGAAATCATCTTCCAAAGCTTGATTTAGCCATTTTCATCAATTAAATTATAAAGCCTTGTTATTAACCATAATTAGAGAGCCAAAGACGTGAGAATTTCAATAAAGAACCTTGATTAGAGGAGAGAAATGAAAGATCACCTCTAACACAAGCTTTTCCCCCTGATTTGCAATGATTTGGAAGAAATCCTTCAAGAAATCTTTAGCTAGTTGATGTAGAAATCCATAAGCATTATTTAGAAATCAAAAGTGGATGAAATGAGAAAAATCTCTGGAGATTTTAGTGATGAAAATGTAGTTTGGCTGATGGGAAAGGTGAGAAAAGTTTAGAAGAAAAGTAGTTACGTAAGAAAATGTTTAGCCTTTTAAAATCTTTTTTATCACTTCTCATTTAATAAATAAATTAATTAAATCATTTAAAACACAAAATTAAGGGAATAGCTGATAACACCTTGGTGTAATAGCTTCCTGAGGATTCTAAGGTTTGGCCCTCTTCAATTTAGTCATTAAAATATATTTTGCATTTTTTACAAATTAGTCACCATTTTCAAAATTCTTAGTCCCAAAGATCAAAGCCGAGATGACCGATGAAGTTAGAAGACAATTGCTAGTCAATGATAAAGCCTTACATATGATCTTTTGTGCTCTCGGTCCCAATATCTATTCAAAGGTGTCCTCCATCGAAATTGCCAAGGAAGTTTGGGATACCCTCGAGACAACATATGAGGGAACTAGCGATGTTAAAGAGATGAAGATCAGGCTACTCAATTTAAGCTATGAAAATTTCAAGATAGATCCTGATGAAAGCGTCTCCAAGATGTTTGATTGGTTCTCGGTCATCATTAAAAGATTAAAGGGTTTCAGTGAAGTCATTTTCGAAGACAAGCTAGTTTGAAAACTCCTATATTCCCTTCCATAATCTAGGATGGAAAAAGAACGACCATCATCAAAGCTAGAGATTTGAAGACTCTCAAGCTTGATGCCCTTGTTGGATCTCTACTCACTCATGAGACCATGAAACAAGGGAGGGAAGAAAAAAAGAAGAAAGAAGAGAAGGAAGTTAAGAAGGAGGTTGAAAAGAAGAAGATTCAAATTTCACTTAAAGCTTCATACAACGATAGCGATTCGAGTGAAGAGGAAGATGAGGAGATGGCCATGTTGGCCAAAAGATTCACATAATTCATGAAGTCTAATCGAGGAAGAAAATTCAATAGAAAATGGGACTTCAAGAATAGGAGTAAAGAAGAAGAGAAGGACTAAATCACTTGCTATGAGTGCAAGAAGACCAGCCATATCTGATCCGAGTGCCCTCAATTGAGAAAGAAAAGCTTTGGGAAGAAGAACAAGCTCAAAGCTCTAGTGGCAACTTAGAGTGATGAGGAGTCATCCGAAGAGGAGGAGGAAGTGGCCAACCTTTGTCTCATGGCATTTGAAGAGGAACCAACGGTAAACTCTAACTCATCTCTTACTTATGATAAATTATAGGATGAATATGATGAGTTACAAAATGTTTATGATGAATTGGTTGAAAAATAAAAAGAGTCTATTTTGAAAAATAAGAAAAATATTTTCGATTTGAAAAATCAAAATGAGTCTTTTTCAAAAACCAATTCCGAATTGGAAAAGAATGTTTTGTATTTGATTAATCTTTCAAATGATCTCAAAAAGAAAAATCTTGATTCAAAAAAACTTCTTTCCGATTTTCAAGATTATCACACCAAGGATGTAGATAATCTCAAAACTTCTCTTACTATTGGGAAACATGTTTTTGAAAAAGGAAGTTCTTCAAAAACCCAATATGTTAAGAGAAAACCATTTTACCCCAAACAAAGAGGTTTTTAAAAGCAATCCAAAGTTAAAATAATTAGGAGTGTATGGGTTCCTAAGGAACTCATTGTTTATAATAACGTGAATGATATTCGTAAGCAATCCTAAGGGAACCAAGCTTTTGTGAGATAACACTTATGAATCCAAAATGACTTGGGTACCAAAATCAAGAAACTAATATTTGTTTGTAGGGGGAGCATTGCTACAAGGCCAAAGCTTCAAGTCAAAATACTTTGTACCTTGATAGTGGATGCTCGAGACACATGACCGGAGACAAGAGTAGATTATTGGAGCTTAAACCAAAAAGTGGAGGATGTGTGACATTTGGTGACAACTCCAAAGGGCACATTGAAGGCATAAGCTCCATTGGTAATCTCTTATCTACATTCATTGAAAATGTGTTGTATGTCAATGGTCTAAAACATAATCTTTTGAGCATTAGTCAACTTTGTGATAAAGGCTTTAATGTTCATTTTGATAAAAATAGGTGTAAAATTGTGAACATTAAAATGAATAAAATAATGTTCATTGGTCATCGCATAGGAAATATTTATATGGTGCATTTAGATGACATACATTCATCCCATGCATGTTTAGTTGCACATGATGAGAATGATGCATGGTTGTGGCATAGGAAACTTGGGCATGCTAGCATAAGTGTTTTAGAAAAATTAGCTTCCCAAAATCTACTTAAAGGTTTACCCAAACTAAAATTTTCATTAGATAAAATTTGTGATGCATGTGCTAAGGGTAAACAAAAGAGAAATTCATTTAAACCCATTAATGATGTTTCAACTAGTAGGGTATTACAACTAATCCAAATGGATTTATTTGGGCATAATAGAACTATGAGCTTGGGTGGTAAGTCATATGCGTTTGTATTGGTACATGACTTTTTCTAGATACACTTGAGTTCTATTCTTAAGTACTAAGGATGAGGCTTTAGAAAATTTTATTACAATTACAAAAATTACCCAAAATGATCTTGATCATAAAATTTCACACATTATAAGTGATCACAGAACCGAATTTCAAAATATGGGTTTTGAAGATTTTTGTAATGAAAATGGTATTAGCCATAATTTTTTGGCTCCTCGAACTCCTCAATAAAATGAGGTAGTTGAAAGGAAAAATAGAACTTTAGAAGAAATGACCAAGACTATGCTTTGTGAAAACAACTTACCTAAGTATTTTTGGGCGGAAGCCACTAATACGACTTGTTATATTATTAATAGAGTAATGATTAGGCCTATTTTAAAGAAAACACCTTATGAGATTTTAAAATCCAAAAAGCCTAACATTAGCTATTTTCACCCATTTGGTTGTAAATGTTTTGTTTTAAACAATGGAAAAGACAACTTAGGTAAATTTGATGCCAAAAGTGATGAAGC
The DNA here is from genome assembly GCA_958450335.1 of Hibiscus tridactylites. Taxonomy (NCBI): domain Eukaryota; kingdom Viridiplantae; phylum Streptophyta; class Magnoliopsida; order Malvales; family Malvaceae; genus Hibiscus; species Hibiscus tridactylites. The sequence goes on along the minus strand of OY288292.1, from coordinate 33,432,050 downwards.
AATAATTTTGGGTTATTCCCTAAACTCTAAAGCCTATCGTGTATTTAATAAAAGAACTTTTGTTGTTGAAGAGTCTATACATGTTGTTTTCGATGATAACCTCCTTCTGAGGAAGGATTCTTGTGATGATGATGATGTAGGGATCATTGAAGCCATTGATGAAGGACAAACATAAAAGGTGGATGAGATTCCATCCAAAGAAGAAGATTCACAAGATCCACCTCTTGAAGCCTTGAAGGACTAGGCTCTTGAGGGAAAAGAGGTGACATACCCAAGGGAGTTTAACTATGTCAAAGGTGGTGAAATCTTGGGTGTTCCATCCAAGGGAGTAACGACTAGATCCTCTCTCAAATTAATGAACAATGTTGCATTTATTTCATGCATTGAGCCTAAAAATATCAAAGAAGCATTAAAAGATGATTTTTGGATTTTGGCCATGCAAGAATAACTTAATCAATTTAAGAGAAGTAAAGTATGGACTTTAGTTAAAAGGCCTAGTAATCAATCTAATATAGGAACTAAATGGGTCTTTAGGAATAAACTATGAGAGTGGTAACATAGTGAGAAGCAAGGCTAAGCTTGTTGCTCAAGGTTACACTCAAGAAGAGGGAATTGATTTTGATGAAACATATGGACCGTAGCTAGAATGGAAGCTATTAGGATGCTTCTAGCATTTTCATGTTACCATGATTTCAAGCTTTTTCAAATGGATGTAAAAAGTTCTTTTCTAAATGCTTTTATAAATGAAGAAGTGCATGTTGAACAACCACCGGGTTTTGAGGATCCTAAATTTCCAAATCATGTCTTTAAAAGGTGGACACTGCACTTTTCATAAAAAGATATTGTAATGACATTTTAGTAGTACAAATTTATGTTGATGATATCATTTTTGGTTCTACTAATGAATGTTATTGCAAAGAATTTTCTAAGCTAGTGCAAGGTGAGTTCGAGATGAGCATGATGGAGGGTCTCTCATTCTTTTTGGGGATCCAAATCAAGCAAAGGAAGGATGACACCTTCATCAATCAAGAAAAGTACATGAATGATATGCTCAAGAAGTTCGGTTTGGAGAATGTGAAGCCTTAAGCCACTCCTATGAGCTCTTCCATAAAGCTTGACAAAGATGAATGCGGTAAGTGTGTCGATTCTAAGCTTTATAGATCTATGATAAGTTCTTTTCTTTAACTTACCGCAAGTAGACCGAATATTATGTTTAGTGTTTGCTTGTGTGCCAGGTTCCAAGCTAGTCCTAGAGAATCACATTCAGTAGCCATTAAGAGAATTTTTAGATACCTTAGAGACACACCTAACTTAGGTCCTTGGTATCCTAAGGATTCTTCCTTTAGCCTTCATGCTTATTCGGATGCGGATTATGGGGGATGCAAGATAGATAGAAAAAGTACCTCCAGAACATGTAAATTATTAGGTAGTATGCTCGTATCTTGGTTCTCTAAGAAACAAAATAGCGTAACCCTTTCTACCACCGAATCAGAGTGCATATCCTTAGGGAGTTGTTGTGCTCAAGTCCTTTGGATGAAGCAACAACTCTTAGATTATGGTGTTCAAGTAGAAGCTATACCCCTTAGGTGTGACAACACTAGTGCCATTTGTCTCACTAAGAATCCCATCCAACACTCTAGAATCAAATATATAGAAATTAGACACCATTTCATTAGAGACCATGTTTTGGAAAATGATGTTGTTCTAGAATATGTTGATACCTTGAACCAATTAGCGAATATATTTGCCAAACCTTTAGATAAAGAGTGTTTTTGGGCCCTTAGGAGAGAGTTAGGTTTAACTAGCCTTTCTTGACCCTTTTAGGTCCCAAATGGTAAAAATCTTGCTTGAAATTGGTTGATATTCATGCTTATGTTAATTTGCATCATTTTGCTTCTATGCATGTTGCTAGGGGGAGTATGCTTCAATTTTAGCCATTAAATCATGCTCATATATCATTCACATGCTTTTAGGCTCGATCTAAGTTGGATCTTTGAACATAAAATTGACAAACTACAGTTTCTGGTAAGGGTGTATTGAAACAACTAAATCTGTTTCGATACGGGCTTAATTTAGGATGATTCCATTAGTAAATCATATCGAAACAGGCTCTTCACATTTTGATACAGGTTCATGGTGTTGTTCCAAAATAGGGTCAACTTGTATCAAAACGAGTCTGGTACCGAAATGGCTCAATAGTGTTTCGAAATGGGCGTTCCGATACACCAAGTGGCGTATCGAAACATGATTGCACAGACTGCTTTAAATAGACATCAAACTTTAATTAAAACACAAACTCTTTTTCTATCAAACCCTAGCCGCAAAACCCCTATAAAAACCCTTCAAATCACTTGATATTTCACATCAAAACCTAAATTTTTTAAGGGTTTTTCAATCTACATATCAAGGCTAGAGCTTTGCAAGCAAATTGGTGCATCAATCATCCCTTATTCATCCTTATCCCATATCAAGGTATATAAGTTTTTCCTTTTTGTTTTCAATTTTCGTTCAAATTTATAGGTTGTTTTTAATTCCTTTTTGTATAAAACATATAAATATAGTATAGTTTTTCAAGTTTTTGCAAAAAATTATCAAAATATAAAAACATTTTGATTCGAATATAAATTTTATACAGTATAATTATTATTCTATTTTTTACAAATTCTTTTCACCAAAATTTCTTTTTATGTTTATATATATTTTTTAAAACTATATTGTATTGTTTTATTAATACCTTGATTATAGGATTGTATGTTGGATTGAATTTGGTTGATTTACGCATACACATGTTTTTGTCTTGATTTCATTCCAGATTTCAAACATGACTTCTAGGAAGAGAGTTAGAACTAATGAGGCTGGTGGGAGCTCCAACGTTGATGACGATTCTACTCTTCCTAATCTAAATTCGCTCTACCAAAAGTCTCTTCGCAACAAAGATGCCTACGCCAATTTTAATCTATTCCAAGATCATGCCATTCGACGTGAGCGTATCGTTTCTCTTTCCATTTTGGATTCCGAGCGTTTTCAATTCCTCTATCTTGATCTATTGAGGCGTTGGAATTTTATGACTTTCTTGAGCTTACCCGGTACCTTGTACCGTAACATGGTGCTTCTATTTTATGCCAATGCTCGTTGCATCTCTAATGCCGGTACATTTTTTTAACCTTAGCACAAGCATCACAAATTTTGTCTGGTGATAATTTTAGCTTAGGTAAACCTCTAACTAGATTTTGGGAAACTAATTTCTCTAAAACACTTATGCTAGCATGCCTTAGTTTCCTATTCCACAACCATGCATCATTTTCATCACTAGGAACCAAACATGCATATGATGTATGTATGTCATCTAGATGCACCATGTAAATATTACCTATGCGATGACCAATGAGCATTATTTTATTTGTTTTAATGTTCACAATTTTACACCCATTAACATCAAAATGAATATTAAACCCTTTATCGCACAATTGACTAATGATCAACAGGTTATGCTTAAGACCATTGACAAACAAGACATCTTCAATAAGAATAGATGAGAGATTACCAATAGAGCCAATACCCTCAATGTGGCCTTTGGAGTTATTACCAAAAGTTACTACTCCACCACTCTTTGGCTTGAGCTCCATGAATCTACTCTTGTCGTCGGTCATGTCTTGAGCATCCACTATCAAGGTACCAAATGTTTTGACTTGAAGCTTTGGCCTTGTAGCAATTCCCCCCAACAAACAAAGATTAGTTCTTGATTTTTGGTACCCAAACCATCTTGGGTCAATGTGAGTTAGCTCCTAAATACTTGGTTCTCTTATGAATCCAAGAAGAAATAATATGTATATTATTAGAGACTACAAGTTCCTTAGGAACCAATACAATTATAATCCTTTTAGCTTTAGGATGCTTTTGAGAGCCTTTTTGTTTGTAGCCATTGAAGTTCCTCTTCACATAGTTGGATTTTGAAGAACTTCCTTTTTCAAAACTTGATTTCCCAACTACGTTTAGAGAAGCTTTAAGCGCATTCACCACCTTGTGGTGATCATCATGAACTTTGAAGAGAAGATTTTTTAAATCAACATTTTCATCTTGAAAATATTTTAAATCATCTTTTAAAGTCAAAATCTTCTCTTCAAATTCTGAATTGGTTTTGGATAAAGAATCGTTTTAGGCTTTTAAATCGGAAATCAACCTTTTGTTTTTCAAAACCGATTCTTTATATTTTTCAACCAATTCGTCATAAACCTATTGTAACTCATCATAAGCTTTTTGAAGCTCATCAAATGTAATATCAAAGCTACATGAGTTGAGGTTTACCTTAGGATCGTTATCAATGGCAATGAGGCAAAGATTTGTTACTTCATGCTCCTCTCCATCGGATGATGATTCCTCATCGCTCCAAGTAGCAACATTGGCCTTTTTACTTTTTCTTCTTATCGAACCCCTTCTTCTTGAGTTGAGGGCAATTCGATCGAATGGGACCCAGTTTCTTGAACTCATAACAAATGAGTTGATCCTTTTCTTCTTTTTTGCTCTTGTTCTTGAAGTCTCTTCTTCTTTAGAACTTCCTTCCACGGTTGAACTTCATAAATCGAGAAAATATTTTAGCTATCATAGCCAATTCTTCAAATTCATATTCTTCACTTGAATTGCTCTCCTCTTATGGTAGTGAGGCTTTGAGAGAAGTCCCTTGTTTCTTCTTCTCCACCTCTTGCTTCTCTACTCTTCTTTCTTCTCTTTTCTTTTCTTCTTGTAACCCCCTTAGTCCGGCTTAGACGCCCGACCCAAACTAAAAAGATTACACGGGGAAAACCGAAGCCAACTCGTTAAAGCCGACTTCGATTAACGACCTTTTTTTACTTTTTATCTTCTCTAGATGCACATTAAGATCCTATGTGATCAGCAACACACTTAGAAGAAAACGACACATCGATCGGAGTTTGATTAGGCGTTTAATTGCAAACATTTGACTTTTAGGGACTAAACTATAATTTCAAGTAAATGCAGGAACTTTTCAGATTTTAGAGTTATCAATCCTTAATTAGTCATATAACATGTCATCATGTCAAATTTCATCACAAACGGGTCATCCAAGCTCAACCAATTGAACATACAACACTAGGGACCAAAACGCAACATTTCAGGACTTCTAAAGATACTTTTAACTGAAAATAACGAACATGTATCAGTACGCTGGAGCCCGTATCAATACCCAAAATGGCAGTGGAAAATTTTTGGAAAAGGGTATCGATATGCTTCCTTGCGTATCGATACGTCCTTCAACCCTTTGCCTAGGCATATCGATACGCGCGAAACTCGTATCAGTACACCTAAGCTGAAGAGCCTGAAAATGTCCTTAGCGTATCGATACGCAAACCCAAGTATCGATACTCATACCAGAGTTGCACTTCCAGCAGCCCTCAAAACTCATTTAAGAACATCTAAACATGACCAAAACATACATACGTGATGTAATCAACCTACCAACACTTATGCATCATAAAACCTTTGCAAAATGAGCTACAAGCAAGGTAATTCATGGTGTAGTGTTAACCACTCAAGCAGGCTTGAAAAGATAAACAATAGCATAGCCACAATACTATAAGCAAGACCATAAACCAAATAAAGGCCATTTACAAGTCTCAAGACAAATACCAAACATGCCTAAAGTATTTAACAACACCAAACAAATCCATGAGTAGAAATCCCTCCTATTGCCTCTTATTACACTAAGGTGAAAACACATACTTTGCTTAGCTAAAACACTTGGATTTCCCTTGCTCTCTTGCTGCCTCAAATGCTCAATTCTCTGCATTGATGAAACAAATGAGCGTAAGCATAAAGCTTAGTGAGGATCGCTAAAACCAAACATTCATCAATGCATTTTAAAACCAAAACATCATTGTTGAGTTGATCGAACACTTGCAAATGGCCAAGAGGGGGGTGAATTGGCAATTAAAATTTTGGTGGAGAGAAAAATTGAAAATAAAAATGGCACAAGGGGTTATAGTGGTTCAAGTTCTCCAAATGAACTCTACATCCACTACCTTAGTTCCCACTAAGGATTTTCAAACAATTCACTACTTGAATTCGTCCCCTTTTCTTGGATGAGGAGGAAACCTTACAATTTCGATTAAGCTTTCTACCCAAAGCTTAATCCACTCAAATTACAAAGAAAGATTGTGGTAAACTTAAGTGATTCCTCTCAAAGGATAATTGTCTACCCAATTACAATTTCAACAACCCCAAACTCACAATACAAATTGACAATTTGAAACACACTAGAGTTGGGTACAAAAATTTGACTTTGAATAGCTCAAGGGTTTGGATTTTAGCTTTGATGATGCTTGAATGTTGAATAGTTATTGCTTACCTTCAAAGGGCTTCATTTTATACCTCCTCTATTAATTCTAGTCGTTTGGGTGGTTGGGAACTTGAATAGAGCCGTTGAAACCCTCTCTTACCACCATAAATGCACTTCTGCAGCTACCCGTATCGGTACACAGGGAGCCGTATCGATACATGTCTCAGAAAAGAAAGAGCTGTTGTGTGCAATAAATAAGGGGTATCGAAACGCACGTAAGCGTATTGGTACGGGGTATCGAAACGGCTAAGACCGTATCGATACCTTTTTCTCAACTTAACTCACTGTCGAAATCTGTTTCGATACGAGGGTTTACCGTATCGATACGGGTCAACGACCAATTTAAAATTTGGTTACCTAACCAACTGACTCCAACGGTCAAAATATTTATACCGACTTGAATTTAAAATTCATTAAAACCGTATCGATACGGGTGGAGTCGTATCAGTACGCCATTCAAACTCTTTAGACTTTTACGAAGGAGCGTATCGATACAGATTGAATCTGTTTCGATATGAGTTTCGACAGTAGCCAAATTTGTAAAAAAGGTATCGATATGGCTGGAAGCGTATCGATACGCCTGAACGATTTTCAATAGTTTGGCCTTGGAACACTTAGAAAATATTTTGTGTTTGAGTTTTTCAAATCAGTTTTAAGGTGTTGGTGATTTAAAACTTATTAAGGGACTTATAAAACAATTTTAAGTTTTTCAAATTGATCCTTAAAGATTTAATTATATCAAAATCAAACATAGGTTTTACAATCTCCCCCTTTTTGATATAACAAAACTAAAACTTAAAATTTTTGACACTTTGAAAATCTTTACAAAGTTAACTCCCCCTTAATATAAGCTAGGTAACTTTTAAGTTGAAATCAAAATTTTTAAAGTGTTTGTGAGCTAGTTTCTCTCCCCCTTTTTGTTAGATCAAAAAAAATTTGAGACAAGATATAGGTGCATAACATAGGCAAAGGTATAAATAAGTAACATTAATATTATTAATCATAGCATCAAACTTAAAAATCCAACAAAAACATGAAATCAAAGCATATGTTTAAACATAAAGCAAACTTAGTCCTAAGAACATAAATCAAAGATGCATAAAATAGAAAATCCTAAATGAGATGCATGGGATGCAAGAAGAATCGTCTAGGAATCATCTTCGTTGTCTTCATCATCTTCATCATCAACTCCCATTAGATCATTATCCCTCATGCTATTGCGCCATTCATCATGGAAAGCGGAGAGTGAAATATTCAAAGAGTTATGACCGCTTTCAAGAGATGTGAGGCGATTCTCCATGCTCGTCATCCTTGTATCAAAATTTGTTTCAAGGGCGGTAAAACGATTTCCCATGTCCGTGCGCAACCCGGTAAATTGCTCATTGAGGAATGTCATGAGAGCATCCATGGAGGGTTGAGGAGCTTGATTACCTTGAGGTTCTTCAAATACGGCGGCGGCCTCGGGTGGTAGCTCGGTAAGACGTACCCATTCACCATTAAAATAATGGAACTTTCCCCGTGCAAGAGATCGTTCATCAATGGGATCAGTGAGGGGAGTTGGGTAGTCAAAAGAGCAATCAATATCCTTTTTCATAAAGAAATAACTTAAGGCCGTACCATATGTAAAGGAGGTGACGAGAGTTGTGTGACGATTTTGCACAAGATAGACGATTTCCCCGAACATGATTCGAGCAAGATTTGGACGCTTTCGCTCACGGAAGCAACGGATCCAAAAATCATCCACTTGACGGATGGTAGAATATTTTCCTCCGGAGGGCCTAAACCACCAAGACACCATCAAATGGAGGATCCGATCTTGAGCATTTAGGGCGGTAACGGAGCCACTAAGAACACGCCCCAAAGCATCCTCATCATCAAGGCCTTCATCCTCTAATTTAAAAACTTCACAAATGGATTTGACATCAAGGATGAATTTCTTTCCCATGAGATAAGAACTAATGGCGACAACTTCCCCATTGCGAGAAATACATTTGGCATTAGTGTAGAAAATCAAAACTAAAAGACGGTAATAAAAACCGGGAATAGATAGAAAATCCATGAAATTCCAACGTCGAAGTAAAGGAAGATATTCAAATTGAAAAGGGATGGGTATTACCTTTTCCGCATGAATCTTGTAATTCTCAAATTGACGAAAGTATGCGAGACCCGCGGGATTTTTAAAGGATTGTTCATAGATGGAAGTGTAGTTCGGACGTGCAACCATTCCAAGATTGGATGATTCACCGGTTTGAGAAACCCTTGATCGCTTCCTCGATTCCTTTGGTGCCATGATCTAAAAGAGAAATCATGCATAAAGATTTCTTCAATTTTGGTTAAGAACCAAGGTAAAAAAATTGAAAATAAAATAAAGATTTGAAGAAAAAGAAATTTTAAAGAATAAAAGTTTTTAAAAAATATGAATCATAAAAACAAAAACAAAACAAAACAAAAAAAATTGAAAAAGAAAAATAAAGAAATTTTACCTTGATAGAAACTTGAGAGATTGAATAAAATTCTAGCACAATTGTGATGACAAGGAGCTTAAAGCTTTGCTTGATTGAAAAAAAAAACTCTTTTAGATTTTGAGTTGTGGTGTGAAAATATGAGGGAGGAAAAGCCCTTTTATAGGCAAAAACGGATAGGGTTTTTAGGGTTTGAAGAATTTTAATTTTGGTAAAAGTTGAACACTTTAAATGCTAAATTAAAAGCTGTCTACGCAATCGAGTACCGATACGCCTGAGGGTGTATCGATACGGGGGTAGAAACTTCATTTCCTTAAAAATGCCCGTTGGAGAATCGTATCGAAATGGATGAGATCCGTATCGAAACGATTTGAAGCTCGTATCGATACGAGTTTAATCGTATCGATACCCGTTTAAGCAAAATGAATTCTGGGAATCTGAATGAAGAACACGTATCGATACGCGTAGATCCGTATCGATACCCTATGCCCAAAAATGCATCTTTAGGCCTAAGAACAACCATAGGCTCGATTTTAACATCTCCTAAAGGTATGCAAATGATTAATGAACAGTTCTAAGCATATTTTAATAGAAACATACTCCCCCTAACTATAGGCATGGACATTTTCAAGTGTTACAACATATAAACATGCAATTTCACAAAATCAAGCATTTTTAAGCACAAAGAGGTCCTAAAAGGTCAAGATAGGCTAGCTAAACCTAACTCTCTCCTAAGGGACCAAAAACGCTCTTTACCTAAAGGTTTTGTAAATATATCCGCTAATTGGTTCAAGGTGTCAACATATTCTATAACAACATCATTTTTCAAAACATGATCTCTAATAAAATGATGTCGAATTTCTATGTGTTTAGTTCTAGAGTGTTGGATGGGATTCTTAGTAAGACAAATGACACTTGTGTTGTCACACTTAAAGGGTATGGTTTCTACTTCAACACCATAATCTAAGAGTTGTTGCTTCATCCAAAGGACTTGAGCACAACAACTCCCTAAGGATATGTACTCCGCTTCGGTGGTAGATAAGGCTACACTATTTTGTTTCTTAGAGAACCAAGATACGAGCATACTACCTAAGAATTGACATGTCCCGGAAGTACTTTTCCTATCTATCTTACATCCCCCATAATCCGCATCCGAATAAGCATGAAGGCTAAAGGAAGAATCTTTAGGATACCAAAGGCCTAAAGTAGGTGTGTCTCTAAGGTATCTAAAAATTCTCTTAATGGCAACTAAGTGTGATTCTCTAGGACTAGCTTGAAACCTAGCACACAAGCAAACACTAAACATGATATCCGGTCTACTTGCGGTAAGGTAAAGCAAAGAACCTATCATGGATCTATAAAGCTTAGAATCAACACACTTACCTCCTTCATCTTTGTCAAGCTTTATGGAAGAACTCATAGGAGTGGCTTGAGGCTTTGCATTCTCTAAGCCAAACTTCTTGAGCATATCATTCACGTACTAAGCTTGATTTATGAAGGTGCCATCTTTCCTTTGTTTGATTTGGAGTCCCAAAAAGAATGAGAGCTCCCCCATCATGCTCATCTCGAACTCACCTTGCATTAGCTTAGAAAATTCTTTACAATAACACTCATTAGTAGAACCAAAAATGATATCATCAACATAGATTTGAACTACTAAGATATCATTGTTATATCTTTTTATGAAGAGTGTAGTATCCACCTTTCCTTTTTCAAAACCCTTTTCAATTAAGAAATTTGAAAGTCTCTCATACCAAGCTCTAGGAGCTTGTTTTAAACCATAGAGAGCTTTTGTAAGTTTAAACACATGGTTTGGAAATTTTGAATCCTCAAAACCCGGTGGTTGTTCAACATACACCTCTTCATTTATAAAACCATTTAAAAAGGCACTTTTCACATCCATTTGAAAAAGCTTGAAATTATGATAACATGCAAATGCAAGCAACATCCTAATGGCTTCCATCCTAGCTACGGGTGCATAAGTTTCATCAAAATCAATTCCCTCTTCTTGTGTATAGCCTTGAGCAACAAGCCTAGCCTTGTTTCTCACTATATTACCACTTTCATCTATTTTATTCCTAAAAACCCATTTTGTACCTATAGTAGATTGATTATTAGGCCTTTCAACTAATGTCCAAACTCTACTTCTCTCAAATTGATTTAATTCCTCTTGCATGGACAAAATCCAAAAATCATCTTTTAAAGCTTCTTTAATATTTTTAGGCTCAATGCATGAAAGAAATGCAACATGATTCATTAATTTGAGAGAGGATCTAGTAGTTACCCCCTTGGATGAATCACCCAAGATTTCACCACCTTTGACATAGTTTAACTCCCTTGGGTAAGACACCTCCCTTTCCTCAAGAGCCAAGTCCTTCAAGGCTTCAAGAGGTGGATCTTGTGAATCCTAATATTTAGTTGGAATCTCATCCACCTTTGATGTTTGTCCTCCATCAATGGCATCAAGGATTCCTACATCATCATCATCACAAGATTCCTTCCTCGGAAGGAGGTTATCATCGAAAACAACATGTATTGACTCTTCAACTACTAGAGTTCTTTTATTAAATACACGATAGGCTTTAGAGTTTAAAGAGTACCCTAAGAAAATAGCTTCATCACTTTTAGCATCAAATTTACCTAAGTTTTCTTTACCATTATTCAAAACAAAACACTTGCAACCAAAAGGATGGAAATAGCTAATGTTAGGCTTCTTAGATTTTAAAATCTCATAAGGTGTTTTCTTCAAAATTGGCCTAATCATTACTCGATTTATAATATAGCAAGCGGTATTTGTGGCTTCTGCCCAAAAATATTTAGGTAAATAATTTTCGCAAAGCATGGTTCTAGCCATTTCTTCTAAAGTTCGATTTTCCTCTCAACTACCCCATTTTGTTGAGGAGTGCGAGGTGCAGAAAAATTGTGGCTAATCCCATTTTCATTTAAAAACTCATCGAAACCTAGATTTTGAAATTCGGTTCCATGATCACTTCTAATGTGAGAAATTTTAAGTTCAAGATCATTTTGAGTTATTTTAGAAAATGTGATGAATTTTTCTAAAGCCTCATCCTTTGTACTTAAGAATAGAAGCCAAGTATACCTAGAATAGTCATCTACAAGCACAAAAGCATATGATTTTCCACCCAAGCTCATTGTTCTAATAGGCCCAAAAAGATCCATATGAATCAATTGTAAACATCTACTAGTAGAGACATCATTTATGGATTTAAAAGAAGTTCTATGTTGTTTACCCTTTGAACATGCATCACAAATTTTATCATTAGAAAATTTAAGTTTGGGTAAAACTCTAACTAGATTAAGGGAAATTAATTTTTCTAAGACACTCATGCTAGCATGACCTAATTTTCTATGCCAAAGCCATGAGTCATGTTCATCATGTGCAACTAAGCATGTATGAGATGAATGAATGTCATCTAGATGCACCATGTAAATGTTCCCTATGCGATGACCAATGAGCATTAGTTGATTTGTTTTAATGTTTACAATTTTGCAACCACTTTTATCAAATATAACATTAAAACCCTTGTCACACAATTGACTAATACTCAACAAGTTATGCTTAAGACCGTTGACATACAAAACATTTTCAATGAAAATAGAAGAGTGATTACCAATGGAGCCTATTCCTTCAATGTAGCCTTTGGAGTTGTCACCGAAATTTACCACTCCACCACCTTTTGGCTTTAGTTCCACAAATCGACTCTTGTCACTGGTCATGTGTCTTGAGCATCCACTATCAAGGTACCAAGAATTTTTGCTTGAAGCTTTAGCCTTGTAGCAATGCTCCCCCTACAAACAAAGAAATTAGGCCTTTATTTTTGGTACCCAAATCATTTTGGGTCCATGAGTGTTAGCCTTCAACATTTTGGTTCCCTTAGGAATCCAAGAAGCAATAGCATTCATATCATTAGAAATAATGAGTTCCTTAGGAACCCAAACACTCCTAACTCTTTGACCTCTAGATTGCTTATTAAAATTTCTTTGTTTAGGTATAAAAGGTTTTCTTTTTACATATTGAGATTTAGAATGATTTCCTTTTTCAAAATTATTTTTCCCAATAGCAATAGATGTTTTAAGATTATCCACTTCCTTTGTGTGATAATCTTGAAAATCGGAAAGAAGTTTTTCAAGTTCTAGATTTTTTGTTTTAAGATCATTTGAAAGATTTACTAAAAACAAAACCTTCTTTTCCAATTCGGCATTAGCTTTAGAAAATGTCTCATTTTGATTTTTGAAATCGGAAATGATTTTCTTGTTTTTCAAAATGGACTCTTTGTATTTTCTTACTAACTCATCATACACTTCTTGCAATTCATCATAAGCATCTTGAAGTTCATCAAAAGTAAAATCGAAATTGGATAAGTTAGAGTTTACCTTAGGTTCATCATCATGGGCCATGAGACATAGATTGGCCACTTCCTCTTCTTCCTCGGACGACTCATCGTCACTCCAAGTAGCTATTTGTGCTTTGAGCTTGTTCTTCTTCCCAAAGCTTTTCTTTTTCAATCGAGGACTCTCGGAACGGATGTGACCCGGTTTCTTGCATTCATAAAAAGTGATTTGGTCCTTCTCCTCTTCCTTGCTTTTACTCTTGAAGTCTCCCTTTCTAATGAATTTTCTTCCACGATTTGACTTCATGAACAGAGTAAACCGTTTGGCCAACATAGCCATCTCCTCATCTTCATCCTCACTAGAATCGCTTTCTTGATGTGAAGCTTTTAGTGCAATTCCCACTTTCTTCTTCTCAACTTCCTTCTTCTCAACTATTTTCTTCTCTTGTTCTCTTCCCTTCCTCATAATCTCATGTGTGAGTAGAGATCCAACAAGAGCATCAAGCTTGAGAGTCTTCAAATCTAGCTTCAATAATGGTCATTCTCTTGCCATCCCATGACTCCGGAAGAGAGTACAACAATTTTCTCACTAGCATGTCTTCGGGAATGATCTCGCCGAAACCCTTCAATCCGTTGACAATGACCGAGAATCGATCAAACATCTTGGAGACACTTTCTTCGGGATCCATCTTGAAGTTCTCATAGCTTAGATTGAGTAGCCCAATCTTTGTCTCCTTGACATCACTAGTTCCCTCATATGTTGTCTCAAGGGTGTCCCAAACCTCCTTGGCATTTTCGATTGAAGACACCTTGGAGTAGATATCCGGATCAAGTGCACAAAATATCACATGAAGAGCTTTGTCATTCACTTGCATCCTTCTTCTTTCATCATCCGTCATCTCGGCTTTGACCTTTGGGACGAGTCTTTCTCCATCTCTCTTCATGGGAATGTATGGACCTTCTTCAACCACATCCCACACCATATAGTTGGTAGACTTGATGAAAAGCCTCATCCTATTCTTCCAATAAGGATAGTTATCCCCATTGAAGAATGGTGGCTTGGTGGTGGATTGGGACTCATAGTTGGAGGTGGATGCCATTGCTTGGCTTGTTGTTGATCAAACTCTCCTAGAATCGACTCAAGAGGGTTGTAATCCTTCCAATGAGTGTAGCTCTGATACCAATTGTTGAGTTGACCGAACACTTGCAAAAGGCCAAGAGGGGGGTGAATTGGCAATTAAAATTTTGGTGGAGAGAAAGATTGAAAATAAAAATGACACAAGGGGTTATAGTGGTTCAAGTTCTCCAAATGAACTCTACATCCACTACCTTAGATCCCACTAAGGATTTTCAAACAATTCACTAGTTGAATTCGTCCCCTTTTCTTGGATGAGGAGGAAACCTTACAATTTCGATTAAGCTTTCTACCCAAAGCTTAATCCACTCAAATTACAAAGAAAGATTGGGGTAAACTTAAGTGATTCCTCTCAAAGGATAATTGTCTACCCAATTACAATTTCAACAACCCCAAACTCACAATACAAATTGACAATTTGAAACACACTAGAGTTGGGTACAAAAATTTGACTTTGAATAGCTCAAGGGTTTGGATTTTTGCTTTGATGGTGCTTGAATGTTGAATAGTTATTGCTTACCTTCAAAGGGCTTCATTTTATACCTCCTCTATTAATTCTAGCCGTTTGGGTGGTTGGGAACTTGAATAGAGCCCTTGGAACCCTCTCTTACCACCATAAATGCACTTCTGCAGCTACCCGTATCGGTACACGGGGAGCCGTATCGATACCTGTCTCAGAAAAGAAAGAGTCGTTGTGTGCAATAAATAAGGGGTATCGAAACGCACATAAGCGTATCGGTACGGGGTATCGAAACGGCTAAGACCGTATCGATACCTTTTTCTCAACTTAACTCACTGTCAAAATCTGTTTCGATACGAGGGTTTACCGTATCGATACGGGTCAACGACCAATTTAAAATTTGGTTACCTAACCAACTGACTCCAACGGTCAAAATATTTATACCGACTTGAATTTAAAATTCATTAAACCGTATCGATACGGGTGGAGCCGTATCAATACGCCATTCAAACTCTTTAGACTTTTACGAAGGAGCGTATCGATACAGATTGAATCTGTTTCGATACGAGTTCCGACAGTAGCAAAATTTGTAAAAAAGGTATCGATACGGATGGAAGCGTATCGATACGCCTGAACGATTTTCAATAGTTTGGCCTTGGAACACTTAGAAAATATTTTGAGTTTGAGTTTTTCAAATCAGTTTTAAGGTGTTGGTGATTTAAAACTTATTAAGAGACTTATAAAACAATTTTAAGTTTTTCAAATTGATCCTTAAAGATTTAATTATATCAAAATCAAATATAGGTTTTACAATCATCTTTTGTAAATATATGCCTTCCTTTAAAACATGCACTTTAGAACAATAAATTAACTTTCAAAACCACATGCTCATAACATCATTAATTACAACAGCAAAACAATTTGCTCATGCTTAAACCAAGCATCATATGCATTCTAGCATAATTCTCAAGCATCACATGCTTTCTCAAAATAAATGTTCATCATTAAATCATTACATCAACATCATTATATTGGGTCGCAAGTGATCAATAAAAAACCATATCAAAACAACACAATTGACACAATCGAATACGTGGATTACAAGAATTGTCCCACACGCTTCATACACACTACAGTATTCACAAGGTGGAGTTTAATGGCACAATCACAACCCCTCAACACCCGTGATGGAGTATAATGGCACAATCACAACCCCTCAACACCCGTGGTGGAGTTTAATGGCACAATCACAACCCCTCAACACCCATGGTGGAGTTTAATGGCACAATCACAACCCCTCAACACCCATGGTGGAGTTTAATGGCACAATCACAACCCCTCAACATCACTCATCGTTAGTTGTATAACCCACTAGCGAGAGTCGGGACACAAAACAAGGCTTACACATGGGAGCTACCTCAACCATTGTTATCACCTAAACCAAGCTCACACACGGTAGCAATCCTCCTTCGTTGTAACGCTTAACCAAGTCCACCCACGAGAGCCATCCTCCATCATGGTGACGTCAATTCCTCAATCGCTAGGGTACTTGGATGGAGTTTACGGTATAATCACAACCCCTCGACATCCAAGGCGACTTTATTCACGGTGCACCTAATCCTATAGCCAACTAATTATATCCGATTAAAGTAACAAAAACCATTTACCATCACTTAACAATATAATCATTTACCAACATCATTTCACTGTTTTACAAGCATAATCCGCAATGTCATTTTCACAAGCAATAACATGCTTAAAACCAGTCTCATAAATCATGTAAACCCAAGGATCACCTACCATGTGCATCCCTAACATAATGACATTTAAAACCAGCAACATCAATGCCCAAAACATGCTTTAAAACAGTAATCAAACCACATTTAATTCAAATGCATTTTAAACCAAAACATAGCACATCCCGAGAGAGACTTTCGATTTACTTACTCTTGAGCTTAGCTAAGTGTTTCAAACTTACACTAAGCTCCCAAAACCACGTTCAAAACGTTTCAGAGCTAGAAAACCCTTTTCCACTCACCGATATGCAAAACTTCGCTTGTCGACGCTAAGATCACTCTTCGAAGCTTCTAAAAATGCTTCGCTTGCTTCCGGAACAAGATCCCCTATTTTTAGAGCATCAAAACAGAGATCCAAATGCATTAAAATGCATTCCAACACCAGTAACTAAACACAAACTCGTTGCTCAGCAAAATCACACCAATTTACCCATCCGAAACAACAAAAAACTCAATCGGTTGCTTCCTAAACCAAGGCCAGCCAACATACATCACTTCCAACCACTAATAAACATCAAAACACATATGAAAACAACCTAAACCTTCCTTATACCTCCAGCAAACAAAACACCATCAAACCACCTTAAAAACCCAACTAAAACCATCAAGAAACTCAAAGATTTCAGGATCTATATTATCAAAACTCTTTTTCAACATTATAATCAGCTCAAAACTCAATTAGAATTAATCCAAAACAGAGATCATCAACAATACTCTGAAAATCAAAATTTAAATCACTATTCTGGCAAGATTTTGATATTAAATCAAATCTATAATCAAAATTCAGCTATAAACAACAATTAGGAGCCAAAGATCTTGGGAATTTCAATAAAGAACCTAGATTAGAGTTTAAGAACGAGATTAACCTCATATCCTTGCCTTCTTTAAAGATTGACAAGTTTTTGCTTCACAATTCTTGAAGAACTTGAAGAGAATTCTTTGAAAAAGATGAGAAACTAAAGAGAGAGAGTTTGGGAGAAAAGAAATCTGGAGAAATAGTTGAGAAAATGGATTTTGCTGAAATGAGAGTTAGTTACGTCTAAAACTTTTCAATTTACTATTTTAGAAATTTAATTAAATAAAAATCATTTTTATTTAATCATCTAAAAATCATTTAAAGCACATGTCAATTTAAGAAAGGTTTAATTGTACAAAGCTCCCTAAAGATTCAAATATTTTGACTCCTCTTTTGAAATTTGCATTTTTCACAGTTTTAAAACTTTACATTTTGGTCACTACCCAAAATGTACATCTTCCAAAACTCATTTTGTAAAATTGATTTGACCAACCTCTTAAACATGATTTTAGAATATTTTAGCAATTTTTTTCATATTTTTATCCTATCCCGAACCTTGATCTCCCTAAACCACCTAATACAATTCGAACCGTTTCCGATAGGCCCAATCCGATGTCTAAAACATCTAGACCCAAAACCAGGCGTTACAACTCTCCCCCATTTAGAAAATTCCGTCCTCAAAATTTTACCTGAAGGAAAAAGGGGCGAAAACTGCCTCAACATGTCCGCCTTGCTTTCCCAAATGACCTCCTCAACTCCTCGGTGTCGCAACAACACCTACACAAGCTCTATCGTCTTGCTATGAAGAACTTTGCTGCTCGAATCCAGGATCCTCATCGGTTCCTCGTTATAAGACAAATCCGGATTCAGCTCTATCTCCTCAACATGCATCACATGCGAAGGATCCGATTTGTACCTCCGCAACATCAAAACATGAAACACATCATGAATCCTTTCCAACCCGGGAGGCAACCTCAACCGATAAGCCACAGAACCAATACGCTCCACAACCTCATAAGGTCTAATAAACCTTGGGCAAAGCTTACCCTTACGCCCAAATCCCATCACCTTCTTCCAAGGCGTTACTTTCAAGAACACACGTTCGCCAACCGCGAACTCCATCTCCTTACGCTCCAAACCCGCATAAGACTTTGGCCGATCCGATGCCGCTTTCAAGCGCTCATAAATGAGCTTCACCTTCCCGGTGGTCCTTTTAACATATTCGGCATCGAAACCAACTTTTGCTCTGATTTCGCCCAACAAAGTGGCGTTCTATACTTCCTCCCATACAATGCATCATACAGAGCCATTTGTATACTTTCCTGATAACTATTGTTATAGGCAAACTCAACCAAGTGAAAATGCTTTTCCCAAGAACCTTGGAAGTCTATAACACAACATCTCAACATATCCTCAAACACCTAGATAACACGCTCCGATTGTCCATCCGTCAGAGGGTGATAAGAAGTCCTGAAATTCAACCGCGTACCCAAGGCTTGATGCAAACATTCCCAAAACCTCGACGTGAACCTCAGATCTCTATCCAACCCCATAGACTTCGGCACACGGTGCAACCGCACAATCTCTGCGACAA
This sequence comes from Hibiscus tridactylites, assembly GCA_958450335.1. Lineage (NCBI taxonomy): Eukaryota > Viridiplantae > Streptophyta > Magnoliopsida > Malvales > Malvaceae > Hibiscus > Hibiscus tridactylites. The sequence continues at coordinate 33,413,103 of OY288292.1, read as the reverse complement.
ACAACTCTGCCAGCTTATCCAATGTATACGTAGTATGCATAGGCAATAAATGTGCATACTTCATAAGGCGATCAACGATCACCCAAACATAATTCCTCTTTGAATGCGTCAAAGGTAATCCAAACACAAATCCATGGTAATCTTTTCCCATCTCCATTTTGGGATCCTCAACGGTTGCAACAATTTAGAAGGAAACCAATGCTCAGCTTTCACCCGCTAACAAATCATACATTTGCTTACAAACTTGGCAACATGATTTTTCTCCTCATCCGGTATCACCCAACTCTCAAACCGCGATACACCATCCTACCACCAGGGTGCACACAAAAGAACCACTATGGGCTTCAACCAGAATAGAGCATCTCAATTCAACATCATTTGGCACCACTATTCAAATCCCAAAACTCAAAACACCATCATCATTGAAACAAAAATCCAAAGACTTACCATCAGCAATGTCCTGAACATGTGTTACTACACATCTCCGATCGACTAAACTAAAGAAGGCTTCCCTTGAACTTGGCTATAAGCCCATCATCACACGATATACTAAACCAAGCAAGCATCGCTCCCAACTTCACGACTACCTTCTAGCTCGACACTTTGGCCTCAACATTGGCATTTCCAACGTGATACCTCATCATCATACCATACTTCTTAAGCAACTCGAACCACCTTCATTGCCTAAGATTCAACTCTTTTTGAAACATTAGATACCTCAAACTCTTGTGATCCGTGAACCCTACACTTCTCAACACAAAAACCCAAAATACACCCACTCACCATCCGAAAATCCTCGTCACGAGACTCTAACACCGTCTCCAATAGTTGCTTCACTTACATTAACTGTCTCAAGAAAGTTACTTACACTCAGCCAACAGACCACCCTCTCACGAAGACCCAACCAGATCAACATGGCTTTTGAACTTACATTACTTTCCCCGCACAAATGTTGGCTACGACACTAACCTTACCTGGATGCTACCCAAAGAGAAATCTTAATCCTCACACGAAAGCAACCGCAACAAGCCACGCATAAAGCTCATTCTACAACACATACAAGATCCATGAATCCTTTACTCAACTCAAGCTAAACCTCGATTAGAACTCTCATCAAAACTTCCTTACAACTCTTCACAAGTCACCGCCAAAACTTCATCCACCTAAAACAACCATCCTGCTATAACTATTCAAGCAAGAATATAACAACACTTCAAAACCACATCAGCAAACCCACAACAACCGTCCAACCCAGAGAAATTACAATACCTAACTGCTACCTCAAAATGCTTTTAACAAAACATCAAACAACCTCGGACGATTCTATCCGAAACGATCACCCAGAAAACTTTACCTCCTTTCCACTGAGCTAGATCACACTCACTCCTACCATTAGACTTATTTACTTCCTAACCTCACACCCACTCTTCATCTCGCACCTAAAACAAAACTTTAAACCCAAAAATTACCCTAATCATAACACATTACTATCAGGTTCAATTAGCTATTCGTAAGTGTGAACATTCGTTTGCATGATCACCTACATGCCCCTACGAATGCCTATGCACATGTATGCAAACTTCTAATGTCACGCCAAATGCATGCATGTACCAATATATGTGGTATATGTATACAAATGATTTTAACTATGCATGTATGCCTATTCACACTTACTAATAATGTCCTCGACCCAAACAAGGAACAACCTCTTATCCCATTCTCAAACTTTTCATGCTTCACCATTCTTACGACTCATTGCAGCAAACTAAACTAACTATTATTCCTCTTCACCAATGTTGTTCTCAAGCAGCACCGATTACTATCCAAAACTCACTAACGGTAGGAACTTAACCACTACACAAGAGGATGCAAAACCAAAACTAATCAAAGATAACAATAACAAAGATTGCATAATAAAGATACATGCATTCACATAATTGTTCTAGAGCTCCAAGCGATGAGCACTCTCTCTCGCAGAGCCACCATTTTCTGGCTGCACCGCTTCAACATTGGCCAATGTTGAGTGTGTAAAAGTTCTATATTTTACCCCCTATTTAACCCATATTTCTACTGCATTCAAGCATAATCCATTGCATTTAGGATAGATTTCATTCATACATCATAATTATATTAAATGGCACAGTTTCTACTGAAATTGGTTACTTTTGTAGGTAGCTGCTGTAGCAGCTGCAGAGCAGTGGAGAAGCAGAGCTGGAACACATGACTGCAAACGAGAAGAAGGATGCTGCCATGGTCGCTGCCGTGGCAGCCAATGGCGACATCAATTGTGAAGGGAAGAAGTGAAGTGGAGCTCGACAGAAAGAGGAAATTAAGCCGGTAGGTCGTGGAGCATTCTTAAATTTTTCTGAGCCCTAGATCAGAATGAAGACCAAGCCCAAAGTTCAAGGAAGAAACTCCAAGCAAGAAGAGAGGATGAATTAAAGACATATACTCTGAAGATTTAGTCTTTAATAGAGTTGTACGTTAATTTAAACTTGTATTCTTGCCATATTAGAAAACTTGAACCCAAGGCCTATATAAAGGCATGTAATTCGACCTAGGGAAGGATATCTTATTCTCTAGCCGTCTTCCCCTAAACCCTAGTCATTTTCCCCTTCTCATCATGTTCTAAACTTCCCCTAGGGCTAGGGGTTGATTCTGTAAAGTAGTTGCAAGGATTGTATTGTTTTAGGAATTTTTCTGTTCAATAAAATAGACTTCAAGTTTGCTTATTCTGGTTTTCAACATCTTGCAAGAGTATCGGGAGAGCATTGTGAGATTACACATTTACTTAATATCGGGAGAGTTAAGTATACGAAAGGAATAAGTACGGGTTCTCCAGTTTATGGTTGAACTATCTCGGACCTAAGGATAGGACGAGGTTAAGTGGCAAAGGAAGAATTCAACAACATCGGTGTTCATCCTTCGATTCACGCCGGGAGGTATCATCAAAGACTTGTTCACCGACAGACTTGGACCTAAGGATAGGCCAAGGCACAACAAGGATTCTTGCCAAATTTGAAGTACTGAGTTGTGTGTTCGCTGCCGCGACAACAACAGACCGCTGCCGCAGCAGGTGCTGCCGCGACAGGGGCTACGACAGAACAAAGAAGTCCTAGTCAGTGCAAATACCTGCACTACGGAGCAAATCAATACCGGCCTACGAAGCAATCCAATGTTAAAGCTATTAGCCCAGTCCCTATGGAGACGATATCCGATACCTACGTATCACTTTAATACGTGCGTCGTGTACACATGCACTACATTGCGATAGACTCTTTTGCACGCAACAAGTTTTTGGCACCGTTGCCGGGGACTGACAACATATCTTTACCCTACTTTTACTGCACTTTCTTTAATTTTTCTGTTTTTACTTGGATTGTTCACCATGTGCTTTTCACAAGGTCCATTGTTTGCTTATGCGCAGATCTCAACGAGGGAAAGAACCTGAGCACAAGTTAGATCTTGAAATCGAACGAACGTTCAACCTCAGGAAACGAGTCCGCTTCCTAGTAGAAAGAAATGAATACTTGGAGGAACAGTTAGAAGCAATGGTGAACGGAAGACATGAAGACAGGAGGAACAACCAAGGGAATCCCCAAGGTCTTAAAGATCCTGTCGGAGATGGAGGAAACGGACAGCCTGCCGATCCTCCTGCTGCTGCCGCACGCCGGTCGTGTCGAGATTACATGATCAATGATCATGTGGAACTAGAGACCACCCTTCCAGATGGGGAAACTGAAAATTTCGAGCTGAAACTTGTCATGTTCAGCATGATTAATTCCGCTGGCCAATTTAGTGGTGCTGCTACAGAGGATGCTAGGGAACATCTGAAAACGTTCCAAGAAATCTGTGGTTCGTTTAGACTACCAAGAGTAAATCCGGAGATACTGAGGCTTTGGTTATTTCCTCATTCATTGAGGGATAGAGCTAAAACTTGGTGGAATAAGCTAACGACGGGTTCAATACGAACTTGGGTAGATTTAACTCGTGAATTTTTGTCTTGTTTTAACTCTTCCCACTTATTTGAGCGATTACGTAACGAAATTGCTACTTTTCAACAGGAAGATGACGAGCCAATGCACAAAGCATGGGATAGGTTCACTACTCTTCTGAGGAATTGCCCAATGCACAGATTTCTTGTTTGGAATCAGGTAATCAAATTCTACAATGCTGCCAACCTACAGACTCGTATGAGAATTGATTCATCAGCCAATGGGTTGTTGTTAGATAAAGATCCAGAAGATGCCATGGTAGTATTATAGAATTTGGCAAAGAATGAAGAGCAATTCCCCACATCAAGAAGAGGTAAACGAGTACTAGCTGTGAAGGATTACGAAGCCGATAATTCCTTGAAGACACAAGTTGCATATCTCACAAATCAGTAGAAAACTTGCTGAAGAAGGACTCTCAACCTGTCTATGCTGCAGAAGAGGTATGTGGAACTTGCAGTGGGAATCATAGTTTGGAGGACTGCCCACTACAGCTAGAATAAGGGATGTACGTTGGGAACTATAACAAGCAGAATTATAATTCCAACAATAACAATCCCAGCTGGAGAAAAGATCCCAAATTCTCTTGGAGCAACCCAAACAATGCCCTGAACCCTCAAGTACAGAACACTAGAAATTAGGGGGCACCTAGACTTCTGACTCGGCAGCAACCGCAACAGCATTCGCAACAGCATTCACAACAGCCACCAGCAGCCACAACTAGTATATTGGAACAGACCTTGGCTACGTTCATGTCTCAGACAGGAACTTACATTGAAAACATGAATCACTTCGTCAAGAAGACTGAGTCGTTCATGGATAAAACAGAGATGCAAATGACTAACCATGAAGCTACTCTGAAATCACTGGAGACACAGATGGGTCAAGTTTCCCAGCATATTAAGCCGAGGCAGAATGGAGGATTCCCAAGCGATACTGAGAACGCTAGACAACCCACACATGAGCAGTGTAAAGCCATCACAACTAGGAGTAGGAAGAAATTACCAGGGCCAGAGAAAGAAGCTGAACCAGTTAAGGAACCAGCCCTAGAATCGACTGTCGAGAACGTTACCCCGGCAGACGACAAACAACATGCTGCCGATATACCTGCCACGACAACAGAAGGGACATAGGAGAAGGATGAAGAACCTAAGCCTCCTCAGATCCGAATGCAGTGGGAAGGACACATTGAAGATTATCGTCCTCCACCTCCTTTTCCACAGCGGCTACAGAAGTTGAAACAAGAATCCCAGCTTAAGAAGATCTATCATATTTTTAAGCAGGTCCACATAAATATTCCGCTGTTAGATGCTATCAAGGAGATGCCTGGTTATGCCGAATTTCTCAAGGATGCTATGTCGAAGAAATCCGGACTTGGGGAATTTGAGGCGGTTAAACTGATAGAAGGATGCATGACTATTTTGCACAAGCATCCACCCCATAAAAAGAAGGATCCTGGGAGCTTTATAATACCGTGCATAATCGGAGATAAATTCGTGGGTAAGACACTTTGTGATCTAGGTGCTAGTATTAATTTAATGCCAAAATCTGTATTTCAGAAATTAGGTATTTGACGAGCACGACCCACAACAGTTATGTTGCAGCTGGCAGACCGCTCTTACGTGCAACCGGAAGGGAAAATTGAAGATATTCTGGTAAGAGTGGATAAATTTATTTTTCCTGCTGACTTTCTTGTTTTAGATTGTGAAGCAGATGAGAATGCACCAATCATCCTGGGGTGACCCTTCTTAGCCACAAGAAGATCAATGATTGATGTAGAAAAAGGAGAACTCACTATGAGAGTGAATGATCAAGAGATCAAGCTGAATGTTCTCCAAGCAATAAAACACGCTGATGCAGAAGAAGAATGTAAGGCTATCACTGAAGTTATCCTTGACCAACCCTGCATCAGGTCGGACTGCCATGACATCAAATTTGGCCACTGCCCCAGCAGCCATTTAGAAGACTGTCACGGCAGCGACGACGATAGCAGCTCCTCAGACTCTGACATATCTGATACTGAAGATCATGAGGAGGTAAACTAGATAGGCAATCATCCAGGTAAGTTATTCGAGCCCTTAAACTATACCTCGAATGAACATATAATCCAAAAGCCATCAATTGTAGAGCCACATGTTCTAAATCTTAAGCCCCTACCAGGGCAACTCAAATATGTTTTTCTTGGATTAAATGATACGTTGCCCGTAATCATCTCTTCCAAGTTGATGTAGGAACAGGAACAACAGCTTATAGAGATGTTGCAGCAGCATAAAAAGGCAATTGGATGGACGATAGCTAATATCCAAGGCATCAGTCCGACACTATGCATGCATAAAATCCTCTTAGAGGATGATCACAAGCCGACCATTGATGCCCAGAGACGTTTGAATGATGCTATGCAAGAAGTGGTCTGAAAAGAAATTATCAAATGGCTAGATGCTGGGATAATTTATGCCATCTCGGATAGTAAGTGGGTGAGCCCGGTGCAGTGCGTTCCTAAGAAAGGGGGAATAACCGTGGTGACCAACGAAGAAAACGAGTTAATCCCAACCATGACTGTGACCGGTTGGAGGGTTTGTATGGACTACCGGAAGCTTAACAAAGCTACCCGGAAAGACCACTTTCCCCTGCCTTTTATTGATCAAATGCTTGATAGATTAGCGGGAAAGCTTTATTACTGTTTTCTTGATGGTTACTCAGGTTATAACCATCGCACCGGAGGATCAAGAGAAAAAGACCTTCACTTGTCCGTACGGTACTTACGCTTTTCGGAGGATGCCATTTGGACTTTGCAATGCACCAGGAACTTTTCAGAGGTGTATGATGGCAATATTCTCCGACATGGTGGAGGATTTCCTGGAGATATTCATGGACGATTTCTCTGTCTTTGGAGATAATTTTGAAAGCCGCTTAGGCAACCTACAGAGAGTGCTCGAGAGATGCGAGAAAGAGAACTTGGTATTGAACTGGGAGAAATGTGATTTCATGGTGGATGAAGGGATAGTCCTAGGCCACAAAGTAAGCTGCCGCGACATAGAGGTCGACAGGGAAAAAATTGAGGGAATTGAAAAGCTGCCGCCACCCACCACAGTCAAGGGAATCAGAAGTTTCTTAGGGCATGCTGGGTTTTATCGAAGGTTTATTGCAAACTTTTTGAAGATCACCAAGCCTTTGTGCCACCTACTAGAGCAGAACCGTCCCTTCGAATTCAATACTAAATGTACTGAGGCATTTAGAATTCTGAAAGAAAAGCCGGTAACAGCCCCGATAGTACAACCACCAGATTGGAGACTTCCATTCGAAATTATGTGTGATGCTAGTAACTATGTTGTTGGGGCAGCACTTGGGCGGAGGAAGGACAAGCTCTTCCATGTTATACACTATGCCAGCAAAACACTGAATGATGCCCAAGTAACCTACACCACAACAGAGAAGGAACTGTTGGTTGTGGTGTTTTCAATTGACAAGTTCCGATCCTACATACTTGGAACGAAAGTGGTGGTCCACACATACCACTCTTCACTGAAATATCTGTTTGCTAAGAAAGACACAAAGCCCAGATTGATTCGTTGGATTCTGCTGCTGCAAGAGTTCGACATAGAAATGAAGGATAAAAAGGGGACAGAGAACCAAGTTACAGATCACTTGTCAAGATTAGAGAAGGGAAAGAGTCTCCAAAAAGACGAGACACACATATTGGAGACCTTCCCTGACGAGCAGCTGTTCGCCGCAACAAGCACTGCCGCGACAACCATGGTGGCAGGTAAGTTTTCTAAACTCCCCTGGTATGCTAATTTCGTTAATTATTTAGCTAGCGAAATATTTCCTCCTGACCTTAACTATCAATCTAGGAAGAGGTTCCAAAATGATGTTAAACATTATTATTGGGACGAACCTCTTCTTTTCAAAATGTGTACAGGTCATATTATCAGGAGGTGTGTACCACAGGATGAGCAGGAAGCTGTGCTTCATCACTGCCATGCTTCACCATATGGAGGACACTTGGGTGGTAACAAAACTGCTGCCAAGGTTTTGCAGTCTGGTTTTTATTGGCCTTCATTGTTCAAGGATGCCCAGGCATTCTACAAGAGCTGTGACAAGTGTCAACGAACTAGAAACATCTCAAGGAGACATGAGATGCCGCTACAAAACATTCTTGAAGTCGAAATCTTTGACGTTTGGGGGATTGATTTCATGGGACCGTTCCCAGCATCATGTGGGAATTTATATATCCTCCTGGCAGTGGACTATGTGTCCAAATGGGTAGAAGCGATCGCCACACAGAAAAACGATGCCAAGACTGTTCAGAGGTTTTTACACAAGAACATTTTTTTCTAGATTTGGCATCCCTAAGGCGATCATCAGTGATGAAGGGAGGCATTTTGGTAATAGGGTAATAGATGCTGCCTTAAAGAAATATGGTGTCAAACATCGGATCGCAACATCTTACAACCCTCAGACCAATGGACAGGCCGAAATATCCAACAGAGAGGTAAAGAACATTCTTGAAAAGATGGTTAAACCAACTCGAAAGGACTGGTCTCTACACCTCAATGATACACTCTGGGCCTACAGAACAACATTTAAAACTCCATTGGGAATGTCACCCTACCAGCTGATTTACGGGAAAACATGCCATTTACCTGTTGAGATTGAGCACAGAGCATATTGGGCCATCAAGGCAGTGAATATGGACTTGGAAAAGGCAGGACAGAAAAGGCTACTTGACTTGAATGAGATTGAAGAAATTTGAGTAATGGCCTATGACAACGCAAGGATTTACAAGGACAAGACAAAGAAGTGGCATGACAAGAAACTGCTGCCACAACAGTTCTACCCAGGGCAGCTTGAGTTGTTATTCAACTCTAGGTTGAAACTATTCCCAGGAAAGTTGAAATCTAGATGGTCCGGCCCGTTTCAAGTGGTGCAAGTTTTTCCTCATGGTACCATCACGATCAAATCCTTAAAAGTCGGGCGCCAATTTAAAGTTAACGGACAGAGATTAATGCATTATCAGGGGACTGAAGCCCCAAGAATGCAGGAAGTGGTTACTTTATTAGATGCCCCTCCAGGCATCCCTAATTTAACTTAATTTTATTTTTATTTATATATTTATATATTTATATATTTATTTATTTATTAGGAAATTAGAATTATTTTATTTTTAGGAACTAAATTTTTATTTTTATTTTTAGGAAATAAAAGAGACAAGGAGAAGAGAGAAAGTGAACTCAGCCCACCATCTCACCATCAACCCAAAAAGCCCAAAAATAGGAGCCTACCGTTACAGCTGCCGCGATAGACGGGGCAAATCCAGCCTGTCAACACGATGTTGCGGCAGACACGCAAACGCGTGACAGACGCGCAACAGACACGGAAACGCGTGACAGACGCGTCAAAAACCACGTAACAGTTGTCCCCGTTATCCGCGCCTACCGTTACAGCTCCAACGGGCAGCAAACTCTTCATCTATATAAACCCCGTTTTACTATTCATTTTTCACTTCACTTTTACTCTCTTTACTTGCTTCCTCTCTAGATTTTCATTTGCTTTGATTTTTCTACAGTCCCTTGCAACCATGAGAACCAGAAACACCAGACGTAGTGCGGCCTCAAGCTCTGCCCCAGCAGCAGCCACTCCTAGCTCCTTCCAGGGCATAGATATGTGGGAGGAGAAAGGGTTCATCTACAGCAAACGAACGGAGAATCTCGGGCTCAAACCATTTATAGTCCGTAAGATCAGAGCTCTACATTGGCAGATGTTTGCTGAGCAACCTGAAGAGATGAACGTCACCCTAGTCAGAGAATTTTATGCTGCCATCGACAGCAGAGACGCGACAGTAGTGACAGTTCATGGGAAGGAAGTCCCCTTTGAGCTAGAGTACATTAACACCCTTTATGGACTCTACATCGGCAGAAGGGAAAATGGACATCAAAGATTCGTGGAGAGCCTGGAGGCAGCAGATTATGATGCTGTCATGGAAGAACTCACCGAGGAAGGAACCCAATGGAATACAGACCCCAAACACCCAAGGTCAGTGAAACGAGCCGAACTCACCCCCGAATCCAAGCTGTGGAACGCATTCGTCAAAAAGGGGATCATGCCATCCTCACACAACAGCACAGTGGATCAACCAAGGTTGGCTCTCATCCATTCAATTTTAAATGAGAGGCCTATCAATGTTGGTCAATACATTCGGGAAGGGATTTTGGATTGTGCAATGCGGCCGTCGGGACCCCTTGTCTTCCCTTACCTTATAACAGCATTCTGCCGCGACCACAATGTCCCTGAAGTTGCTGAGGATTTGAGAATCTGAGGAAAATGATGGACAAAGAGAAACATCCTTAGCTTGATGGAGCTGAAAGCTGTAACGCCAATCTCCAGCTTCAACCCGTCTGCCGCGGCAGGTGAGCCGAAAGAGCCCACCCAGACAGAGCCTGCCGCCTCAGAACCAAGGCAACCCACAGCAGCAGCTCTTCTCAGGAGGTTCAGGTGCTGGAAAAACCACCCCAGATCTCACCGACCCGCATCCAGCCTCCAAGGGAAGCCAAGAAAAAGGACCGCCTCTGCCTCTCCAACACATTTGCCGGCACCATCAAGGAAAGTCACTGCCCGCCGGCAGATTCAGATCAACAACAGCAACAGTAGCAGCGATGACAACGCTTAAAAATTTAAGTTTTTTATTTATCTTTGATGTCTGCTATTTTGTTATAATTGTGATGTTTTTATTTTCTTTTTATCATTTTCTCATCATGCATTGAGGGCAATGCAACCATTGAGTTTGGGGGTGGTATCCCTCCATTAATGAAGTGTCTTTATGTTTAGAAATTATGTCTAATGTTTAGTTTAATTTTGCTTAAAAAAATGAAATGAAAATTTGGCTTAAGTCTTTGAACTTCACTTACCTGCCATGACATATGTTGTCGTGACAGTGCCTTTAGGAAATTTTAGGATCTGTTTAGAGCCTTGCTATGATTCTACCCTGCAAAACACTCTTTGTGACTCTTATGCTTTTTAAATTACTTCAGTACACTAGAATAGGGATGTTTACCTGCTTGAAACTGCCCCTAGAGGTGCCTATCACTGGCTCTAGGAAAACAAGAAAGAAAGAAAAAAAATATTTAGACTCAATAGCTTGCAAAACTGCCTTGCACTTATTTTAGGAGATTTCTTTTTAAGCTAAGTTAGAAAAAACTAAAGGAGCCTAAGAATTGCCTCTAGAAAAATTGAAATGGCATAACCTCAAGTTTGTATATATAACTATTCTGGTATACTAAGGTAGTCTAGATGCATAAGTGTTCACAAAACCCACACACATCACAAGAATTATAGCATGGTTCCGAATTAGTCCAGAAATGCCCGACAAGGTGCTATTCTTGATAGAATACAAGTGGTAAGTAATGTAGAGTTCACTGATTTAAGCCAAAGAAAAAAAATTAAGTTAGGTAATATTTGCTTGAGGGCAAGCAAAAACTTGAGTTTGAGGGTGTGTTGAGTGTGTAAAAGTTCTATATTTTACCCCCTATTTAACCCATATTTCTGCTGCATTCAAGCATAATCCATTGCATTTAGGATAGATTTCATCCATACATCACAATTATATTAAATGGTACAGTTTCTACTGAAATTGGTTACTTTTGCAGGTAGCTGCTGTAGCAGGTGCAGGGTAGTGGAGAAGTAGAGCTGGAACACATGACTGCAGACGAGAAGAAGGATGATGTCGTGGCAGCCAATGACGACAACAATTGTGAAGGGAAGAAGTGAAGTGGAGCTCGACAGAAAGAGGAAATTAAGCCGGTCTGTCATGGAGCATTCTTATATTTTTCTGAGCCCTAGATCAGAATGAAGGCCAAGCCCAAAGTTCAAGGAAGACACTCCAAGTAAGAAGAGAGAACAAATTAAAGACATCTACTTTGAAGATTTAGTCTTTAATAGAGTTGTACTTTAATTTAAACTTGTATTCTTGCCATATTAGAAAACTTGAACCCAAGGCCTATACAAAGGCATGTTATTCGACCTAGGGAAGGATATCTTATTCTCTAGTCGTCTTCCCCTGAACCCTAGTCGTTTTCCCCCTTCTCATCATGTTCTAAACTTCCCCTAGGGCTAAGGGTTGATTCTGTAAAGTAGTTGCAAGGATTGTATTGTTTTAGGAATTTTTATGTTCAATAAAATAGACTTCAAGTTTTCTTATTCTGGTTTTCAACATCTTGCAAGAGTATCGGGAGAGCATTGTGAGATTACACATTTACTTAATATCGGGAGAGTTAAATATATTAAAGGAATAAGTACGGGTTCTCTAGTTTATGGTTGAACTATCTCGGACCTAGGGATAGGACAAGGTTAAGTGGCTAAGGAAGAAATCAACAACATCGGTGTGCATCCTTCGATTCACGCTGGGAGGTATCATCAAAGACTTGTTCATCGACAGACTTGGACCTAGGGATAGGCCAAGGCACAACAAGGATTCTTGCCAAATTTGAAGTATTGAGTTGTGTGTTCGCTGCCGTGACAACAATAGACCGCTGTCGCAGCAGGTGCTGCCGCGACAGGCGCTACGAAAGAACAGAGAAGTCCTAGACAGTGCAAACACCTGCACTACGGAGCAAATCAATACCGGCCTACTCTTTACTCTGAATATTTTCCTCTTTTATTTTAAGTCTTCTTTATTATTTCGTGACAAACAATTAAACTCTTTCTTTTCCCTCTTGTGCGGCAATCCAAGGTTAAAGTTATTAGCCCAATCCATGTGGAGACGGTATCCGATACCTACGTATCACTTTACTATTTGCGTCGTGTACACTTGCACTACATTGCGATAGACTCTTTTACATGCAATAGCCAATACCCTGAGGTCACCATCGTCTCCCTACTATAAAGTATCATGACTGCACTTGCGATCACAAGGAGCTTCAACAAACATCCCACCTTGACCACCCCGAGTTAACACTGGACAATTTCGCCTCAAATGTCTAGCAGACCCACAATTCCAACAAGATTCAACTATCATACACCTCGCTCCTCTATGCCCTTCTTGCCACCTCCGAACCATGCCTCGACCGCACTCACGGCCCCTTTGAGACTCGACTGCACGCGCTAGAGCTGGTCTCGCTACCTAGGACAATTACACTTCACATGTCCCACCACACCACAGCTCTATCAAGCTCCAACATCCCAACAAACCCCAGTGTGTCGCCTTCCACAACGAACACACTCCGGTAGACAAACCACCGCTCTCTTACCTTGGTGTACTTGATCCACACCACCAGCATTCACAAATCTCGGATTCGGATGATACCTTCTATCACGAAGTCTCTTATGGCGCCCACTCTCGAGGCCTGAACTCGCAGCTCTTTTGCTCTCATTCAGGTCACCATCGCCACCTATAGCCACGCTCTCACGTTGCTTAACCCCCAAAAACTTATCTCCCAGATATCTCCTCTTAAAGGCAGCTAAAAAGAACTCTCTATCCACATCATGGATATTCACAATCATAGACACAGATGTCCACCAAATACAAACATCATCCAACATTAACGAGACAACGCTTCCCAACTTACAGGCGTTGTCACACCCTTCCTGATCCAGGAATGGAATCGTACCAGCTAACCAAGCCTCGAACGCCTCAAGCGTCGACCCATGATACTCAAAATCTCCGAAATTATACATGCGTTGTTTTGACAAACTAGTTTGTCCGACAGCTGGCACGTGCGCATGCTTTTCCTTCACTGCGGCCTGAGATGCTCCAGACATCTCTTGAACCACAGTTGATAAAACTTTCATCACAGGGCCAGCCCCCTCATGCTGCCTGATCACTCCAACTCGAGGTAAGAACGGCCGAACAAGTACATTCTCAACAGACGGAACATCGTTCCCTTGGTTACCCTGCTCGCCCGCAGGTACGATCTTATTCGATCCCAACTCTCTCCTTGGACTCATTGTGCTATTTTTAACAAGGCATAATAACAAAAACAAATCAAACCATGATTTAGGTCAGCCTCAAGCAAGGATCCAAGTTCACAAAAACATTTAACTAGTGTAATAAGGCAATTGACACCCCGATTTCCCTCAAGCACATTATACCATACAACGACATATCATAAACATCATGATTTATCTCATCCACAATCACATACATCCTCAACACATCATCATCGTACAATCAATTATAATTCCTACATGATTCATAACAACCAAGCATGGCATATGCACCTACATTCAACCAAAACATGATTTTCCAAACAACATGCCACTTAAAATTTAATCGAACTTCAAAACATACTAATTTCACTTACCATCATCCCAAATTCTTTCGAAACCTGGCTCTGATATCAACAAATGTAACCCCCTTAGCCCGGCCTAGACGCCCGACCTGAATTAAGAAAATTACACGGGGAAAACTAAAGCCAACTCGTTAAAGCCGATCGATTAACGACCCTTTTTTACTTTTTATCTTCTCTAGATGCACATTAAGATTCTATGTGATCAGCAACACACTTAGAAGAAAATGTCACAGCGATCGGAGTTCAATTGCAAACATTTGAATTTTAGGGATTAAACTGTAATTTAAAGGAAATGGAAGGAATTTTCAGATTTAGAGTTACCAATCCTTAATTAGTCTTGTAACATGCCATCATGTCAAATTTCATCACAAACGGATCATCCAAGCTCAACCAATTGAACATACAACACTTTTAAAGATACTTTTAACTGAAAATAACGAACAGTTATCGGTACGTTGGAGCCCGTATAGATACCCAAAATGGCAGTCGCAAATTTTTGGAAAAGGGTATCGATACACTTCCTTGCGTATCGGTACGACCTTCAACCCTTTGCCTAGGCGTATCGATATGCGGGCAACTCGTATCGGTACACCTAAGCTGAAGAGCCTGAAAATGTCCTTAGCGTATCGATACGCAACCCCGAGTATCGATACACATAACAGAGTTGCACTTCCAACATCCCTGAAAACTCATTTAAGAACGTCTAAACATAACCAAAACATTCATACGTGATGTAATCAACCTACCAACACTTAAGCATCATCAAACATTTGCAAAATGAGCTACAAGCATGGTAATTCATGGTGTAGTGTTAACCACTCAAGCATGCTTTAAAAAATAAACAATAGCATAGCCACAGTACCATAAGCAAGACCATAAACCAAATAAAGGCCACTTACAAGTCTCAAGACAAATACAAAACATGCCTAAAGTATTTAACAACACCAAACAAATCCATGAGTAGAAAATCCCTCCCATTGCCTCATATTACACTGAGGTGAAAACACATACTTTGCTTAGCTAAAACACTTGGATTTCCCTTGCTCTCTTGTTGCCTCAAAAGCTCAATTCTTTGCATTGATGAAACAAATGATCGTAAGCATAAAGCTTAGTGAGGATCGCTAAAACCAAACATTCATCAATGCATTTTAAAACCAAAACATCATCCTTTGTAAATATATGCCTTCCTTTAAAACATGCACTTTAGAACACTAAATCCACTTTCAAAACCACACGCTCATAGCATCATTAATTACAACAGCAAAACCCTTTGGTCATGCTTAAACCAAGCATCATATGCATTCTAGCATAATTCTCAAACATCACATGCTTTCTCAAAATAAATGTTCATCATTAAATCATTATATCAACATCATTATATTGGCTCGCAAGTGATCAATAACAAACCATATCAAAACAACACAATTGATACAATTGGATACGCGGATTACAAGTGTTGTCCCACACGCTTCATACACACTACCGGCTTCACAAGGTGGAGTTTAATGGCACAATCACAACCCCTCAACACCCGTGATGGAGTATAATGCCACAATCACAACCCCTCAACACCCGGGGTGGAGTTTATTGGCACAATCACAACCCCTCAACACCCATGAAGGAGTTTAATGACACAATCACAATCCCTCAACATCACTCATCGGTAGTTGTATAACCCAATATCGAGAGTCGGGACACAAAACAAGGCTTGCACATGGGAGCTACCTTAACCACTGTAATCACCTTAACCAAGCTCACACACGGGAGCAATCCTCCTCCGTTGTGATGTTTAACCTAGTCCACCCACGAGAGCCATCCTCCATCTCGGTGACGTCAATTCTTCAATCGCTAGGGTACTTGGATGGAGTTTACGACACAATCACAACCCCTTGACATCCTAGGCGACTTTATTCACAGTGTATCCAATCCTATAGACGGCTAACTGTAATGCCCTGGTTTTGGGCCTAGATGTTTTGGACATCAGATCGGACCGGTCGGAAACGATCTGAATCGAGTTTGGTGATTTAAGAAAATCAAGGATCGGGATAGGATAAAAGTATTGTAGAAATTTCTAAAATCGTCTAAAATTATGTTTAAGAGGTTGGTCAAATCAATTTTACAAAAAGATTTTCGGAAGAGGTACATTTTGGGTAGTGACCAAAATGTAAAGTTTCAAAACTATGGAAAATGTGATTTTTAAAAGAGGAGCGACAATCTTAGAATCTTTAGGGAGCTTTATGGTAATTTAGCCTTTCCTTAATATGACATGTGTTTTAAAAGGGATTTTAAAGTAATTTAATAAAAGGATTTTTATTAAATTAAAATTAATTAAATTAGAAAAATGAGATTTCACTTGACGTAACTACCTTTCTGTTCTCATTTTCAGCCAAACACAATTCTAACTCATTTTTTCCAGAATTCTTTTCTCCCAAACACTCTCTCAATATTTTCTAAACAAACTTCAAAAGTTCTTTCAAGTTCTTCAAGATTTTAGCTAAGGAAAACTTGTCATTCATTGAGGAAGGCAAGGATTGGAGGTAAATCTCGTTCTCAACCTTCAATCTAGGTTCTTTATTGAAATTTCCAAGATCTTTGGCTTCTAATTAATGTTTTCAGTTTGGTTTCCCTTATATTATTGATTTGAGATTGAAATCTTACAAAAATAAGATGAAATTCTTGATTTTCGGACTTGTTTTGTTAAGCTCTGTTTTGGATTGATTTTAATTGAGTTTTGAGATGGTTAATATGTTGAAAAGAGGTTTTGTTGATATAGATCCCGAAATCCTTGAGATCCTTAAGTTTCTTGATAGTTCTAGTTGGGTTTTGAGGTGATATGTGGGAGTAATGCTTGCTGGAGGTATAAGGAAGGGTTTAGGTTGATTTTAGATGTGTTTTGATGTTTATAATTGATTGGAAGTGATGTATGTTGGCTGGGCTTGGTTAGGAAGCAATCGATTGGGTTTTCGGTTGTTTCAGATGGGTAAAATTGTGTAGTTTGGGTGATCAACGAGTTTGTAATTGGTTGTTGGTGTTGAAATGCATTTTAATGCATTTGGATCTCTTTTTTGATGATGTGGAAATAGGGGATCTTGATCCAGGAGCAAACGAGACGTTGTTGGAGGCTCTAGAAGAGTAATTTTCGTATCGAAAAGCCAGGCTTCGCGTATTGGTGAGTGGAAATGGATTTTCCAGCTTTGTAACGCTTTGAGCGTGGTCTTGGGAGCTTAGTCTAAGTTTGAAACACTTAGCTAAGCTCAAGAGTAAATGATTCGAAAGTCTCTCTCGGAAATGTGCTATGTTTTGATGGAAATGCACTTAAGTTTAATGTGGTTTTGATTATTGTTTTAAAGCATGTTTTAAGCATGGTTGATGCTGGATTTTAATGTCATTTTGTTAAGGATGCACTTGGTAGGCGATCCTTGGTTTTATGTGATAAATGCATTTGATATTAAGCATGTTTATGCTTGTGAAAATGGCATTGTGTTTATGCTTGGAAAAGAGTGGAATATTGATGTTAAATGATTATATTGGCAAGTGATGGAAATGGTTTTTGGCTACTTTAATCGGATATAGTTAGCTGGCTATAGGATTGGGTGCACCGTGAATAAAGTCGCCTTGAATGTCGAGGGGTTGTGATTCTGTTGTAATTTCCATCCAAGTACCCTAATGATTGAGGCTAAGATCACAACGGTGAAAGGTTTAATCTCGTGTGTGAGTCTTGTGTTATGTATCTCATACTCTCGTTAGTGGAATTATACAACTACCGATGAGTGATGTTGAGGGGTTGTGATTGTGCCATTAATCTCCATCACGGGTGTTGAGGGTTGTGATTGTGCCATTGATCTCCACCTTGTGTAGTCAGGTAGTATGTATGAAGCGTGTGAGACAACGCTTGTAATCCGCGTATCCGATTGTGCCATTGATCTCCACCTTGTGGAGTCAGGTAGTATGTATGAAGCGTGTGAGACAACGCTTGTAATCCGCGTATCCGATTGTGCCATTTGTTTTGGTATGGTTTGAGGATTATCACTTGAGAGCCAATATAATGTTAATGATTAATGATTAAGCATGAGATGCTTGTGAATGATGCAAGAATGCATGTGATGCTTGGTTTAAGCATGAGCAAAGGAATTTGATGTTGTTTTAATGATGCAATATGCATGTGGTTTTAAAAGTGCATTGAATGCTTAATTGAGAAAGTTTTAAAAGAAAGGCTTGAGTTTGCAAATGATGTTGCAATGGTTAAATGAAATGCATTGAAGAATGTTGTTTTAGCGATCCTCGCTAAGCTATATGCTTACGCTCATTTGTTTCATCAATGAAGAGAGTTGAGCATTCAAGGCAGCCCAAAAGCAAGGGGATTCCAAGAGTTTTGTCTAAGATATGTATGTGGTTCACCTTTAGTGTAATAAGTGGTAATGGGTGGAGATTTTTACCTTCTGGATTTGTTGGTGATGTTTACTATCTTAAGCATGTTTGGTTTTTGATTTTGGACTTGTAATCGGCCTCTATTTGGTTTCATGGTTTGCTCATAGTGTTTTGCCCACGCTTTAGCTTGTTTTCTTAAGCATGCTTGAATAGCTAAAGTATCATCATGGTTTGATGTGGTTGATGAGTATGATTTACTGTTTGATGATGTTTACTTGTCTATTAGGTAGATTATAACTTGTATGCATGACTTAAGCTTGTTTGAATATGATTAAGCATGTTTAAATGCCTTTGGAATGTGTTTTTCTGGTTTGTGTATCGATACACGGGGAAGTGTATCGATACACTAAGGCCAAATCCAAGCTTTTTGATACAGGGGTATCGGTACAGATTGCTTGCGTATCGATACGCCAAAGCCAAGTTTGAAGGCAGTACCGATACGCGGGGAAGCATTTCGCTACGCTCTTCCCATCTTTGGTTACTGTCTTCCCGCGTATCGGTACAGGCTCAAGTGTATCGATACGGTTAGTTAAAATTTGGTTAAAAGTATTTTTGTAAGTCTTGAAATGTTATGTTTTAGTCGTTGAATGTTATTTGATCAATTGGATGAGTCTGGATGATCGATTTGAGCTGAAATTTGTCGTGATAGCATGTTACATGACTAATTGAGGATTGGTAACTTTGAAATCTGAAAAGTCTCTATAATTTCTGTAATTTGCAAAATGGTCTCTAAATATCATAAATATGCAATTGAACCCCTAATTGAACTCCGATCGCTGTGCCGTTTCTTCCTAATGGTCTTGCTGGACACATAGGTTAATATTGTGCATCTAGAGAAGAAAAAAAGAAAAAAAGGGGTCGTTAATCAAGGTTGACTTTAACGAGTTGACTTTGGTTTTCCCCGTGTAATCTTCTTAGTTTGGGTAGGGCGTTTAGGCCGGGCTAAGGGGGTTACATTTGTTGGTATCAGAGCCAGGTTACGAAAGAATTGGGGATGTTGGTATGTGAAATTGATATGTATTGACGTGTGTTGATTGAAAAGCATGAATTTGGTTGAATTTTTGAGCTTATGCCATGCTTGATTGATGTGAATCGCATGTGAAATGAATATGGCTATATGATGATGACGTGATATTGAAATGTGCTGGTTGTAGATGATGGAAAGCATGATGAGTCTGATATGCTCTTGTATGTTATGTTATGTTAGGGGAAATCGGGGTACCCATTGCCTTATTACACTAGTTAAAAGTATTGTAGAAATTTCTAAAATCGTCTAAAATTATGTTTAAGAGGTTGGTCAAATCAATTTTACAAAAAGATTTTCGGAAGAGGTACATTTTGGGTAGTGACCAAAATGTAAAGTTTCAAAACTATGGAAAATGTGATTTTTAAAAGAGGAGCGACAATCTTAGAATCTTTAGGGAGCTTTATGGTAATTTAGCCTTTCCTTAATATGACATGTGTTTTAAAAGGGATTTTAAAGTAATTTAATAAAAGGATTTTTATTAAATTAAAATTAATTAAATTAGAAAAATGAGATTTCACTTGACGTAACTACCTTTCTGTTCTCATTTTCAGCCAAACACAATTCTAACTCATTTTTTCCAGAATTCTTTTCTCCCAAACACTCTCTCAATATTTTCTAAACAAACTTCAAAAGTTCTTTCAAGTTCTTCAAGATTTTAGCTAAGGAAAACTTGTCATTCATTGAGGAAGGCAAGGATTGGAGGTAAATCTCGTTCTCAACCTTCAATCTAGGTTCTTTATTGAAATTTCCAAGATCTTTGGCTTCTAATTAATGTTTTCAGTTTGGTTTCCCTTATATTATTGATTTGAGATTGAAATCTTACAAAAATAAGATGAAATTCTTGATTTTCGGACTTGTTTTGTTAAGCTCTGTTTTGGATTGATTTTAATTGAGTTTTGAGATGGTTAATATGTTGAAAAGAGGTTTTGTTGATATAGATCCCGAAATCCTTGAGATCCTTAAGTTTCTTGATAGTTCTAGTTGGGTTTTGAGGTGATATGTGGGAGTAATGCTTGCTGGAGGTATAAGGAAGGGTTTAGGTTGATTTTAGATGTGTTTTGATGTTTATAATTGATTGGAAGTGATGTATGTTGGCTGGGCTTGGTTAGGAAGCAATCGATTGGGTTTTCGGTTGTTTCAGATGGGTAAAATTGTGTAGTTTGGGTGATCAACGAGTTTGTAATTGGTTGTTGGTGTTGAAATGCATTTTAATGCATTTGGATCTCTTTTTTGATGATGTGGAAATAGGGGATCTTGATCCAGGAGCAAACGAGACGTTGTTGGAGGCTCTAGAAGAGTAATTTTCGTATCGAAAAGCCAGGCTTCGCGTATTGGTGAGTGGAAATGGATTTTCCAGCTTTGTAACGCTTTGAGCGTGGTCTTGGGAGCTTAGTCTAAGTTTGAAACACTTAGCTAAGCTCAAGAGTAAATGATTCGAAAGTCTCTCTCGGAAATGTGCTATGTTTTGATGGAAATGCACTTAAGTTTAATGTGGTTTTGATTATTGTTTTAAAGCATGTTTTAAGCATGGTTGATGCTGGATTTTAATGTCATTTTGTTAAGGATGCACTTGGTAGGCGATCCTTGGTTTTATGTGATAAATGCATTTGATATTAAGCATGTTTATGCTTGTGAAAATGGCATTGTGTTTATGCTTGGAAAAGAGTGGAATATTGATGTTAAATGATTATATTGGCAAGTGATGGAAATGGTTTTTGGCTACTTTAATCGGATATAGTTAGCTGGCTATAGGATTGGGTGCACCGTGAATAAAGTCGCCTTGAATGTCGAGGGGTTGTGATTCTGTTGTAATTTCCATCCAAGTACCCTAATGATTGAGG
Organism: Hibiscus tridactylites; assembly: GCA_958450335.1. Taxonomy (NCBI): domain Eukaryota; kingdom Viridiplantae; phylum Streptophyta; class Magnoliopsida; order Malvales; family Malvaceae; genus Hibiscus; species Hibiscus tridactylites. The sequence continues at coordinate 33,391,532 of OY288292.1, read as the reverse complement.
CTAAGATCACAACGGTGAAAGGTTTAATCTCGTGTGTGAGTCTTGTGTTATGTATCTCATACTCTCGTTAGTGGAATTATACAACTACCGATGAGTGATGTTGAGGGGTTGTGATTGTGCCATTAATCTCCATCACGGGTGTTGAGGGTTGTGATTGTGCCATTGATCTCCACCTTGTGTAGTCAGGTAGTATGTATGAAGCGTGTGAGACAACGCTTGTAATCCGCGTATCCGATTGTGCCATTGATCTCCACCTTGTGGAGTCAGGTAGTATGTATGAAGCGTGTGAGACAACGCTTGTAATCCGCGTATCCGATTGTGCCATTTGTTTTGGTATGGTTTGAGGATTATCACTTGAGAGCCAATATAATGTTAATGATTAATGATTAAGCATGAGATGCTTGTGAATGATGCAAGAATGCATGTGATGCTTGGTTTAAGCATGAGCAAAGGAATTTGATGTTGTTTTAATGATGCAATATGCATGTGGTTTTAAAAGTGCATTGAATGCTTAATTGAGAAAGTTTTAAAAGAAAGGCTTGAGTTTGCAAATGATGTTGCAATGGTTAAATGAAATGCATTGAAGAATGTTGTTTTAGCGATCCTCGCTAAGCTATATGCTTACGCTCATTTGTTTCATCAATGAAGAGAGTTGAGCATTCAAGGCAGCCCAAAAGCAAGGGGATTCCAAGAGTTTTGTCTAAGATATGTATGTGGTTCACCTTTAGTGTAATAAGTGGTAATGGGTGGAGATTTTTACCTTCTGGATTTGTTGGTGATGTTTACTATCTTAAGCATGTTTGGTTTTTGATTTTGGACTTGTAATCGGCCTCTATTTGGTTTCATGGTTTGCTCATAGTGTTTTGCCCACGCTTTAGCTTGTTTTCTTAAGCATGCTTGAATAGCTAAAGTATCATCATGGTTTGATGTGGTTGATGAGTATGATTTACTGTTTGATGATGTTTACTTGTCTATTAGGTAGATTATAACTTGTATGCATGACTTAAGCTTGTTTGAATATGATTAAGCATGTTTAAATGCCTTTGGAATGTGTTTTTCTGGTTTGTGTATCGATACACGGGGAAGTGTATCGATACACTAAGGCCAAATCCAAGCTTTTTGATACAGGGGTATCGGTACAGATTGCTTGCGTATCGATACGCCAAAGCCAAGTTTGAAGGCAGTACCGATACGCGGGGAAGCATTTCGCTACGCTCTTCCCATCTTTGGTTACTGTCTTCCCGCGTATCGGTACAGGCTCAAGTGTATCGATACGGTTAGTTAAAATTTGGTTAAAAGTATTTTTGTAAGTCTTGAAATGTTATGTTTTAGTCGTTGAATGTTATTTGATCAATTGGATGAGTCTGGATGATCGATTTGAGCTGAAATTTGTCGTGATAGCATGTTACATGACTAATTGAGGATTGGTAACTTTGAAATCTGAAAAGTCTCTATAATTTCTGTAATTTGCAAAATGGTCTCTAAATATCATAAATATGCAATTGAACCCCTAATTGAACTCCGATCGCTGTGCCGTTTCTTCCTAATGGTCTTGCTGGACACATAGGTTAATATTGTGCATCTAGAGAAGAAAAAAAGAAAAAAAGGGGTCGTTAATCAAGGTTGACTTTAACGAGTTGACTTTGGTTTTCCCCGTGTAATCTTCTTAGTTTGGGTAGGGCGTTTAGGCCGGGCTAAGGGGGTTACATTTGTTGGTATCAGAGCCAGGTTACGAAAGAATTGGGGATGTTGGTATGTGAAATTGATATGTATTGACGTGTGTTGATTGAAAAGCATGAATTTGGTTGAATTTTTGAGCTTATGCCATGCTTGATTGATGTGAATCGCATGTGAAATGAATATGGCTATATGATGATGACGTGATATTGAAATGTGCTGGTTGTAGATGATGGAAAGCATGATGAGTCTGATATGCTCTTGTATGTTATGTTATGTTAGGGGAAATCGGGGTACCCATTGCCTTATTACACTAGTTAAAAGTATTGTAGAAATTTCTAAAATCGTCTAAAATTATGTTTAAGAGGTTGGTCAAATCAATTTTACAAAAAGATTTTCGGAAGAGGTACATTTTGGGTAGTGACCAAAATGTAAAGTTTCAAAACTATGGAAAATGTGATTTTTAAAAGAGGAGCGACAATCTTAGAATCTTTAGGGAGCTTTATGGTAATTTAGCCTTTCCTTAATATGACATGTGTTTTAAAAGGGATTTTAAAGTAATTTAATAAAAGGATTTTTATTAAATTAAAATTAATTAAATTAGAAAAATGAGATTTCACTTGACGTAACTACCTTTCTGTTCTCATTTTCAGCCAAACACAATTCTAACTCATTTTTTCCAGAATTCTTTTCTCCCAAACACTCTCTCAATATTTTCTAAACAAACTTCAAAAGTTCTTTCAAGTTCTTCAAGATTTTAGCTAAGGAAAACTTGTCATTCATTGAGGAAGGCAAGGATTGGAGGTAAATCTCGTTCTCAACCTTCAATCTAGGTTCTTTATTGAAATTTCCAAGATCTTTGGCTTCTAATTAATGTTTTCAGTTTGGTTTCCCTTATATTATTGATTTGAGATTGAAATCTTACAAAAATAAGATGAAATTCTTGATTTTCGGACTTGTTTTGTTAAGCTCTGTTTTGGATTGATTTTAATTGAGTTTTGAGATGGTTAATATGTTGAAAAGAGGTTTTGTTGATATAGATCCCGAAATCCTTGAGATCCTTAAGTTTCTTGATAGTTCTAGTTGGGTTTTGAGGTGATATGTGGGAGTAATGCTTGCTGGAGGTATAAGGAAGGGTTTAGGTTGATTTTAGATGTGTTTTGATGTTTATAATTGATTGGAAGTGATGTATGTTGGCTGGGCTTGGTTAGGAAGCAATCGATTGGGTTTTCGGTTGTTTCAGATGGGTAAAATTGTGTAGTTTGGGTGATCAACGAGTTTGTAATTGGTTGTTGGTGTTGAAATGCATTTTAATGCATTTGGATCTCTTTTTTGATGATGTGGAAATAGGGGATCTTGATCCAGGAGCAAACGAGACGTTGTTGGAGGCTCTAGAAGAGTAATTTTCGTATCGAAAAGCCAGGCTTCGCGTATTGGTGAGTGGAAATGGATTTTCCAGCTTTGTAACGCTTTGAGCGTGGTCTTGGGAGCTTAGTCTAAGTTTGAAACACTTAGCTAAGCTCAAGAGTAAATGATTCGAAAGTCTCTCTCGGAAATGTGCTATGTTTTGATGGAAATGCACTTAAGTTTAATGTGGTTTTGATTATTGTTTTAAAGCATGTTTTAAGCATGGTTGATGCTGGATTTTAATGTCATTTTGTTAAGGATGCACTTGGTAGGCGATCCTTGGTTTTATGTGATAAATGCATTTGATATTAAGCATGTTTATGCTTGTGAAAATGGCATTGTGTTTATGCTTGGAAAAGAGTGGAATATTGATGTTAAATGATTATATTGGCAAGTGATGGAAATGGTTTTTGGCTACTTTAATCGGATATAGTTAGCTGGCTATAGGATTGGGTGCACCGTGAATAAAGTCGCCTTGAATGTCGAGGGGTTGTGATTCTGTTGTAATTTCCATCCAAGTACCCTAATGATTGAGGCTAAGATCACAACGGTGAAAGGTTTAATCTCGTGTGTGAGTCTTGTGTTATGTATCTCATACTCTCGTTAGTGGAATTATACAACTACCGATGAGTGATGTTGAGGGGTTGTGATTGTGCCATTAATCTCCATCACGGGTGTTGAGGGTTGTGATTGTGCCATTGATCTCCACCTTGTGTAGTCAGGTAGTATGTATGAAGCGTGTGAGACAACGCTTGTAATCCGCGTATCCGATTGTGCCATTGATCTCCACCTTGTGGAGTCAGGTAGTATGTATGAAGCGTGTGAGACAACGCTTGTAATCCGCGTATCCGATTGTGCCATTTGTTTTGGTATGGTTTGAGGATTATCACTTGAGAGCCAATATAATGTTAATGATTAATGATTAAGCATGAGATGCTTGTGAATGATGCAAGAATGCATGTGATGCTTGGTTTAAGCATGAGCAAAGGAATTTGATGTTGTTTTAATGATGCAATATGCATGTGGTTTTAAAAGTGCATTGAATGCTTAATTGAGAAAGTTTTAAAAGAAAGGCTTGAGTTTGCAAATGATGTTGCAATGGTTAAATGAAATGCATTGAAGAATGTTGTTTTAGCGATCCTCGCTAAGCTATATGCTTACGCTCATTTGTTTCATCAATGAAGAGAGTTGAGCATTCAAGGCAGCCCAAAAGCAAGGGGATTCCAAGAGTTTTGTCTAAGATATGTATGTGGTTCACCTTTAGTGTAATAAGTGGTAATGGGTGGAGATTTTTACCTTCTGGATTTGTTGGTGATGTTTACTATCTTAAGCATGTTTGGTTTTTGATTTTGGACTTGTAATCGGCCTCTATTTGGTTTCATGGTTTGCTCATAGTGTTTTGCCCACGCTTTAGCTTGTTTTCTTAAGCATGCTTGAATAGCTAAAGTATCATCATGGTTTGATGTGGTTGATGAGTATGATTTACTGTTTGATGATGTTTACTTGTCTATTAGGTAGATTATAACTTGTATGCATGACTTAAGCTTGTTTGAATATGATTAAGCATGTTTAAATGCCTTTGGAATGTGTTTTTCTGGTTTGTGTATCGATACACGGGGAAGTGTATCGATACACTAAGGCCAAATCCAAGCTTTTTGATACAGGGGTATCGGTACAGATTGCTTGCGTATCGATACGCCAAAGCCAAGTTTGAAGGCCGTACCGATACGCGGGGAAGCATTTCGCTACGCTCTTCCCATCTTTGGTTACTGTCTTCCCGCGTATCGGTACAGGCTCAAGTGTATCGATACGGTTAGTTAAAATTTGGTTAAAAGTATTTTTGTAAGTCTTGAAATGTTATGTTTTAGTCGTTGAATGTTATTTGATCAATTGGATGAGTCTGGATGATCGATTTGAGCTGAAATTTGTCGTGATAGCATGTTACATGACTAATTGAGGATTGGTAACTTTGAAATCTGAAAAGTCTCTATAATTTCTGTAATTTGCAAAATGGTCTCTAAATATCATAAATATGCAATTGAACCCCTAATTGAACTCCGATCGCTGTGCCGTTTCTTCCTAATGGTCTTGCTGGACACATAGGTTAATATTGTGCATCTAGAGAAGAAAAAAAGAAAAAAAGGGGTCGTTAATCAAGGTTGACTTTAACGAGTTGACTTTGGTTTTCCCCGTGTAATCTTCTTAGTTTGGGTAGGGCGTTTAGGCCGGGCTAAGGGGGTTACATTTGTTGGTATCAGAGCCAGGTTACGAAAGAATTGGGGATGTTGGTATGTGAAATTGATATGTATTGACGTGTGTTGATTGAAAAGCATGAATTTGGTTGAATTTTTGAGCTTATGCCATGCTTGATTGATGTGAATCGCATGTGAAATGAATATGGCTATATGATGATGACGTGATATTGAAATGTGCTGGTTGTAGATGATGGAAAGCATGATGAGTCTGATATGCTCTTGTATGTTATGTTATGTTAGGGGAAATCGGGGTACCCATTGCCTTATTACACTAGTTAAATGTTTTTGTAAACTTGGATCCTTGCTTGAGGCTGGCCTAAATGGTTTGTTTTGTTTATTTGTTATGCCTTGTTAAAAATAGCATTATGGGTCCGAGGAGAGAGCTCAGATCAAACACGATAGTGCCTGCGGCTGAGCAGGGCGACCCGGGTAAGCAAGGGGTTGATGTCTCTCCTGGTGGAAACTTACCTCCTCCGCCACCACCTGGAGGTGGGGAGCAGGAGAAACAAGGACATGCTGGTCCGGGTTTGGGTGATCTAGCGCCGTTGGTTCAGGCAATCACCGGGGAGTTTCAGGCTGCAGTAGTCGGAGCGCATGTACAGGCCTCTGCAGCCGGGCATGCGGGTTCACCTTTGGAGAGGTTGAGGAGCCTAGGAGCTGTTCAGTTCTTTGGAATGTCTCCTGAGGCGTCAAAAGCCTGGATGGCAAGTACGATCCGTATCATGGATCAAATGGGATGCAATGATGTGCGCAAGATAGTATGCACAGTTTCCTTACTTCAAGGCGATGCATATAGTTGGTGGACGACTACCACTGCTAGAATGGAACCCAACGAGGTAGATTGGGAGTTTTTCAAGGGTGCCTTTAAGAGATAGTATCTAGGTGTGAGATATTTGGATGAAAAGAAATGCGAGTTCATGTCGCTAGTTCAGGGAACCCTTTCTATGGTGGAGTACGAGGTCCAGTTCGTACGTCTGAGCCAGTATGCCCATGAACTAATACCTATTGAGAGGCACTGTTGTGATCGTTTCCGGTATGGGCTAGTGCAAGAAGTCAAGACATACATGTTGGCTGCAGATTACACCGACTTCGATGTACTTGTATGTCGAGCCAAAGACATCGAACAGAACTTGGGTTTGTCGTCTCGAGGTGTTGGTTCTAGCTCTGGGAAGAGAGCAATTGAGTATAGTTCTGGGGGTGGACAAAACAAAAGAGGTCGTGATAGGAGACATCAGCTTGAGGTGAGGAGAGGTGCTCCGGGTCGAGGCAGTCAGGTCCAGGGAGGTAGAGTGAGGTCTGAGCAGCACGCATGCTGGACATGTGTGACACGCGTCGTATAGTGTCAAAAATAAAACCTTAAACTCAAAATAAATAAGATTTAAATTAATATAGAGAGAGTAAGGGTCGATCCGCAGGGAATAGGAACTCTAACACCTTTCTTCTGATTTAGACCAATAACCTGTAGAAAATAAAGGGGGGTTTTAGAATAGTGATTTGAATGAGAAAAATAGAAAAAACGTAAAAATAAATTGAGAATGAATTATGGATAGAAATAGCCTCAAGCCACGCTTTGCCACGACATCTTCGATCACTGAAGTTGATTTTTCTTCGACTTTCCTGCAGGTTACAGTCTACAAGGCCCAACCCTTGTAACTTACTTCTCGTTGGTAGATTCGACTCCCAGGGCAATCCTTGAAGTCAAACTTTAGTGAATTAGCCACGGCAATCGATGCTAACTCAAATCTAAGTTAGTGCTGGAAAAGCCCGTGCTCGGATATTCGTCTCGATGAGAATTGTTTCCGAATTTGATTCCCCTTAGTGGACCGCCACTAAGTTTGTTCTTAGGGAGTTGAATTGGCTACAAGCTTTTCCTCGTCCCCAATGATGGATCTAAACCACTTCAAGCCGATGCGCGCTCTCGGAATGAAACAATTGTGATGCCTAAAGATTAGGCCGATTGCCTAATCAATTTTACAGAGAATCTAAAAAGGAGTTGTTGAAGGATTGAAGTATTTTCCTAATCTCACGAGATTTGTCGGGTTTGGCGTTGCTTTTGGCTAAAGGGAATTTAGTTAAGCATGGTTTGTGAAAAAATCATACTTAATAAAATAAATAAAAATGGAGAAAAGAAAATGGAGAAAAATGGAGAACTTTATTACTCAAGGAAGAAGAGAACAATGGAAAAATGTTTGATGAATAATTCACCCCCAAAGTGGGGTATTTATAGTAGTTGAAAAACCCTAAAAACCTAAGATGATAAATCCTAAAAAATTTAAATAAAATTACATAAGATAAATATCAAAGTTTTGAATTTAAAGATAAAATTCGGATGATAGGCTATCTTGATAAGTGGACTGATAAGTTATCAAGCTTGCTGACGTCATCTTCTAGAAGGTGCTGACGTGGCGCCCAGTCAGCATTCATGCCCTGGTTCATGCCCATGAATCTGCCCACGAATTCAGTATTTTCTGCAGCACTTCAACTCATTTCCGGCATTACGTAACCTGCACGAGAACAACACAAAAACAGCCCAATTAAGTCCTTCAAACATATAAATTCGATCAAAACAAGGACTAAAAACATAGCCAAAATAAATACTTATCAAATTCCCCCTCACTTATCCGATGCTTGTCCTCAAGTATCTCAAAATTAAATAATCTTAAGTTCAAGTTTTCATCCTTAATTTCACGAAGTCTCAAAAGGTCTCAATATGATTAAGCATCTAAATATGAGAGAAAACTAAGGAGCAATGTAACCCCCTCGTCCCGGTCTGGCCGGATGACCGGTCCGAGTGGGCCACACGGGGAAAACCGAGTGAAACCCGCTAAGGTTCCCTTCGGTTAGCAACCCTATTTTTTTCTTATTTTAAAACTTGTCTAGATGAGTAATTAAGCCTAAGTGATCATACAGCGGAACAACATACACGAGACAATCCAACGAACCCAAACCAACCTATTTACAGCCCAAACTTAATCTTTTTAACAGGCCGTTTCGAAACACCCTTGAGGCGTATCGAAACGCCTTGACTAGGTCAACTGTCCCAGAGCCTGTACAAGGGGCCGTATCGAAACGGTGGTCAACCGTTTCGGAACGCCCACGACGGTAAATATCTCGTGGTCAACGAGATTTTGACCGTTTCGAAACCTTTATGCCCGTTTCGAAACACCTTCATCTCGTGAATTTCTCAGAATTCCAGTAGCCAAAACGTTTCGATACGCGTTCCGGAACAGGGGTTTCAAAGGCCATGCCGTATCGAAACGCGTTTCGATACGGGGTCCCTGAAGCTTACCCGTTCCGAAACGATCCCTCCCGTTTCGAAACGCTGGCAGTCTGCAACTGTTGAAATTGGGACTTAGGTGAGTCTTGACTGGTCTAAAGGTCCCTTAGGACCCCCTAAAGGCACACAACACCAAAATACATAGTCTAGAGGCATCCATCTTAGGTTTAACATACTGAAACACTCACCAACATGGATTTAATCAATCATACACACATGGCAAGAACACATTGAGGCAATATCAAAAAGAGCGTGCTTGAAGGCTTAAATAGTAGTAAGACACCAATTCATTCACATATAGTTTCACATACCATCAAAACAACCTTAAACATTTAAAAGGCATACGTCAAAATAAGCATTTGGCAAGGTACATCATGCTTACAAACCAAGTCAAGCATAAACATCAAAATCATAAATGAGTCATACAAACACACCCTCTTGCCACATTTCTTAACTACTACATAATTAACCATACTTGAGCAACAACTTGGAAAGCGCTTCTTGCCTTGCTCCGAGCTAACACCACGCTAATGATCTGCATTGTTGAACATTGAGAGCGTAAGCTATAAGCTTAGTGAGGGTGCTCTAAAACGAAAAACAACAACAATGCAGGGTTCAAGCATGTAATCCCTAAACCTCAAATCAAACATGCATAGACAATTTCAAAAGTAGACCTAGCTAGTCTCTCAAGTGGCATAACATGGCATCTTACATCATACTAAGCCTCGAGCATTAATTCAACAATCATACATCAACACCATATATTACAATATATGAACAAGTTAATTGGCCACTTCAATTACCCCGATTGTGCGGATTTAACCTCGACAACACTTTACCTCGGTGAGATTCCACTCATCACCGGACCTTGCATGTGCGGGATTCCACTCATCGCCACATGCCCTACGGATGGGATTCCACTCATCATCCCGTAGAAATTAATAAAAGCTTCCGGTGGAATGTTACATCACCGTACTCCTCCTTGATGACTTAACGCCATCAAGGCCACGTACGTTTTGACTCAATTTGTGTGCACACTATCCTAATGATCGATCATTTACAACCGGTAATTATTTAGTGCCAATTATCATCATCAATCACATATCATCAACCACACTCATGTTCATCACATATATCCACATCATGATATATATATATACATGCACCATATAATCACAAGTACAAGAGCATAGTCATTAAGCACATTGGCTTTTAAGGAAAACAAGACTAAATTAACTACTTGAATTATAAGGAAATGGCCTACCAAGCACACTTTACACACACACACACACACTACTCATGCTCGAACCAAACTTTAAAACAAGTTAAGACCACTCACCGCCCTTCCTTAGCAATTCGAACCAATCCTCCTACGAACCTGGATTCGGTCCCAAGCCCTCTTCAACGTTTCCTCTTGCTTCTAGTCAAACAAAACACATACATTACTTTCCAATTCAATGCTAAACTCAACCATCAACTTTCTTTGCAAACACAACCCAATTTCCACAAATTCCCAAACCATATAATATCTGAAAAACCCAATTTTCGTACTCCAACAACCCTTGGCTGAAACATCCATTTCCAAACACCCAAATGACTTCCAAAACATCCCAAATCACCCTCCTAACATAGGTATACCATCAGCCCTTCAATTTCAACATTAAACCCATCAAAAACCCAAATTTTAATACCTTAAAATTTGCCCTAAGGACCCACTACGAATTTTCATCCAAATTCAACCAAATTGATATATGTTACACATTATAACATGATTAACTAAAACCCTAACTCAATTTATCAAAACAAATTGAAGAACCCCCTTAAAAACCCAAACTTTAATATGAACCCTAATTTCCAAAACCCCATATTTTTGAAATCTAAGACAATGATTTGATAGGGGATAAAGAGGAGATTTAGAAAATACAATTACCTTTGAAAAACACATTGGATTGAAGAAGGAAATGAATGGAATAGTAACTTGAATGAAAAAGAGGGTTTTGAAGAGGGGATGTGATTTCCAACGTGGGAAAGGGTAAATGGGAAAAGGGAAGACAACTTTTCCCATAAAGTGGTCTAGCTTTTGAAAGTTTTGGGTCAAATTGCAACATTGGTCCCACCCTTCTTATTAAAGCTCAATTAGGTCATTATTTGAAGTTGGATTGTTTTAATTAAATTTTATTTGACTCGAACTATAACCCGGTTAACTCCTAGGCCCAAAACACGGGTGTTACAACTCTCTCCCACTTAAGGAATTTCGTCCCCGAAATTACCTGACTGAAAGAGATACGGAAACTGCCTCTCCATATCCTCCTTTCTCTCCCAAGTGGCCTCGTCCACACCTCTACGTTGCCTCTGCACCTTTACTAACTCTATCGATCTACCCCTCAACACCTTACTGTCAGAAGCTAAGATCTCAACGGGCTCTTCTTCATAAGTCAAATCCGGATTCAATTCAATTTCTTCTACGGGCATAACATGTGACGGATCGGACCTATACTTGCGAAGCATCGAAACATGGAACACATCGTGTATCTTCTCAAGCTCGGATGGCAAACGCAACTGATAAGCAACGTGACCAACCCTCTTCACAATCTCATACGGCCCTATGTACCTAGGACTCAACTTCCCTTTTCGGCCAAACCTCATCACCTTCTTCCACGGAGACACCTTCAAGAATTCCCTCTCACCCACTGAGAACTCAACTTCCTTCCTCTTCAAATCGGCATAGGACTTATGCCTATCCGAAGCAGCTTTCAAATGCTCACAAATCAATTTCACCTTGTCTGTTGTCCCTTTAAGCAAATTCGGCATAGGTAACAACTTCTGCCCTACCTCGGCCCAACACACTGGAGTTCTACATTTCCGGCCATACAAGGCCTCATACGGAGCCATCTGAATGCTCGACTGAAAACTGTTATTGTACGCAAACTCCACTAGAGGCAAATGCTTCTCCCAAGTACCCTGAAAGTCAATGATACAACAACGCAGCATATCCTCTAAGATCTGAATAACCCTCTCTGACTGACCATCTGACTGAGGATGATAAGAAGTGTTGAAGTTCAAACGGGTACCCAAAGTTGTATGCAGACACTCCCAAAATCTAGAGGTAAACCGCGGATCTCTATCTGACACAATGGACTTCGGCACACCATGCAGTCTCACAATCTCACCAATGTACAAATCGGCCAATCTATCTAAAGTATAAGTAGTGTTGACTGCCAAGAAGTGAGCACACTTCGTAAAACGATCTACTATCACCCAAACTGAGTTCTTCTTCGTAGGAGTCAGGGGAAAACCCGAAACAAAATCCATGGTGATGTTCTCCCATTTCCATTCTGGAATTCTCAACGGTTGTAACAAACCTGAGGGAACCTGATGTTCCGCCTTCACTCTCTGACATACTAAGCACTTACTCACAAAGTCGGCTACATCTCTCTTCAAGCCAGCCCAATAGTACTCATTCTTCAAATCACGGTACATCTTCGTACTTCCAGGATGCATAGAAAACGGACTACTGTGGGCTTCAGTCAAAATCGTACGTCTCAAATCACTGTCTTCTGGCACAACTATTCTGTCTTTGAAACATAAAACCCCATCAGTGCTGAAACTGTAGTCTGAAGATTTACCCTCGTCTATATCTTGCACGTGAGGTGCCAAAGATCTATCTAAGAGTTGTTTCTCTCGAATCGACTGACCTAGAGTAGGTCTAACATGAAGCTCGGCTATCAAGCCACCATCTCCGGACAAACTCAATCTAGCAAACATAGCTCTCAAGTCTACGGCCACCTTCCTACTCAATGCATCGGCCACTACATTGGCCTTACCCGGATGGTACTCAATAGTAAGATCATAGTCTTTTAGCAACTCTAACCACCTACGCTGTCTGAGATTCAAATCTCGCTGAGTCATAATGTACTTCAAACTCCTATGATCGGTGTACACTGTGCATTTCTCACCGTACAAATAATGCCTCCAAATCTTCAAAGCAAACACAACTGCAGCTAACTCTATGTCATGGGTCGGATAGTTGCGCTCATGAGTCTTCAATTGTCTTGAGGCATAAGCCACTACTCTTCGGTCTTGCATAAGAACACATCCTAGCCCTACATACGAAGCATCACTATAAATCACATAGTCCTTCCCGGACTCAGGCTGAATCAAAATCAGAGCTTGGGTCAAAGCTTCTTTCAATTTCTCAAAGGCTCTCTGTCTTGCATCTATCCACTCAAACTGAACACTCTTCTGAAGTAACTGTGTCAATGGAGCGGCTAATTTAGAGAAACCCTCTACAAACCTCCTATAGTTTCCGGCTAAGCCTAGGAAGCTACGTACCTCTGTCACAGACTTCGGTTGCTTCCACTCAACAATGGCTTCAATCTTCTTCGGATCAACTCTAATCTCATCGACTGACACTACATGTCCTAAGAAGACTACCTCACGGATCCAAAATTCACATTTGCTGAGCTTCACATATAACTGATGATCTAGCAAAGTCTTCAAAACAAGTCTCAAGTGTCGGTCATGGTCTTCTTCAGTTCGCGAATACACCAAGATGTCATCAATAAACACAACTACAAACTGATCTAGATACTGATGAAAGATCCTATTCATCATGTCCATGAAAGCAGCCGGTGCATTAGTCAACCCAAATGGCATGACTAAAAACTCATAATGGCCATATCTAGTCCTAAAGGCCGTCTTCGGTACATCAACCTCTCTTACCTTTAGCTGGTAGTAACCTGATCTCAAATCAATCTTCGAGAAGACAGATGCTCCTCTCAACTGATCAAACAAGTCATCAATTCTAGGCAACGGATATTTGTTCTTCACTGTCAACTGATTTAACTGTCTATAATCTATACACATTCTCATGCTTCCATCTTTCTTCTTCACAAACAAAACTGGTGCACCCCAAGGTGAAGAACTATGCCTAATAAAACCTCTATCTGTCAATTCTTGCAACTGAGTCTTCAACTCTTTCAATTCTTTCGGTGCAATTCGATACGGAGTAATCGAAACAGGAGCTGAATCAGAATAAGTCTCAATGCTGAACTCTACCTCTCTGTCCGGTGGTAATCCTGGAAATTCTTCCGGAAACACACTAGGAAAATCACATACTATCCGGATGTCTTGAGGTCTAACCTCACTCATGTTAGGGTTCATCACATACGCTAAGTATGCTTCACACCCCAACTCAACTAACCTCTTAGCCTCTAACACTGAAACCACATTGGACAAGAACTTTACGTTCTCACCCACCACTACAATCTCATAATCATCTGTGAGCTTCAAAGAAATCCGTTTAGTTTCAAAATCTATCCTAGCTCTATGCTCCGTGAGCCAATCCATACCCAGAATCACATCGAAACCATAGAAAGGAAGTTCCATCATATCCACTGGAAACACATGCCCCTGAACCATCAACGGACACCTTCGGTACATCTTCCTAACTACTACCGTGTCCCCGAAGGAACTAGTAACACTAACTCCTACCTCTAACATCTCACAAGGCAAATTCAATGACTGTGCATGCTCACTCAATATGTAGGAATGTGTAGACCCAGAGTCAATCAAAGAAAGAAAACCCAAAGACTGTATCGAGAAGTTACCTGCGATCACATCGGTGTCATGCTGATCCCCACGCTGAGCATAAACTCTAGCCTGACCTTCGCCCTCTGGCTGAACTGCAACTACATGTGCTATGTTCCTCTGACCATCGTTCCTCGGCTGGAAGTTACCTCTACCGCGCCCGCGGCCTCTCTGAAAGTCATTGGCTCTAGCAGGAGCCTGAGCTGGTGCCTGTCCCACCTGATGTGGACAGTCACGCCTAATGTGGTCTCTAGCACCACAACTCCAACAAGAATGGTAATTCCCCCCAACACTCACCGGTGTGATTCCTCCCGCAAGTAGCATATGTGGGCAACTTCCCACCAGCTCTCTAGCCCTGATGGCCCCTACCGTGGTTACCGCCACCACGCCTATGATCAAACTGATGCCGGTTGTCCCGATGCCTCTTGACATCACCTCTATCAAAGTTGTTGGACCTCTTACCCGAACTAGATCCACCTGACCGCCTGGTCAAACTCAAACTGTGCTCTAAGTCCTTGGCCCTCGCGACCAAGACATCAAAATCAGTGTAATCTGAAGCTAGAGTGTACGTCTTGATCTCTTCACTCAGCCCATAACGGAAGCGGTTACAACGCTCCACCTCAGTAGGTACAAGCTCAGGTGCATACTGACTCAATCTAACAAATCTGATCTCGTAATCGGTCACAGACATACTCCCCTGAAACAATGCCATAAACTCCCTCTTCCTTTCATCGAGGTATCGCGGACCCAAATACTTCTTCCGGAAAGCTGTCTCAAAGAACTCCCAAGTGATCTCAGTCTCATCCATCCCCGAAGTAACGGTGACCCACCAGGTGTAGGCATCACCCTGAAGCAAAGACTCAACACATCCCAACTTGCGCTCACCAGTACATCCCATCTGAGCAAGAATACGGACGGTCTTCTCAAACCACAACTCTGACCTCTCCGGAGTAGCACCTCTAAAATCTTCGGCCCCAAGGCCCCGAAGTCTCTCTAATGGCAATCTGGTGCCCTCACCCTGACGATGAGCTGCCTGACCTCCAGCTACTGCATCCTGGAATGCTCCGGCTATTGCCTGAACCAACGGAGCTAAGTCTATCCCGGCCGGTCCTTCGCCACCTTGGCCACCTTGACCTCCTTGTGGTCCCTCTCCTTCGGCCCCGGCCTTACCTCCCACTCCCGGTGGAGGAGGTGGTGGTGGTGGAGGAGCTCCAACTCCAACCACTGGCTCTCCCACTTGAGCCTCAACTCTCACAACTGGCTCAACTCTCGGAGCCTCTGCCCGTGGTTCCGGTCGAACCATCCTAGGCCTCCCACGTGGTCTCATGCTTTAGCTAGCAAGGTTTAAACTACAACAACAAACAAATAGGATTACGTTAGCCAAAGCAAGGGTCCAATAGTGCTCAAGTACTCCTTTTTCCAAAAATCTTTTGAAATTAAGTAATAGTAGCAATGGGCACACACTCCACACTAGACACGACAATCATGCTTCAAAACATCATACGATCATTCAAGCAGCAAGGATTCATGACAAAACATGCATCGAACATCATAAGCATTTAACACCTTAAGCTTACCTCACTTACCTGCCCGAGGTCTCGGTAACCTGGCTCTGATACCAACAAATGTAACCCCCTCGTCCCGGTCTGGCCGGATGACCGGTCCGAGTGGGCCACACGGGGAAAACCGAGTGAAACCCGCTAAGGTTCCCTTCGGTTAGCAACCCTATTTTTTTCTTATTTTAAAACTTGTCTAGATGAGTAATTAAGCCTAAGTGATCATACAACGGAACAACATACACGAGACAATCCAACAAACCCAAACCAACCTATTTACAACCCAAACTTAATCTTTTTAACAGGCCGTTTTGAAACACCCTTGAGGCGTATCGAAACGCCTTGACTAGGTCAACTGTCCCAGAGCCTGTACAAGGGGACGTATCGAAACGGTGGTCAACCGTTTCGGAACTCCCACGACGGTCAATATCTCGTGGTTAACGAGATTTTGACCGTTTCGAAACCTTTATGCCCGTTTCGAAACACCTTCATCTCGTGAATTTCTCAAAATTCCAATAGCCAAAACGTTTCGATACGCGTTTCAGAACAGGGGTTTCAAAGGCCATGCCGTATCGAAACGCGTTCCGATACGGGGTCCCTGAAGCCTACCAGTTCCGAAACGATCCCTCCCGTTTCGAAACGCTGGCAGTCTGCAACTGTCGAAATTGGGACTTAGGGGAGTCTTGACTGGTCTAAAGGTCCCTTGGGACCCCCTAAAGGCACACAACACCAAAATACATAGTCTAGAGGCATCCATCCTAGGTTTAACATACTCAAACACTCACCAACATGGATTTAATCAATCATACACACATGGCAAGAACACATTGAGGCAATATCAAGAAGAGCGTGCTTGAAGGCTTAAATAGGAGTAAGACACCAATTCATTCACATATAGTTTCACATACCATCAAAACAACCTTAAACATTTAAAAGGCATACGTCAAGATAAGCATTTGGCAAGGTACATCATGCTTACAAACCAAGTCAAGCATAAACATCAAAATCATAAATGAGTCATACAAACACACCCTCTTGCCACATTGCTTAACTACTACATAATTAACCATACTTGAGCAACAACTTGGAAAGCCCTTGTTGCCTTGCTCCGAGCTAACACCACGCTAATGATCTGCATTGTTGAGCATTGAGAGCGTAAGCTATAAGCTTAGTGAGGGTGCTCTAAAACGAAAAACAACAACAATGCAGGGTTCAAGCATGTAATCCCTAAACCTCAAATCAAACATGCATAGACAATTTCACAAGTAGACCTAGCTAGTCTCTCAAGTGGCATAACATGGCATCTTACATCATACTAAGCCTCGAGCATTAATTCAACAATCATACATCAACACCATATATTACAATATATGAACAAGTTAATTGGCCACTTTAATTACCCCAATTGTGCGGATTTAACCTCGACAACACTTTACCTCGGTGGGATTCCACTCATCACCGGACCTTGCATGTGCGGGATTCCACTCATCGCCACATGCCCTACGGATGGGATTCCACTCATCACCCCGTAGAAATTAATAAAAGCTTCCGGTGGAATGTGACATCACCGTACTCCTCCTTGATTACTTAACGCCATCAAGGCCACGTACGTTTTGACTCAATTTGTGTGCACACTATCCTAATGATCGATCATTTACAACCGGTAATTATTTAGTGCCAATTATCATCATCAATCACATATCATCAACCACACTCATGCTCATCACAAGTACAAGAGCATAGTCATTAAGCACATTGGCATTTAAGGAAAACAAGACTAAATTAACTACTTGAATTATAAGGAAATGGCCTACCAAGCACACTTTACACACATACACTACTCATGCTCGAACCAAACTTTAAAACAAGTTAAGACCACTCACCGCCCTTCCTTAGCAATTCGAACCAATCCTCCTACGAACCCGGATTCGGTCCCAAGCCCTCTTCAACGTTTCCTCTTGCTTCTAGTCAAACAAAACACATACACTACTTCTCAATTCAATGCTAAACTCAACCATCAACTTGCTTTGCAAACACAACCCAATTTCCACAAATTCCCAAACCACATAATATCTCAAAAACCCAATTTTCGTACTCCAACAACCCTTGGCTGAAACACCCATTTCCAAACACCCAAATGACTTCCAAAACATCCCAAATCACCCTCCTAACATAGGTAGACCATCAGCCCTTCAATTTCAACATTAAACCCACCAAAAACCCAAATTTTAATACCTTAAAATTTGCCCTAAGGACCCACTACGAATTTTCATCCAAATTCAACCAAATTGATATATGTTACACATTATAACATGATTAACTAAAGCCCCAACTCAATTTATCAAAACAAATTGAAGAACCCCCTTAAAAACCCAAACTTTAATATGAACCCTAATTTCCAAAACCCCATATTTTTTAAATCTAAGACAATGATTGGATAGGGGATAAAAAAGAGATTTAGAAAATACAATTACCTTTGAAAAACACCTTGGATTGAAGAAGGAAATGAATGGAATAGTAACTTGAATGAAAAAGAGGGTTTTGAAGAGGGGATATGGTTTCCAACGTGGGAAAGGGTAAATGGGAAAAGGGAAGACAACTTTTCCCATAAAGTGGTCTAGCTTTTGAAAGTTTTGGGTCAAATCGCAATATTGGTCCCTCCCTTCTTATTAAAGCTCAATTAGGTCATTATTTGAAGTTGGATTGTTTTAATTAAATTTTATTTGACTCGAACTATAACCCGGTTAACTCCTAGGCCCAAAACACGGGTGTTACAAGCAAAAATAGATAAATGGCAAGACTAACAATTTAAAGCTAAGTCTACATTCTAAAACTCTACTAACATCAATGATGCAAACCAAGTACCCTCACAAGGAATCGCTCATGTCACTCAAAGTGTTTAAGGGTAGAGAAAAATCACTCGAGCCAAAGCTAATTAGAGCATAACCATAAGCTTGTGTTTAAATCTAATCTCCACTACTAACATGAATATGATGCAAAAATCAAGAGGTCTTAAATAAAGGTTGTAATGGGGCTAAGGTAAGGGTAGGATAAAGGCTGAAAATAAGGGCTAAAGCTCAAGACAAAAAATCATCTCAAAAAATCTATTCGAAACTGTTTTTTTTTTCATTCGAACCAAAACTGCTCGACAGTGTACCTTTTTTTTCGAACTGCACTGTTTTTTTTTCTTGTTTTATTTTTCTGCAGACTCGAACAATTTCCTGCACTGTATATTCGAATCAATTTTGCACTGTATATACGAATCAATTCTGCACAGTCTTTTTAGCTACTGCACTGCACTTATTCGAATCTTTTTTTTGAAGATGATTTTTTTATCTTGAAAAAGGGGACAAAAGTGATGGATTTGAGAAGAAAAATGGATTAGGTTTAAAGTGCGGTGATTTTCAAGAAAAAGGCTAAGGCTCAAAAATTGTTTCACTAGGGGAAATTAATTAAAGGGTAGGTGTTTTATTTGGGAAGAGAAATGGTTAAAACCTAGTGCCTCTATTATATTAAAGCATCATAATCAATCAATGTAATCTCAAAAAGAATTTAAAAACAAGTTCTAGAATGCAACTAATTTAGCTAGGCACACTCAAAGAAACAAAGAGCAAATATCATGCATGCTCATTACTCTCAAAAACTCACAAATATGTCTTGTGTACTTAGGTAAGCATCATGTGGATTAATAGAGAAATAAAATGTCATGTAAAAGATTAAAAATTAATCATGCCAAAAATCTACCATGCAACCTAGAGTTTTCTAACAAGATAGATACAAAACCATATAAAAACAGTGAGACAAGGCGAAATTAAGGATTTAAACAAAGAACTTAAATTAATAAAACTAAGATTTCAAGCGAACAATCAAGACGGATAAGCAAGATAAAAATTGATAAGCATATCTCCCTCCCCCTCACTTAGATGCATTTTGTCTCAAAATGTAAAATTAAATTAAAAGAGAGGAAAGGAGAGACTCCCCTAATCAATTGCGGCCACGACCGCGACCACGTCGTCCGCGGGAAGTGCCGGGGCGAAGATAGGATAAGATCTCGGCCAAGTTGGTCTCGATGGAATGGAGGCGCTCATCCATATCTCTTTGGGGTTGGTCGTCTTGTGTTGGTTGTGATTGGGCTCGTCTACGAAACACTCGTTCTCGACGAGTTGGGAGAGTGCCCGGGAGAGCAATATAAGGTGCATCAGGGGTGCCTGCAAGTAAGTCCATTGCATCTAGGCATCTCTCATCTAAAGCACTCATAGAAAACGCATAAGTAAACTAAGATGGATCAAAAGTAGCAGGAAAAATACGCAAGGCTAAATGGGTAATATAAGGGCCCAGAATTAATGGTCGTGACCTAGAGGTTCGGGGGACACGATGAAATGTGTGAGCCAACCAAAAACCAAGATTTACCTTAAGATTTACCTGCATACACCATAGAAAGAATAACTCAGATCTACTCACGGTTGATGGAGTGTGGTTTCTGCCGGACAGGTTGTAAACAAGGAATCGATGGATATATCGTAAAGCAGGGCTATGAATAGTGTGGTCCTTAGTTGTTTTCAGATTGTACTGCACACCTGCTAAACCTGTCAAAGTCTCGAGAGAAATGTCGTTATCGAAATCTTCCGGTATGTCTAAAAGTGCAGATTGATAGTTAGGGTCCGAAACATTAGTGACGAAACCCATATAAACATTAAACTGAGTAATGGACTACCGAAAGTATTGACCCAATAAGCGAAAAGATATTACATTTGGTGTATCAAGAGACCTAGCGCGACTACGGTCAAACGAAAAAGTAGAATAAAATTCAAGAACTAATTCGTAGTACGTGTCACAAGTAATAATATGAAATCGACGCCATCCAATATTATCAAAAAGTGCTAAGACTGACTCACGTATATGCAAACGATCTAAAGTTTGATCGGGAATGTACTTACAGACCGGAAGTGGGCGATGTCGAATATGATTAAACATATCGAGTTCGTCTCCAGTAAATTGTAAAAACCCTTTCAAGTTCTCTTCGTTAGGTGTCGTAAATCGTTGGCTACGTCGTGGATGTTCTTCATGGTCCGATGGAATATCATTGTGTTCGTGAGGCGGTGATTCCGGTTGAGCAGTGTTCGAGGGATTTTGGGCAGCAAAATCAGCGTGCATGTAATCTGCATATTCAGAGGTAGGGTTAATAACAAATAAAGGTGGAAAAAATTCAGAACTTACCTCATCGGCTGCCGAATAGTTATCCGAATGCCCGGACGTGTTGGTGTGCATGTGATAGGAGGGCACACGGGTTGGTGACTGCATGGGCAGATGATGACGCTGTGAGGAGCCGCCAGCCGCATCGGACGCCAATGGGTGGTAAGGGGAAGGTGGCGGCGATGGTGGACGTGATGAACGACGGAGTGGTGACGGTGGCGTTTCCTTGTCGAGATGGCTTAGCTCCATCTTCGGTTTTTACCTTATGCATGCAAGTGGAGGGACTAAGGCCCTTGATGTTTGCAACGGTCCACCCAATGGCTTCCTTATGCGCTCGCAGTACTGTTAGCAAGTCCTCCTCTTCTTCGTTTGATAGCTTGGTTGAGATAATAACCGGTAGGTTCTCTCTTTCCCCTAAAAATGCATACTTTAGATGCTCAGGTAATTGTTTAAGTTCGATCTTGGGTGCCTGCAATACAGAAGGTAAAGGTTTAGTTTTAGATGCAGTAAGTATTAAATCTTTATTTAACGAACAAAGATTTTCAAACTCCCTGTCGTCTTTGTCGGAATCCGCAATTTCTCTGTACAAATCATCCATGAAGTCAGTAAAACTAGTGTCAAAGAAATCATTTATGGCAGGCTCAATGACATCAACAAAATTTAAACTAGCTACATTTTCAGGATGTCTCATAGCTTTGTAAACGTCAAATTTTACTACCTCACCATCGAATTCCATTGTAAGGATCCCACTTCTTACATCGATTTTTGTGTTTGCAGTGCTCAAAAATGGGCAACCAAGGAGGATCTCAGAAGAGTTGTTTGCTCGGTCGTTTTCCATGTTAATGACATAGAAATCCGCTGGGAAGATTAAATCATTTACCTTTACGAGGACGTTTTCCAGTAATCCCTCTGGGTAGATTATGGATCTGTCCGCCAGTTGTATTGTTACCCTCGTATCCTTCAAAGGCTCAGCAGAAAGTGAGTTATAAAATGAAAGGGGCATAACATTAATAGAGGCCCCTAAATCACACATTGCTCGTTTAATACCCACTTTACCTATTTTGCAGGGAATGGCGAACATACCTTGGTCCTTCAATTTTGGTGGCAACTTACGCTGGAAGACCGCCAATACATGTTCTCCTAGATTAACCTTTTCTACTCCAATAAGACGACGTTTATTAGTACATAAATCTTTAAGGAACTTAGCATACCTTGGGATTTTTCGAATTACGTCGAGGAGCGGAATGTTGATCTCTACTTTTTGGAACACATCTAGGATTTCCTTTTCTTCTGCTTGTTTGTCTCTTTTCATCAATCTCGACGGGAATGGTGGTTGGACAGCATAAGGGGATGGTTTAGGGGTTGGATTTGATGTATCTTTTTCGACTGGTGGAGTTGATTTATCTTTTTGGGTGTTTACTTCTGAGGTTTTGGGTTCTATCACGGTTCCACTTCTAAGAGTGATGGCATTAACATTTTCTTTCGGGTTTATCTCTGCTTGTGAAGGGAGTTTACCTTTGGATTCAAGACGACTTACTGTTTGGGCTAGCTGGCTCATTTGCTTGTCTAACTCTTGTAAGTGGATTTCGGTACGGTTCTGGAACTTCTCTTGGGATATCGCTAGTCGTTCAACCAAGGTTTCTAGAGATGTCTTTTGTTGTGGGTAGGGTTGTCTTTGTTGGTACGGTTGATTTGGCCTTTGGTTGTTCGCGTACCCATAATTTGATTGGTTCCTCCACCCGGAATTATAAGCATTCCCTATGGCGTTGGCTTGGGCGACATCATTTTCTTGAATCATCAGACAACAGTCTGTCAGATGTTCTGGGCTGGTACAGATTCCACAAAGTCTAGCTATTTTTCGTTTGTCTGCAACAAGAGTCTGCACTATTTCAGCTAATTTATCGATTTTGTTTTCTAATGAAACTGTACTTACCTCGCGAACCCTTCGAGATGGTTCGCTAGATTGATTGAATCTTTGAGAATTGGCGGCCATGGTTGATATCAGTGTTTTAGCCGCGGTTGGTGTCATGTTGACTAGAGCTCCGCCACTTGCCGCATCTATCACCTTCATGTCCATAGGCGTTAATCCTTCGTAAAAATATTGGAGGAGGGTTTGTTCCGACAGCCCATGTTGTGGACAATTTGCACACAACTTTTTAAACCTCTCCCAGTATTCATACAAGGATTCAACTTCAATTTGTTGAATGCTTAGGATGTTGCGCCTGATTTCGCTTGCTTTTGCTGCAGGGAAGAACCTGTCAAGAAAAAGTTTAGCCATGTCAGTCCATGTTGTAACAGAATTAGGGGGTAAATCAAATAACCAATCTTTCGCTATATCAGCTAAGGAAAATGGAAATGCTCTAAGTTTGATTTGGTCATCGGATACTCCCTGTGGCTTTGTAGTTAGACAAACCATGTGAAATTCCTTCAAATGTTTATGAGGATTTTCTGTCGGTAAACCGTGAAAGGTAGGCAAGAGATGGATCAAACCCATTTTTAGCACGAACGGTGTTTCGCCATTCGGGAAAGTTATACACATAGGTTGTTGGCCATCGGGCGCTGCATTTAGTTGGCGTATGGTTTGATTTTCGTCTCCCATCGGATTGGGCTCGTAACTCGATTCTGCTTCGGATGTGATTTCTAGATCGCATTCGAGTCTCTGTTGGCGTCTTTTGTTTTTCTTTTCCCGAAGTGTTTGTGCGTTCAACTTTCGGGCTAGTGCTTCGATTTCCGGGATGAGATCAAATTGTTCTCCCGGATTGCTCCTGGTCATAAATCAAATAAAACGATATTAGTACTTTGTCGTATTCCCCGACAACGGCGCCAATTTTGACACGCGTCGTATAGTGTCAAAAATAAAACCTTAAACTCAAAATAAATAAGATTTAAATTAATATAGCGAGAGTAAGGGTCGATCCGCAGGGAATAGGAACTCTAACACCTTTCTTCTGATTTAGACCAATAACCTGTAGAAAATAAATGGGGGTTTTAGAATAGTGATTTGAATGAGAAAAATAGAAAAAACGTAAAAATAAATTGAGAATGAATTATGGATAGAAATAGCCTCAAGCCACGCTTTGCCACGACATCTTCGATCACTGAAGTTGATTTTTCTTCGACTTTCCTGCAGGTTACAGTCTACAAGGCCCAACCCTTGTAACTTACTTCTCGTTGGTAGATTCGACTCCCAGGGCAATCCTTGAAGTCAAACTTTAGTGAATTAGCCACGGCAATCGATGCTAACTCAAATCTAAGTTAGTGCTGGAGAAGCCCGTGCTCGGATATTCGTCTCGATGAGAATTGTTTCCGATTTTGATTCCCCTTAGTGGACCGCCACTAAGTTTGTTCTTAGGGAGTTGAATTGGCTACAAACTTTTCCTCATCCCCAACGATGGATCTAAACCACTTCAAGCCGATGCGCGCTCTCGGAATGAAACAATTGCGATGCCTAAAGATTAGGCCGATTGCCTAATCAATTTTACAGAGAATCTAAAAAGGAGTTGTTGAAGGATTGAAGTATTTTCCTAATCTCACGAGATTTGTCGGGTTTGGCGTTGCTTTTGGCTAAAGGGAATTTAGTTAAGCATGGTTTGGGAAAAAACCATACTTAATAAAATAAATAAAAATGGAGAAAAGAAAATGGAGAAAAATGGAGAACTTTATTACTCAAGGAAGAAGAGAACAATGGAAAAATGTTTGATGAATAATTCACCCCCAAAGTGGGGTATTTATAGTAGTTGAAAAACCCTAAAAACCTAAGATGATAAATCCTAAAAAATTTAAATAAAATTACATAAGATAAATATCAAAGTTTTGAATTTAAAGATAAAATTCGGATGATAGGCTATCTTGATAAGTGGACTGATAAGTTATCAAGCTTGCTGACGTCATCTTCTAGAATGTGCTGACGTGGCGCCCAGTCAGCATTCATGCCCTGGTTCATGCCCATGAATCTGCCCACGAATTCAGTATTTTCTGCAGCACTTCAACTCATTTCCGGCATTACGTAACCTGCACGAGAACAACACAAAAACAACCCAATTAAGTCCTTCAAACATATATATTCGATCAAAACAAGGACTAAAAACATAACCAAAATAAATACTTATAAATGTGGATCGAGGGGCCATCTGAGGTGAGATTGTCCTCGATCAGCTCGAGAGGCTCCGGCTCGTGTTGTGGTGACAAGGAATTCGTGCTGGAATTGTGGTTCAACGGATCACATGAGGCGAGAGTGTCCTTTATTGGCTGGTGGAGGCCAGGGACATGCATCTGATGTAGCTGCACCTCAGAGAAGCCGTGGGCGCGGCCGAGGGAACTTTCAGAGCAGAGACGAGGGGTAGTGAGGCATTGCACATGTGGTAGCAGTTCGGTCTGAGGGAGGCGGTCCTACGAGGGTTTATGCTAAGCGCGAGGAGCGCAACGATACAAATGTTATCGCAGGTACCTTTGTTCTTCAGTCTTTATCGTTGTTGGCTTTGATTGATTCTGGATCTACGCATTCTTATATCTTGAGTGAGCATGCACATTTGTTTGATATTCATGTTGAGTTGCTTGAAGTAGGAATGCAAATGACTAGTTCTTTTGGTGAGACTGTAGTCACTAAGAAGTTGTATAGGAGATGCCCTTTGTCTGTGCAAGGTCATGTTTTTCTTGTGGAGTTGATGGAGTTACCCTTTTACAGTTTCGATGTGATCCTTTGTATGGATTGGTTAACTGAGCATAGAGCAGTGGTTGATTTTGATGTCAAGCGGATCACCTTAAAGCTTACTGATGATAATGAAGTGGTGATAGTAGGCGAGAATGTGAAATTCTTGTCAAATGTGATTTCGACTTTGGAAGTAAGCCGTATGATGAGGTTGGGTTGTGAGGCTTACCTTGCCTGTGTGATGAATCCTGGCACAAAGGATGTACTTGTGCAGGACATCCGAACCGTTTGGGATTTTCCGGGTGTCTTTCCGGAAGAATTGCATGGGTTGCCACCAAACAGGGAAGTTGAGTTTGGTATCGAGTTGTATGAGAATACGACTACGGTGTCCATTTCTCCTTATCGCGTGGCACCCAAAGAGCTAAAAGAGTTGAAAATGCAACTGCATGAGTTGTTGGATCGAGGGTTCATCCGGCCGAGTGTGTCACCTTGGGGTGCACCGGTCTTGTTTGTAAAGAAAAAAGATGGGAGGATACGGATGTGCATAGATTATCGGCAACAGAACAAGTTGACGATCAAGAAAAAGTATCCTTTGCCCAGGATCGATGATCTTTTTGATCAGTTTCGAGGAGCCTCGGTGTTTTCTAAGATAGACTTAAGGTCAGGATATTACCAGCTGAAGGTGAAGGATGTGGACGTACCTAAGACAGCTTTTAGGACAAGGTACGGGCATTATAAGTTCTTAGTGGTGCCATTTGGTTTGACCAACACACCTGCTGCTTTCATGGACATGATGAATCGTGTATTCCATGAATTCTTGGATCAGTTTGTGGTGGTGTTCATCGATGATATCCTTGTGTATTCGCGTACAGAGAAGGATCATGATAGACACTTGAGAATCATTTTGCAAGCATTGTTGGAGAATCAGTTGTATGCCAAGCTAAGTAAGTGTGAGTTTTGGCTTAAGGAGGTGGTCTTCCTTTGACATGTTGTATCAGCTTAGGGAATTCGCGTTGATCCTCACAAAGTAGAGGCTGTGATGAGCTGGAAAGTGCCTAAGTCGGTAACAGAGGTATGAAGTTTCCTTAGTTTAGCTAGGTATTACCGTAGGTTTGTTGAGAGTTTCTTGAAGATTGCTGCACCTTTGACCAAGTTGTTGCAGAAGAATGTTCGCTTTGAGTGGACATGTGCGAGGTAGCAAGCTTTTGAGAAGCTGAATGAAGCTTTGACGCAAGCTCCTATCTGATTCAACCTGAGTCTGGTAAGGAGTTTGTGGTCTATAGTGATGCGTCCATTGTTGGTTTGGGTTGTGTGTTGATGCAGGAGGGTAAGGTGGTAGCCTATGCATGTAGATAGTTGAAGGTGCACGAGCGTAACTACCCTACTCATGATCTTGAGCTTGCGGCTGTGGTGTTTGCCCTGAAGATCTGGAGGCATTACATGTACGGTGAGAAGTGTGTTGTGTTCACGGATCATAAGAGCTTGAAGTATTTTATGTCTCAGAAGGAGTTGAATCTTAGGTAACGCCGCTGGGTGGAGTTTTTTAAGGATTATGATCTGATGATCGAGTATCACCCAGGCAAGGCTAATGTTGTGGCCGATGCTTTGAGCCGAAAAGTGGTCGTGGAGTTGAGGGCGATGTTTGCTCGTTTGATCATATCGCGTGATGGTGGTCTTATTGCGGAATTGCAAGTGAAACCATCCTTGACTCAGTTGATCAAAGACAAGCAGTTGTTTGATGAATCTCTTGTTCCTCATGTTCAGAACATTGAGGAGGGTAGACCTTCGAATTTTAGTTTTAGTGATGACGGTGTTCTGTGTTTTGGAAGTCGAATAGTGTTGCCAGATGATGTTGAGTTGAGGCGCACTATTCTGATTGAAGCTCATAGTAGTCCCTTTGCTATGCATCCGAGTAGTATGAAGATGTATCGTGATTTGAAAGATGAGTACCACTAGGTGGGGTTGAAAAAGGATGTTGTTGAGTTCGTTAGTAAGTGCATGGTGTGTCAGCGAGTGAAAGCTGAACATCAGGTTCCTTCTGAGTTTTTGCAGCCTTTAAGAATTCCAGAATGGAAGTGGGAAAGAATTATCATGGATTTTGTGTCTGGGTTGCCGTTGTCACCGTCAAAGAAGAATTCAGTTTGGGTGATTTTTTATCGCCTTACGAAGTGTGCACATTTCCTGCATGTGCATACTATCTATACCCTGGATAAGTTGGTTGAGATGTACATTGTTGAGACTGTGCGGTTGCACGGTGTATAAAAGTCCATAGTGTCGGATAGGGATCCGAGGTTTACATCGTGATTTTGGGAATGTTTGCATCAAGCCTTGGGTACACGGTTGAATTTCAGTACTTCCTATCATCCTCAGACGGATGAGCAGTTGGAACGTGTGATTCAGGTGCTTGAGGACATGTTGAGATGTTGTGTGATGGATTTTTCAGGTTCTTGGGAAAAACACTTGTCGTTGGTTGAGTTTGCTTACAATAATAGTTGCCAGGCAAGTATTCAAATGGCTCCATACGAGGCTTTGTATGGGAGAAGATGTAGAACCCCTCTTTGTTGGGCAAAAGTTGATTTCGATGCTAGCTATGTTAAAGGGAACCATCGAGAAGATGAAGCTCATTTGTGAGCGTTTGAAGGCAACATCGGATAAGCAAAAGTCTTGCGTGGATCTGAAGCGTAAAGAGATTAATTTCTTTATTGGCGAACGTGTGTTTTTGAAAGTATCGCCTTGGAAGAAGGTGATGAGATTTGGGCGTAAGGTTAAGCTTAGCCCAAGGTTCATTGGACCTTACGAGGTTGTGGAGCGTATTAGTCCTAGGGCATATCGGTTGAGATTGCCTTCGGAGCTGGAAAAGATACATGATGTGTTCCATGTCTCGATGTTGCGGAGGTACAGATCGGATCCTTCGCATGTGATGCCTATTGAGGAGATAGAATTTAATCCAGATCTGTCATATGATGAGGAACCAGTGAGGGTTCTGGATGTGAGTAGCAATGTTCTTCGTGGAAAGATGATAGAGCTAGTGAAGGTGTTGTGGAGACACCATGGAGTTGAAGAGGCCATGTGGGAAAGCAAGGCGTACATGCTGAAGCAGTTTCTGCACCTTTTCCTTCAGGTAAAATTTCGAGGATGAAATTTCCTAAGTGGGGGAGAGTTGTAACGCTTTGGTTTTGGGCATAGATGTTTTGGACATCGGATCAGACCATTCGGAAAAGGTTCGAATCGAGTTTGGTGATTTAAGAAAATCAAGGATCAGGATAGGATAAAAGTATGGTAATAATTGCTAAAATCCTCTAAAATTATTTTTAAGAGGTTGGTCAAATCAATTTTACAAAAAGAGTTTCGGAAATGGTACATTTTGGGTAGTGACCAAAATGTAAAGTTTCAAAACTGTGTGAAAATGTAATTTTTAAAAGAGGAGCGACAATCTTAGAATCTTAACGGAGCTTTATGGCAATTTAGCCTTTCCTTAATATGACATGTGTTTTAAAAGGGATTTTAAAGTGATTTAATAAAAGGATTTTTATTAAATTAAAATTAATTAAATTAGAAAAATGAGATTTCACTTTACGTAACTACCTTTCTCTTCTCATTTTCAGCCAAACACAATTCTAACTCATTTTCTCCAGAATTCTTTTCTCACAAACACTCTCTCAATATTTTCTAAACAAACTTCAAGAGTTCATTCAAGTTCTTTAAGATTTTAGCTAAGGAAAACTTCTCATTCATTAAGGAAGGCAAGGGTTGGAGGTAAATCTCGTTCTCAACCTTCAATCTATGTTCTTTATTGAAATTCCCAAGATCATTGGCTTCTAATTAATGTTTTTAGTTGAGTTTCCATTATAGTATTGATTTGAGATTGAAATCTTGCAAAAATAAGATGAAATTCATGATTTTCGGACTTGTTTTGTTAAGCTCTGTTTTGTTGATATAGATCCCGAAATCCTTGAGATCCTTGAGTTTCTTGATAGTTCTAGTTGGGTTTTTGAGGTGATATGTGGCAGTAATTATTTTTGGAGGTATAAGGAATGGTTTAGGTTGATTTTAGATGTGTCTTGATGTTTATAATTGATTGGAAGTGATGTATGTTGGCTGGGCTTGGTTTAGGAAGCAATCGATTGAGTTTCTGGTTGTTTCGGATGGGTAAATTAGTGTAGTTTGGGTAAGCAACGAGTTTGTGATTGGTTGCTGGTGTTGAAATGCATTTTAATGTATTTGGATCTCTATTTTGATGATGTGGAAACAGGGGATCGTGATCCGGGAGCAAACGAGACGTTGTTGGAGGCTCCAGAAGAGTAATTTTTGTATCGGTAAGCAAGGCTTCGCGTATCGGTGAGTGGAAATGGATTTTCCAGCTTGGTAACGCTTTGAGCGTGATCTTGTGAGCTTAGTTTAAGTTTGAAACACTTAGCTAAGCTCAAGAGTAAGTGATTCGAAAGTCTCTCTCGGAAATGTGTTATGTTTTGATGGAAATGCACTTAAGTTTAATGTGGTTTTGATTACTGTTTTAAAGCATGGTTTAAGCATGGTTGTTGCTGGATTTTAATGCCATTTTGTTAAGGATGCACTTGGTAGGTGATCCTTGGTTTTATGTGATAAATGCATTTGATATTAAGCATATTTATGCTTGTGAAAATGGCATTGTGTTTATGCTTGTAAAATAGTGGAATATTGATGTTAAATGATTATATTGACAAGTGATGGAAATGGTTTTTGGTTACTTTAATCGGATATAGTTAGCTGGCTATAGGATTGGGTGCACCGTGAATAAAGTCGCCTTAGATGTCGAGGGGTTGTGATTGTGTCGTAATCTCCATCCAAGTACCCTAACGATTGAGGCTAAGATCACAACGGTGAATGGTTTAATCCCGTGTGTGAGTCTTGTGTTATGTGTCTCGTACTCTCATTAGTGGAATTATACAACTACCGATGAGTGATGTTAAGGGGTTGTGATTGTGCCATTAATCTCCATCACGGGTGTTGAGGGGTTGTGATTGTGCCATTAATCTCCATCACGGGTGTTGAGGGGTTGTGATTGTGCCATTGATCTCCACCTTGTGTAGTCTGGTAGTATGTATGAAGCGTGTGGGACAACGCTTGTAATCCGCGTATCCGATTGTGTCATTTGTTTTGGTATGGTTTGAGGATTATCACTTGAGAGCCAATATAATGTTAATGATTAATGATTAAGCATGAGATGCTTGTGAATGATGCAAGAATGCATGTTATGCTTGGTTTAAGCATGAGCAAAGGAATTTGATGTTGTTTTAATGATGCAATATGCATGTGGTTTTAAAAGTGCATTGAATGCTTAATTGAGCAAGTTTTAAAAGAAAGGCATGAGTTTGCAAATTATGTTGCAATGGTTAAATGAAATGCATTGAAGAATGTTGTTTTAGCGATCCTCACTAAGCTATATGCTTAAGCTCACTTGTTTCATCAATGAAGAGAATTGAGCATTCAAGGTAGCCCAAAAGCAAAGGGATTCCAAGATTTTTGTCGAAGCGATGTATGTGGTTCATCTTTAGTGTAATAAGTTGCAATGGGTGGGGATTCTTACCTTCTGGATTTGTTGGTGATGTTTACTATCTTAAGCATGTTTGGTTTCTGATTTTGGACTTGTAATCAGCCTCTATTTGGTTTCATGGTTTGCTCATAGTGTTTTGCCCATGCTTTAGCTTGTTTTCTTAAGCATGCTTGAATAGCTAAAGTATCATCATGGTTTGATGTGGTTGATGAGCATGATTTATTGTTTGATGATGTTTACTTGTCTATTATGTAGATTATAACTTGTATGCATGATTTAAGCTTGTTTGAATATGATTAAGCATGTTTAAATGCCTTTGGAATGTGTTTTTCAGGTATGCGTATTGATACACGGGGAAGTGTATCGATACACTAAGGCCAAATCTAAGCTTTTCGATACAGGGGTATCGGTAAGGATTGCCCGCGTATCGATACGTCCAAGCCAAGTTTGAAGGATGTACCGATACGCGGGGAAGTGTTTCGATACGCTCTTCCCATCTTTGGCTATTGTCTTCCCGCGTATCGATACAGGCTCAAGTGTATCGATACGGTTAGTTAAAATTCGGTTAAAAGTATTTTTGTAAGTCTTGAAATGTTAAGTTTTAGTCCTTGAATGTTATTTGATCAATTGGATGAGTCTGGATGATAGGTTTGAGCTGAAATTTGACGTGATAGCATGTTACATGACTAATTGAGGATTGGTAACTTTAAAATCTGAAAAGTCCCTATAATTTATGTGATTTGCAAAATGGTCCCTAAAAGTCATAATTATGCAATTGAACCCCTAATTGAACTCTGATCGATGTGTCGTTTCTTCCTAATGGTCTTGCTGGGCACATAGGTTAATATTGTGCATCTAGAGAAGATAAAAAAAGGGGTTGTTAATTAAGGTTGGCTTTAACACGTTGACTTTGGTTTTTCCCGTGTAATCTTCTTAGTTCGGGTCGGGCGTCTAGGCCGGGCTAAGGGGGTTACACTAACTATATCCGATTAAAATAATCAAAACCATTTACCATCACTTACCAATATAATCATTTATCAACATCATTTCACTATTTTAAAAGCATAATCCACAATGCCATTTTCACAAGCAATAACATGCTTAAAACCAATCTCATAAATCATGTAAACCCAAGGATCACCTACCATGTGCATCCCTAACATAATGACATTTAAAACCAGCAACATCAATGCTCAAAACATGCTTTAAAACAGTAATCAAACCACATTTAATTCAAGTGCATTTTAAACCAAAACATAGCACATTCCGAGAGAGACTTTCAATTTACTTACTCTTGAGCTTAGCTAAGTGTTTCAAACTTACACTAAGCTCCCAAAACCACGTTGAAAACGTTTCAAAGCTAAAAAACCCTTTTCCACTCACCAGTACACGAAACTTCGCTCGCCGACGCGAAGATCACTCGTCTGAAGCCTCCAAAAATGCTTCGCTTGCTTCCAGAACAAGATCCCATGTTTTTAGAGCATCAAAACAGAGATCCAAGTGCATTAAAATGCATTCCAACACCAGTAACTAAACACAAACTCGTTGCTGAACAAAACCACACAAATTTACCCATCCAAAACAATCGAAAACTCAATCGATTGCTTCCTAAACCAAGCCCAGCCAACATACATCACTACCAACCACTAATAAACATCATAACACATATAAAAACAACCTAAACCCTTCCTTATACCTCCAGCAAACAAAACACCATCAAACCACCTAAAAACCCAAATAAAACCAACAAGAAACTCAACGATCTCAAGGATTTCGGGATCTATGTTATCAAAACTCTTTTTCAACATTATAATCAGCTCAAAACTCAATTTGAATCAATCCAAAACAGAGCTCATCAACAATACTCCGAAAATCAAGATTTAAATCATTATTTTGGCAAGATTTTGATATTAAATCAAATCTATAATCAAAACCTAGCTAAAAACAACAATTAGGAGCCAAAGATCTTGGGAATTTCAATAAAGAGCCTAGATTAGAGGCTGAGAACGAGATTTACCTCCAATCCTTGCCTTCCTTAAAGATTGACAAGTTTTTGCTTCACAATTCTTGAAGAACTTGAAGAGAATTCTTTGAAAAAGATGATAAACTAAAGAGAGAGTGTTTGGGATAAAAGAAATCTAGAGAAATGGTTGAGAAAATGGATTTTGCTGAAATGAGAGTTAGTTACGTCAAAAACTTCTCATTTTACTATTTTAGCAATTTAATTAAATAAAAATCCTTTTTATTTAATCATCTAAAAATCATTTAAAACACGTGTCAATTTAAGAAAGGTTTAATTGTACAAAAGCTCCTTAAAGATTCTAAGATTTTGACTCCTCTTTTGAAATTTGCATTTTACACAGTTTTAAAACTTTACAGTTTGGTCACTACCCAAAATGTACCTCTTCTAAAACTTATTTTGTAAAATTTATTTGAACAACCTTTTAAACATGATTTTAGTGGATTTTAGAATTTTGGTCATATTTGTATCCTATCCCGAACGTTGATCTCCCTAAACCACCTAATACGATTCTAACTATTTCCGACCGGCCCGATCCGATGTCTAAAACATCTAGGCCCAAAACAATGGCGTTACAACTCTCCCCCACTTAGGAAATTTCGTCCACGAAATTTTACCTGAAAGAAAAAAGGTACGGAAACTGCCTCAACATGTCTGCCTTGCTTTCCCAAATGGCATCCTCAACTCCTCGGTGTCGCCACAACACCTTCACAAGATCTATTTTCTTGGCACGAAGAACTTTGCTGCTCGAATCCAGTATCCTCACCGGTTCCTCGTCATAAGACAAATCCGGATTCAGCTTTATCTCCTCAACATGCATCACATGTGAAGGATCCGATCTGTACCTCCGTAACATCGAAACATGAAACACATCATGAATCCTTTCCAACCCGGGAGGCAACCTCAACCGATAAGCCACGGGACCAATACGCTCTACAACCTCATAAGGTCCAATAAACCTCGGGCTAAGCTTACCCTTACGCCCAAATCCTATCACCTTCTTCCAAGGCGTTACTTTCAAGAACATGTGTTCGCCAATCGCGAACTCCATCTCTTTACGCCCCAAACCCACGTAAGACTTTTGCCAATCTGATGCCGCTTTCAAGCGCTCACAAATGAGCTTCACCTTTCCGGTGGTCCCTTTTAACATATCCGGCATCGAAACCAACTTTTGCCCTGATTCGGCCCAACAAAGTGGCGTTCTACACTTCCTCCCATGCAATGCCTCACACGGAGCCATTTGTATACTTGCTTGATAACTATTGTTATAGGCGAACTCAACCAAGTGCAAATGCTTTTCTTAAGAACCTTGGAAGTCTATAACACAACATCTCAACATATCCTCAAACAACTAGATAACACGCTCCGACTATCCATCCGTCAGAGGATAATAAGAAGTACTGAAATTCAACCGCGTACCCAAGGCTTGATGCAAACATTCCCAAAACCTCGACGTGAACCTCGAATCTCTATCCAACCCCATAGACTTCGGCATACCGTGCAACCGCACGATCTCTACGACAAACAACTCTACTAGCTTATCCAATGTATACGTAGTATGCTTAGGCAAGAAATGTGCATACTTCATAAGGTGATCAACGATCACCCAAACATAATTCCTCTTTGACAGCGTCAAAGGTAATCCAAACACAAATCCACGGTAATCTTTTCCCATCTCCATTCTGGGATCCTCAACGGTTGCAACAACTTAGAAGGAAACCAATGCTCAGCTTTCACCCGCTAACAAACCATAGATTTGCTTACAAACTTGGCAACATCCTTTTTCTTTTCATCTGGTATCACCCAACTCTCAAACCGCGATACACCTTCCTACCACCAGGGTGCACACAAAAGAACCACTATGGGCTTCAACCAGAATAGAGCATCTCAATTCAACATCATTTGGAACCACTATTCAAATCCCAAAACTCAAAACACCATCATCATTGAAACAAAAATCCAAAGACTTACCATCAGCAATATCCTGAACATGCGTTACTACACATCTCCGATCAACTAAACTAATGAAGGCTTCCCTTCAACTTGGCTATAAGCCCCTCATCACGCGATATACTCAACCAAGCAAACCTCACTCCCAACTTCACAGCCACCTTCCAGCTCGACACTTCGACCCCAAAATTAGCATTTCTAACATGATACCTCACCATCATACCATACTCCTTAAGCAACTCCAACCATCTTCATTGCCTAAGATTCAACTGTTTTTGAAAAATTAGATACCTCAAAATCTTGTGATCCATGAACCCTACACTTCTCAACATGAAAACCCAAAATTTGTCCACTCACCATTCGAAAATCCTCATCACGAGACTCTAACACTGTCTCCAATAGTTGCTTCACTTACATTAACTGTCTCAAGAAGGTTACTTACTCTCAGCCAACAGACCACCCTCTCATGAAGACCCAGCCAGATCAACATGGCTTTTAAACTTACATTACCTTCCCCACACAAACCTTTGCTACGACACTAATCTTACCTGGATTTTACCCTACGACAAATCTTAATCCTCACACGAAAGCAACCGCAACAAGCTACGCATAAAGCTCATTCTATAACACATACAAGAGCCATGAATCCTCTACTCAACTCAAGCTAAACCTCGATTAGAACTCCCGTCAAAACTTCCTTCCAACTCCTCCAAGGTCACCGCCAAAACTTCATCCACCTAAAACAACCATCCTACTATAACTATTCAAGCAAGAATAGAACAACACTTCAAAACCACATCAGCAAACCCACAACAACCGTCCAACCCAGAGAAATTACAAAACTTAATTGCTACCTCAAAATGCTTTTAACTACACAACAAACAACCTCGACCGATTCTATTCGAAACGACCACCTAGAAAACTTTACCTCATGTCCAACAAGCTAGACCACACTCACTCCTATCGGTAGACTTATGTACTTCCTAACCTCACACACACTCTTCATCTCACACCCAAAACAAAACTTTAAACCCACAAACTACCCTAATCATAACACATCACTATCATGTCCAATTAGCTATTCGTAAGTGTGAAAATTTGTATACATGATCACTTACATGCCCTTACGAATGCCTATGCACATGTATGCAAACTTCTAATGTCATGCCAAATGTATGCATGTACCAATATATGTGATATATGTATACAAATGATTTTAACTGTGCATGTATTCTTGTTCACACTTACTAATAACGTCCTCGAACCAAACCAGGAACAACCTCTTATCCCATTCTCAAACTTTTCCTGCTTCAACATTCTTACAACTTGTTACATCAAACTACACTAACTATTATTCCACTTCACCAATGTTGTTCTCAAGCAACACCGATTACTATCCAAAACTCACTAACGATAGGACCTTAACCACTACACAAGAGGATGCAAAACCAAAACTAAGCAAAGATAACAATAACATAGATTGCATAATAAAGATACCTACAATCACATCATTGTTCTAGAGCTCCAAGCGATGAGCACTCTCTCCCGTAGAGCCACCGTTCTCTGGCTGCACCACCACAACATTGACTAACACCCTGAGGTCACCATCATCTCCCTGCTGCAAAGTATCATGACTGCACTTGCGATCACAAGAAGCTTCAACATACATCCCACCTTTACCACCCCGAGCTAACACTAGACAATCTCGCCTCAAATGTCCAGTGAACCCACAATTCCAACAAGATTCAACCATCATACACCTCGCGCCTCTCTACCCTTCTTGCCACATCCGAAACCTGTCTCGGCCGCGCTCACGGCCCCTTTGAGACTCAACTGGACGCGCTAGAGCTGGTCTCGCTACCTGAGAACAATTATGCTTCACATGTCCTACCACACCACAGCTCCAACAAGCTCCAACATCCCAACAAACCCCAGTTTGTCGCCTTCCACAACGACCACACTCTGGTAGAAAAACCACCGCTCTCTGACCTTGATGTACTTGATCCACACCACCACCATTTGCAAATCTCAGATCCGGACAAAATCTTCCATCACGAAGTCTCTTACGGTGCCCACTCTCGAGGCCAAAACTCGCAGCTCTTTTGCTCTAATTCAGGTCACCGTCGCCACATGTAGCCACACTCTCACGTTGCTTAACCCCCCGAAAACTTATCTCCCAGATATCTCCTCTTAAAGGCTGCTAAAAAGAACTCCCAATCCACATCATGGATATTCACGGTCACCGACATAGATGTCCACCAAATACAAACATCATCCAACATTAACGAGACAACCCTTCCCAACTTACAAGCGTTGACACACCTTTCTTGATCAAGGATTGGAACCGTACCAGCTAACCAAGCCTCGAACGCCTCAGGCGTCGACCCATGATACTCAACAGCTCCCAAATCATACAGATGTTGTTTTGAAAAAATAGTTTGTCTGACAGCCGGCCCGTGAACAAGCTTTTCCTTCACTGCGGCCTGAGATGCTCCAGACATCTCTTGAACCACGGATGATAAAACTTTCATCACAGGGCTAGCCCCCTCATGCTGCCCGATCACTCCAACTCAAGGTAAGAACGGCCGAATGGGCACATTCTCAACAGACGAAACATCGTTCCCATGGTTACCCTGCTCGCCCACAAGTACGATCGTATTCGATCCCAACTCTCTCCTCAGACTCTTTGTGCTATTTTTAACAAGGCATAATAACAAAAACAAATCAAACCATGATTTAGGCCAGCCTCAAGCAAGGATCCAAGTTCACAAAAACATTTAACTAGTGTAATAATAAGGCAACGGGCACCCCGATTTCCCTCACGCACATCAAAACATGCAACGACATATCATAAACACCATGCTTTATCTCATACCCGATCAGCATACATCGTCAACACATCATCATCGTACAATCATATATAATTCCCACATGATTCATAATAACAAAGCATGGCATAGGCACCCGCATTCAACCAAAACATGATTTTCCAAACAACATACCACTTAACATTGAATCAAACATCAAAACATACTAATTTCACTTACCATCATCCCAGATTCTTTCGAAACATGTCTCTGATAGCAAAAAAGGTAACCCCCTTAGCCATGCCTAGACGCCCGACCCGAACTAAGAAGATTACACGGGGAAAACCAAAGCCAACTCGTTAAACCCGACTTCGATTAACGACTATTTTTTTACTTTTTATCTTCTCTAAATGCACATTAAGATCATATGTGATCAGCAACACACTTAGAAGAAAACGACACAACGATCGGAGTTCGATTAGGGGTTCAATTGCAAACATTTTACTTTTAGATACTAAACTGTAATTTTCCAGTAAATGCAGGGACTTTTAAAATTTTATAGTTACCAATCCTTAATTAGTCATGTAACAAGCCATCATGTCAAATTTCATCACAAACGGATCATCCAAGCTCAACCAATTGAACATACAACACTCAGGGACCAAAATGCAACATTTCAGGACTTTTAAAGATACTTTTAACTGAAAATAAAGAACAGGTATCGGTACGCTGGATCCCGTATCGATAACCAAAATGGCAGTCGCAAATTTTTGGAAAAGGGTATCGATACGCTTCCTTGCGTATCGGTACGGCCTTCAACCTTTTGCCTAGGCGTATCGGTACGCGAGCAACTCGTATCGATACACCTAAGCTGAAGAGCCTGAAAATGTCCTTAGCGTATCAATACGCAACCCCGAGTATCGATATGCATACTAGAGTTTCACTTCCAACAGCGTTAACCACTTATGCATCATCAAACATTTGTAAAATGAGATACAAGCATAGTAATTCATGGTGTAGCCTTAACCACTCAAACATGCTTTAAAAGATAAACAATAGCATAACCACAATACCATAAGCAAGGCCATAAACCAAATAAAGGCCATTTACAAGTCTCAAGACAAATACCAATCATGCCTAAAGTATTTAACAACACCAAACAAATCAATGAGTAGAAATCTCTCCCATTGCCTTTTATTACACTACGGTGAAAACACATACTTTGCTTAGCTAAAACACTTGGATTTCCCTTGCTCTTTTGCTGCCTCAAATGCTCAATTCTCTGCATTGATGAAACAAATGAGCGTAAGCATAAAGCTTAGTGAGGATCGCTAAAACCAAACATTCATCAGTGCATTTTAAAACCAAAACATCATCCTTTGTAGATATATGCCTTCCTTTAAAACATGCACTTTAGAACACTAAATCCACTTTCAAAACCACATGCTCATAGCATCATTAATTACAACAGCAAAACTCTTTACTCATGCTTAAACCAAGCATCATATGCATTCTAGCATAATTCTCAAGCATCACATATTTTCTCAAAATAAATGTTCATCATTAAATCATTATATCAACATCATTATATTGGCTCGCAAGTGATCAATAACAAACCATATCAAAACAACACAATTGACACCAGAGATCCTCTGTTTTTAGAGCATCAAAACAGAGATCCAAATGCATTAAAATGCCCTCCAACGCCAGTAACTAAACACAAACTCGTTGCTCAACAAAACCACACCAATTTACACATCCTAAACAATCGAAAACTCAATCGATTGCTTCCTAAACCAAGCCCAGCCAACATACATCACTTCCAACCACTAATAAACATCAAAACACATATAAAAACAACCTAAACCCTTCCTTATACCTCCAGCAAACAAAACACCATAAAACCACCTCAAAAACCCAACTAAAACCATCAAGAAACTCAAGGATCTCAAGGATTTCGGGATCTATATTATCAAAACTCTTTTTCAACATTATAATCAGCTCAAAACTCAATTAGAATCAATCCAAAACAGAGCTCATCAACAATACTCCGAAAATCAAGATTTAAATCACTATTTTGGCAGGATTTTGATATTAAATCAAATCTATAATCAAAGCTGAGCTAAAAACAACAATTAGGAGCCAATGATCTTGGGAATTTCAATAAAGAACCTAGATTAGAGGTTGAGAATGGGATTTACCTCCAATCTTTGCCTTCCTTAAAGATTGAAAAGTTTTTGCTTTACAATTCTTGAAGAACTTGAAGAGAATTCTTTGAAAAAGATGAGAAACTAAAGAGAGAGTGTTTGGGCAAAAAGAAATCTAGAGAGGTGGTTGAGAAAATGGATTCTGCTTAAATGAGAGTTAGTTCCATCAAAAACTTCTCATTTTACTATTTTAGCAATTTAATTAAATAAAAATCATTTTTATTTAATCATCTAAAAATCATTTAAAACACATGTCAATTTAATAAAGGTTTAATTGTACAAAAGCTCCCTGAAGATTCTAAGATTTTGACTCCTCTTTTGAAATTTGCATTTTTCACAGTTTTAAAAATTTACATTTTGGTCACTACCCAAAATGTACCTCTTCCAAAACTCATTTTGTAAAATTGATTTGAACAACCTCTTAAACATGATTTTATAGGATTTAAGCAATTTTGTCATATTTTTATCGTATATCGAGCCTTGATCTCGCTAAACCACCTAATACAATTTGAACCGTTTCCGATCGGCCCGATCCGATGTCTAAAACATCTAGGCCCAAAACCAGGGCATTACACTTCTTCCCTTTCGGATCCAGAATTGGAACCGTACCAGCTAACCAAGCCTCGAACGCCTCAGGCGTCGACCCATGATACTCAACAGCTCCCAAATCATACAGACGTTGTTTTGACAAACTAGTTTGTCCGACAGCCGACACGTGCGCAGGCTTTTCCTTCACTGCGGCCTGAGATGCTCCAAACATCTCTTGAACCAAAAATGATAAAAATTTCATCACAAGGCCAGCCCCTTCATGCTGCCCGATCACTCCAACTCAAGGTAAGAACGGCCGAATGGGCACATTCTCAACAGACAGAACATCGTTCCCTTGGTTACCCTGCTCACCCACAAGTACGATCGTATTCGATCCCAACTCTCTCCTCAGACTCTTTGTGCTATTTTTAACAAGGCATAATAACAAAAACAAATCAAACCATGATTTAGGCCAGCCTCAAGCAAGGATCCAAGTTCACAAAAACATTTAACTCGTGTAATAAGGCAATGGGCGCCCTAATTTCCCTCAAGCACATCATAGCATAAAAAGACATATCATAAACATCATGCTTTATATCATCCACAATCAGCATATATCCTCAACACATCATCATCGTACAATCATATATAATTCCCACATGATTCATAACAACCAAGCATGGCATATGCACCCACATTCAACACAAACATGATTTTCTAAACAACATGCTACTTAACATTGAATCGAACATCAAAACATACTGATTTCACTTACCACCATCCCCAATTCTTTCAAAACTTGGCTCTGATACCAAAAAATGTAACCCCATTAGCCCGGCCTAGACGCCCGACCCGAACTAAGAAGATTACACGGTGAAAACTAAAGCGAACTCGTTAAAGCCAACTTCGTTTAACAACCTTTTTTACTTTTTATCTTCTCTAGATGCACATTAATATCTTATGTGATCAGCAACACACTTTATTAGTCATGTAACATGATATTGAGTTGAGGGACTACACTCCATTTGAATGCTTACTATCTAATTAATAGACTTCGTACTTTGATTCTTAACTGGAAATCTCCATTTGAATTACTTTACCACAAACCTCATTTTTTATCACATTTACGAGTTTTTTGTTGTCTTGGGTATGCTACTCAACCCAATTATCATGACAATTTTTTTTCAAAAGTTATTCCTACTGTTTTTATGAGGTATTCTGCCACTCAAAAAGGTTATCTCATGTTTAGTCTTGTCTCTAAAACTTCTTTTTTTAATAGAGATGTTCGTTTTCCTTTTCAATCTACTCAGCTTACAACTAAGTTGTTTCTTTCTTAACCTTTTCTTGATGACTCACAATTTTTAATTCTTGATAACTTGACTTTTCCTTTGCATGGTTCTTCAGTTTCAACAAATCCTTCTTCACCTGGTTCATCATGGCACTCTAGTTCTTCTATTTCTCCTATTGTGTCACCTTTGAATTCACATCCAAATATTCCTTTTCATTTTAATCTTCCTTTAAATTCTGATCTTTCTCAAAATTCTGCAATTCATCCTAAAAAAAGTTCAAAGGATCCTAATATTTTTCTTTCTATTTTTGCACCTAGTAGTGATAATCAGTCTGATCAGGTAATTGTTAGAAGGTCTTCTAAGATATCTAAACCTTCTCTTTGATTGTATGAATATGTTTCTTGTCAGTCTTCTACATTTGGTTAGTATCCTATTTCTTCTTCACTTTCTTATTCTCATCTTTCTCATACAAAGTTGTTTCTTTTGTCTTCCATCTTCTATTCTTGAACCATCTACTTATACTGAAGCTGTCAAAAATCCTTTATGGATTAAAGCTATGAAAGAGAAAATTCAAGCATTAGAGTCAAATAACACTGGGAAAATGGTACCATTGCCTCTGAAAAGACTCTCATTGGCTAAACAAATGGGTATACAAGGTTAAATATAGATCTAATAGTGAAGTTGAGAAGTATAAGGCGCGACTAGTTGCAAAGGGATATAACCAGAGGGAATGGTGGATTGTGTGGATAGCTTTTTCCCCGTTACCAAGCTAGTCACAGTCAAAACTGTGTTGGCTCTTACCTCGTTGCACAACTAACCTATTTTTCAAATGGATGTTTATAATGCCTTT
The DNA here is from genome assembly GCA_958450335.1 of Hibiscus tridactylites. Taxonomy (NCBI): domain Eukaryota; kingdom Viridiplantae; phylum Streptophyta; class Magnoliopsida; order Malvales; family Malvaceae; genus Hibiscus; species Hibiscus tridactylites. Next base: position 33,348,746 of record OY288292.1, on the reverse strand, counting down.
CTCCAAGGCAACCTGTCTAAAGAAGTATATATGTCAATGCTTGAGGGATTTTGCAATCAAGGGGAGAACACAGTGTGCATACTGCAAAAATCAATTTATGGGCTCAAGTAAGCCTCTAGGCAGTGGAATATGATGTTAACTGAGGTTTTAATCTCAACTAGATATGTGCAAAGTAATTTTGATTACTCACTCTTTACAAAGAAACAAGGAACTGGATTGCTAATCATGCTTATATATGTTGATGATTTGTTGATTTATGGAAATGATGATGCGATGATAGATGCATTAAAACATATTTTTAATGCAAATTTCAGAATGAAAGATTTAGGAGAGCTTAAATACTTTCTTGGATTTGAAATCTTTAGATCTAAAAAATGTATACTATTGAATTAGACGAAGTATGCATTGAATTTGATTGAGGACACTGGATTAGGAGGGGTAAAGCCAATTCATACACCTATGGAGCAGAATATCAAATTGACTACATTAGAATTTGATTCACACTCTAATGGACAGCTTGATAACAGTAATCCAGTGTTAGAAGATAGAGTGTCATTCCAAAGGCTGATAGGAAGACTAATATACTTGACATACACAAGACATGACATCACTTATGTGGTTCATCACTTGAGTCAGTTTATGCAACAACTTAAAAGGTCACATATGGAAGTAGCACTTATAGTGATCAGATACATCAAAAAGGATTCAGGGCAAAAAATCATGATGTCTTCTACAGAACAATGTCAACTGGTTGCGTATTGTGATGCAGCCTGGGCATCATGTCCAATGACTAGGAGATCATTCACTAGATTTTGCATTAAGCTTGAAAGTGCTTTAATTTTCTGGAAGTCAAAAAAGCAAAGTATCATAGCAAAGTCATCGGTAGGGGCTAAGTACATGAGTATGGCCATGACAGTAGCTGAATTGGTATGGTTAAGAGGAATGTTGATGGAATTGAGAGTCAAAGAATTACAAGTAGCTAAACTCTACTGTGACAGTAAAGTATCACTTCAAATTGCAGTAAATCTTGTATTTTATGAGAGAACAAAGCATATAAAATCGACTGTCATTTTAAAGGTGAGAAAATACAAGAAGCTGTGATACAAACAGATCACGTTGCTTCAGCAAATCAACTGGCTGATATCATGACAAAAGCCTTAGGAACTCAACAACATGTTTTCTTAATATCCAAGTTGGGTGTCAAAGGCATGTTTAGACTACCAACTTCAGGGGGTGTTGAGAACTAGTTTAGAAGAGTTAGTTGAGTAATTACTGTTTTTATTTGTAATTAGTTACCAAAGTAGTTAGGTTAATAGTTTGTATATAAAGATATAATGCAAAGTTATTTATTAATGAGAAATCTGTGAATATTTTCCCAATACACGTGTTAATTTTGACATAATGTTTAAGGTTTGGGGTTTATGGTTTAGATTAGAGTTTTATGATTGGGGTTTATTGTTTGTGGTTTTATGTTTGAGTTTAGAGTTTAGGGTGGGAGGTTCATGATGTAAATACGTGAAAAATATTATGATGTTATAATTGACAAAACTTGCGTAAAACTGACGTGTTAAATAAACAACACCTCTACCCTGTGATAAATATCACCCAATTTACGCATAAAATAATATGTCGTATTAAATTTCACATCTACGCACGTATAAAAGGAAGTTTCATAATAGAGACGTATTAAATAAAAGTAGCAGCAACCGATGATCTATATAGGGGGTATTCTTTTCGATTAAAAATGAGCGAGCGCAATAACTTCTGCATGTTTGATCATGCAACAAAGAGGATGGGCTGCACTAAGCTCAAAAGCTTTCATGAGAAACTAATGCAATACATTTGAATAAGATAAGCAGAAATTTATCATAAATATAACAAAACCAAATCATTTAATGAATGTAAGCGTCAGTCAATGATGGTGTGACCAGCCCCTCCTCTGCTGGGTCCAGAGTAAGCTTGAGCTGCCTTCAATGTCTTGATCGTAGTCGGAGTAAGTGGATTCTTGAGATGCCTAGAAGCCCCCACCTCCGTTGAAGTAGAGAGTATGAGAACAATAATGGCGAGCATGATAATGTGATGCAAACCGTAAGAGATGTCTGTTTGAAAGAAGAATATTTGAAAATTCTTCAAATATAATATGGTTAAGAAAGAATGTCTAAGATTCTTTGGCAACTTGTGGGTTCATATATAAGCAAACTTCAACTCGAATCTTCTCTTTCACCTCGTAGATTTCGTTTCTTTTTTTGCATGTATCTCATCTGCTCACATTACGACTAGGGTAAGACGGAATATAATCTATAATAAAATATAAATGGCTTTAACGAATTGTGAAAACAATTTCAGCCAGTGAAAGGCGGGATGTCGATAGCTGTGCCATCTTAGCTTGTGAAACATGACCGAGCCATGTTTTTCAATCCGGGAACCACGGATTCGCAATCGCGACATTATGTATTAACTTAGGTTAAAAACATATTTACACGACACTACCGTCACTATTGTGTATCAAGACACATGATTCCCAATCTATTTTATGCCAGTCAAACATAATATCGAAATAACTAATATTGAAGAATATGGGCTCACGTTCAATTACTTCATGCATGACTCACATTATACAAGTTCAATCATCATGTTCACATATTTTTATTTAATTAATTAATTACAGAAATAAATTGTTCACTTACAGCGAGAAAATCTTAATAACTCAATTTAAGCTGAATGAGGAAGGTCTATCATCAGTTCATCAATTATTTGTTTCGCTTCTTGCATTGATTTGTTTGGCATATCATATTCCAAATTAAGTAGTGAGATATATATATATATATTTAAGGTTGAAAATCAATATAGTTAATTAAATTGACCAAAGTAAATCCATATAGAAATTTCCTTAAAATTGAGGGCGAGTAGGTATGGTATGGCATTGTTCCATGTGACTATCGATGACGGCAGCTGTGTGACTATGGCTCCATCACATGTGATTTTATAGGGTGGACTTCAAACATTAGTTATCCTCTAGGCTAGCTTAGCCCTTCATAAGACTAACGATCGCTCCATGTGTTTACTTGGGGCCATTGCCAGACGGAATCAAAATTTAAAGTAAGGAGATAAAATATAAATTTTAAAAGGTGGATGATAAATTTACAAGTATATCATTTTCTGAAGAAAAGAATACAAAAAACAAAAAAAATAAAATAAAATAAATTCCCTCAGTCAGGGGGGAAGCAGCAGCCCCTACCAAGAGCTTAATAACTATGTTCCTGTCCATTGACATTCTTTTTTCTTCTTCTTCTTCTTCTTCTTCTTCTTCTTCTTCTTCTTCTTCTTCTTCTTCTTCTTCTTAAATCAGATATTGCATGAAAACTCTTAAATTAACACAACAGTCGATAGAGGGTTGTCGCTGTCTAGTTTCATTTAAATGTACGATGTATATGTTAATTTAACACGACTTTTTGTACGATGTATATGTTAATTTAACTGTTGTATTTAATAGTATAAATTTATTTTGATACACATAATGTTCGAATCAAGTTAATTATCGATCCAAAATATTATTTCTATTAACATATACTTATAGTTCAAATTTTTTACACCCAATAAATAGTTAAATATTTTAATTTATTCAAATTTTTACGTGTGTAATACGTGAATAAAATATAAATTATAAAATAATAAGAAATTGAAATTGAAAAATTATCATTTAAGGTCAAAATGATAAATTTGAAAAGTTATTATTTAAAATCTTAAAAGCATGAGACAGTTGCAATTATCACTTACAATTTAGTGTAAAAAATTCAATGTTAATTTTAAATATGTTAATGTTTGACCATCTAACACGCCATATCAATTGGATCATCTACCTGGTAAGTATACAAAGTTTTATCCCTCTACGAGAGTGCTTGAAATCACCATTTAATTTTATATTCTCTTTCATTGTAACTTTTAATATTATTAAGGGTAGGCTACATCACATAGCACTCAACTATAGTCGTTGATTCGAAAATACTATCGAACTTTAAAAAAATGTAAAATTAACACTAAATTTTAGTTTGCGACTCCAAAATACTACTCCGCCGTAATCTCTTAACACCCCGTTAAGTCAAAACGAAGTCGTTTTGGTGCGGTTGTTTTGAAGCCTAATTTACGCTAAAACGACGTCATTTTGCTAGAGGAAAAACATTAAAACCATGCACTTTGATGGATTTTAACCCAAGACTTTCAAATATAAAAGCTAAGCCTTAATTATTGAACCAACATGATGTTATATAATGTTTTACTAGAAATATTATATATCTAAAACTACTTGAGATAATTCAAATTATTTTATGAAATAAATAATACTATAAATGATATTAATATATAAAAATATAAAATATATTATTTTTATATATTATTAATAATATGAATACATTATTTATAAAAAAACCTCTAAAATATTCATAAAAATAATATATTTATATTATTAATAATATATAAAAACCCTAAACCCTAAACTATTAACCCACAAACCCCAACCCTCAAATTTAAACTCTAAATCTTATAGTTTAGATTTAGGGTTTAAGGGTTTTTTTATATATTAATGTTATGAATATTTTGGGGTTTTTTCAAATATTATTTTTATATTATAAATAATATATTTATTTAAATTATATAAATTTATCAATTTCGTTCAACCAAATTATTTTATGAAAAAATAATATTATAAATAATATAAAATATTTTATTTATATATATATATATCAATAAAAATATATTATTTTTATGGTTTTTATATATTATTCATAATATAAATATATTATTTTAAAAATATTCATTAAAAATATATTTATTAAAATAATATATTTATATTATAAATAATATATAAAAACCATAAACCTTAAACCTCAAACCATAATGTTTATGGTTTGAGGTTTGGGCTTTGTGGTTTAAGGTTTAGGATTTAGGATTTAGGGTTCAAAGTTTTTATATATTTTTTTGTAATATAAAAATATTATTTTCATGAATATTTTGAAGTTTTTTTAAATAATATATTTATATTATAAATATTATATAAAAATAAAAACAATACAATTTTATTTATATATACAAAAAATATATTTTATATTATTTATAGTGTTGTTTATTTTATAAAATAATTTGAATAAATCTCAAGTAGTTTGAAATATATAATACTTGTGGTAAAATATTATATAATTTCGAGTTGGTTTTGTGGTTAAGGTTTAGCATTTCTATTTGAAGGTCTCAGGTTCAAACCTGTAAATCGATGTCGTTTTTTACTAAATTAGGCTTCAAAACAACCCCACTGAAATGACGTCGTGTGGTATTTTCGAGCCACAAACTAAATTTCAATGTTAGTTTTAAATTTTTTTAAAGTTTGATAACATTTTCGAATCAGCAACCATAATTGAGTGGTATTTTATGTAGTTTACCCTATTATTAATTATAGTAGACAATATTCTGTTTTTACAAACTTTTAGGGAATTAAATTCCAACATGAAAAATGTCTTGTTCATCTTTGACATCGATTTTTCTTGTTACTTGGATGACGTGCCTGTTACTCAGTGGATATGCGATAGATGGTGACAGCTAGATTTGTGTTTTTAGAACAGTTGTCTGATTAGATATGTTGATTATTTAATTCAAATAAACTAATAAATCAAAATTTAATTCAGTTTAGTTAATTTATTAACCATAAAGTTAATTAAAGAGATTTTTAAAAGAAATTCCATCATCTATAAATTCGATTCGATTAAACAAAATTAACCAATTTACTTGAATTAACCAAAAATTTATATTTAAAAGTTTTATTTAGTTTATTGTTTATGCGCAAACTCATCAAGTTTTCATGCTTTCTGCATTCTCTTACTTTGTGCGTCTTTATTATGGTATTTTTTGTTGAATATATAAAATCATTTACTAAAATTTTATTGAGATGCTATTTTATTCAATTAAACAAAAAAAAATCTTGTTTTTATTCGATTAATAAAAAATAGAGATGTTTGTGTTTATTCAAGCAATGAAAAAAATAGAGATGTTTGTGCAGACTTAAGTCTCAACTTGGCTCATAGAAATTTTCTACCTTTTTCGGTGCTTTTATTTCGGCTGCATACTAAAAATTTAGATTTAAGATTTAGGATTAAGGTTAGGGTTTATGATTAGTTTAAAGAATTTGAAGTATGATGATTTTTTAAAAGTTTAAGGTTTAGGACTTAAATTTTGATATTTTTCTACGTATTAGGGCATAGAAAGGACGCCGAAAAAGAGCACGAATTTGTCCCAACTTGACATATAAATATAAGTCCTAAATTTTGTCCAAATCTATTCATATTTGCAATGACTAAAATAAACTTATTTTATGTATTCCCAATTCCCATATTATTTTTTAATTTTTTTAAATTATTTTATTTTTATTTAATAATTTTATAAATTACATTTATTAAAAATATTAAACATAGACAGCTTAATATAACTTTAATTTCCAAATTATATGATTATATGTTTAATTTGTACGTTAATCCCTGCCCATTTTGCAACCCAAATCTAATAAAAAAAATGTGGTTCTTTGGCCCGCCAAAAGAAAAACATGTCACCTCCAAATTAGCCAACAACCTTTTCACTTGGATCAAGTTTCTTGATGACGCTATCCTCGTCAACCACTATAAAGACCCCATGAGAGAAAAATATCAGAATAATAACTAATCACCATCATTTCTTTCAATAATAATAACAATAATAATAATAATAATAATAATAATAATAATAAAGTAAAAAGAGAGAAATTACCTCTCTCAGTAGCCGAACTACCCCGAAATTCGAGGCGTCCCTATAGACTTGAATCGATGCCGGAGGAGGCTGAACGATGTCGAGGACTCAGCGATAACACAAACAGGCACCGTGAAGAGCGTCGGAACCATCACAACAGTCGCGGTGGGAGTTTGAGCCGTTGTCGAGGAAACTGAACCGCCAAAGAACACTTGAAAGCCGAGGAGACACCGGAGGAGGTGCCGATCACCGTGTAACAGAACCAAAATGCCACCTGAGACACGAACAGTTGCCGGAGATGTAGATCGTCGCGGGTTGACTTTCATCGGAGCTTACCTAGAAGGTAATCCTCATCTTTTTGCTTTTGATTTCCTGTAAATCAAAAGAGAAAGTTAGTTTCTCATTTGTAAAAAGAAAATAAAAAATAAAAGGGAGATTGAAATGGGAATCGGGGCTTATCGCGGCGGTGGTCAGAGTATATTGGTGGAGTCAAAAACAGTGAATTTCGGGTAATTTTAGGCCTTAGGTTGGGGAAGAAGGACGGCTCTGACGAGCTGGGGTTAGATCTAGGGTTTTAGGTTTGAAATGGAGAATTTTTTGGTATTTTAGGGTTTTGGTCGGCGGTCGGTCGAAGGTGAGCGGTGACCTGTAGAAGGTATGGGATGACTAGATCTTTGAGTGGTGGTCGAATAACAGTCGGGCATGTCGGTGATAGGGTTTCGTGCATCAAATATGGAAAAATGAAGAACGAAAGAAGAACACGGTTAAAATCTGAGTTTTAATTCATTTTTGTGAGAGTTTATGGGTTAAAGGTGTTTGGGGGAAAGAATTTAGAGGGAGGGGAGAGTAAATGATTTGAGGGAGAGAGAGTTAAATGAGTTGAGAACCGAGTCAAGGCCTGAGTCTTATCTAGTTAGCGCTATATGGTGTTGTTTTGAAACCGGTTTGGAGGATTCACGCAATATTATTCGGGTCGGGTGGGATGACACGTGCCCAACTTCCTGATTTTTATGTTTCGAGCTGTAAATTCTGCAATCATTTCAATTTGGTCACTAATAGCTTGTAATTTGGCATTATAGCTTGAATTTAGTTCAATTTAATCCCTATTTCAGTTTGAATTGTTTAATTTAAATGCAATTAATTGTTGTATGTTTGCATGATTTTAAATTAAGCATATAATATATTTGTTAGAAGAACTTAATCACCTAATTGTATTAACTAGAGCCTTTAGCCTAGGTTCATTAATCAAATAATTTGAATAGGAAGACAATTGTAGAAAATAAATGGGTGATAAATAAAAAACTTTAATATTTTAATTTGATTAGTGTCTCAATGTAATGAGATGTTAATCAAGGGAATATTTTAGCTTAATATTTAGTATCTCATTTAAACTTAGAACATGTAATCACATATCATTAGTCTTAATTAAAATAAAATTAAGATAGGACATAAGTAGTTAACAACATTAAATAATTAGGAATATTATTAATTTAGGGCCAAATATGGATAGTGCACAATTATTTGGGTATTGAGATACATTTTGAATATAAATTGAAGTGTCTTAAAGTAATTTGATGTGTCAAAGCTTATATTCGTTTAAAATGTATTTTCTTGCAAAAGATTGAATTAAATTCCAATTATTGTTCGAAAATGCCACATGAAATTAATAAGGTACCGATATCGGGCATTCGTAGGGGGTGCTAATCCTTGTAACGCCCTAGTTTTGGGCCTAGATGTTTTAGGCATCGGATCGAACCGGTCGGAAACGGTTCGAATCACGTTAGGAGATTTAGGGAAATCAAGGATCGAGATAGGCTAAAAATTTGGGGAAATTTGCTAAAATCCTCTAAAATTATGTTTAAGAGGTTGGTCGAATCAATTTTACAAAAAGTGGTTCGGAGGTACAACATTTCTGGGTAGTGACCAAAATGTAAAGTTTCAAAACTGTAAAAATGCAATTTTCAAAAGGGAGAGTTAAAGTCTTAGAATCTTTAGGGAGCTTTATGGAAATTAAGCATTTCCTTAGTCGGACATGTGTTTAAAATGGTTTTTAATTAATTGGATTAAAATGGTTTTATTTATTTTATTAATTAAATAGTTAATTTGGGATATTTTAGTTACGTAACTACTTTTCTCTTCTCATTTTCAGCCAAACACCATTCTAAATCATTTTCTCCAGAATTCTTTTCTCCCAAACTTTCTCTTCTTGGTTTCTCTTTCATTTCAAAGAATTCTGTTCAATTTCTTCAAGATTTGTGAAGCAAAAACTTGTCATCCATTGAGGAAAGCAATGATTGGAGGTAAATCTCATTCTCAACCTCTAATCAAGGTTCTTTATTGAAATTCCCAAGATTATTGACTCTCAATTGATGTTTTTAACTGAGTTTTGATAATAGTTATGGTTTAAGATCAAAATCTTGCAAAATTGTGATTTAATTCTTGATTTTCGGATTGGTTTTGATGAGCTCTATTTTAGATGGTTTCTAATTGGGTTTTGAGATGATTATGTTGTTGAGAAAGTGGTTTAGTGATATAGATCCCGAAATCCTTGAGTTTTATGATAGTTTTAGTTGAGTTTTTGAGGTGAAATGATGAAGTTGTGTTGCTGGAGGTATAAGAACGAGTTTAGGTTGTTTTAGATGTAATTTGATGATTATAAATGATTGAAAGTAATGTATGTTGGCTGGGCATGGTCTAGGAAGCAATCGATTGAGTTTTCGGTTGTTTCGGATGGATATTTTGGTATGGTTTGGGTGAGCAACGAGTTTGTATTTAGTTGCTGGTGTTGAAATGCATTTTAATGCATTCGGATCTCTATTTTGATGATATGAAAATAGGGGATCTTGATTCAGAGGCAAATGAGACGTTTTTGAAGGCTCCGAAAGTGTGATTTTTGTGTCAGCAAGCGAGGTTTCGCATTGTCGGTGAGTGGAAATGTTGTTAAAGCTTTGTAAGCTTGGATACGATGTATTGGGAGGTTAGTGCAAGCTTGAAAGGCTTAGCTAATCTCAGAAGTAAGTATGGTTTCTTGTTCTCTTGTTTTTCGGTTTTGAAATGGACTACATGGTATATCATGCTCATGTTTTGATGATGATTGTTACTCACTGTTATGCATGGTTTTAAGCATGGTTATGCTTGTGTTTATCCCATGAAAAGGTTTGGTTCGAATATAAGATTGTACGACCTTCTATGTAATGGTTTTTGATGTTTAAAGGCATGTTTAATTTGGGATATGTGATGGTTTTTGGTGATGCATTGAAAGCAGTGAGTTAACATGGTTTTTAAGGATATATTGGTATGGGTTTAATCTATTTTAATACTCGGATAGGTTGGTCGACCAATAGGATGTGAGTGCACTATAATCTATAAATCGTATGTGTGTCTAGCTACGTGACGTAATATGGGGTGAGCCTATTGCGGGTGATAGAGGTGAGCCTGTCACTATGGGTTAGGGGTGAGCCTAATTCCATTCGTAGCCATTAATATGGGGTGAGCCATCATTGAGTTTAGTGAGCCTATGTGAGTCTGTGTATTCGATATTGTGTATGAAAGTGATAGAGGTGAGTCTATCACAACGGATAGGGGTGAGCCTATGTCGGATGTTATATGCCAATATATGTGTTATTGATGTTACCCATGTATCATGTTTTAAATGAATGCATAATGGTTTATTGTGCATGAGATGCATGATGTTGAGATGTTGCATAGGATGACTCTATGCATGAGAATTAAGCGAGGCTTAATGTGGATTTGCATTGAGAGCAATACATGTGGTTAGTGATACATGTGGATCATGGTTAGAGAATGGTTTGCTTTGGTTTTGAAAGCATGAAAGGAGATTGAGCATGATATGCTTTGAACTTGTGTTTTAAAAACTGCTTGTTGGTGTGTTCTTGAGCTTACCCTCACTAAGCAAGTGTGCTTACGCTCCTCTTTTTCCAAGAATACAGATAGCTAAGCTTGAGGGCCGAGGAGTAGCAAGTGATAAAACCTAAGTTGTCACTCGAAATCAAGTATGAACTTTGGAGAATTTAAATAAGTAGATTTTGGCAATGGGGGATTAGTACCTTGGTTTGGAAGATTAATCTTGGTACTTCTTAGCTGAGATATGATGGTTTGCCTATTTGGTTTTGTATGTGGCCTCTATATGGTTTATATTTTTGCTTATGGTGTTTTTAGCTATGCTTTGACTTGTATTTAAAGGAATGCTTGAGTAGCTAAAGTTTCATTTTGAAATTGCCATGGCTGATGTAACCCCCTCGTCCCGGTCTGGCCGGACGGCCGGTCCGAGAAGGCTACACGGGGAAAACCGAGTGAAAACCCCTTAAGGATTCCCCTCGGTTAGCAACCCTAATTTTTTTTCATTTTAAATCTTGTCTAGATGAGTATTTAATCCTAGGTGATCATACAGCGGAACAACATTCACGAGACAAACAAACGAACTCAACCCAACATGTTACAGCCTAATTTTAAACTTAATCTACAGGCGGTATCGATACACTTAAGGGGTGTATCGATACCCCCTTGACTAGGTCAAAAGGTCAGAGTCAACCCGTGGAGACCGTATCGATACGCCCAAGGAGTGTATCGATACCCTCCCCAACGGTTGACTTCCCACGGTCAACGCTAAGATAACCGTATCGATACTCCAAGGGCCCGTATCGATACCGAAATGGACAGTAGCTCTAGTGACCAAAAAGGTATCGATACGCCCCCTCGCGTATCGAAACACGAGGCCTGAAACAAGAAGGCCGTATCGATACGGGACCAACCGTATCGATACCCCTGCTACGAACTTACAGGTTTGGGCTGATTTAAGGCACAAGGATGCCTCTAAATCCCTCTAAAACCTCAACCAACACACTAGCATCAATCCTAAGGCAAACCAACCTTAAAAGCATGCTTTCACAAGTAGCCAAAGGGCACTAAACAACACAAGGTGATGCACAAATCATACAAGCAACTTAGCATTCAAACATGAACAAGGCATCCATACTTGGCATTCCAACAATAGGCAATTTAGCATTTAAGGTCACACATGGTGCTCAAAGACCTTGAAAGGCACAAGATGACACAAAAGAGGTTTTTTCCATGACAAGGCAACCTAAACATCTAAAGGCATGCCACCATACACAAACATTCATCATAGCATTCATGCATTACAAACCATAATCAATCCAAAGCATCAACATAAGGCATTCACAACATGTGGCCAACACAAAGGAGTCTAGATACAAGCTCCTAAAACACGTAGCATTTCCCATTGCTAAACTACTACATTATTTAATAAACCATACTTGAGCAAATACCCCACGCTTGGACGCCCTTTTCTTGCTCCTTGCTAACTCCAAGCTAATGATCTGCATTGTCGGAAAAAGGAGAGCGTAAGCATAAAGCTTAGTGAGCGGAGCTCTAAAACATAACTACGACAATGCAGGGTTCAAAGCTTTCTTTAAAATAAAGGTCAACGCATACAAATCATCCAACGACCTAATCCTTCTACTAACATACAAGTTCAACCACAATTCAACAATATAGGCACTTAACATGGCATTACACTTCATGGTATGCATGAGGACATAATCCTAGATTAAAGCAAGACCATAAAGGAGAATGATATAGTGAGATACAACATGAGCACACATAGTATGCATAAGCATAACCAAAACACACACGGTGGGACTACACATCACCGTTTCAACTAGTAGTTTTCCAATGGGACTACACATCAAAGTACTCTTCTACTAGTCACTACCGGGGGGACTACACATCACCAGAGTCTTACACCACTCGCTACCGGCGGGACTACACATCACTGGAGCAACGACAACCATCACGTGAGGTTCGACACCAACCATGCAACACGATATACAATCACTAACATGCGACATGTACTCACTATATCATGCACAACCAAAACAAGTTGCAACAAAATCCACAATTAGGCATCACTTACTACTTACAATCTTACCAATCACAAATGGTCTTACTCACCATTATCGTGCACAACCTGCACCAACTTACACACATCTTGCAAGACATATCAACATCAACATTATTACCATCACACATGATCAACGATATAATATTAAGAAATCAAACTTCTTCCCAAATTATTTAAATTTCGTGCTTAACAAAACATCACCACAAGTAATGAAAACAAATGGAAAAAAGAGGAACTTAAAGGGGCAATTCACATCAACTTACTCTTGAATTTAAAATTGACTTTTCAAGCCCAAACCAAACTCTTTCAAAACCAACTTTGAACCAAAACGATACTTGAAAACATTTCCATATCTACATGCTTGAACCAACCTTTGAAAATCAAATTAAAACATTAACCACTCACCTCACTTCCTTAAGCAAATCAAGCAAAGCCGACTCAAGCCTCCATGACTTCCGAAATCGATCCTGAAACTTTATCAATGTAAATCCTTGCTTCTAATCAACCCAACACAAGTAAATTAACCTCAAATCAGTCCACAACACAACGTAGCAAACCCGGAATACAACCCAAGCACAAAACACATGTTTTTTGAGCCAAGAACAACCCCAAAATGCAATTCCCGAGCAGCCCTTTAGCACAGTCCAAAACCGATGATTCCAACTCTTTTAACACACCTAATAGCTTCCAAAACAACCCCTAACTATCATACAACCATCAGCCCTCATTTTTCAACATAAAACAGCCCTAAAACTCACTTCCAAACCCTCCTAAAACCCCTCCAAAACCCAAATACGAATTTCTTAATAAAACCAAGTAAAAATGATATATGTTGGACCATTCGAGCTACAAATAACACATATAATAATAAGAATTCAAAAGCTTCAACATTGGACAACAAAGTTAGGATTTTAACTTAAAAGTTCAAAAACTCAAAACATAAAACAATGGGTTTTATGAAAAACTAAATACATGGAGAGAAAGAGGAAGGTGAGGACAGTTCAAAAGTGCAATTACCTTTTAAAAATCATCAAGGATGAAGGATGGAGGAGATGAAATAGAAGCTTCAATGGTGGGAAGGGGTTTCACGTTGGGTGTGTGTTTGGGAGGTAGAAGATGACACAAATTTTGGGTGTTTTGGAATTAAAAGGGTTTTTATTTTTACAAGGCCACATATTTACGAAATTGCCATTAATGAAATGGCTATTTGGCTTGGGTTTAAAAATTGGGTCCAACATCTTTGTTTTATTTGCAAACAAAACCCGAACCATTATTTAATTTATTTAAATTATAAACCGAACCCGAATAATATTAAAATATTATTTTCACCCGACCCCTAAACCCGGGTGTTACAGCTGAAGCTTATGATATGGATGATGTTTGATGCATAATGGTTTGCAATGTTGATTGTTACTTATATGGATGATTAGAACATGTTTAGGCTTTGTTAAATGTGTTTATGTGGCTATTGTAAGTGTCTATCTGGTATGCGTATCGATACACGGGGAAGTGTATCGATACATTAAAGCAAATTTCAGGCTTTTCGGTACAGGGATATCGGTACGATTTGCCCGTGTATCGATACGCCCAAGCCAAGTTTGAAGGTCATACCGACACGCGGGGAAGCGTATCGATACGCTCTTCCCATATTTTGCTACTGTCTTCTTGCGTATCGATACAGGCCCAAGTGTATCGATACAAATTAGTTATTTTCAGTTAAAAGTATCTTTTTAAGTCTTGAAATGTTACGTTTTGGTCCTTGAATGTTATTTGACTAATTGGATGAGTTTGGATGATCGGTTTGAGCTGAATTTTGACGTGATGGTATGTTACATGGATAATTGAGAATCGGTAACTTTAAAATCAGAAAAGTCCCTGTATTTTCTGTGATTTGCAAAGTGGTCCCTAATTGGACTCCAATCGCTGTGCCGTTTCTTTCTAATGGTCTTGATGGACACATAGGTTAATATTGTGCATCTAGAGAAGATAAAAAGAAAAAAGGGTTGTCAATCGAGGTTGACTTTTATGAGTTGATTTCGATTTTCCCTGTGTAATCTTCTTACTTCGGATCGGGCGTCTAGGCCGGGCGAAGGGGGTTACAATCCTTCCCTACACGTAACCAAATCCCGAACCTAAATTTTATAGGAAAGAATCTTTGGTTCATTTTTATGGTGCCTAGTCTATCGAAGTGATCGGTGGCGACTCCAAATTGTTTTTCAAGAATAAATAAAGGGTAACCTGATTTAACATGAAAAACCCTAATTTCAAGATTAAAATAAAAATGGTAAAACCCCAATTTAAAAACCTTAATCGCCAGGCTATTATTTCACTCGGTTTTAAAAATGGTCGTGACAATTAGGCAACTCCACTGGGGAAAATTGAGAGTCGGTCCTATTAATTAATTCCATATGGCATTTTGGCATTTTAAGCAATAATTTGAACTTTATTTTTTCTAAGAATTGTTGAATGAGTTTTCAGGAAAAAAATGAGGTAGCTCTTGTCTATGATATATCTGTCATTCATGCATAAGCCCTTGACCCGGGCTTTTCACCCTTAAGTGGGAGAAAGACATTATTCGACGTGATGCTCTCCAGCTCCGAGTTTAGATTTTTGTCTTTTTCTGGTATTACTAACCTTATGCACTGTGGGGGGCCACACATCCATTATAAGGGACATATACCATCGAATCGATGTCTTGATGTCGCAATAGATAGTAATGACAGTTCGAGAACCCAGAGTCTAGAACAAAGTCCACATTTTGTTTTAGAAACCTACCCCGCTAGAGCCAGACAGGAACCTAGGATAGGGTGTTGCCGGTTTAAATACTTTTCTCTAGTTAGTTTCTTGGATAACTAAATTGTTTTATTTACCAGCAATTTAATTTTTGCTTACGCAATTAATTTACCATACAGACTCGTTTCTTTTGTTTTTGTTTTTTGTTTTGCATTTTTGCACTGCATCTTCATTGTATAGAGGTATTGATTCAAAAAGTTGTTATCATTAGAAGACGATCATGAGTGGTAAGGGGAATCGTAATCTGATAAAGAAGACTACAAATATGAGGCAATGTCCAGGACAAGTCACGTAAGAAATAAAAGGTAGTTCATCCAAGTGCCATATATCTGATTGTGTTAGTATTGATGCTGACAAAAATGAGATGTAAGAACTAAAAAGACAAATGGCTGAAATAATGACTATGAAGATGGCTATGACAAAAGAAAAAGGACACATTAAACTGAAAGAAGAATCGAACAAAGACCAGAACATGTATAAACGACAAGGTCCGAGCACCGTAACAATTTGTATAAGTAAACCAACATGAGGTGTTAGTGGGTCAAATTCTAAGAAAGTAATGATGGGCCCGAAAGAAACTCGAGTGAAAGGAAATGAAGGGTCTTTTAACTCAATCCCGATGACATATAAAAACTTGCTTGCGCTTTTGATAGAAAGGAAATTTGTGAGCCCAGTTTGGTCCAAACCCAAAGAGTTTCCTTATTCGGGAGGTTATAACAACAAAGCAGTATGTAATTACCATCAGGGAAGTTTAGGTCACACTATCGAGGATTGTGTGGTTTTGAAGAACAAAGTTGAAGATCTTATCAAGGTAGGCTTATTGGGTTTTGAATATGGAAAACCCAAATTCTCCAAAGGCTTGACAATTGATAAAACACTTGGTGATGCAAAAATGAAAGAATATTCAAGTCCAACAGAATTAATCAAGTGTCTGAGAAAGGGTTTAAACTTCAGTACTTTTTCAGCAGATTGCCGGAAGACAAGAGATTACAAATTTCATTTTGACCCGATCCTTATTTCATACAAAGAACTATACCCTCAATTTTTCAAAGCTCGATTGGTGGCCCAACAATATGTCGCACCTTTGCAACCTCTGTATCCAAAATGGTATGACGCCAAGGTTCACTATGAATTTCATGATGGAACTCAAGGGCATTCCATTGAAAATTGTATCGCCTTCAAACGTCGAGTCCAAGTTCTTTTAGAGCAAGGAAAATGGAAATTTGTAACAGAAAGTCGGGTCAATTCAACGGTTGAATGGGAGGCTGGAGATGAAATTACCCAAGGAAAGGGGTGTTAGTCCAAATATGAAGTTCAAATGAGCAAGTTAAGGCAAGAGAAAGACAATTTGAATGAGGAGCTAAAAAGTCTACAATCAAGTCATCAAGAAATTTGTTCGATGCTCAAGAATGCTAGTTTGGGTATGAATTTGGAACAGTCGAAGAAAAGAATCAAGGAACTGAAGCATGAAGCTGAATACTGGAAGATGAATTGTAAGGAAAACAAAAATCGAGCCAATACACTCTTGTGTGATCTACGGGCAATGGAACTACAACGCAATACTTTCAGGGATGGTGTAACACCCCAAATTGGGGCTAGTCGGAATTGGATTCCACTGATCAGAATATTGATATTAAAATGTTCAAATATCGTGTCTTTACTGCTTAAAATTTATAGATTATATTGTTAAGGGACCCTAATTGAACTTATTCTTAGTTTAGAATCATTTTAGATGATGCCTAAAATGATGTTTTTGAGCTAGGCGTTTCGATACAAAAAGATCTGTACCAAAATAGCCTAGGTAAGGCATTTCAAAACGATTATAGGGCGTTTTGATACAACTTCACGCGTATCGAAACGGGTCCCTAATTCGAATCGGTTTGAAGGTTAATTTGAAAGGAAATGAGGAGGTGATGACTCACCTGCTAATTGTTGTCCTTCCCACGTGGAAGTTGGTTTGAAGGGATGGCTAATAGTCATCATTCTCCTTGAGATGATAGATAGTATAATTGTTAGAAAATATTTGTTTAAGAAAACTCTTTTCTTGGGGCAAGCTTCCTATTGGCTAAAAGTAAGGTGGGATATGACCAAGGTTATAGATCCCTTTAATGAATAAAAAGAAAACTCTCATTCTTGCTTTGTTTCACCGAGACCAAACTTATCCTTTGTTTAAAGGGAATAAGCAAGCACTTCCATTGTCATCATCTCCACCAAGCTCAAGCACACACCTCTCAATTTGTGATCCTTAAGCTTAGGCTTTCTTTGATTTAAGAACATTAATTCATAGCTACCGATCGGGTAAGTGGAAACCCTAAATCAATTATCGATTCTCTTGATCATTGAATGTCCAATTTCAAGCATTAAGATAAGTTTTTTTCTAATAGAAAATGGCTATTCCAAGTATCGATATTGTCATATTGATTCTAATAATCCCCTATTGATCTTCCTAGTTCAAGGTTGGAGGAAGCTAACATATCGTCTCCAAAACAAGCTAGGAATAAAGGAATCATTATCCAAGAGCCTTAGGAGCTTCGGTTTATCGAGGTAAGTCTAGTCAAAGTCTCGGGATTAGCCGAGAAGCCTTTCCGAATTCATCGTTATTGATTCTGTTTGAATAGCTACTAGTGTCTTAAGGTAAATTGCATCGAACCTCTTTGTAGGCTCCATTGGTAAGACGGGGTAAGTCTCGCATTGAAATTATGTCCGAAGCATTGTTGTTGTTGTTGTTATCGAAGTCATTAAAACATTGCCAAATGAATCATTGAGCATCAAACATCGACTATCGTACATTGGTCATTGCATATTGCTATTGAGATATTAGTGTTGATATATGCATATTGTCGTCAAATCATTGATATTAAATTATTGACATTGAATCATTTCCACTGAACATTGATATTGACATCATTATTATCATCAAAAAAAATATTGCTATTGATATTGTCATTAACATTGTTACCAACTTTGCTTTTGACACTGTTATAGGCATTGATAAAGATATCGTATTGATAAAATATTATTGAGGAAAAGTCATTGGACACTGTGGCATGGTATTGGTATATTTAGTGGGACTATGGTCCATGAGCTACGGCTCAAGGGTGACGACCCAAGGCGAGGCGGAGGTTTGGTTGGAGAGAGTATAGGCACCGGAAGCATTGAATCATTAATATCGTATTGAGACAAGCCATTGCTTTATGCTTTGAGATTGTTTATTACCGATTATCGAACCAAAGTTACTTATTTCCAAAAGTGTTCCAAGGGGAATGGTGCTAGAAGACTAATAAAGACATCAATAAAACTATTAAAGAGCTATTATTGAACTATATGTGTAAATATAGCATTGAATATAATTACCGTATCCAATTATTGTAAGTCGATCCAAGGAAAATTATTGGTTATTGATATTGCTTTGTTATGATATTGTCATTGATGATATGATGATTGATATTATGCTTTTAATATGATTGACGAGCGTGCCATGTTTATTCACATATTTGATATTATGATTGTCATCAAAACATAATAAATGGCATACCATGTGCATACATTATTATTGGCTACCTCACTTAGACTATGTAAGTCTAATGCATTCATTGTCCATACATTTCAGGTTAAGAGTTATCGTTTTCAAGATCGGTGCTAGTTGGTTGAGCGGCAAGTCACCTCGAGCCTAAAGTAAAGTATTTTGTCTCTATGAACTCCTAGAATGGTGGCAAAGTAGTTAAACTAGTTGATATTGATATTGTGTCTATGTGTATAAAGGCTATGTGTTATGTGTGGTTTAAGTGTCATAAATAACTTGTTAAGTTTGCTTAAAAATGGCCTAATATGCATATTTGACTTAAAAAGGTGAAAACATAGTAAACATATTCGAATGATGATGAAATTTTACATGCCAGTAGTTTATAGTATTGAAATATTGTGTGTAAGATTTCATTGCATTTGAACATCATTTGGTAAGTCAACTCCAGTAAAATCCAGCAAAAATTTGTCAATGCAGTTTAGGTCGTATCGATACGAGGTCATGGCGTACCGATACAGTTAAGCATATTTGAACCTAAGAAATAGGGCGTATCGATACGGTCTGGGACTATATCGAAACATTTTTCTACTAGAATCCTTTGTTTCGATACAGGTTGGACCCGTATCGAAATAGGTCAAAGTCAATGAGAGTCAACCCGTACCGATACAGGGCTTGCCCGTATCAATACAAGTAATGAGCAAAGTCAACCAAGGTTGACCATCATGGACCCGTATCGAAACAACATCAAGGTGTTTCGATACAGGGTTAGTTAATTGGTTAAAAAGAATTCTAAATTGACGGATTTACAGTTTAGTCCGTAAAATTTGTAATAGTTAAAAATTGGTCCTAAGTGATTGGTTAATGTTTCATAATGGACTAAATGGACTAAGATGCATCTTGGCAATGTGTTATTGTATAATATTGGTCATATGATGCACATTGCATGAAATTTTATTATACCGTTTACCGTATCGTTCAACGGTAGCGCACTCCGACCCGGTTTTCGACCAGGCCAGGAAGGGGGTGTTACAAATGGTCTAAGGGTTAGTCAAGCTAAGCGCGAGATGATAACTAAGTACATGCAAATGTTTGAGGATACCGTTGTCAAGCTGAATGACAATCAAGTTCAAAATGAAACACTAAAGAAGAAGATAGAGGAGCATCTCAATCTTTCACTATTGTACAAAGATCTTGTGGATGATGTTACGAAAGACTATAAATAAAGTAAGAAGCAGCAGGTCCAATTCCAGAGATCGAATGAAGATACGAGAAAGTGACAATGACATGAAAGATGTCACTCAAGCGCGAGAAGTATCCCAACAAGTGGCTGACTTGGCTGATGTAGCAATGGCACTGAGTCATAACATTGACCCAGCATTAGATCATGGAGGGAAGCTGGCCTAGCTCTTAGAGGAATTTAGGAGGCCAGGAGTTAAGACTCACCAATATTTGTAGTATCTGATATCTAATGAAATGAATCCTTTTATCTCACTGAAAATTGTTCTATGATGATCACTTTTAGAATCAATACCTTTGGCACTCTTTCATTCATGCATCTTACATATATTTCATATTTCATGATCATCATACATGTTGTTGATGGAGAATAATTTTCATCCTTGAAGGAAGAAGCTAGTTAAAATCCGAGAAATGATTTCTCGTCAGTATAGCTTTGGAAACATGAATGATCTAGTTGCTAGAGTGGACAAGTGTGAAGAATTTCAAGAACATCTACTTCAGATCTAAAAAGAAATGATAGATTATGTCAAGAAGTTTCAAGATGAAACAAGGGAGCAGATTAATGAGTTGATGGGTATGATAATTACCACAACTAAAGGAAAGGGTTCGACAAAAAATTCTTTCATGCAAAAAGACATTGAAAATACGAGTGATAATCGAAATGAAAATTTTGTAGCATAAAAGATCTTGGCTAATGAAGACCTAGCTATTAGCAACCAATATGAGATAGTTCGTACTGCCTCGGAATGTCCCACTGAACTGATATTGGATAAGATCGAGGACTCTCCCTTGAAAAATCCTATCTTCTCATGTTAACAGAGACTTAGGTAAAACAGAGTTGCAAGTTGGGGAAAATGAAAAATGTGACGAGAAGATGAAGATGTCAGTTACTTTGAAGTTTGAATTATCATCGCGTTCAGCACAAGATCAACCTTTAGTGTCAACAACTTCAAAACTTCATTAGTTACCAGTTGGTCGAGCTTCTGTTTCTCAAAAGAAGAAGGAGAAATTGAAGGACTTCCAATTTAGTCCTACTCCCTTCACTGATCAAGAATTATTTTCCAAACTACTACAAGCTCGACTAGTTGCACCATGCTTCGTCAAACCACCATCACCTCCGTACCCAAAATGGTTCAAGGAAGAAGATCATTGTGACTTTCACGTTGGCATTTAGGGTCATTCCATTGAGAAATGTATAAGTTTTAGACGTAAAATTCAGCATCTCTTGGATCTCAAGGTAATAGAGTTTGAGATGGCAGTTCCGGATCTAAAGATCAATTATCTGGTTATAATCAGCCTTGTGAAAATAGATAAGGATCAAAGTAACGAGGATAAGAAGAAGACGAGTCTTTCTGATGAGTTCAGTGAGATGACAATTCCAGGCATGAAGATCAATTATCCGGTTATAATCAGCACTATAAAAACAGACAAGGACCAAAGTAATGAGGATAAGAAGGAGATGGGTCTTTCCAAGGGGGGCAGACGTGGAGCAAGATTAGCTGAAAGGAAGCGTTTGCAACAAGAAAAGCTTTAAGAGAATGCAAATCTTGAGGTTTTCCAAAAGTCTATCTCAATCATACTTCCATATCAGATACAAGGGCAATACCTCATCCCTAGGCCCGTGGAGGAAAAGTCAAATCCACTTCTTTTTAATTACAATCCGGATAGTGTTTGTGATTTCCATATGGGAGCATCAGGGCACCCTACTAGAAGATTCTGGGCTTTAAAGGAGGAAATAGAGAAGCTGGTTGCTAATGGAACATTAACACAAGAAGTGGTGAAGCAATGGATTGAACAACGATCGAGCAAGCTGTCGCAATCGTTGAAGAATCGAAAAAGGTGAATTTGTATTCCTATGATAGTCTAAATTTTGGATGCACGAGTTTTTCTCCTCATCCATGTCTTTCATGTTAGAAGTTGATTGGTTGAAATTTTCTCGCATTCTAAGTTTTTTAGAAACGATACATGGAAATAATTCTGCTACTTGTTTTCCCGAAAGTAGTAGAAATCATTTTCTAAGGGCATATGTCATGTTTGCTGATTTTCATTTCAATGGAAGGACGTTTTTAAAATATATAAATATATGTATATCTCTTCTCACCCTTGTAGCCCCCTGGATGCCAATTGCAAGATGTGATACTGATTCTGGTACGAAGAACAATTGGATGTTGTGAAGACAATGAAGTGAGATTTATTTCGTGGTCTACTTAGGCCAGCAAAGTAGAATAAGGTCAGATTATAACACTTTTGATGATGTTTGATGACAAATCCTTGAAATTCATAAATAATGAAGCAGACTATGTGATTTTAACCAAGTAGAGATGCTTGAAATTGAAGTTCGAAGTGTAGTCTTCTATACCCTAAAAGACACAATAAGAGCGAGAAAGAAAAAGAGAAAAAATAAGAGGAAAAAGAAAAAGTAAAAAAAAAAGTGAAAAGAGAAAAAAAAGTGAAAAGAGAAAAACTGAAACAGGAAAAAGAAAAGGAGAAAGAAAAAGAAAGAAAAAAGAAAAGTGAAAAAAAAAGAGTGAAAAAGGAAATAGAGAAAATGAGAAAAAGAGGAAAACATGATGCAATGAACTATTGAATAAATAAGTCTCGGAACATCTTGATGGAGCTATGGGGGATGTCGACAAATCTAATAAGGAGCTACGCTCCACCTATCCAATATCCAAGCATCAGAGATGTATCTTTGAAGGCGTGCTTATAATAATATATAATAATAGCTAATAAGAATCAGAAGCACACACATGCACTTATAGAATTCTATTCTTACGATGATATTTTTGCACTCTACAGGTTAACCAAGTTCGGAAAGCTTGAACACATTTATGAATGGAAAATTGGATGAAGAGAACAGAAAAGGATTTGTTTTCTGACTGGATTGAGCAACGCGGCAATCATAGGGTGTAAACTGAGTGATTTGGAAAAAAAATTCATAACCTCATACATCGCCACAATATTCATGAATTATGCTACCCATGGGAGGGTTGAATCTAAAATGCTCTTGCACTTGATATCCAAGGCATTCTATTTTGCTTTTTTTCGTTTTATATTAAGACCTTGATTTTCCGGGTCATGTAAGGTATCCTTCATTCAAATATTAATCAACAAACTGACATTTTTCAAAACAAAAAAGATTTCCTTGTATTGCTTCAGAGATAAACTTTAGA
This sequence comes from Hibiscus tridactylites, assembly GCA_958450335.1. Classification (NCBI taxonomy): domain Eukaryota; kingdom Viridiplantae; phylum Streptophyta; class Magnoliopsida; order Malvales; family Malvaceae; genus Hibiscus; species Hibiscus tridactylites. Next base: position 33,325,312 of record OY288292.1, on the reverse strand, counting down.
ATATAAGGTTGAGGATACAAATGATTAATCTAACATGGTAAAGACATGGCTAAGTATGAAATGCTCATCTGTTCGACAGTCTTCTGATAAAAAAGATGAATCACCCATCAGGGATCATAATAAGGACAATGACAAGAATACATAAATCTTAAAGATAAGGGACCGGAAGTGAGTTTCTACCCTGGGTTTTTGGTTTATTCTCTAGAATGAACCAGAAGAAGGTATAAGGACTTCGATAAAGTTCAAAAACTTGAAGAAAATACAAGAACTTCAATAAAGTCTAGAAACTTGAAGAAAGTACACAATTCAAGGATTTAAAGCAAGTCTCTACCATAAAGTTTTGGTTGGTTTTTGAAATTAAAGAATGAAACTAAAGGAAGTTCATGGACTTGAAGCATTTGCTCGCCCCAAATGATGAAAGAGGAGCAAATTCTACATGATAAGGCTAGAAAGTTTAGGTACTTGAAGCATTTGCTCGCCTCAAATGATGAAAGAGGGGGAAATTCTACATGATAAGTCAGAATAGACAATAGAGGATGTATACTCGTATTTTGTCCGGGTACGCATATATACTAGTAATTCTATATTAAATAAAACCATAAATATTAGTAATAAATAAATAATAAAACCTAAAAATATAATAAAAGTCCATTTCAATGTCCTTTTTACAACCGAAAGCCCAAATTAAATACAAGGCCTTTTTGAACCCAAAACAATTATCTTGTAACCCCCTCGACCCGGCCTAGTCGCAAGACCAAATCGGGAGAGTCGCACAGGGATAACTAGAGAAAAATCCAAGAATTTCCCTCCGATTAACAACCCTAGATTAAGATTTATCTTGTCTAAATGCAATTTAATGGTCCTATGGTGTTAAGGGTCACAACGGAAGAACAACATCTCAATCGGACATCAATCGAATGTCCAATTGGAGCCAAACAATCACGAAGGAATATTTTGCAAAACCACACCAAAACAGGGGCAAAAAGGTAATTCAAACCTTACCAAATAGTTTATTAGTCAAATTTCAAGCACACAAGGCAAAATCAACTCAAACGGGAGATATAAACTCACTCGGGAAACATACAAGCAATAGGGACTAAAACGTAACATTTGGGAACCTTCAAAGATGCCTTTTAACAACTTTAAATGTTTGTGTTTCGAAACAGAGGTTGCCCGTTTCGAAATGCGGGCTCTCAGCAAAAAGTAAAACTAGGCCGTTCTGAAACGACTCCTCTTGGTTTCGAAACGGAAGTCTCGATAGGCAAAACGTACCGAAACAACACCACTCCCATTCCTATACGGGTCCCCCAAAAGCCTGGCCGTTCCGAAACCATACCATATGTTCCGAAATGCCTGAGCACAGATTGGCCCGAAAGTGCATTTTAGCATCCCAAACATTCCCAAACTTACCCCGAAAGATCACAAACCACATGGCAACATGTTAAGCAAACATTCTAAAGGCAAAACACCTTAAAAGCAGGTTTAAAACAAGCACAAACTCAAACATTGATCTCAAACATGAAAGCTCAAAAAGGGCACTTTAACTCAAACACACCAACAATCCAAAACACAAGGCATTTAACCAAAAGCCAAAACAAGACTCAACATAGCATGGTTTCAACATATAAAACATTTAGCAACACGGTCAAACAAATGGCAGTTTACAACCACCTCCCTAACCACAAAACAAGTATTCCCATTGCTAAACCATTATTACAACTTAAAATCCATACTTGAGCTTAAGCTACGAGCACTAGAGCCTTGCCCTCGCCTTCCTTTGATTCCCGGATCACTAACGATCTGCATTGTTAAAAAGGAGCGTGTAAGCATAAAAGCTTAGTGAGTGGTGCTCAAAACCACAACAACAACAATGCAGTTTTAGCAAAACCATTTAAGATTTGAAACAAAACCACAAGCATGATTTCCAACAATAAGACTAACATCAACCATACATATGCTTGGCATCTTACATCAAGAAACAATCCAAAACGACAAGGCATAAACCTCAACATTCAACATGATAACATTAAAGCTTTCAACATGATGAGTACATTTGCAACTATGGTTACATTACTCGGATATGTGGATTGGACTCGATGGCATCTTACATCACCGAATCTATAAGAACAACAAGACTCAAGATGGCATCTTACATCACCGATTACTAATAATAAAGCTTCCGGTGGCATCTTACATCACCGTACTCCTCTCTAATGGAATCTTACATCACTAGGCCACGCGCGAATTTTACAAGTGCACTCTAATCCTATGGTCGACCAATTATACCCGGTAAGACCCTCATATTTGCCAATACTCAAACATCATGAAAGCCATCATAAAAATACCACACTCATTAGTCAAATACACACATTCATCTCATCTCATATCAACAATGTTTAACAAGATTTAAGAATAGAATTCTGGAAAAGTAAAACGTAAACCTTAAATACTTACTCTCGAGCTTAGGTTAGCCTTTCAAGCTCAACCCAAACTCTTAAAAACATTTCCACTCACCTGTAGAACCCAAACGATAGCCGAAACACCGATTCAAGTCTCCGAACTACCCGGTCTCGTGTCCAAAGAACCCAAAATCGTTTCCCCTATTTCTAGACAATTCAAAAATGATGCATTAGACCCAAAACAAGCCCCCAAACTTGCAGCAACATAGAAACTCACCATTCATTATCAAAACCAAATCAATTCACACCCGGAAACACCATCAAAAGGACCCAAACCAACTAGCAGCCAAAACCCAACAAATTTACCATCAAAACTACATCCAAAACACTTACCCAAGGTCTAGAAACCATCAGCCCAAGGTTCCTCGCAAGAACAACCCAAAAACCCGCATTTTTAACTCCAAAACCCCCTCTTTTTCACTAGTTTCGGGTTTCCTTACATTTAGCCAATATCTCAACATTTTTTTAACACCAAAACAAGATTAAAAACACCCTTAAACATGGCATCAAACTACCTAAATGAAAACCCCTTCATTTTCCCTCTTTTCAAACTCAAAGCATTTTTGGAATAACTTTAAACAATGGGTTTTAAGGAAAATTTAACCAAAAACAAGTTTAAGGAAAGAAAAATCAAAACAAAAGAGAAATTACCTTGAAAACTTGCGTGGGTGAGGTGCTTGCTGCAATAGAATAGTAGAAAATAGGGTGTTTGAGAAAATAACGTGAAAAAAGGAAGAAGATTAGTACATTTTGAAAACCCCTTTTTCCTTAATTTTTAAATTCCAAAATCCCCTTTTTACCCTTATTCATTAAAATCCTTTTTAGCGCTCATTAAAAAATGTTTTCTCCCAACTAATTTAACCTGAACTGGTTTAACCAAACACAGTTATCTCTCGGGCCCTAAACTCGGGCGTTACATATCGTAGCTTAACCCCTGCCCATTTTGCAACCCAAATCGGATAAAAAGGCCCAAAGAAACACATTAGCCAATAGACCCTTTACTTGGATCAAGCCTTTTGATGATGTCATCCTCGTCGGCCACTTTAAAAACCCCATGACAGAGAAATGTCAGAATAATAATTAATCACCATCATTCCTTTACGTAATAATAATAATAATAATAATAATAATAATAATAATAATAATAATAATAATAATAATAATAATAATAATAATAATAATAATAAAGTAAAGAGAGACAAATTACCTCTCTCTCGGTAGCCGAACCATCCCAAAATTCGAAGCGTTGCCAGAGCTCGAGGCATCCCCGGAGACTCGAACCGATGTCGGAGGAGGCCGAACAACGACATGGACTCACCGGTAACACAAACAGGCACCATGAAGAACGTCGAAACCATCAAAGCAGCCGTGGTGGGAGTTTGAGCCAATATCGAGGAAACTAAACCGCAAAAGAACACTTGAAAGTCGAGAAGACACCGGAGAAGGTGCCGATCATCGTGCAATAGAACTGAAACACTACCTGACACAAGAACAGTCGCTGGAGATGTATATCGTCGCCTTATCACGTTTATCGGAGCTTACCTAGAAGGTAATCCTCATCTTTTTTGCTTTCGATTTCCCTCAAATCAAAAGAGAAAGTTAGTTTCATATTTGTAAAAAGTAAATAGAAAATAAAAGGGAGATTGAAAGGGGAATCAGGACTTATCGCGGCGGTAGACAGAATATGTAACCCCCTCGACCCGTGTAACACCCTCGCCCCGGTCTGGTCGGCTGACCGGTTCGAGTAGGCTACACGGGGAAAACCGATGCGAAACCTGCGAAGGTCTCACCTCGATTAGCGACCCTAAATTTTTTTTCATTTATTTTACATCTTGTCTAGAGGCATTTAATCTCCTAAGCGATCACGATAGCAGAAAACGAGGCCTACAAAAAGCCCTATAGCAAACCGGGCCTAAGCCTTACCCTTGAGACCCATTAGAGATGTCCAAAAGCCCATTTCCAGCCACCCGTTTCGAAACAGACGTCACCCGTTTCGAAACGTGGGCTCTAGTTTAAAAAGCCAGGTACCCGTACCGAAACGCATCCACCCCGTTTCGGAACAGGGTCCTACTTTGCCTAGGCGTTTCGATACTTGTTTCGAAACAGACACTTCCAGTAGCTAAAGTGTTCCGAAACTTGTTCCGAAACAGGGGTTCACAATGGCCAAACTGTATCGAAATGGGTTCCGATACAGGGTCCCTGGAGCCATACATGTTCCGAAACAGCTCAGCCCGTTTCGAAACACCTGCTGTCTGCAATTTCCCAAATCCATCTTTAAACATCTCTAATCGACCCCAAAAGCCCTAAACAACCCTAAGAAGCCTACACAACTTACACATACACTCTAGAGGTATACATCCTATGGCAAAGACACACAAGGCATAAGATAGGGCATACATTTAAGATATCATTCAAAGCGTGCTCGAAGGCTCAAAAGCCAAAGACACATGTCTCCCATATAAGGTTTACATGCTTACAAACACCTGCACTCAACCAAAAGCATAGCTTCTCAATACAAACATTTGACCAACACCTAACAAGCATCATTCATCCAAAAGATTTCATGCATTTACAAAAAGATGTCATACTAAGCACTTTTAAGGTTCATATCTTAGCAACCAAACATACAAGCATTCGAGACATGCAACATGAACAATGTTTACAAATCAAACAAGGCATCCAAGAGCCAAACCAAATCAACATACATCAAGGCATCCAAAACAATAACTCATATCCCATTGCTTGGCTATTACAATCTACAATTTAAAATTCATACTTGAGCTACCAAAGCAACACTTGGAGACATTTCCTTGCCCTTGCCACCCACAAGCTACTGATCTGCATTGCCGAACAAAAAGGAGCGTAAGCATAAAAGCTTAGTGAGGGTAAGCTCATAAAGCAAACCTTCGACAATGCAGGGTCCAAGCACGAGCAACTACCATGATGAGATGCATGATCTTACCTCCGATCCACGAGAGCCAAATTAAACATGATGCATGGACATGTAATCAACATTATGTCATGCTCAACAACTCATAAGCTCAACTTACAATGATACATATATCAATGTATTATTAAGGACATATCTCAATGCATATTGGAATCACATTTCAAATCATATTGGCAACACATCTCAATCATGAAGGCACATATGATCTCATATTTGCATATACATGCAATCTCATATTGGCACCTAGCTATGACTCGAATACGCGGATAACATGTTGGAACGTATTTCCAACATAACCATTACATGCGGTGGGATTACACTCATCACTGGTTCTCGCGGAGGGGATTCCACTCATCCTCACGCCCCGTCGATGGGATTCCACTCATCACTGACTAATTTATAAATATTTTCGGTGGAATATTACATCACCATACTCCTACACCTGCTGCTACCCCACGGACACCTTCTACAGCCTCAACACCATCGTCTGCCTCGATAGCAGCAGGCAGCACCCATGCTGAACCATCTGCCCGAGGCACAAAACGTCGTTTGGCATCGGAGGATCTAGATGCCTTTGTTGCTGGGTTTTCCTCCTCTTCTGTTTGGGCCGTAAGTGATAACGAACCCTCGATCCAGAGGAATCTGTCAAAAGAGTTCTCACCTATGAAGAGGCAAAAGCGGATGGCAGACAAAGGTAACATGCCAAAAGCCAGCAGCAGCGGAGGTGACGACAGCAAAGGTGGTGACAGCAGCAGCAGCAGCAGCGACTCTGAAATTCAGGTTGTGGAGCAACCCCCTCACATCTCCCCAACCAGAATCCAGCCACCAAGGGAAGCCAAGGCCAAGAACACATCAGCTTCCCCCGTGCCCCAGCCCGCGTCGAAAGCCAGAGCCTGCCGCCAGATCCGCCTCAGCAGCAGCAGCGAAGACAGCGACTAAATTTAAGTTTCTTCTCTTATATTTTGATGCCTGCTCTATATTTTGTGATGTACTGCCTTATTTTGTTTTTCATTGTCATTTGCATTGAGGGCAATGCAACCTTCAAGCTTGGGGGTGGCAACCCTCCATTAATGGAGTACATCTTAGTCTGAAATCTGTGTCTTTACTTAGTTCTTTTCTCTTAAAAAATGACAATATTAAAAATTTTGGCTGAAAATTGTGAACTGAACTTACCTGTCGTGACAGCTCTGTCGTGGCAGCGACTTTAGGATAGTTTTTAGGAGAAGTTTAGAGCCTTTCTATAGTTCTGAAAACTTAAACACCATTGTGACCGTTATACTGCTTAGACTTCTTTTAGCCAAACTAGAATAGAAAGCTTAGCACTTAGAGTAAAAAGGAGACTAGAATCTCAGGAAACCTAGAGGTGCCTACCACTGGCTCTAGGCAGATAACCAGAGAAAAACTTCTAGAGGTGCCTATCACCGGCTCTAGATAGTTAACTAGAGGTGCCTGAAATACTGGCTCTAGTAGAAAAGAGAAAAAATTAGAAAAAAGAGAAATAACTAGAGGTGCCCGATTCTGGCTCTAGTAAAAGAAAAAAAATGATGAGTCTCGTAAGAAAAACTCTAAACAAGCTAAAGTGTAATATTCTAGTGAAACTAAGAGAGTCTTGGCATATAACTGTTCACGAGCATGCACACACTGCACGAGGACTATAGTGAGACTCCGGACAGATCCTAAATTATCCGACAGGGTGCTGCCGTCACAGGGAACGAATGACGGGTAAGGGAAAGTTCACTGTTTAATAGGGGTGGGAGAAAATACCCGACCCGATTGAGATGACCCGAAACAAAAATACCGGGTAATTCCCGAAAAAAAATTACCCGACCCGGAAAATTTCCCGAGACATGGGTCGGGACACGGGCCCAAAGTTTTCCCTTACCGGGTACCCGACCCGACCCGATAAATTTAATATATATTTTTATATTTAAAATTATATTTTTATTTTATGTTTCTTAATATTTTCACTCTAAAATTAAGTTTAAATCCCTACATTTTTTCTATGTTTGTATTATATTCTTTTAAGTTTTAAGTTTAATTTTTTTAAAATATTTTTGTGTTTAACATATGATTTTTTTAATTTTAAAATTAAAAAAAAATAAAAAAATATGAACCGGGTACCCGGTACCCGATTACCCGGGTACCCGAATTTTACGGGTACCCGGATATAATGGGTCGGGACACGGGTCGTTTAATGAGGTACCCGGATGTACCGGGTACCCGGTTTTCCGGGTACCCGAATCCCGGGTACCCGACAATTCCCACCCCTACCGTTTAAAGCCAAAACAAAAATATTTCATTTTTCTTTTAGGTCTTAGTTGCTTGAGGGCAAGCAAAAACTTGAGTTTGGGGGTGTGTTGAGTGTGTAAAAGTTCTATTATTTACACCCTATTTAACCCATATTTCTGCTGCATTCAAGCATTATTTATTGCATTTAGGTCAGTTTACAGCAAAACATCACAAATATATTAAAAGACAAAGTTTCTAATAAAAATAGCTGTTTTTGCAAGTTGATGCTGTAGCAGACGGAATGGGCAGGCGCTGGGCAGTGAAGCAGAAGAGCTGGAACTGGACGAGCAGCCAAAGAGGACGATGCTGCCATGGTTGCCACCGTGACAGCAGAGGACGACAGTAGTTTTGAGGAGAAGAAGCAAAGTGGACCTCGACAGATAGAGAAAATTCAGCCTGTCTGTCGTGTGAAACCACCATATTTTTCCAAGCCCCAAATCGAAATGAATGACAAGCCCAAAGTTCAAGGAGAGAAAATCCCAAGCAAGAAAGATGACGGATGGAAAGTAGATTCCTTGAAGATTTAGTCTTTATTAGAATTGTACATTCGATTAAAGTTGTATTCTTGCTATTTTAGATAACTTGGACCCAAAGCCTATATAAGGGCATATATTTCGACCTAGGAGGCATATAGCGGATTACCTAGCTTCCTTCCCAAAACTCTAGCCATTTTTCTTCCCACAACATGTTCTAAATTCTCCCTAGGGCCACGGGTTGATTTGTAAAGTAGTTGCAAGGGTTGTTTTGTTTTAGGAATTTTCAGTTCAATAAAATAAACTTCAAGTTCTCTTATTTTGGTTATTAATATCTTGCAAGAGCATCGGGAGATCATTGTGAGGTTATCTATTTACTTAGCATCGGGAGAGTTAAGTATACGAAAGAAATAAGAGCAAGTTCTCTAGTTTATAGTTGAACTATCTCGGACCTAGGGATAGGACGAGGTTAAGTGGCTAAAGAAGAATTCGTACACATCGGTGTTCATCCTTCAATTCACGCCGGGAGGTATCATCAAAGACGTGATCATCGACAGACTTGGACCTAGGGATAGGCCAAGGCATATCTGGGATTCTTGCCAAACTTGAAGTACTAAGTTGAGTGTTCGCTGCCGCGACAAGCAACGGAATGCTGCAGCGACAGGTGCTGCCGCGACGGGCGCGACGACAGAACTGGATTTCCTAAACTCCGCGATACCTGCGCTACTGAGCACTTCAATACCAGCCCATTCTCTCTATCTTGATATCTCTACTCTTTTATTTACGTTTACTTTATTATTTTCGTGACAACTTCTCAAATATTTTCTTTACTTTCGTGCAGTGAATTAAGGTGAAGCTATTAGCCCTATCCCTGTGGAGACGATATCCGATACTTCGTATCACTTTACTACTTGCGTCGTGTACACTTGCACTACCATTGCGATAGACTCTTTTACACGCAACACTCCTCCTTGGTGCCTTAACGCCACCAAGGCCACACGCGACTTTGACTCTCGTGTGCACACTCATCCTAATGATCGATCATTGTACCCAAGCATACTAGTGCCAATATTAATCAAATTCCATAACCTTTCACAACATCAACTCAACATAACTTTCGTGCTTAGCACGTACTCACCATGATCACTATCATGCACGATTTATAAACCAAACTACATGCATATATCAACGCATCATATCAAGCCTCAACAACATGCACACATTATACATAGCCAACACAAACACAATTAAACTTGAACCAAAATGAAATCTAGTTGTACTTTTAAAGAGAGGAAGATGAGAGCAAGATGGAGATGAATTTACCTTTCAAATTCGAGCCAAAATGAAGGAGAAAGAAGATGGGATAGTCACTTGGAGAAAAACTCCCCCTTTGTCGTGAGAATGGAAAATTGGGAGGGAGGAAGATGACAATTTTGTGTTTTAATTGAAAATGGGGGTTTTTAATTTGGAAGTCCAACTATTTACAAAAATGCCATTAAAATGGCTATTGGGCTTAAATATCAAAAATTGGTCCAACCCCTTAAATTTAATTTTTGCAAAACAAAACTGGGATATTATTTTATATATTTATTTCTCCCGACCCCCAAACCCGGGTGTTACAACTCTCCCCCACTTAAGGAAATTTCGTCCCCGAAATTTATCGAACAGGAAGAGCCACGGAAACTGCCCCTCCACACTTCCCTTTTCTTCTCACCACAACATACTCACCAACTCGGTAAACTTACCACACAATTCTAGCTATTTGTTGCTAAGATCTCAACAGGTCCTTCAAGGCATGTCGACTCTAAACTCAACTCGATCTCTTCTACAAACATAGCATAGAGCAGATCTGACTCACACTCCCGAATTATAGATACACAGACACATCACAAATCTCTTTCTAACTCTGGTGGTAACCGCAACAGATAAACAATGGGACTAGCCTGATTCACAATCTCATACAACACTGTTTGAATACTTGACTCATAACCTTCTCTAACTGACCATCTGACTTCAACAGGTAACCAAACACTATGCAGACGTCTTCAAAAATCTAGTTGAAATCTCGAATCTCTATTACTCACTTTCATTACGAATCTTCCATGGATGTAACAGACTAGAAGAAAATTGATATTCGGCCTTGACGCGCTGACAAATTATACACTTACTCTCATACTGAACCACATCATCCATCAACTCAATCCGGAAGTACTCATCTTCACCCTACAATACGTCTTCATATTACTCTAATGCAATACAAATGAACTGTCGTATGCTTCGGCCAAAAAAATACGTCTCAAATCACTATGTTATTCGGCACAACTATTCTGTCTCTAAAATGCAAAACTCTATCACCCCTGAAACTGTATTCTGAGGGTCTTCCTTCCACTATGTCTTGCACGTGAAGTGCCAAGAACCTGTCTTGCAACTGTTTCTCTTCAAACATTCTGACTCAATGTAGGTTTTACATGAAACTCGGCCACAAGAATACTATCATTTGGTAAACTAAATTCGGCAAATACATCTCGCAACTCCACTACTAACCTAACAACAAATATAACTCGAAACATCGGTTACTATGTTGACTCTCTCCAAATGGTACTCAATCTTGAGATTACGGTCTTCAAACAATTCTAACAACTCATGTTGTTCAAGTTTCAACCCTTCCTAAGTCTTCAAATATTTCAAGTTCTGATGATAAGTATACATTTATTGTGCATTTCTTACTATACACGCTTTGACTCTAGGTCTTCGAATCAATTTCAACTGTAATTAATTCTATGTCTCGCGTCGGATAATTCCTTTCATGTACTTTCTACTGCCTCGATGAATAGGCCACAAATCTTCTGTCTTGCATAAGCATACAACCTAACCCTACATGTAACACATCATTATGGTTCACAAATTCTCTCTCTGATATAGGCTGGATCAAGGCCGAAGTTCTCTTCAAAGTTTCTTTCGGTTTCTCAAGGGCTCATTGTCTCGCACCTAACCACACAACTGAAGATTCTTCTGTAGCAATCTGTCAAAGGAGCAGTTATCTTCGAAAGATCATCTACAAACCTCCGATAGAAACAATACTAGACCTACGAACTATAGATACATGTCACTGTCTTCAGTTTCTTCCAACTCACATCTTCTTCTGCCTACTTAGGATTTACTCTAATACTCTCAGCTAATCTACATGTCCTAGGAGAACATTTTCCTTAACTCGGAGTTCACGTTTGCTCAACTTTGCATACAATTAATTCTCTAATAGTGTCTACAAAACTAACTCTAAAGCTTGTCATGGTCTTCTTCGGTACGCGAACATACCCATGTATCATCTATGAGAACTGATCAAGGAACTCGGGAATTATTCTGCTCAACATCTCTACAATAGTAACTAACACACTAGTCAAATGAAACGGCATAGCTCGGAACTCAAAGCGATCACATCTTGCCCCGAAAGCTCTTCGGTACTCCAACTTTTCTCACTCTCAACTGGTAGAAATCGGATCTCAAATTTATCTTCGAAAAGGCTGGAGCACACCCTAAGTGATCCACAAATCACTCACACTCGGAAACGGATACCAATTATTCACTATCACTTGCTTCGACTGTCTGAAATCTAAACACATTCTCGTACTGTCACTCTTTCTTCTTCACAAATTACACTGTCGAACTCTAAGATGATGCAATAGGCCTAATGAATCTAAGGTCTAACAAATCTCGTAGTTGATTCTTCAACACTCTCAATTCTATCAGGAATCATAAGATACAGAGCAATCAAAGCAGAAGCAAGCTCGGAGACGGTCTCAATAACAAACTCTTCTTCTCTGTCAGGAGACAAACCGGGTAATTCTTGTAAACACTTCTAGGAAAACACAAACTATTCTAACATTCTGCGGTCTAATCTTCATTCAAAAATCAAATCCATCACATTTTCCAAACAAGCCTGTCAACTAAGCTCAATCAATCTTTGACCTCTAAAGCTGGAACAACATTCGATAAGAAGTTCACATCCTCATCTACCACTACAGTCTCACCGAAATCTGCAACATCAAGGCAACTCTTTCTTTGTCTCAACGTATACCCTAGCTTTGTGTTCTACAAGCCGAACCACGCCAACTGCTACATCGAAACCGTAAAAAGAAAATTACTTCACATCTACTAGGATCATGTAACCCTGAACCATCAACAAACATCTTCTGTACATTTTTCTGGCCACCACTATCTTACCAAAAGGTCTAGTCACATGTATCCCTACGTCTAAGATCTCGACAGAGATATCTAGCTTCCTTACATGCTCACACAAGGGATGTATCCGCAGAAATTGCAACTTCACATGTACACAACTGATAGTCTTCGGTTCTCTTGTTTTCAAGCTGGTCCTTCACACATAACCTAACTCTTCAAAACCGTTCTTAGAGCATCTCGAAACTTCAAAATTCAATTCTGATCACACACAAACAGTCATGCTTGAACTTGTTATATAACATCGGTCCTGACGACTCCAAACACCACACTACCAAACAATCTGAAGTTAAGGCTCAAGACTTCCTTCTCGGCTCGACTATATCGGAAGTGACTTCATCTCTCCTTCTTGCTAGAAGACAACTAAGACGTACACTGGCCCAATCACACAAATCGATTCTCACTCACGGATACTGACCGGCTGACATGTATCAAAACCACAGGCCGAACCCCAACGATCACTAACTAACATTTCTGAATTTCATATTACTCACACGAGACCCTTACCCTGATCTCTCCAAAAGAACTAAGATACTCATACCTACCTCTAACACTTCACCGAGCATATTCAAACTTTGCATGCTTGCTAACAACATACAGAAGTACGGATTCAGGATCAATCAGAAGGGAACAAACTCAAAATTGTACCAAGGGCTTATCTACTATAACATCGATACCACTTTGAACCTCACTCAAAAGTCTTCACTTCTTTTTACCAACTAGTACCAGAATCAGTCTCATCGTCCCTCACCAACAAGAATAAATCCCACATACACCCTGACTCAAACAAACACATTGTACCTCAACTTCGGTACAACCATACTTCCCTAACTATAGCAATAAACTACCTCAACATCATCGACATATTCAGAAACCACAACTCCCACTTACCGATTCACAGCCCACGCCTTGACCTCAAACTTACTAAAAACAATAAATCGACAACAACAACAAATAATTAACATACAAACTGGGTTAGCAAAGGAAAGGGTCCAAGTGGCTCAAGTATGATTCCATCACTTAAAAAAAATCTCTTTTTCCGATGTAATAGAAGCAATGGGACTCTACTCAACATGCTTCCAGCAACATATATTCACAATCACACATCACAACATACTCGAATAACAAGCAACATGCTTACATGGCAAGCAAACACCGTGCAATCACAATACAAGAATTAAACTTACCTCACTTACCTGCCCAAGGTCTCGGAAACCTTAGGCTCTGATACCAACAAATGTAACCCCCTCACCCCGGTCTGGTCGGCTGACCGGTTTGAGTAGGCTACACGGGGAAAATCGATGCGAAACCCGTGAAGGTTTCGCCTCGGTTAGCGACCCAATATTTTTTTTCATTTATTTTATATCTTGTCTAGAGGCATTTAATCTCCTAAGCGATCACGATAGCATAAAACAAGGCCCACAAAAAGCCCTACAGCAAACCGGGCCTAAGCCCAACCCTTAAGACCCATTAGAGATGTCCAAAAGCCCATTTCCAGCCACCCGTTTCGGAACAGACGTCACCTGTTTCGAAACGCGGGCTCTAGTTTAAAAATCCAGGTACCCGTACCGAAACGCATCCACCCCATTTCAGAACAGGGTCCTACTTTGCCTAGGCGTTTCGATACTTGTTTCGAAACAGACACTTCCAGTAGCCAAAGTGTTCCGAAACTTGTTCCGAAACAAGGGTTCACAGTGGCCAAACCGTATCGAAACGGGTTCCGATACAGGGCCCCTAGAGCCATACCTGTTCCGAAACAGCTCAGCCCGTTTCGAAACACCTGCTGTCTGCAATTTCCCAAAACCATTTTTAAACATCTCTAATCGACCCTAAAAGCCCTAAACAACCCTAAGAAGACTACACAACTTACACATACACTCTAGAGGCATGCATCCTATGGCAAGACGTACTCAAAACTCACAAGGCATAAGATAGGGCCTCCATTTAAGATATCATTCAAAGCGTGCTCGAAGGCTCAAAAGTCAAAGACACATGTCTCCCATATAAGGTTTACATGCTTACAAACACATTCACTCAACCAAAAGCATAGCTTCTCAATACAAACATTTGACCAACACCTAACAAGCATCATTCATCCAAAAGATTTCATGCATTTACCAAAAGATGTCATACTAAGCACTTTTAAGGTTCATATCTTAGCAACCAAACATACAAGCATTCGAGACATGCAACATGAACAATGTTTACAAATCAAACAAGGCATCCAAGAGCCAAACCAAATCAACATACATCAAGGCATCCAAAACAACAACTCCTATCCCATTGCTTGGCTATTACAATCTACAATTTAAAATTCATACTTGAGCTACCAAAGCAACACTTGGAGACCTTTCCTTGCCCTTGCCACCCACAAGCTACTGATCTGCATTGCCGAACAAAAAGGAGCGTAAGCATAAAAGCGTAGTGAGGGTAAGCTCATAAATCAAACCTTCGACAATGCAGGGTCCAAGCACAGGCAACTACCATGATTAGATGCATGATCTTACCTCCGATCCACGAGAGCCAAATTAAACATGATGCATGGACATGTAATCAACATTATGCCATGCTCAACAACTCATAAGCTCAACTTACAATGATACATATATCAATGTATTATTAAGGACATATCTCAATGCATATTGGAATCACATTTCATATCATATTGGCAACACATCTCAATCATGAAGGCACAAATGATCTCATATTTGCATATACATGCAATCTCATATTGGCACCTAGCTATGACTCGAATACACGGATAACATGTTGGAACGTATTTCCAACATAACCATTACCTGCGGTGGGATTACACTCATCACCGGTTCTCGCATAGGGGATTCCACTCATCCTCACGCCCCGTCGATTGGATTCCACTCATCACCGACTAATTTATAAATATTTCCGGTGGAATATTACATCACCGTACTTCTCCTTGGTGCCTTAACGCCACCAAGGCCACACGCGACTTTGACTCTCGTGTGCACACTCATCCTAATGATCGATCATTGTACCCAAGCATACTAGTGCCGATATTAATCAAATTTCATAACCTTTCAAAACATCAACTCAACATAACTTCCGTGCTTAGCATGTACTCACCATGATCACTATCATGCACGATTCATAAACCAAACTACATGCATATATCAACGCATCATATCAAGCCTCAACAACATGCATAACACATTATACATAGCCAACACAAACACAATTAGACTTGAGGCATAATAAGCAATTAGGAGTTCAACCAAAGGTTTCCTAAGCTAAGCTTGAGATTAGGCTACCAGTCTAATCTCAACTCTAGGTGGGTCTACCAAGCCCATCCTTGGTTCACATGCTTGAACCAATATTTGAAAGCCATTTAAAAATAGTAACCACTCACCTCCACCTCCAAGCTCAACTACCAAGCAACCAAGGTCTTCAAGTTTTCGGATTAGTTCCCGAGGTTTCACCAACACAAAATCTCGCTTCTAATCACCTCAACACAAGCAAAAACAACTTCAAATCAACTCAAACATCAAGGTAGCTACCCCGGAATACTAATCAAACACCAAACTCAACATTTCAAGCCATGAACAACCCCCAAAATTACCAAACCCGAGCAGCCCATAAACCTCTATCAAAATTCATGATTCCATCACATTTAACACCTCCAAATGCTTCCAAAATGACCCTCAACTATTATCCTAACATCAACCCTCAAATTCCAACACAATCCATACCCAAAACTCAACTAAAAACCCTCCTAAAACCCTACCAAAACCCAATTTCGGGAATTCTTATAAAACACTCTAAAAATTATATATGTTGGACCATTTGGTTCACAAACATCATATCTAACCTTATTACATCAAAACCTTTAGTTAAAAACAATAAAGATATCACTTTTATTCAAATCTTCCAAAAACTCAAATTCTAAAACTTGAACCAAAATGAAATCTAGTTGTACTTTTAAAGAGAGGAAGATGAGAGCAAGATGGTGATGTATTTACCTTTCAAATTCGAGCCAAAATGAAGGAGAAAGAAGGTGGGATAGTCACTTGGAGAAAAACTCTCCCTTTGTCGTGAGAATGGAAAAATGGGGAGGGAGGAAGATGACAATTTTGTGTTTTAATTGAAAATGGGGGTTTTTAATTTGGAAGTCCAACTATTTACAAAAATACCATTAAAATGGCTATTGGGCTTAAATATCAAAAATTGGTCCAACCCCTTATATTTAATTTTTGCAAAACAAAACTGGGATATTATTTTATTTATTTATTTCTCTTGACCCCCAAACCCGGGTGTTACAACTCGGCCTAGCCACCAGACCGTATCGAGTGGATTACACGGGACTAATCGAAGAAAGACCCGAAGATTTTGCTCTGGTTAGCAACCCAAGACGCGTTGCTTAATATCTTTTCTAGATGCTCAAAGTTAAACTTAGGTTATCGAACACACAGCAGAAGACAGAACAACAAACAAGCATCGATTCGAACCAAAAGGGCAACCAGGGACCAAAATGCAAAACTAGCATAATATGAGGACCTAAAATGCAATTAAGGTGATCTTTGAGAAATTTAGTTCATTTCATGCTTCCATGATGAAAAACAACTTAAAACATGCACACAATCAACCACAATTTATAATGGCACAAAATTGGACCAAAACGCAAGAAAAATAACTTCCAAGATGCCTTTAACTAACTCCAACAACCCCCGTTTTGAAACTGGTATCGGAACGGTGCTTCACAATAGCTAAACTGTTTCGGTACTCGTTTCGAAACGCCAAGGAAAAATTTAAAGGAAAATAAGGGCTTTTCCAAAACGGTCGAGCCCGTTTCGAAACACCCTGCTGCAGAAACAGAAAAACAACAGTTTTAAGCATCCTTAAGGTATTTTACTTGGTTCCAATCACCACATACAACAGGTAAACAACAAGATCAACATACACACACTAGCATCAACCATCCAACATGCTTAAGATCAAGAGGAACACAAACATGCTTTACATACATATATGAAGAAGGCTTCAAGATCCAACATAGGAGAAACAAGATCCAAAACCAGGACCACAAGACAAAAGGCAAGAACAAGCCATCCAAAAACGATCAACAAGACCTCAAACAAAGAGTTTACAAACATTCCGAAGACATAACCAAAGATCACCCCCATTGCCACACACACTATTATCTAAGCAATAGCATTCTTGAGCTAAGAGCGGACACTTGGATCACCTCCCTTGCACCGTTGCTTTCCAATGGGTCTACGGATCTGCATTGTTGGAAAAAGAGAGCGTAAGCTATAAAGCTTAGTGAGCGAAGCTCAAAACCAACTACAACAATGCATTTTTGAAAACAACCAACATTTAGGAAATCAAAACCATTTCTTGAAATCCCTTTTCATAAACCATTTCCAAAATAACATGCTATCCTGAAACAAGATTAAGCAAAGCAACCATACTAGTCATATGTAAAGAACGTGCATCAACCATGCATAAGCTTTACATGAACCATATATGATAACCAAGCCCACCGACTCTTTTTACCATGCACATGCTTCAATCATAAGCATAACCATATGAGTTTACCAAGCTCATAACGGAACCATAGGCGATTCAGTATATCGGCATCATTGACACGTTGCTCGGATAAGCGGACACCTTGATGGCACAACCCCCATCAAGTCACATAGTGAAACAACCCTCACTACAAACACACTTCGGCCGGGATGCCACAACCCGCATTGCTCGTTGGTGATAGCACAACCCCTACCACTCGCATCACAATAGCACAACCCCTATTGTGAAACCGAAGGATTTCTCACGTACAGATTTTATAATTATAGTGCACTTCACATCCTATTGATCGATCAATCTATCCGATATAACCCATGTGTCGATATACTCAATGCAACATCATAAACCAATGATTTTCACCAGGGATAACCACTTCCCCAAAACACATCCCAAAATCCATGATCACAAGCTCAAGGATAGCACGAGCTCAACCAGCATCCAAAACACAACATGGTATTCATATGGGACAACAACAACATGCATTTAATGCATAACAACAACAAAGGAAACATCATTTAAATAATGATATGCACATGATCCAAAACATGATCAAAATAAGAAGGCGAAAAGCCGAAATAAAACCAAATCTTACCCTTGAGCTTGGATTGGCCTAATGGCTCAACCCAAACCCTTAAAACATCTCTTCAACCTTGATAAAACAGTAAAAATCATTTCCACTCACCAGCAGTTACCACAACAAACCGAAACCCCTTTTCTAGCTTTCTGGTCCGCCCACAAATGCGTTCAACAAATCCGGATCTTCAATCCTTGCCTCTAACCAACCCAAAACAGAGGATTTAGTGATATTTACAACACACAAATTTGTTGGAAAGCAGAGATTTCAACAACTCAACTAAAACACCTATCGAATAAATCTGATACAAGTCGTAACCAACAAAAGACCCAATTTGGATAGTCTCCCGCAAAGCCCAGAATTAAATAACATCAAAACACATAGAAAACATATAAAAACATCATCCAATCATCATATCAACACCATCTATTGATTCACTTCAAATTCCACCCAAAAACCCACTTTTTCGTACTTCAAAAATCAACACTCAACCCCATTTCAGGATTCTTGTCATTCTCCCATCATCTCAACACAATAATCACATCAAAACTAAGGTAACAACATCAACAAACCCAACATTAAGAGATCTTACCCAAAAATCTTACCAAAAGCTCATTTTCATCAATTTTAGCCAATTTACATTAAGATTAAGACAAGAGATTAAAACCTTGGTATTTAAAAGAATCAAAGCATGAGAATTTCATTAAAGAACCTTACATTATAGGAGAATCACATTGCTCACCCCCAATGCTAGCTATTACCCCTTGTTTGGCAAAAATCCTTGAAGAAAACAATGAAATAGACTTGGGTTTTAGGAAATCAAGGTAGGAAAACTATTTAGCAATAAAAGATTAATAAGAAAACACTTTTACCTTGGGGAAATCAAGATCAATTTATGTTTTGTTGAAAAGAGGAGATGAGGAAGCTTGGAAATGGATTTTAACGTGAAATAAGATTTTGGATGAACCCTTGTTTTAA
The DNA here is from genome assembly GCA_958450335.1 of Hibiscus tridactylites. Classification (NCBI taxonomy): domain Eukaryota; kingdom Viridiplantae; phylum Streptophyta; class Magnoliopsida; order Malvales; family Malvaceae; genus Hibiscus; species Hibiscus tridactylites. The sequence continues at coordinate 33,305,794 of OY288292.1, read as the reverse complement.
TTAAATCATAAAAGCTATTTTAAAATATTTGAATAGTAAAAATGAAAGGGGATAATAATCTATTTGGCCCAGCCAAGATAGCTCCTTAAAGATTCAATGTTTTGACTCTTTTACAAAATGGTCACTAAAACAGATTTTACAAACTTTACAATTTGGTCACCAACCAAAATGTCACAGTTCGAAAGCATTTTTCCGAAATTGTTTTTACCAAAACCTTTTAAATATTTAAAAAGGATTTTAAAGACTTTTTCCATATTTTTCTCAACCCTCGAAGACCTCATTCTCTGAACTTACTCAAAACATCCAACACTAGTCTTTCAGACTTTGGAAACTCGTCGGATCTCCTAGACCCTAATCCGGGATGTTACAGCTCTCCCTCACTTAAGGAATTTCATCCTCAAAATTTACCTGATGGAAAAAGATGCGAAAACTGACGTTTTATGTCGTCTTTCCTCTTCCAAGTGGCTTCTTCAACACCTCGGTGTCGCCACTTCACTTTGACCAATTCTATAGATCTTCATCGCAAAACCTTGTTGTCCGTAGCCAATATCTCAATCAGTTCTTCATCGTAGGAAAAATCTGGGTTCAATTCAATTTCCTCAACAGGCATTACGTGCGATGGATCAGACCTATACTTACGTATCATAGAAACATAGAATACGTCATGTATCTTCTCTAATTCCAGAGGCAAACACAATTTATAAGCCACAGGACCAACTCGCCCAACGATCTCATATGAACCAATGAATCTTGGACTCGGTTTACCTTTTCTTCCGAATCTCATCACTGTCTTTCATGGTGATACTTTCAGAAAGACTTTCTCACCCACAGCATACTCAATCTCACGACGCTTCAAGTCTGCATACGATTTCTGTCGATCGGTTACTGCTTTCAAGCGTTCACATATCAGCTTAACCTTCTCAGTAGTGCCCTTAAGCATAGTATATAAGGTTACCAACTTCCGACTAGCTTCTGCCCAACATACCGGAGTTCTACACTTCCTACTATACAAAGCCTCAAACGGTGCCATCTGAATGCTAGCCTGATAACTATTGTTATAAGCAAACTCAACCAACGGTAGGTGTTTCTCCCACGAACCCTGGAAATCGATAATACAACAACATAGCATATCTTCAAGCAATGTCAAAGACTGTAACATGAAATTACCTGCAATAACATCGGTGTCGTCCTGCCCTCTCTATGTGCATACACTCTCGTTGGTCTGCCTCCCTCAGGCTGGACTGCAACCACATGTTCCACATTTCTCTATCCCTCGTTTCGTGGCTGAAAGTTCCCTCGGCCGCGCCCACGGCCCTTCTGGTACTCGATAGCTCGAACCGGCGCCTGACCACCTCTAGCTAGCTGAGGACAATCTCTCTTGAGATGATCCCTCGATCCGCACTACCAGCATGTACAATAGGTTCCCCAACACTCTCCAGGATGAGACCTACCACACTTGGTGCACTCGGGTGCAAGATGAGCAAGACCTTGGCCTTGATGACCACGTCCGGGGTTGCCACCCCCACGTCTATGATCAAAGTGCTGCCTCTTGTCCTTGTGCCCCTTGGCACGATCGCGATTCCTCTCTGTAGGTTGTTTCCCTAAACTAGACCCGCCTCCTCGAGAAGACAAACCAAGACTATGCTCTATGTCTTTGGCTCGAGCTACTAGCACATCAAAATCTGTATATTCAGTAGCAAACATGTAGGTCTTCACTCCCTCGGTCAAACCATACCGAAACCTCTCACAACGTTCCTTCTCAGTAGGAACCAGCTCAGCAGCATACTGACTCAGTCTAACAAGTTGTACCTCGTACTCTAAAACGGTCATACTCCCCTAAACTAAGGCCATGAACTCGCGCTTCTTTTTATCATGGTACCTCAGCCCCAAGTACTTCTTCCAAAAGGCAGAACGGAAGAAATCCCAAGTGATATCAATAGCAGCCATACTCGCGGTGATCGTAGTCCACCAGACATACGCGCCCCCTAAAGCAGAGATTCCACACAACCGAGATTACGTGCATCAATGCACTCCATCTGACTCAAAATCCTGGTAGTACTAGCTAACCATGCCTCAGCTCCCTCGGGCGATAACCCGCGATACTCTACTCCACCCAAGCTGCGGAGCCTCTCGAGGGGTAACCTTTCCCTCTGACCATGCTGCGGTGCAGCTGCCTGTAACCCAGCCAACGCAGACTGAAAAGCCCAATAACAGCCTGAATCAACGTGATCATATCAACTCCGGCATGACCCTGGACACCACGAGGTACCTCGCCTCGCACATTATCCCCGCCACCAGGAGGAGGTAACTCTCCCTCTAACGGACACCCAGCACCCTCAACAGGATCCTCACGCAGCTCACCACCCGCCTGACCACTTCTAGGTCTAGCCATAGCAACAAATGCAATGCTACAAACAAAACAGAATAAAAAAAGGAAATGATTCGGGTCAGCAACGTCAAGGGTCCAAGGTGCTCAAGTATTATATAGGTTTCCTGATAATAGTATGTGGCAATGAGTACCCTACACAGCAAACAACCTCAACACACAAGCATGCAACACCTCAACACACTTACCTCACTTACCTTTCTGGTTGCACGACCACTACGCAAGCCTTTTCGAACAAAAACCTAAGCTCTGATACCAACAGATGTAACCCCCTCGACCCGGCCTAGCCACTAGACCGTATCGAGTGGATTACACGGAATAATCGAAGAAAGGCTCGAAGATTTCCCTTCGATTAGCAACCCAAGACGTGTTGCTTAATATCTTTTCTAGATGCTCAAAGTTAAACTTAGGTTATCGAACACACATCGGAAGATAGAACAACAAACAAGCATTGATTCGAACCAAAAGGGCAACCAGGGACCAAAATGAAAAACTAGCATAATATGAGGACCTAAAATGCAATTAAGGTGATCTTTGAGAAATTTAGTTCATTTCATGCTTCCATGATGAAAAACAACTTAAAACATGCACACAATCAACCATAATTGATAACGGCATAAACTTGGACCAAAACGCAAGAAAAATAACTTCCAAGATGCCTTTAACTAACTCCAACGACCCCCGTTCCGAAACTAGTATCGGAACGGTGCTTCACAGTAGCTAAACCATTCTGAAATGGCTTGAGACCGTTCCGGTCTTGCTTAGCCCGTTTTGGTACACGTTTCGAAACGCCAAGGCAAAATTTAAAGGAAAATACGGGCTTTTCCGAAACGGTCGAGCCCGTTCCGAAACACCCTGCTGCAAAAACAGCAAAACAACAGTTTTAAGCATCCTTAAGGTATTTTACTTGGTTCCAATCACCACATACAACATGTAAACAACAAGATCAACATACACACACTAGCATCAACCATCCAACATGCTTAAGATCAGAAGGAACACAAACATGCTTTACATACATATATGAAGAAGGCTTCAAGATCCAACATAAGAGAAACAAGATCCAAAACCAGGACCACAAGACAAAAGGCAAGAACAAGCCATCCAAAAACTATCAACAAGACCTCAAACAAAGAGTTTACAAACACTCTGAAGATATAAACAAAGATCACCCTCATTGCCACACACACTATTATCTAAGCAATGGCATACTTGAGCTAAGAGCGGACACTTGGATCACCTCCCTTGCACCGTTGCTTTCCAAAGGGTCTACGGATCTGCATTGTTGGAAACAGAGAGCGTAAGCTATAAAGCTTAGTGAGGGGAGCTCAAAACCAACTACAACAATGCAGTTTTGAAAACAACCAACATTTAGGAAATCAAAACAATTTCTTGAAATCCCTTTTTCACAAACCATTTCCAAAAAACATGATATCTTGAAACAAGATTAAGCAAAGCAACCATACATGTCAAATGTAAAGAACGTGCATCAACCATGCATAAGCTTTACATGAACCATATATGCAAACCAAGCCCACTGGCTCTTTTACCATGCACATGCTTCAATCATAAGCATAACCATATAAGTTTACCAAGCTCATAATGGAACCATAGGCGATTGAGTATATTGGCATCATTGACATGTTGCTCGGATAAGCGGACACCTTGATGGCACAACCCCCATCAAGTCACATGGTGAAACAACCCTCACTACAAACACACTTCGGCCGGGATGCCACAACCCGCATTGCTCGTTGGTGATAGCACAACCCCTACCACTCACATCACAATAGCACAACCCCTATTTTGAAACCGAAGGATTTCTCACGCGCGGATTTTATAATTATAGTGCACTTCACATCCTATTGATCGATCAATCTATCTGATATAACCCATGTGTCAATATACTCACCGCAACATCATAAACCAATGATTTTCACCGGGGATAACCACTTCCCCAAAACACATCCCAAAAACCATGATCACAAGCTCAAGGATAGCACGAGCTCAACCAACATCCAAAACACAACATGGTATTCATATGGGACAACAACAACAACATGCATTTAATGCATAACAATAGCAGAGGAAACATCATTTAAATAATGATATGCACATGATCCAAAACATGATCAAAATAAGAAGGCGAGAAGCCGAAACAAAACCAAATCTTACCCTTGAGCTTGGATTGGCCTAATGGCTCAACCAAACCCTTAAAACATCTCTTCAACCTTGATAAAACCGTAAAAATCATTTCCACTCACCAGCAGTTACCACAACAAGCTGAAACGCCTTTTCTAGTTTTCCGGTCCACCCACAAATGCATTCAACAAATCCGGATCTTCAATCCTTGCCTCTAACCAACCCAAAACAGAGGATTTAGTGATATTTACAACACACAAATTTGCTGGAAAGCAGAGATTTCAACAACTCAACCAAAACACCTATCGAATAAATCTGATACAAGCCGTAACCAACAAAAGACCCAATTCGGATAGTCTCCCACAAAGCCCAGCATTAAATAACATCAAAACACATAGATAAACATCTAAAAACATCATCCAATCATCAGATCAACACCAGCTATTGATTCACTTCAAATTCCACCCAAAAACCCACTTTTTCATACTTCAAAAATCAACACTCAACCCCATTTCGGGATTCTTGCCATTCCCCTATCATCTCAACACAATAATCACATCAAAACTAAGGTAACAACATCAACAAACCCAACATTAAGAGATCTTACCCAAAAATCTTACCAAAAGCTCATTTTCATCAATTTTAGCCAACTTACATTAAGATTAAGACAATGGATTAAACCTTGGTATTTAAAAGAATCAAAGCATGGGAATTTCATTAAAGAACCTTACATTAGAGGAGAATCACGTTGCTCACCCCCAATGCTATCTATTACCCCTTGTTTGGCAAAAATCCTCAAGAAAACAATGAAATAGACTTGGGTTTTAGGAAATCAAGGTAGGAAAACTATTTAGCAATAAAAGATTAATAAGAAAACACTTTTACCTTGGGGAAATCAAGCTCAATTGTTGTTTTGTTGAAAAGAGGAGATGAGGAAGCTTGGAAACGGGTTTTAACGTGAAATAAGATTTTGGTTGAACCTTTGTTTGAATTAAATCATAAAAGCTATTTTAAAATATTTGAATAGTAAAAATGAAAGGGGATAATAACCTATTTGGCCCAGGAAAGATAGCTCCTTAAAGATCCAATGTTTTGACTCAAAATGGTCACTAAAACAAATTTTACAAACTTTACAATTTGGTCACCAACCAAAATGTCACAGTTCGGAAAGCATTTTTCCAAAATTGTGTTTACCAAAACCTTTTACATATTTAAAAAGGATTTTAAAGATTTATTCCATATTTTTCTCAACCCTCGAAGACCTCATTCCCTGAACTTACTCAAAACATCCAACACCGGTATTTCAGACTTCAGAAACTCATCAGATCTCCTAGACCCTAATCTGGGATGTTACAAAATATATTGGTGAGGTCAAAAACGGTGGGTTTCAGGTAGTTTTAGGCCTTATGTTGGGGAAGAAGGGCGGCTCTGACGAACTGGGGTTAGATATAGGGTTTTAAGTTCGAAAAGTGGAATTTTTGGGTATTTTAAGGTTTTGGTCGGTGGCCGGGCGAAGGTTAGCGGTGATCGGCAGAAGGTAAGGGGTGAAAGGAGCCTTGAGTGTTGGTCGGATAACAGTCAAGCATGGTCAGGTATAGGGTTTTGTGGATCAAATAGGAAAAACTTAAGAACGAATAAAGAACACGGTTAAAATCTGAGTTTTGATCCATTTTGTGAGAGTTTATGGGTTAAAGGTATTTGTGGGAGAGAATTTAGAGAGAGGGTTTCAGGGAGAGAGAGTGAAATGAGTGAGAACCGAGTCAATGCCTAAGTCGAGCCTTATATATTTTACGCTATACGGCGTCGTTTTAAAGCCTGTTGAAGGATCCACGCAATATTATTCGTGTCGCGTGGGATGACCCGCGCCCAACTTCCTGATTTTCATGTTTCGGGCTATAAATTCTGCAATCATTTCAGTTTGGTCACTAATAGCTTGTAATTTGGCACCATAGCTTGAATTTAGTTCAATTTAATCCCTATTTCAGTTTTAATTGTTTAATTTAAATGCAATTAACTGTGGTATGCTTGCATTATTTTAAATTAAGCATATAGTATATTTGTTCGGAGAACTTAATCACCTAATTGTATTAAATAGAGCCTTTAGCCTAGGTTCCTTAGTTAAATAATTTGAATGAAGAGACAATTGTAGAAAATAAATGGGTGCTAGATAAAAACATTAATATTCTAATTTGATTAGTGTCTCAATGTAATGAGATGTTAATCAAGGGAATATTTTAGTTTAATATTTAATATCTCATTTAAACTTAGAACATGTAATCACATATCATTAGTCTTAATTAAAATAAAATTAAGATAGGACATAGGTAATTAACAACATTAAATAATTAGGAATATTATTAATTTAGGGCCAAATATGGATAGTGCCCAATTACTTGGGTGTTATCTCATAAATCCTAAACTTAATAATATTCATAGTTTTCTTAATTAATTAAATCAGTGGAGCCCTAATTAGGATTCTGCTTAAAAATAACAAGAAAATAATTGGACATGCATTAAACCTTTTGTGTTGAGATACATTTTGAATATAAATTGAAGTTTCATAAAGTAATTGGATGTTTCAAAGCTTATAATCATTTAAAATGTATTTTCTTACAAAAGGATATCTCCATACAAAATGAAACTCAATTAATAATCAAATATTTAATTAAATTTCGATTATTGTTCGAAAATGCCAAAATGCCACGTGAAATTAATAAGGCACTAATAACGGGTGTTCGTAGGGGTGCTAATCCTTCCCTAAACATAACCGACTCACAAACCCAAATTTTAAAGAAAAGAATCTCTAGTTCATTTTTATGGTGTCTGGTCTACCAAAGTGATTAATGGAAACTCCAAATTGATTTTTAAGAATAAATAAATGGTAACCTAATTTAACATGAAAAACCCTAATTTCAAGATTAAATTAAAAATAGTAAAACCCTGATTTCAAAACAATATCTTCAGGCTATTTTTACACTCGGTTTTAAAAATGGTCATGACATGATCGTACCGATATAGTGTACCCCATATCGGTATATTTTAGGGTTTCAGATACAGTGGTTTTTCAGTAGCAAAAACCAGTAACGGTACATGCTTAGTTGTATCGATACGAAGAGGGTCATATCGATACACTTATACACATATTGATCCCTACTTTTCAAATCCCTAACGGATCTTTCCAAATCCCCAACGACTAGTTCCCTGCAGCGTACCGATCCACCGTACAGATCCCAAGTACCGATACACACCAAGGCGTATCGATACAAGAAAGCTACATCAAGCTCAATAGCTAGTTTCTGAAGAACTGATACATCTACCCGTGTACCAATACTGACTGCTCCAGAACTACATTTACTACAGGAAATAAAGCTACCAATGGCTCTAATTCAATATCGACGGTCTTCAACGGCTAGAAACTCAATTGAGAGTATTTAAGGCCTCAAGAAGCATCCGAAGAAACTAATAATCAAATTGCCAACATCAAGATGATTAAAAATGTGTCTTAGTGCTTAATTGTAAATTCTTGTATAGACAAACACTTGTGAGCTTAATTGTTAATGTATGCTCAAGTGTATTAGGATTTGGGTGAGTTCATTAGAGTGCAAACACATACCTTTTGAGAGGATTTCCAGTTTGCTAAACTTCTTCTTGTAGAGAGATGTTTCCCAAAGCTTGAGTTGTAAGCTTTAGATGCTAGGCATGGTGAGTGAGTCTAGGTTGTAAAGGTTTCCTTCTAACCCTTGTAAAAGGGACGAATTCTTAGTAAATTGGTGAGACCCTTAGTGGGGAAGCTAAGGTAGTGGATGTAGAATTTGGTTAGAAAGCCGAACCACTTTCAATCGTTGTGCATATTTTTCTATCTTTTTGCTTCCACCACCATCACCTAAGAAATCACTTCTCCACCACTTGGGAAGTAATTTGGTTGAGGATATCAGGCTCCACAATTGGTATCAGAGGGAGGATCAATCAAGAGAATTAACATCTTATTGAGGCGATTCTGGCAAGCTTGATCAACCATTTTATCAATCGGTTTCCATGGCGCAATCCATTGACAAGTCACCCTTCTTCAACGGTCAACATTATACCTACTGGAAGAATAGGGTGATATTCTTCTTGAGAGAAAAGAACTATCATCTTTGGGATATAGTTCTCGATGGACCATTCGTGCCACAACGAATCAAGGCGGAATAGAGTACGGATGATCGCAAGAAGATGGAGCTAAATTGCAAGGCCTTCCATATTCTTTTTTGTGCTTTGGGCCCGGAAGAATATGAAAAGATGTCTTCTTGTGAGAATGTCAAGGAAGTATAAGACAAGCTTGAAGTCATATACGAGGAAACAAACGAAGTAAAAGGAGATCAAGATCGGTCTTCTCAACCTTGAGTATGAAAGCTCCAAGATGAACCCAAATGAAGATATCAAGAGTATGTTCGACCGTTTCTCCATAATCGTCAACCAACTCAAAGGTCTTGGAGAGGAGATTTTAGAAGAGAAACCTGAATCATAGGAGAGCAAGAAGCCGGCTATCATTGAAACCAAGAACTTAAAGGAGCTCAAGATTGATGAGCTAGTTCGGTCTCTTCTTACCCATGAGTTGATGTCTAAACCCTTGAGAAGGGAAAATTAGAAGAAGATCAAAGAGCAAGGAATTGAAGATTTAAACATTGTTGCTCTTAAATCCTCCACAAGTCATCAAGAAGATCCAAGCAAGGATGGAAGTTTGCCCGATTCATGAGAGCAAAATGGAAGAATCCAAGCATGAATCGAAGAAGAAGATGATGAAGGATCCCCACAAGAACTTTGAATGCAAGAAGCAAGGACACACCAAATATGATTGCCCTCGCTTCAAAAAAAATCATCTTCAAAGAAAGCATATATGGCAACATGGAGTGATAAAGAAGACTTCACCGACGATGAGGTAACCCACTTATGCGTAATGACCCTCCAAGAGGGAGATGTAACTTCTAACCCATCTACTTCTAATTCATATTCATTTGATGAGTTACAAGAAGCTTATGTTAAATTTTTTTTTGAGTTTAAGGCTTCACTTTTGAAAAAACAAAAATGTTGATTTCAAAATTGAAAACCGAAAATGATTTGCTTTTGAAAACTTACAAAATTTTGAACTTAAAGTTTTAAACTTACAAAATTTGCTTCAAAGTTTAGAAAAAGATCATTAAAAAGAAGTGGATGATCTTAAGAAGGAAAAAAGGTTTTATTTCCAAGGAACATGGAAAGAAAAACAATTTTGGAAAGTTAAAATTTTATCAAAGACAATCTAGTGCCCGTAGATTTTTAAATGAAAAATGTTTTAGAAGTATTTGGGATCCCAAAAGGACTAATTACTTCAAATAAAAAGGATGAAATTGAAAATGAATTCCTAAAGGGACTAAAGTTTGTGCTACTAATGCCTATGGATCCAAAGCAATTTGGATACCAAAAATTACTTGATTGTCTTATTTTAGGTGTGATAGAGCATTGATCAACAAATGATAAAATTAAGAGGGGAGCTCTATACACACAAGAAAGATCACTTGAAGAATAAAAGCTTCACATCCTACCTTTAGTTCAAGTGGTAAATTGTAGTTGAATTTATGTGTTTTAATTTATTTTATTTATTTTAATTCAACTAGTTAATCATGAATTGTTGGACTAACAATTTGTTTGATGCTTGAGTAAGGGGAGCCAGCTTTTAATTGCAAAATTTTTTTAAAACCACTATTGTTATTGAACTTCAAGTTATAAAAATTTCTTTTTTATATAACAAAAGGGAATAATGGTTTGAAAAAATGAATTTTCAAAAGAAAAATGTGGAGCTTTTAATATTTTCTATAATTAATCACTTTTTCAAAAATTATTTTACTAAGAGGGAGAATCTCAAAAATAATTTTTTAAGTTAGTTTTATTATATCAAAATTTGAGATTGTTAGGATATTCATTTTGATATAATAATTAAAAATAGTTGTGGACTAAATTGAAAAGATTTCAAAAATAATTTTAAGTCCAAACAACTTGAAAATAAGTTTGAGATGTTTTCATAGGGTTTTGAAAGGCGTTGAAATGTTTTAAATTAGCCAAACTCTTGTTTTCTACTTGACCGTACTAATACGTTGTACCCCGTATCGATACATTTTAGGGTTTTAGCTATAATAGTTTTCCTATAGCAAAAACTCGCACCGGTACAAGCTTAGTCGTACCAATACGGAGAGGATCATACCAATACGGCTAGTTCCCTGCAGCGTACCAATCCACTGTACCGATCCCAAGTACCGATACACACCAAGGCATATCGATACGAGAAAACTACATCATGCTCAACGGCTAGTTTCTGAAGAACCGGTACCGATACGGCTACCCGAGTACTGATATTGACTACTCCAAAACTGCATTTATTGGAAAAAATAAATCTACCAACGGCTCTAATTCAATCCCAACGACTAGAAACTCAATTGGGAGTATTTAAGGCCTCAAGAAACATCTGAAGAAGCTAATAATCAAATTGCCAACATCATGATGATTAAAAATGTGTCTTAGTGCTTAATTGTACATTCGTGTATAGACAAATACCTGTGAGCTTAATTGTTAATGTATGCTAAATTGTATTAGAATTTGGGTAAGTGCTTTAGAGTGCAAGCACATAGCTTTTGAGAGGATTTCCAGTTTGCTAAACTTCTTCTTGTAAAGAGAAGTTTCCCAAAGCTTGGGTTGTAAGCTTTGGATGCTAGGCTTGGTGAGTGAGTCTAGGTTGTAAAGGTTTCCTCCTAAGCCTTGAAAATGGGACGAATTCTTAGTAAATTGGTGAAATCCTTAGTTGTGCATATTTTTTTATCTTTTTGCTTCTATCATCATCACCCAAGAAATCACTTCTCCACCACTTGACAAGCTATTCGGTTGAAGATATCAGGCTTCACACTTACCAATATTTTAAAAGGGCTAAATTTTTTTGTGCAAGTTCATTTTTCCAAGACTAATACTTTTAGACAAATCTTTCTAAATATCAAGTGGACGCCCGATCCTTGACAAGTTTAAACAAAAACATCTGAATTAGGCAAAATTATTCTAGTTCTATTAATTTATCCTTCATATTTAATTTAGCTTAATGGTAATATTTTATAATTTAAATTAATTAAACTTTGATTTTATTATTAATCGAACTGACCGGTTAAACACACCTAATCACATGCAATCTTGATCATTAAGGGGCTGAAGAACATGGATTTGCAGCTTAATATATTACATATTCAAAGTGAAGAAGAAGTGGGTTTCCCCCTCCCCGTTTTTAGTTTTTGCATGTTCATTTGTCGTTAACTTTGTTGAATTGAAGCAAGAAATTCCAAGTGGTGGACCAAATTCAAAATAAACATTAATGAAGAGAGAATGTTGAAATTTTTTAACAAACTCGTGCATTTGCTTGAAAATGGCCCCGTCTGGTTGAACATGTTTAATGTACTACTTTGAAAATTGTTTATATGATTTAGACAGCTAAGCTTTTGTCAATACAAAACGGCTCGTTTTGAGCTTTGTTCCACGCTGCTAAATATTATTAACCAAAGTCTTGGAGAATGTTTTCGTCTTCAGCAAAATAAACATACAGATTCTCCACCCATTTGGATTTTGGAATGGAACAACAAATATTTAATCCCTCAGTACTGCCCTTATGTGTACAATTAATTGTTTGGATCTTAATTCCTAACCTTCAATCGTAACTCCAGTGTAATGAAAATGGCTCTCACTTCAATATAATGTATTGAACAGTCGGTGTACAAATTTAAATTATCAATAAAAAAAAATTTAACTTAGTTAGGAATTTAACATTTTCAAAAATGGAGTCGCACCCTAACATCACTTATCAATTATAAATGTATTTATTTTTTAAATTTCAATTAATAATTTCGTAATCAATAATTATACACGTAAGTTAACTAAATATATAATTTCAAATAAATAAAAATTTTCCGAAATTAATTAGAAGTACACCTGTACATATCCGAAATGTTTATAAGCACCGTCCTGTAGTCGGAGAAAGACGGTTCGACAAACGTCCTATTTTACATCAAAAATCTACAACAAATACATTAAAAATCTCCCCTCTGCATTAAATGTTATAAAATATTGGTCAAATTCTATAGTTAGTCCCTATATTATACTCAACTAGTAAATTAATCCGTATACTTTAATTTTAGTAGTGCATTTTCTTTATGAGCTTGTAAATTTCAGCCAAATCGTTAACTTTTGTTAAAAATTTAATGGCATGACAATAAACAACCAAGTATATTGATTGACTTTAGTTGATTATCATTAATATCGATGCAATATATCGGAGGACATGAAATATAATATGTTTAAGGACAATTCTAGAACGGGCGACGCGCATCGCTAGACATCACTAACGCAATACATCGCTGAACATCATTAATTTTTAATAACTTTTAAAAGATTATTAAACATCTCAAAGGCTCGACATGCGATTAATCATATTTCAAAACAAAATTAGAATAAATTATTTCATGAACTATTATCGCCACCTTATCCATGCCGTATGAGTGTGCAAAAATATCCGGTCCGACCGATTCAATTATCTATTGATCCGATCTGAAATTTCAAATATCTAATTTTATTTTTCGGATCGAATACGGATCACGATATTTCAAGTTTTTGATTATTGAAAATTTTGAATATTCGAAAATTCAAAATTTAATGGATTTGAATCTTATTATTTTTAGTAATTTGATGCTTGTTATATCGAAAAATCGAAATTTTCATATATGTGAATCTTGTTATATTTGACAATTTGTTGCTTGTTACATTCGAAAACCTGAAATTTTCATAATAGATACGACTGTCAAATTCGGAGAAAATACTTAAACTAATTATTATATTATGATAATCGAATATCCGAAGATCTGTTCCAAATATCCGATTTTTTCATAATCAGATACAGATCGTTATTTTACCGATCCAAAATTTCGGATATTTGATTTTTTTAGATTTGATCAGACCTGATATCCGAAAATAAACACACCTAATTCATGGTCCTACCAAATTAAATAAAATCACATCATCTTTATTTTTCACATAATATTTTCTTATAAATTAAAATTTACAATCATCTTCTTCCTCATACCTCATATATTAATTCTAATAGAATAATGAATAAAATCTTTATAAAAAATACACCCCAAAAGTTTAACCCACTAATCAAAAGAAAGAAATAAAATAATTAATTCTAATTTATCAAAAACTTTATGTTTAACATATTCGTTTGAATTAAGAACAAATTAATTAGAAAGTTGTTAGCAAGTGTAACACCCGTGTCTCGGGCCTAGGAGTTAGCCGGGTTGTTGTTCGAGTCAAATGAAGTCTAATTAAAATAAAACAAACTTAGATAATGACCTAATTGAATTTTAACAAAGAGGGAAGGACCAAAGTTGTGATTTACCCCATTTAAAAATAAAGGAAGACAACTTTTCCATAAAAGTTGTCATCTTCCTCTATCTTTTCCTCTTTACCAATTTCAAAACCTCACCCCACTTTCAAACTCTCCTAAAGCCCTAATCACTATTCCATTGGGTTGGCTAATCAATTTCATCATCAAATCAAGAGGTAAACATAAATTCTTAACCTCCTCTACATTATCTACTCACCTATTGTTTTAGATTTCAAAAATAATGAGTTTTGGGAATTAGGGTTCTTATGGAAAATTGGGGTTTTGATGGGGCTTTTCAATCTACTTTGAAAAATTGTTTTGGGGTTATGCTTGGGCATGATGAAACTCACAACATATCTTAATTTGATAGAATTTGGGTGAATTTTCGTGGTGGGTCTTTAAGGCCAATTTTGAGGTACGAAAAATTGGGATTTTAAGAGGATTTGTGTTGGGAATGAAGGGCTGATGGTCTACTTATGTTAGGGGAGTGTTTTGGGATGTTTTGGAAGCCATTTGGGTGCTTGGAATTGAGTATTTCAGCCCTTGGTTGTGGGAGTCCGAAAAATTGGGTTTTTGGGATGCTATGTGATTTGGAAATTGTGGAAATTGAGTTGTGTTTTGCAATGTGGATTGATGATTGAATTAGCATTGATTTGGGAAGTGATGAATGTGTTTGTTTGGCTAGAAGCAAGGGGAAACGTGGAAGAAGCTTCGGGATCGAATCCGGGAATTTGAAGAACGGACGCTTGCTTGGTCTTGTGCTTGGAAGCTTAGGTGAGTGGTTGGTTGCTTTTAAAAGTTTTAAATTAGTTGGTTCGAGTATGTGGACTAGGTCGGGCTTGGTAGACCCACCTAGAGTTAGGATTAGGGTGGTAGCCTAATCCTAAGCTTGGTCTAAGCCTTTGGATGAACTCAATTGGATGATTGTATATGCCTTGTATGCCATGTGATATGAATGCTTATGTATATTGTTCTATACATGTGAATTGAGGCATGGGTTGTATGGCTTAAAGCATGCAGGGTGATGGTTCATGGTTGTGTCCATGGTGAGTGCGTGCTAAGCACGGAAATGGTTGAAATGTGTGTTGTGGAATGAGTAAAATATTGGCACTAGTATTCTTAAATACAAATGATCGATCATTAGGATGTTAGTGTGTACACATGAGTCTAAAGTCGCGCGTGGCCTTGGTGGCGTTGAGTCACCAAGGAGGAGTACGGGTACGCCCGGAAATGGTATCTAAATATAGTCGATGATGAGTGGAATCCCATCGACGGGGCGTGAGGATGAGTGGAATCCCCTCCGCGAGGCCGGTGATGAGTGGAATCCCACCGAGGTAATGTGGTTGTTGGATATGAGTTTCCAACGAGTCTATCCGTGTATTTGAGCGATAACTAGGTGCCAATGTTGTTTGATATATGTATCAATGTGTTGAGATTATGAGCTGTTTGGATATTGTATGTGATTGCATGTATGGTAGTGTTGAGCTCATGATTATGGCATATATGTGATATAGTTGCTCATGCATCTATATCTTGTGGACTCTTGAATTATGTATGTTGCCTTGGCTAGATCGTGCTCGGACCCTGCGATGTTGAGGTTTGTTTTTAGAGCTTACCCTCACTAAGCATCATTGCTTACGCTCTCTTTGTTCAACATTGCAGATCCTTAGTTCGTGGGTTGCTCGGCAAGTGAAGGGCCTTCAAGTGTGGTTTTGGACTTAAGTTCATCAAGTATGGTTTATGCTAAGTTATGTAATAATTGTAGCAATGGGATGTGTAAGACTGGTTAGTTGTTGTTGGTTGTTAGGAGCATGTGTAGACTCCTTTACATGTAGGGCTTTTGCATGGTTGTGTTACCCCTGTGGTTGTTAACTTACGTCTTTTGCTTGCTTGAGTTGTGGACTATGCTTTAAGTGCATGAACTTGTGCTTGAATGATGGTTGATCAAATGCATGTATTTGGGTTGTGACTTTGGTTTTAGACATGTCTAATTATTGTTGAAGCATGCTAGCATAAGTGTCATACCTTAGGATGTATTGCCTTGAAGTTGCTTGTTGGTTTGTGGGTGTTTTGGGGCATCCTTGTGCCTCAAAACAGCCCAGAAAATCTGCAGACAGGGGGTGTTTCGGAACGGGTCCCCGTGTTCCGAAACGGCCCCTGTGTAAATGGCCTTCCGTTTCGAAACGGATGAGGGTCGTTCCGGAACGTTTTCGCCTCTGGAATTTCGAGAAATTGGCGAGATGAAGCCGTTCCGAAACGGGCCTTTGAAGTTCCGAAACGGTCAAATCTCGTTGACCACGAGATATTGACCGTCAAGGGCGTTCCGATACGGGTCACCCCTGTTTCGGAACGGTCCCCTTGTGGTTGACCCAGGCCCGTTGACCAGGTCAGGGCGTTTCGGAACACCCTATAGGTGTTTCGAAACGGCCTGCTGAAATTGAAGAAAAATAGACTTTTTGTGTTTGATTGGTCGGTGAATGATGCGCTGTTTGATTCTTCCGCTGCTGTGCTTCACATAGGAATTAATTGCATCTAGATAAGACTAATATTAAAAGAAAATTTTCTTTGGGTCGTTAACCGAGGGGAAGCCTTAACGGGTTTCGCTTCGGTTTTCCCCGTGTGGCCCACTCGGACCGGTCATCCGACCAGACCGGGACGAGGGGGTTACACTTGTTGGTATCAGAGCCTAAGGTTACCGAGACCTTGGGCAAGTAAGTGAGGTAAGTTTAGGTTTTTAAATTAAATTGCACGGTGTTTGCTTGTTTTGCAAGGATGATTGCTTGTGTGACAAGTATGCTGATTGTTTTACCTTTAAGCACGTGTGTGTGGGTCCCATTGCTACTATTACATTGGAAAAATGATTTTAAGTGAGGAAACATACTTGGACACTTGGGAGCCTCGCCTTGCTAACCCAACCTGTGTGTTTGTTTGTTGTGGTTGTAGTTAATATCTGTGAGAGCAATGTCTAGACCGAGAGGTAGGCCGAGGTTGGTTCGTCAGGAACCACGAGTTATGGCTCCTGTTGAGCCGGTAGTGGGTGCGGGAGCTCACCTAGAGGGACCGGGGGTAGCGGGAGTTGGCGCTCCTCCACCACCACCACCACCACCACCTCCTCCCCCTGGAGCTGGAGGAGAGGGACCTCAAGGTGGCCAAGGTGGCCAAGGCCCAGCTGGGGTTGATATGACTCCGCTGGTGCAAGCCATAGCGGGAGCATTCCAGGCCGCAGTTGCGGGAGCTCAGGCTGCAGCTCAGCCTAGATGTGATGATGCTAGCTTACCTTTGGAGAGGCTCCGTAACCTAGGAGCTGAGGAGTTTAGAGGATCTACTCCGGAGAGGTCGGAGTTATGGTTGGAGAAGACAGTTCGTATCTTGACTCAGATGGGTTGTGCGGGCGCACGTAGATTGGGTTGTGTGATTTCACTGCTTCAGGGTGATGCCTACACCTGGTGGGTCACCATCACTACCGGGGTTCCAGAGGCCGAGATAGATTGGGATTTCTTTGAGTTTGCTTTCAGAAAGAGGTACTTGGGACCGAGGTACTTGGATGAGAAGAAGCGAGAGTTTATGGCTCTTACTCAGGGAGATGCTTCAGTGACCGATTATGAGATCCGCTTTGTTCGCTTGAAGTTCCGAAACGGGCCTTTGAAGTTCCGAAACGGTCAAATCTCGTTGACCACGAGATATTGACCGTCAAGGGCGTTCCGATACGGGTCACCCCTGTTTCGGAACGGTCCCCTTGTGGTTGACCCAGGCCCGTTGACCAGGTCAGGGCGTTTCGGAACACCCTATAGGTGTTTCGAAACGGCCTGCTGAAATTGAAGAAAAATGGACTTTTTGTGTTTGATTGGTCGGTGAATGATGCACTGTTTGATTCTTCCGCTGCTGTGCTTCACATAGGAATTAATTGCATCTAGATAAGACTAATATTAAAAGAAAATTTTCTTTGGGTCGTTAACCGAGGGGAAGCCTTAACGGGTTTCGCTTCGGTTTTCCCCGTGTGGCCCACTCGGACCGGTCATCCGACCAGACCGGGACGAGGGGGTTACAGCAAGTCCTATTTTCCCCTTAAAAAAACTGTTAGCATGCCTTTTTTTCCTAAAAAAATTTAATCGCATGCCCTTAATTTTCTTCATCTTTTAATTAAAAGAGTCTTTTTGTTCTGTTAATAGTAAGCCCTCGTGTTTGGAATTTGATTCGTAGGCATTTCTTTTTATTTGACAAATTTTATATTTAATTTTAATCTTGCTTAAAGAGAAAAAAAAAGAAAATAGGCAACTCTAAGGGAAAGAAGAAATGTTCTTAGTGAGTCTAGAACTCAGCATCTAAGAGAATATAAGGGAATAAAGATGAACATTTTAACTAACCAGTCAAATGTATTTGTTCAATTAAATGAATATGTTAACCTTAGGAGTTTTAATAAATTAAAATTAATTATTTTTTATCGCCTTTGATTAATGGGTTAAGCTTTTTGGGTAAGAAGAAATTTAGATAATATCAATAAACATGAAAATGTTACCACATACGAAATGTTACATCAAAACCAAATCATCAAATGACAAATGATAACAATTATAGAAAATCCAAAAAAAATACAAAATCCTAAAAGGTCTATTTAAAAAAACAAAAATGTTAGAAATTATAATATTTTGAATATTAAATAGATATTTTTATATGAGTATTTAATAATAAAAAAATATAATTTTAAAAGTAAATTAGAAATTAACAAGTGTTGGGTGTATTGGTAAGATACATTGTACTCTTAAAGAGATGACGTGAGTTTAAACATGGGAGATAACATTATTGAGAAAGCCATCCTCGCACCCTAAACATACCGTAAGATGGGCATGCAAATTACCAAAATCACGAGTTAACAACGATTGGATTGAGTTTGTGCACAAACCGGTGTAACTACAAGGACTAAAGTTATTAAAATTAAGGTATAGAGATTAATTCCAAAAGTTAAATAAAGTAAGGGACTAATATTCAAATTCGACCTAAATCCTTTTTGATACAATCAACCTGAGCGCGTACCAGATGTGAAAACACACGCGTCTGATGTTGGGAAAAGCGTGTGAAAGCAACCATGCAAAACAAGGCTGTTTGGTCTGTCTAAATGTTTAGTCAGCTTTAAATTGGCTTCCCGATTTGGCTGTTCCATGCTGCATAGCATTGCAGCACCCGATTCGTAAAGTCAAATTCCGACAGCACACCAAATTTCAAAGTAAAATCACCCTTTTCTTCCAACCGCACCTCTTAGCTTACCTACATATTGGCCCCAAAGTGTATAAAGGTCCCGCTTTCACAAAGCTCTTCACCGTCCTGGCCTGGCCTGGGAAGATCCTTATATATACAGGCAGCGGCATCATTGCAATAATTCAACTAATACACAATTTTAAAACAGCGGTTCAGTAGCTGATCGCCTTCTTATTGGACAATGAAGAGTGTTCTTTTGGCGCTGGTTCTATTGGTGCTGTTGGTTTCAACAGAGTTCGCTCCCGTCAATGGCCGACCCCTTCGATCGTCGACAACGCCGACGGACAATGTCGGTATTAAACGAGGAAGCGAAGAATGTGGTGGAGCTGATGATAAAGCTGTTGCCGCTCGTGTTCATACCTTAGCTGTCTCGGCAAACAACTCTAGGGGTGGTAATTCGTTTAGGAGTTTGGCTTTTAAATTAGCCACCGGGCCCAGCAAAAAGGGTCCTGGACATTAACTTTAAGCATTTTTTTTTTGGGGGGGGGGGGGGGGGGGCGCAAAAAGAAACCATTTTTGTTCTCCATGCACAGATTTGAAAGCTGTAGCCTTTTCCCCTCTTTAATCAACATCTAGGAGTTGTTTTGCCATTGATTTAGAAGAGATGTTAATTATTATTATTATTGTTGTTGTTGTTCTTTGATAGTATAGGATAATCTGTGAACTTTATTTAATGTTTAAAATTTAGAAATCGTTAACTTTTTAATAACCGTTTCCTTCAAGTTTGTATGATATAAATCACCAAACTTTTCCTCCAAGAAAGTAAGAAGTCAAGTTTGTAAGGAAACATAGAATTTTAATTATGTAATCTAAACCAAACCGCATTAAAGTCAATATGAAAATCACAGGAAACAAGACGGAAGATTAGTAGATATTCATTTGATAAAAAAAAAAGATTAGTAGATATTCCATCATCAGCTTTTACGCCGTGAATCTATAAATATGGTATGTTCTTTTAAAATTACCGATATTTAATTTATTAGTTGACTAGTTTATATAAGATAAAATAGATGTTTAAATAAAACCATGGCAGTCCGAATGCATGCTCCTTGGAGATAGGCTTCAAATCATGCTTCCCCATTGCACTCTAGCATGCCTAATCGTCCAACCCTAAAACTTTCAGCCCCGAGCTTTCCAATTAGGCCACTATTCTGAAATAACTAGCCCTTACTCCAACATAACAGCCAAATGTTGCGTATTGAAAGAGTAATGCACGCCCAAGGGAACAAAATGAAAAGAACCCGCCTAATGTCTAATAGCCAACACTAAATGTAGTCTGATACTAATTTAATATGTAACACGCCTGAGACCTTTGTTACCCGTTCTCATGGTAATTAATTACAGAAACAGAAAATGTCCCAAAAAGAGTGCATTGCTTTCAGCACACAGTAACAAGTTTTTGTTTTGAGAGTTCAAAGTTCTGAAAAGAAAGGTTAAAGATGTGTAGAAATGATTAGGCCAATTGGAATCTCAAAAGCTCGGCTTTCTCACTGTCCGTACTGCTTTCAATGCTCAATAAAGCTTCAAAAATAGTATTTGCTTCTCGATGCAAAGGGGGTCTATTTCCCTGCAAAAAATACAAATATAAGATTGCATTAAGAATAAGATTATGGAATGTAAGATTATAAAATAAAGAATCTTTTATCATTTTGTTTGATTAATTTATCTGGAACACAAATATAAGATTGCATCAAAAACATATTTTATTAAACTACCCTTAATATAATATTTATTTTTCTAAAAAATATTAATTGTTTTAATATTTTGGTATATTTTAAGTAATTAGTGGATCGATTTTCAAGTTAGAGTCAGTCTCTCAATTCTACCCGATATATATAGGATAATTCTATAGTAAATGTCTTGTATCGCAATGTACCACTATTCATATGTACCTCAATGTACCATTAATTGTTTTAATTAGTTTTAAAATCTTAAAGACCGAAAGTGTTATTATCCACCTATAAAATAAAATTTTAAAAAATAATTTTTATATTACTTTTACTGATTTTCTTTTACTTTTTAATTCAAAAACCAAATAAACCTTTATTACTATAATAATACCTACATTCACTTTAATTTAAGGACAAAATTTATAAATGGTCACTAAACTTTGATCAATTATTCAATTTGGTAACCAAATTTTCAATTGATTCAATGTTTCCATTAAATTTTTAGTCCTCCACATTTACGCATTCAAACAATTTAGTCATAATTCGAAAGAAATAATAAATTTAACCCTCATTATTTCAACTTGACCCCATTTTTAATTAGAGGTGATTTAATATTTTATTTTGATCTCTCAATTATAACTAATGTTATATTGTCCCTCCCAATCCCAACCATACTCAATCCGAATGGTTGTTTATATAATATCATCAAACGAGAAGACCAAACCCAAGTTCGTGAAAATGGGTCTCATTTCTTTACTATTAGA
This sequence comes from Hibiscus tridactylites, assembly GCA_958450335.1. NCBI lineage: Eukaryota > Viridiplantae > Streptophyta > Magnoliopsida > Malvales > Malvaceae > Hibiscus > Hibiscus tridactylites. The sequence continues at coordinate 33,284,152 of OY288292.1, read as the reverse complement.
AAATATTGTGTATTTCAGAATTTGCAACTGAGCACTCTGGTTCGGCCATTTAGAAGCTGAGCAAATATGAAGAGAGTTTTGATGGAAGGTCTGTAGGTTGGTGCATTTCAGAAGCTTTTGTTGCTCATACAATTTGGAAAGAGAAAGCAGCCGAGCTTTTGAAATTTTGAAAGAATAAAGAATTTGGAACAATAAAAAGGAATACAAAAAGATCTCTTGATGTCATTGAAATCCATAGAATCAATACATTCCAATCCAGGTATGTAAGAATACAATAATTCCAACAAGATAACATTAGTTATAGTTGAAGGATCAAAATAAAATATTAAATTATCTCTAACTAAAAACATGGTTAAATTTATTATTTCTTTCGAATTAGGATTAAATTGCTTGAATGTATAAACGTGGAGGACTAGATGTGTTATTATACAAAATATTTTAACAGCCACATCACTCTTGTAGCGGTTGGTAATGGATCAGTGGCTAAATTGAAAAAAAAACTAAAAGTTTAATAGTAACATCGAAGAAATTGAAAGTTTAGTTATTAAATTGAATAATTGATTAAAGTTTAGTGACCATTTGTGAACTTTATCCTTAAAATAAAGTGAATGTAGGAATTATTATGGTAACAGAATTTTAATTATTTTTTAATTAAAAAATAAAAAAAATCTGAAAAAGTAATATAAAAATTATTTTTTAAGATTTTATTCTAAAAAAGGATAATAATATTTTCGGTCCTTATAATTTCAAAACTAATTAAAATAGTTAATGGTACATTGCGATACATATAAATATTGTTACATTGCGGTACATGTCATTTACTATAGAACTATCCACACACAATTTAGTTCCTCCGTTAGTTTGACCATATTGACCGTCATTGTCCTCTAACGGTCAGAATATAGACGGATATGTGGCACGCTTTGGGCGTGCCCCGTCATCAAAATTAATTTTTTTAAATAAATTCTAAAAATATATACAAAATTATAACAAATTATAAAAAATCATAAAAAATTTGTAAAAATTAAAAATATAAAAAATATTAAATTAATTTATTTTTTTCTTATTTCCTTTATTTTTTTACAAAAAAAACATAAAATAATATTTTTTAAAAAACCAAAAAGTTTCATTTCTTTCAAAAAAAAAAATCTCATAATTCCCTAAATCAAGCATTAGCACCGATTCAACCACCAGCCACACCCCGTCGCGGAAAGACCCCTGTTCTCCCTCAATATTTCTTCTCACCAGCATCGTCGTCTGCCACAGTACCAACAACTTCCATCGTCAATTAAGCTGATTTGAGGACTCGAGAATGTAGGGTTAGGGTTTAGGGTTAGAGATTTGAAAGTTTTAGGCATTTTAGATTTTTTTTGAAATTTTAGGATTTTATAATTAAAAATATATTTTTTTAAAAAATTATACAAAATTTAAATATTATTTCATTATAAATATTTATATAGTTTTTTAATAATTATTACAATTATTAATATTTTTTAATTGTAAGTAAAAAATATTTTTTTATGATTTTATACATAATTTTAATTTTTACACATTTAAATATTATTTATATTTTTCTTGAATTTTTAAATAAATTTTTATATTTTTAAACTTTTTTATAATTCTAAATATATTTTTTAAATATTTTACAATATATTTTAATTTTAAATATATTGTTTTATAATTTTAAATATATATTTAAAATTTTTAAATGATTATTTATGATTTTGACCACGTGTCACCAGAATGTGCCACGTGTCACCATCATAATAAGTACTTTTGAGTTAACGATTAACTTAACGGAATGGCTAAATTGATTTTAATTTGAATTTTGAGGGCATGATTGATTGTAATTTGAAATTTGAGGGCTTAATTCGGTGCAAAATTTTTATAAGGGCTTGATTGGTGTTTTTATTTTTCGTTGAGGGCATATATATATGTATATATATATATATATATATGAACATATGTGTATTGTATATGATTATAGAAAACTATTTAAATTGAATCTAATTAGGACCATAACAATATAAATGTTTACAAATAATTTTGAACAGAAACTCAAACAACTCAACCCGAAGAAATTTAAAATAAAATTTGAGTTATAAAATAAAATTCATCAATTTGATTAACTCAAATTTTTTTACTAGAATTGATCGAACGTTTACCTCTAAACTTGCAGAGCTTGTATTGGCCCGTTTCCTTTTCATTTTTTTGGTTTTATTTTTTCTTTCCTTTTCATTTTTTGGGCGTGTATTGGCCCCGTTTCCTTAGCAGAGCTAGTATGTTGTGGCCTGTGGGTTGCTGCTAATTTTGTTATGTATTTATTTATTAGATAAATTATAAAACAAGGTTATTTTTGTTTTATAAATATTTATTTTTTGTATAAAAAAAAACAACGTTTTGATGACTTAGGTCATTGATGTATAATATTTTGGTTATTAAGACGTCATATGTTGTTAGTTTGCGAGTCATGTTTGTAAAAAAGGTTAATTTTAAATTAACCCCTAAATTTTAAGTAAAATACTAATTTGACCATTAAATTTTAAATAAAATATTAATTTTATCTTTAAATTTTAGATAAAATATCAATTTAATTTATGAATTTATCAAAGCTCCCGGCCGTCAGTCATTGCTTGTCGCTATCCATCAATGGTCACCGTCGGCCGCCATCGTTTACAATCCTTGGACCCTATGAAATGGGGTGCTATAACACCCTATATTACACTATACTCTTAATCTTAGATTACAATTTATAACCTACCTGTAATATTTGTGAACTAAACTTCTTACCCTTATACTGAAATATAAAATTATATCCTTCAATTTTTAGATTACGTGAATCAACTACCCGGATCGACGGTTTCAAAGCAAAACTGGTCGTCTTTGAGCAACTTTTTGGATGCTTTGGATTCATATTCATGGTTCAAAAACTCAAAGGACTCCAGCTATGCTTATTATAAAGCTGCTGAAACTATCTGAATTCTGACATGATTAAGACACTCGGGTCTTCTCTAACTTCAAATTTACAATCATATACGGTAATAAAATAACAAAACTGTAAACTTGAATGTATTATGAAATTTCGAACACTTATGAATTGGTTTGCGTTCATATACGTTCATCATCTGTAGACCGAAATTGTGCAGAGAACGAAAATCTGTAACATTCGTAACTATTGTGTAGTTATAAGACTCCCAAGTAATGAAAACAACTCCAATTCTCTGTAACTTTGAATATCCAACGATGGGGGAGAACAATGCTAGGAATAATAAGACAAACAGACAAGAACAATTCTTTCAGAAAGATTATTCTCTGTACCACCAAATCTTTTCACCCTTTTACTACAGAAAGCAGCCTCTCAAGCTTTTGATATTACGAGGTTCTGAAAAAGTTGAATAAGAGACAAAGGCAATAAACTTGGAGAAGGGGCGGAAGAGTTTTTCTTTTCATTTACATTACACATATATTGCGATATAGACAAACAAAAACCCTGAAAACCTACCAAAAACTTGAAAACCTGGATGCAAATGCATTTCCAGGGGTTAAAGAAGACGAGCAAAAGAGCAACATTTCAATGCTTCATGGATTCCACTAGCATGATGCTTAAAACATGTTCACGTTTTAAACCAAAATGAAGGTTCAACGGTTGTGGAGTGGATCTGCAGCATTTGGAACTTTCCTCTTGCTTGAAAAGAATACACCAAAAGAATGCCTTAAACGTTGCTGCTCCAAAGGTTGCTTCTCTTCGGGAACCGACGAACGAGCGTTGGTGCCCACAAGCAAAGACTCATCATCTTTTTGATCCACTGAGACCAACAGAGAGAGCAACAGCACCGCCATTAGTGTCTGTAACAGCCGCAGTTGTAGAGAAGGTTGAAAAAGCATGCTGTTGCACCAAGAGATTTTTCTTCCTAGTGGTGGATAAACAAAGGGAGAAACCCTACAAGCCCTCAAAGAAATGACAAACAAAATGCAAATAAATGGGTCCAAAAAGCACTTAAGCAAAGAAAGATAAGTGGACTTGTTCGGAAATGCAAGAAAAAGGCGAAGAAAGTTGATGTATATGTCATTGAGTATACCCTGCAAACATGGGACACATCTCACGAAGACCAATTTCTTTTTGCTTTTTTCGTGCTTTCCAAGGACTTTTTCTCTTCCTAATCTGTTTTTATCCTTATGGCATTCAGTCCCTGAAACAAGGGTCGTTTCCAGGTCCAATAGCTGATAGATAGTATTTAGTATTATAGTAGACACAGATCTTGGCTCTTGTGCTTTATCTTTGTCTGGAATTGTATGGTTTGGCAAGTAGTCAATTTTCGCTTTTATAGCTGCTTCAGATCAGCTCAGAGTGCAGAGATGTACATAAAAAATAGAATGGTTTTGGAGTATCTGAATTCACCAGCAATTTCTGCAAGGACCTTTTTCCTTCTTCATACTAAAGCCATTATTTAAGCCAAGCAAAGTCCAAAGAACACATAAACACATATAAAGCTTTTATGGTATAAACAAATCTTTGCTTATGGTACACGTTCTGAATGGTCTTGTCACGCCAAGACTTAAACAGCTCACCTTTGTTCCCAAAATAACCTTAGGATATGTGCATGGCTAGGGATGTTAGTGGGGTAGGTTTCCTATGATTCATTCCACTTAGCATCTAACTAGAGGAGATGGATATAGATTTCGCGGGTGGAGTGGGGATAAACATAACTTAGACATATTGTGGGGTGTGAGGAAGACGTGGATATGATTTTATACTCACCTCATCTTTACCTATCCCACTCTACTTTGCTTCGCTCTATCATCGTCTGTCAATATACATAATAAGAATATTTTTAAGAAAATATTTAAATAATAATATATTTCATAATACTCAACTCATATCCACCGCTATTTAAAGAAACACAATACTCACGGAGTCACGGTTTCTCAATTCTCACTCATTTAAAGGATTGCTACAAATTATTATTGTTGTTGTTGTTTAACCACTAGTATCCGACTCATTGAACGAATAATTTGGATCGAGTTTTATAGTGACCTTATATGGGGGCGACCCTCACAACCTAAATTTCTCCATTCACAACGCTATGATTCGAACCCCTAAAGTTAAACTTGATAGACTCAATTTCCTTCAACCGATTTATCTTGTCAAGTGTGAAGAAGATTGTGTTTTGGGTGATTTTGTGGAAGCAAAATGATAGACAAAAGACACAAAAATTTATAGTGGTTCGGCTTTCTAACAAGCACCTACATCCACTACCTTAGCTACCACTAAAGATTTTCAACCAAATCCACTAGATATTCGTCCCCTTTTACTGGTTTAGGAGGCAACCGTTACAATCCTAGACTCAACCTAAGTCTAGCAACCAAAGCTCACAACTCGAGCTTTGGGAACACTCTTAAGCAAGAGAAAATATAACAAACTTTAAAACCCTCACAAGGTGGATAGTTTGCACTATTTAAGCTTACTTACCCAAACCTAAACACTTGAGCAAATGTGACAATTTAGGCTCACAAGTGTTGTCTATAAAAAGTATGTACAATAAAGCACTAAGACAAATTTGACATTAGATTGTTGTTGACAATTGAAGCATTAGTCTTTCATGGATGCTTGGAGGTTCCTTTTATACTCTCAATTGAGTTTCTAGCTGTTGTAGACCATTGAGATTGAATTGAAGTCGTTGGGGTCTTTATTTCCCTTCATAAATGTAGTTCTGGTCAGTAGGGTATTGATACTCGTGTCATTGTATCGATACGGTCTTCTTAGAAACTAGTCGTTGAGCCTGCTTCAGCTTCTGTGTATCGATACGCTTATGAGCGTATCGGTACAACCTGCATTTCAAGTAGCCGTTGGGAAAATGACCGTTGGGAGCGGTTAATGATAGAGTAGCGCAATCTTGGATTTGGAAGCCTTCAGTCAAGTTGTTGCAAGAACTAGGGGCTCTAGACTCAATCAAAAAGATTAGGAGCAGATTTGAAAATTCAAGAGAAAAGAAAAGGGCTTTTCTTGAAAAATTCAGATTCAAGGCTGGAAAATCAAAGAAACGAAGATAAGAAAGAAGATTAGGGAATAAATAATAAGAATTAAAACAAAAAGATTGAAAAAGATTGATGGAGAGGTAGATAAAACAAATCTGAAAATTCAGCTTTGTTTATGGCTATGGAGATGGCATGAAGTTGAAGATGGAGATGGCTTGATGGATTTGTGATGGTTTTGTCCTCGGCACCCTCTTAGATGCAATTACCTAAGCAAGCAACCTCAAGCGGCTCTAACCCACCCTCCTAGACGTGATTACCTAGGCAAGCAGGAGCGTGAAGATGATCTCCCTCACAAGAACTCGTCGGACTTATGTTGAAGAAGACTTCGAAGGCACAAGTAATCAGCACTTGCAAAAACAAACTCACTAAATATTTTTATCAATTCAAGAAAATCTGAATTACAATGGTGGAGGCTTCATCCTTTTATAGATGAAGGATAGCCAAAGTAATTTAACTTCTACTAAAACAAGGAAACCCTAATTTAATTAAAAAATAAAAGAAAAACATCCTTTAAACTCCTTGTGCTTGGGCTGCAAGTGATAAGCTGATAAATGCAAGTGATAAGTTGATAAGAGTTGCTTGGGAGAAGGGTGGCTGGTTCCTAAAGTATATAAAACCCTAAAAACATAATTTAAATGTTAATAATTAAGTTGGGCTAAGTCTAATTCGTCCAAAAGCCTTATATAATAGCTTTTGGGCTGAATTTTACAAAATCTCGTAATAATCCCGTATCCAGTTTTCTGCATGCGCAGTCTTCAAAAAAATGGACGTATCTTGAGTTCTCGATGTCCGATTGATGCGTTTCAAGATGCGTTGGAAAGATAACTGAATGGCGGTCAATATGTTAGAAGACAACTCTTCCCAGAAATACCTGGATCCCATCCGAAAAGTCGTCGCAAGTTGGCTGACTTTCCAAACTTCACAAACAGATTCAGCTTCTTGTCCAATATGCATTGCTTTAGCTCTCCCATGCATGTATCATTCCCCCTCTCCTCAAAAGGATTCGTCCTCGAATCAAAAACTTCAAAAGAATGACGTTTAACAATGGCAATCAAAGAGGAATCTTTGTCATAGGTGGAGTGATCTAATTGAGCTCCTCTCAATGGTTCAACAAAATCCTGAAAAAAGAACTCAAAGCCACTCGAAACAATGATGTTATGGTTAGGTTGAAAAAAATCTCTCTTTATCTTTTTCTCGCCTTTTTCATTTGGAAATTGTTCGACTTTTACCTCATGTTTCTTTTCACTCACCAAAATTGGGCCATTAATTTGACTTTTATTGCTCTCGACCTCTTGACTCTCTGTCTTTTTCAAATAAGATAACTCATATACCCAATTCATCTCACAAATAATATCATCGAAATACAATTTCTGTAGAGGAGGAAGTGTTTCTAACATAATGATAGGATGAGAATCAAATAAAGGGTTAGAATCACACTTACTTTCTTGGGAGGTTGTTGATGAATCAAGAGAACTCACTACTAAGCATGAAAGATTGTCTTGATTTATGGGTTCAAGTGTTTCTTCTACCGAAACGTCATCTTCTGAAAGTATTTGCTCATTATTGGGTATGGTTAAACTCTCAGTAGTGACATCTTCCCCATGTTCTCGAGGATAACAAATTTCTTCGACATCTTGCTTTCCTTGGTCTTCTTCGACATGACTCACCGATGGCTGTTCATTATCCTTTTGGAATAGCAATGATTCTTCTTCCTTCGGTGTCGTACTACTAGAGACGAATAGTGTATTAGTAGGGCTGTGAAAAGATGAAGGTTGAGATGTACCTTTATCAAAAGAGGAGTATTTCTTCCGACAAGTCTTGGATTCTTGTTGTTGGTAATGTTTGGGAACAAATCGCTCTCTCATGACTTTTTTTAGTTCAGCCCATGTTCTTATTTTGGCTTCACCTTTGAGACGCCTATCTCGTTGTAATAAACGCCACCATAGTACTGCATATTCCTCGAACTTTAGGGCCACTAATGGAGCTTGATCTTCCTCGGGATATTCGTAACAATCAAATAGGAAATCAACCCTATTTTCCCAATCACAATAACCATCAGGATCATACCTTCCTTGAAAAGAAGGTATTCTGAATTTTGGGATGGCCAAAGTGTGTGCGGTTCGCCTTGGTTCAGTTTGCCTTTCTTCACAAAAATTGAACAAATGCCTCGGTTTTGTCAAGGAAGGCTTTCTTCGATAAGTAGAACCCAAAGTATCATGTTGTTTTTCACGAGGCTTGTCTCTGTGAAACATCCTGGAACACTCAAATTTACAAAGGTGAAAAACAAAAGAAAGAAAACTAGGAATCTCACTAAACACTCCAAGAAAGAAATACTTAGCGAGACAAGTAAGCCGATCTTTTACTCTTTAAAGACCTTCCTGCCACAAGTCAACAAGTTATAATCGGAGTTTAATCCTAACAACGAGTCCTATTTGTACTAGGAGTCCAATGAAAGGTTTGACACCAATTGAATTCTAGTTGCAAGGAGAAAGAAAGGTATGCGACTTTTAATTTCCTACTAACACAAGAAGCAAGAAAGTGTTAGATAATATATAGAAGACAATAAAAAGGTAAAACAAATGAAAACAAGAAGTTGAGAATGAAAGAAGATCAGAAAACCCAAAAAACCCTGAAATTTGCAGCGACTTGATCCACTTTGTTTGAGGTGTTCCCGAAGTCAAAAAATTCTGAAATTTTTTGTGGTGACTCCTACAATAGTGTAGATCTGATCTGGAAATTTTCAGCTCAAAATTCATTCATTTGATTTTTGCGATTTTTCCCCTCTTGTTCGAATTTTTCACCCAAAACGCCAAAATTCTTACCAAGAATCGTCCCAAATCTGATACCAAATGATAGAGTAGCGCAATCTTGGATTTGGAAGCCTTCAGTCAAGTTGTTGCAAGAACTAGGGGCTCTAGACTCAATCAAAAAGATTAGGAGCAGATCTAAAAATTCAAGAGAAAAGAAAAGGGCTTTTCTTGAAAAATTCAAATTCAAGGCTGGAAAATCAAAGAAACGAAGATAAGAAAGAAGATTAGGGAATAAATAATAAGAATTAAAACAAAAAGATTGAAAAAGATTGATGGAGAGGTAGATAAAACAAATCTGAAAAATCAGCTTTGTTTATGGCTATGGAGATGGCATGAAGTTGAAGATGGAGATGGCTTGATGGATTTGTGATGGTTTTGTCCTCGGCACCCTCTTAGATGCAATTAACTAAGCAAGCAACCTCAAGCGACTCTAACCCACCCTCCTAGACGCGATTACCTAGGCAAGCAGGAGTGTGAATATGATCTCCCTCACAAGAACTCGTCGGACTTATGTTGAAGAAGACTTCGAAGGCACAAGTAATCAGCACTTGCAAAAACAAACTCACTAAATATTTTTATCAATTCAAGAAAATCTGAATTACAATGGTGGAGGCTTCATCCTTTTATAGATGAAGGATAGCCAAAGTAATTTAACTTCTACTAAAACAAGGAAACCCTAATTTAATTAAAAAATAAAAGAAAAACAGCCTTTAAACTCCTTGTGCTTGGGCTGCAAGTGATAAGCTGATAAGTGCAAGTGATAAGTTGATAAGAGTTGCTTGGGAGAAGGGTGGCTGGTTCCTAAAGTATATAAAACCCTAAAAACATAATTTAAATGTTAGGGTAAACTACATAAATGACCACCATACTATTGTAAAAGTCGCGATTTGACCACCTTACTTTTTTTTGAAGCAATTAAACCATCATACTATTAAATTGGGTGCAATTTGACCACCAACCGTTAAAGGTTAACGGCATGGTGACGTGTCAGTTAAAAAAATAAGGGTATAATTACACATTTGATCTTTACTACTTATACATTCTTTCAATTTAGTCCTAATTTTAATTTAATAAAATAAATTAATATTTAATTAGGTGGTGACATGTGTCACCACCTGATTGGAGGATGAAAATGAAAATGAAAATATTCACAAATGCAAGCAGGGAGGGTCGAACCTGTGTCCCTTTGCAAGAAAGACTAAAGGCTTACCACCATGCCAAATGATATATTTTGAAATAATTCCTTCAATATATATTATAGCTACACAAAAAGAAAAAACCGAAAAACTCCATCATCGTTTTTCATTGCTTGCATTCAACATCAAAGGGGACGATGAAGAGCTATAGACGAACTCAATCGGAGAATCTTAATAGAAAGAACTGCAACAAAGCTTGCAAGCCACTGAAGAAATCGAGATCGGAAAAGTACATAAAACACAGTGATTCCAATGAGAAAACGGTGAAGAGTTCGTATCGAAAGATGGATTAAGAAACTGTTTTATGCAGTAGCTATCAAATATGATTTCAGAATCATAGTGATAGGCTTGCATTATTATTATCTTTATCATCATCAACAGCTTTTTTATGCAGATGAAATTATCTCTATTGCCCCACACAGAGACAAAAAAAATGCCAAAACCTAACTGTGGAGAAAATATGAAAAGATTCAGGAAAAGACAATGAGAACGGAAAGGGATCATTTTTATTCCATAGAGCTTTTCAAAGTTCCATCACTACTAGTATAGATTAGCAAGGAAACTACAGTGCAAAAAAGGTAAGAAATTTTGTACCTATTCGACTGATCCTAAAGTTCCTAAATCTTCTAAACCTTAGCCTTCATCCTAAAGTTCCTAGATCTTGTTTTGTTGGATTTACAGGCATGTGTTTCACAGTTTAGTGTTATGGAGTCTTGTATGGATCGGCTAGTTTGGAAACATTCATCATCGGGGGGTTCTGTTGGTTAGCCTTCATAAAATATATTGCAGGAATTATATCACAATATAACATTTGGCGTGGTGGTAAACCATCAGTCTTTCTTGCTAAGGGACGTAGGTTCGACCCCCCTTGCTTGCATTTGGGAGTTTTTCTCATTTTCTTCCTTTAATTAGGTGGTGACACGTGTCACCACCTGATTGGAGGATGAAAAAAAAATTATTTAATCAAATATAAATAATTAAATCCCTCCAATAAGGTAGTGACACGTGTCATCACCTAATTAAATATTAATTTGTTTTATTAAATTAAAATTAGGACTAAATTGAAAGAATGTATAAGTAGTAAAGACCAAATGTGTAATTATACCCTTTTTTTTAACTGACACGTCACCCTGCCGTTAACCTTTAACGGTTGGTGGTCAAATTGCACCCAATTTAATAGTATGATGGTTTAATTGCTTCAAAAAAAAGTAAGGTGGTCAAATCGCGACTTTAACAATAGTATGGTGGTCATTTATGTAGTTTACCCTAAATGTTAATAATTAAGTTGGGCTAAGTCTAATTCGTCCAAAAGCCTTATATAATAGCTTTTGGGCTGAATTTTACAAAATCCCGTAATAATCCCGTATCCAGTTTTCTGCATGCGCAGTCTTCAGTAAAATGGACGTATCTTGAGTTCTCGATGTCCGATTGATGCGTTTCAAGATGCGTTGGAAAGATAACTGAATGACGATCAATATGTTAGAAGACAACTCTTCCCAGAAATACCTGGATCCCATCCGAAAAGTCGTCGCAAGTTGGCTGACTTTCCAAACTTCACAAACAGATTCAACTTCTTGTCCAATATGCATTGCTTTAGCTCTCCCATGCATGTATCAGGTTAAGGTATATCGATACGCGATACAACTGTATTGATACGCGACTAGCCGTTGGGGGTTTTACAGCATTCCGTATCGATATAGCAAAAGTGTATCGGTACGGGTTTTGGCTACTGAAATTTTCTTGTAACTAAAACCCTAAAGCGTATCGATTCGGTGTATACCGTATCGGTACGGTGACTTTGAAAACACGGGTTTTGCTACTTAAAACATATTTTAAACCATTCCAAAGCCTTGTAGAAACCCTTAAACATATTTTCAAGTTGCTTGGACTTACAAAACATTTTGAAATCTTTTTAATTTAGTATAAATCAAATTTTCAATTATTATATCAAAACATATATCTTAACAATCTCCCCTTTTTGATAATAAAACAACTTAAAAAACTGTTTGTGATTCTCCCCCTTTGTAAAATAATTTTTGAATAAGAGACATAATTTTTAAAATTTGAAGCTCCCCCTTATTCTCACTTGAAAATTCAATTTTTTCAAACCATTTCTCCCATTTTTATTATATCAAAAAGAATTCAAAATACATTAAGTTCAAGATAACATAGGAGGTTAAGAAATTTTGACACAAATAAGAATTTTGGTTTTAAAAATGGCTCCTCCTTACTCAAAGCATCATCAAATGGTTAGTCAAAAATTATGATAATGTAGTTGAATTAAAATAAATAAAACAAATAAAATTCAACTATATTTTACCACTTGAACCCAATGGAGGATGTGAAGCCTTCCTTCTTCAAGTGTCTTTCCTTATGTGTATGAAGCTCCCCCTCAATGTTTGACTTGTTTATCATTCTCCATCACACCTAAAACAAGACAATCAAATGATTTTTAGTATCCAAATTGCTTTGGATCCATAAGCGTTAGTAGCACATAATTTAGTCCCCTTAGGAATCTATTTTTCAATTTCATCTTTTTTAGTTGATGTAATTAGTCCTTTTGGGACCCAAATACTTCTAAAATATTTATTAAAAATCTAGGGGCACTAGATTGTTTTTGATAAAAGTTTGATTTTCTAAAATTAGTTTTCTATTCAAGATATTTGGAAATCAAATCTTTTTCTTCTTGAACTTTATGAAGCAAATTTTGTAAATCCACACATTTTTGCTTAAACTCGTTGATTTTTGCTTCAAGTCCAACTTTGGTTTTAGAAATCAAAACATTTTGAATTTTCAAGTTTGAAACCAATTTCTTATTTTTCAAAATATTATTTTTAAACTCTAAAACGAAATCATCATAGACATCTTGTAATTCATCAAAAGAATAAGAAGTTGAAGTTGATGAATTAGAAGTTATCTTTGAATATTCTTGGATGGCCATAAGGCAAAGGTTGGCTTGTTCATTGTCGGTGGAGTCATCATCACTCGAAGTAGCCACATATGCCTTCTTCTAATGGCTTGAAGAGCTTGCCCTCTTCTTCTTCCTCGATTCATGATTGGATTCTTTTATTTTTCTCTTCATGAATCGGGCAAAATTCTCGAAAGATAGGCCATCTCTTCTTCTTCACTTTCCTCCTCACTTGAATCTGTATGTGGGCATGTGGAGGAATTGAGAGCAACAACATTCGCGTTAATGCCTAGCTCCATAATTTTCTTCTTCCCATCTTCTTTATCTCTTCCTTCTTATTCTCCTATTCTTTTTCTTTCTTCATGATTTCATGAGTGAGAAGAGACCCCAAGAGTTCATCTAGTTTTAACATCCATATTCCCATCATCATATTATCTTCAAACCGTTGTCACATTCCATTCCACATACAAACCCCTCAACCGTTTATTTCCTTCTCAGCATTTCCATTCATTTCTACTTAGTATAATCTTTTTGAACACCAATCTTCACCATTTCGTACCAGATTTTAAAACTCTTGAATCACGATCAGGCAACACAAATACAGATTCAGTCATTACACAACCAGATTTGTATCAATTGGTATCAGAGCGTTGGCGATTCAGTAAGTTGTTCGATTCATCTCCCTGAATATTGCAAAAAAATTGAAAAAAATTGAAAAAAATAGAGTTCTCAAAGAAGAACGTTTAAAGAGGGAGGGTTTCGTAAAAAAAGAGAGGTTTGGTTGTGATTTTTTTGTTGTTATCACATTTTTCTTTAATTCCAGATTGCTATTTCTTCTTTTAAACCACCCAGTTTGCTACATAATCTTTGTTTCCTATCCTAACCACTTTGTTCCAGCCGAATTCCACAAAAAAACTTGTTGGCCTTTGTAACCCCCTCGTCCTGGTCTGGTCGGATGACCGGTCCGAGTGGGCCACACGGGGAAAACTGAAGCGAAACCCGTTAAGGTTCCTCCTCGGTTAACGACTCAGAAAATTTCTTTTTAAATTAATCTTCGCCAAATGCACATTTAATTCTTATGTGATCACAGCAACGGAAGACAAACATTCATGCAACAATGACTCAAACAACCTGAACAAAACAATCCATTTTTATGTGATTTAACAGGCCGTTTTGAAACACCCTCAAGGTGTATCGAAACGCCTTGACCTGGTCAACAGATCTAGGCCTACTCGAGGAGGCCGTATCGGAACGGAGGTCAACCGTTCCGAAACACCTTCCCTGGTCAACATCTCGTGCTCAACGAGATTTGACCGTTTCGAAACTCCATAGACCCGTTTCAGAACACCTTCATCTCGCCAATTTCTCAAAATTCCAGTAGCAAAAATGTACCGAAACGGCCTCTACGCGTTTCGAAACGCTTGGCCAAAAACAAACGGACCGTATCGAAATAGGGTAGCCCGTTTCGAAACGCCCTCTGTCTGCAAACTGGTTTTAGCTGATTTATGGCACATGGGTGCCCCTAAACCTCACTAAAACCACCAACAACACTCTAACAACAATCCTAAAGGCAAACCAACATACAAGCATACTTGAACATCACTATAACAAGGCTAAACACCAAGGCACAACATCACAAGCCATACATCCATACATGACATTATAGATATTAAGCTTTGACATATCCAACACTTAGGCAATTCTAGGTAGCAAAATACTAACATGGTCACAAGCATAGCATACATCCCAAAAGCCGATTTAACAAGCACACACGAGGAGTCTAACATGCTCCTAAACAACAACCATAGCAACATGATCCAAAAACATCATAACACGATTACATGCCCCATTGCTTGACCATTACATCTTAATTTAAAAGTTCATACTTGGTAGCCAAACAAGCACCACAAGCACACTTGGAGGCCCCCTTCTTGCTCCTAGCAACCCCACGAACTAAGGATCTGCATTGTCGAACAAAAAGAGAGCGTAAGCAATAAAGCTTAGTGAGAGTAAGCTCTTTAAAAACAAACCTCGACAATGCAGGGTCCAAGCACGATCTTAGCCAAGGTAAATGCATAATTACCAAGGATCCTCAAGAGCCAAAAGTTAAAGATGCATGAACAATATTCCATTATATGTCATGCTCTTAAAGCTCTACTCCACAACACATGTAATCATATATAAACATCCAAATATAGAGATCACATTTCACAACACATTGATACACATATCAATCAATATTGGCACCTAGCTATGACCCGAATACGCGGATAAACCCGTTGGAACTCACATCCAACAACCACTTTACCTCACGGTAGGATTACACTCATCACCGGTCTCGCGGAGGGGATTCCACTCATCCTCACGCCCCGTCGATGGGATTCCACTCATCATCGACAAATATAAATACAATTTCCGGGCGAACCCGTACTCCTCCTTGGTGACTCAACGCCACCAAGGCCACGCGCGAATTTAGACTCATGTGTGCACACTAACATCCTAATGATCGATCATTTGTACTCAAGCATACTAGTGCCACCATTTAACTCATTCCACATTACTCATTTCAATCAATTCCGTGCTTAGCACGTACTCACCATGATCACAATCATGAACCCTTACCATGCATACCATAAGCATCACAAATCATGCCTTATCTCACATGTATAACACATTATACATAAGCAATCATATCACAAATCATACGAGGCATAAACATCCAAATATAAGTTCATCCAATGGCTCTAGATCAGGTTTAGGATTAGGCTACCACCCTAATCCTAACTCTAGGTGGGTCTACCAAGCCCGACCTAGTCCACATACTCGAACCAACCATTTAAAAACCACTTAAAACGTTTAACCACTCACTTAAGCTTCCAAGCTCCAAGCCAAGCAAGCAACCACCCTCAAGTTTCCGGATCTCTTCCCGATGCTTCACCGACCCAAGTTCTTGCTTCTAAACAACCTCAATACAATTCAAACAATCTCAAATCAGCCCAACATCAAAATACCAACCCGGAACACAATTCAAATACAATTTACAATGTTTCAAGCCATGAACAACCCCACTTTTAACCAAACTCGGGCAGCCCCAAAACCTCTTCCAAAATCCATGTTTCCAACACCCTTTACCCCCCGCAAATGATCCCAAATCAACCCCCAACCATAGTACTATCAAAAGCCTATCAATTCCAACCTAAAACAACCCCCAAAACTCACCCAAAACCCTCCAAAACCCCCAATTTATACCCAAATTCGGAAATTTGTTTAAAACCATTCAAAATTCACATATGTGGTACCATTTAACTTCTATACTTCATAACTAACCATATTAAATCAAAACATTAAGCTTAGCAACATAAAGTTTCCATTTTTAATCAAAATCTTCAAAACTCCATTTTTCCAAAACCTTAACGAAAATGAAAACTAAGTGCACTTTTGAAGAGAGGATGTTGATGGGAAGTCAAAAATGGTGTTACCTTTCGAAAATGAGTTGAAACGGAGGAGGAATGAAATGGAATAGTAGAGAGGATGAGAGAGCTCTTCAATGTCGTTGTTTTGTTTTGAAGGAGAAGGAGGTGAATAGTAAAAGATGATAGGAAAGGGGTTTAAAATTAAAAGATGGGCAAATTACAAAAAGGCCATTAATGAATGGCTATCTTCTTTGTTCTTTAAAAACCCTCACTTTGCAATTCCTTCAATTTGGTCCAATTTCAAATATTTTCTTTTGAAACCTGAAACTTAAAAGATTATTTTAATTATAAAACCGAGCCCAAATAATATTAAAATATTATTTTCACCCGACCCCTAAACCCGAGTGTTACAGCCTTTGAGTAAGTTTTCTAAGGACTTAGAAAAGAGAACAAGATTGGTAAAAGGCAAGAGTGTGCATCAAGGGAAAAGCCTATCCCCAATGAATCACGAGCGTGAATGCATTTTCTTTGGAGTGGAAAGGTGAGGTTTTGTGCTGGTGAGGTTTATATTTTATTTGCGTTATTAATCATGTCTCAAGGATCATGTAATGGTGGAGAAGGACAACATCCAAACTTGAAAAATCAGGCCTTGCTCCAAGCAATGGAAAAAATGATTCAAGATCAGTTGGAGCCTCTATTGAACTGTATAGAACAGCTTGAACTTTCTCAAGTTAATGATGGCTATGAAGAGCTCAATGAAGAAGTAGAAGACATACATGTACATGACCATGCTTCTCAACAAAGTGTGGGGCAACAAGCCCAAAAGAGTTCGTCCAAGAGTAGATGACAATCTCAGCAATATCAAAATTATCATTCTTCATTTTCAATGAAGGACAGATCCAAAAGCTTACCTAGCATGGGAAAAGAAAGTGGAGCACATCTTTGAGTGCCACAACTGTTATGAGATAGAGAAGGTAAAACTTGCAACCATTAAATTTACGAATTATACACTAATATGGTGGGATCAGTTGAAATCCAGCAGGAGACGCAATGGCGAACATCCTATCTTAACTTGGAAAGAGATGAAACTCGTTATGTGTAGGAAGTTCATTCCAACTCACTACCATAGGGAGTTGTTCTAATAGCTTCAAAACCTCACAAAAGGCAACCGTAGTGTCGAGGATTATTATAAAATGATGGAAGTAAACATGATCCGAGCCAACATTGATGAGGATCGAGAAGCCACCATGGCAAGATTTCTATTTGGCCTTGATCCTAACATTGCGACCATAATTGAGTTGCAACATTATGTGGAGATTGAAGATGTTGTTCATATGGCCATGAAGGTGGAGATGCAACTCAAAAGGAAGGGCACCACTCGTGCCTATAGAGGTTCTTCTTCCAAATGGGGGCATGGTACCTACAAACAAAATCCATCCTTTACTCCTAATAAACGAGGCAATCCATCAAAAAATGCCAAACCCATTGCCAAAACTAGCAAGGGAAAGAGCACAACCATGCCCGTTCGATCCCGTGATGTTCAATGCTTCAAATGTTTGGGGAGAGGTTACATTGCTAGTCAATATCCTAACTGCAACACAATGTTCATCTGAGAAGATGAAGAGACTGAAACTAACCAAGAGGAGGAAGAGGACGATGAAAAAGAATTTGAAGAGGATGAAGAGTTAGAACATGCCGTAGATAGAGGGGTCCTTGTTGTTAAAAGGATCCTAAGCATGCAAGCCATTGGGGGGGACCAACAACACGAGAACATTTTCCACACTCGCCGCCATATTAATGGAAAGGTATGCTTTGTCATTATAGATGGCGGTAGTTGCACTAACGTTGCTAGTACTTTAATGGTAGAAAAGCTCAGCCTAGCAACAACAAAGCATCCACACCTCTACAAACCGCGGTGGCTTAATGATGGTGGAGAACTCGAAGTTACGAAGCAAGTCATTGTGTTATTTTCCATTGACAAGTACAAAGACGAGGTGCTATGTGATGTCGTGCCAATGCATACTGGTCATCTCTTGTTAGGGAGGCCATGTCAATTTGATAGGAGAGTCATCCATGATGGTTATACCAATCGGTAAACTTTCATCCATGAAACCAAGAAGATCACCACATCCCTGCATTCACCAAAGAAGGTTCACAAAGATCAAATACATTTGAGAGAAAGCTTCAAAAAAGATAAAAAGAGTGACAAAAATATTGAGAGAAAAACAAAAGAGAGTGAGGTAACATCCAAGAGAAAATCAAGAGAGTGTGAAAAAGAAGATAGGAAAAAAATTCGCATTTTTGCTAAAGAAAAAGAAACTAGAAAGAGTTTGATGACGGAAAAAGGTGGTTCTTGTACTCATGTACAAGGAGAGTTTATTAAAAAGTAACGAACTTGACCCAAATTTGCCAGTTTTTATTGTTTCGTTGCTACAGAAATATGATGACCTATTTACAAAAGAGATTCCAAGTGGGCTGCCTCCAATTCGTGGGATAGAGCACCAAATTGACTTTGTTCTCGGTACTATTATTCCTAATTGACCAGCTTAACGAAGTAACCCTGAGGAAACCAAGGAGTTACAAAGGAAAGTTTCAGATTTGATGAAAAAGGGTTATGTTAGAGAGAGCCTTAGTCCTTATGCAGTGCCGGTTCTGCTTATGCCTAAGAAAGATGGAACATGGCGCATGTGTGTGGATTGGGATGAGTTGAACAAAATAATGGTAAAGTATCGTCATCTCATTCCACGTTTAGATGATATGTTAGATGAGCTTAGTGGTTCTAATGTCTTTTCTAAGATTTATCTAAAAATTGGTTACCACCAAATTCGTATGCGAGAAGGGGATGAGTGGAAAAATGCATTCAAGACTAAGCAATAGTTATATGAGTGGTTGGTTATGCCATTTGGCCTAACTAATGCACCCATCACTTTCATGAGGTTAATGAATCACATCCTTAGACAATTCTTGGGTAAGTTTTATATAATGTATTTTGATGATAATCTGATTTATAGCAAGAGTTTGAATGATCATGTTCAACATCTGAGGTTGGTATTAGATGTATTGAGGAATGAAATCTTTATGCTAATCTACAAAAATGCACATTTTGCACTAACAAGGTTGTTTTCCTCGGATTTGTTGTGAGTGCAAATGGTTTGGAGGTTGATAGAGAAAAGGATAAGGCAATTAAGGAATGGCCTAGACCAACAAGCATTAGCCAAGTTAGAACCTTCCATAGATTAGCAAGTTTCTACCGTCAGTTTGTGCTCGATTTTAGTACCTTAGCTGCCCCTTTGACAATAGTCATTAAAAGAATTATAATTTATTATGGGGTGAAGAACAAAAGGAATCCTTTAACCTGATTAAGGATTGTTTGATTAATGCACCTTTGTTAACTTTGCCTGATTTTAACAAGGTTTTTGAGGTTGAATGTGATGCATCAGGTTTAGGAATAGGAACAATCTTATCTCAAGAAGGACGCCCTATAGCCTACTTCAGCGAGAAGTTGAGTGGAGCTACACTCAATTACCTAACCTATGATAAAGAAATGCATGCACTAATTCAAGACTTAGAAACATGACAACACTACCTTTGGTCAAAAGAGTTTATCATCCATACTGATTTAGAGGCATTAAAGCACATTAGGGGACAACATAAGCTAAACAAGACCTTCTTAACACTTTAGACTCTAAATTGTTGGGTTTTTCTTTCATTAAGGAATTATAAGAGTTTAACCATGTTTTTGCTTAAATATATAAAGTTTGTGAGAAAGGTGCACATGATAAGTTATGTAGGAATGATGGTTACCTATTCAAGGAAGGGAAACTTTGCATCCCACAAGGTTCCATTCGTGAGTTGCTCCCTAAGAAAGCACATAATGGAGGACTAATGGGAAACTTTGGAGTAGCTAAGACCTTGAGCATGGTTCAAAAACAATTATCTTGGCTGAAGATGAGACGAGATGTTGAAAGGTTATGTTAGCGTTGCATCACATGTAGAAAGACCAAGTCAAAAGTGATGCCCCACGACTTATACACTCCATTACCAATCCCTAATGCACATTGGATGAATATATCAATGGATTTTTTACTTGGGCTACCATGTACAAAGAATAACAAAGATTCCATCTTCGTAGTAGTGGATCGTTTTTCTAAAATGGCTCATTTTATTCCTAGTAATAAGACTAATGATGCTTCGCACATTGCTAATTTTTTTAAGGAAATCGTGAGATTACATGGAATTCCAAAGACTATTGTATCCGAACGAGATGTGAAGTTCTTAAGCCATTTTTGGAGGACACTATGGAGCAAAATTGGAACCAAGTTGCTGTTTTCCACAACCTATCATCTGCAAACGGATGGTCAAACTGAAATGGTGAACCAGGTATAGTCCATGTTGTTAAGGACAATTATCAAGAAGAATTTGAGGACTTGGGAGGAAAGCTTTCCACACGTGGAGTTTGCTTACAACCGGTCCATACATTCTGCCACTAAAATGTCACCATTCGAAGTAGTGTATGGTTTCAATCCTTTGACCCCATTGGATTTATTGCCTTTGCCCTCTGATCAAATTGTGAATAAAGATGGAAGAAACAAGGCTGAATTTGTCAAGAAGCTCCATCAACAAGTGCGGAACAATATTGATAAAAGAACGAGGCAATACGAGCAACAAGCTAACAAGGGACAAAAGCGAGTTACCTTTGAACACGGAGATTGATTTCTAGCCCAACACAAATCAAAATTGATGCCTAAAAGATGTTCATATCCAGGTGGTCAAGCGTGTCAATGACAATGCCTATCAACTAGACCTCCCAGGTGAGTATAGTGTTAGTGCAACTTTCAATATGGCTGATTTATCTCCTTTTTATGTAAGTGGCGATTTGGGGACAAATTTCTTTCAAGAGGGAAGGAATGATGTGATCACAACCAGCAAGGATCCAGAAGAATTTTCTATTGGACCTATGACTCGTGCTAGGGCCAAGAAATTCCAAGAAGCTATGGGCAATTTGTTTAGTTAAGGCTGGAAATTAGAGGAGGAAACACCCACTTTGTTGGAGCGATGCAGCCTTCTACTCGTGCATGAGTTTGAATGAGTTTCTCTAAGCTTATTTTTATATTTAATTTCAACATGTGTGCATGAATAAATAAGGCTTAATGTTTATTAAACAATCTGATTTATTTATGCTTGTTTAAAACATTTAAGCATGTTAGTTTATTTAAGTTGTTAGTTTACTTAATGCACGTTAGTTCATTTAAGGCATATTAGTTTAATCATGTAATTTCATTTGGTGTGTTAGTTACTTAATTAAACTAGTTCATTCATATGAGTTTGTCGTGACCATCGAAAGAGGCTTTGCCAATTTGAATCTGCTCGACAAATAATGCCAAGGCATGATATTATTAGAAGCTGGCATGGCATGAATAGCATGGAAACCAGACATCCCTTGCCAACGCTCATCACTCATTTAAGCACTCTCCTTGCCAACGCTGTTTTATTTTTATTTCTTTTATTTTAAACTGTTTTCAAAACCACTTTCAAATCAAATCAACTTTTTCTTCGACAAGTAAACATTCAAAGCAATTGAATTCCAAGTCAATCTTTGTGGAAACGATACTCAGCTTGCTGTTGTACTACTTGTCGAGCATGTATACTTGTTGACAAGGCATTACCACCAATTGAAGTCACTTGAAGACCCATCAAGTCTGAACGGTTACAAATGCAATTCAAGAGAGCAATTACACCACTTGAAGACACAATAAGGCTGGTCAGTTTTTAATGCAATTCAAGATACCAATTATAACACTTGAAGGCTTTTGGTTTCAGCAATAAAACAAGACATTCAAGCCCATTTAAATCGGCCACTTAAAGAGCTATCTAACAACACTTAAAGAGCTACTTCAAACCTTTCTTGAAGCTGATCAGTTTTGATAACAAGGGAGACCTGCACTTAAGGCCTCTTAATCATATTTTAAGAGAGAATGAATAATAATTCCATCCAATGGCAAATCAAGGTTTTTTTTACTTGGACGACATGTGTGTCTACATTCACTCAAAGAATGTCCACATACATCCTCATTCAAAATCAACCTTTCGGCTGAACTTGAAGAATGAATAACCGACAATTTTATGAGCTTTTAATCCCTTAATCAATTAGTCTTTAATCCTTTGTTGTCAAATCAATTCAACCACTTTGTTCCTATAAATAGGCATCCATTTTCTATTGTAAACAACTTTTGACTTAAAATATACTTGAGAGTGTTTCTCTTTCAAAGTTCTTGTTGAACTTTATCGGCTTATAAGACTGTTCTTGTGGCATTCATTCCCCTTCCATTTCATTATATTGTTGGTTTCTAGTTTCCATAACTAGTGGGTCACAATCCACATACCCTTCTACCCAATACACGACTAAGAACTCTTAAGGAACGAGTCTACACTATTTAGTGTTAGTTCCTCTTTTGTTTATATCGCTCCAATTAAAGCATTCATGTTTTTCTTACACCAATCAGCCTTACATCCATATTCCCATCATCAATTTATCTTCATATCATTGTCACATTCCATTCCACATACAAATCCCTCAACCGTTTATTTACTTCTCATCATTTCCATTCGGATAAAAGGTCAAATTTGCCCAAGTAGCTTTCCGAAAACAACAATGTTGCTCCTACTTTTTTTCTATAATTTTGCCCTCAAAATCAACAAATTGCAGCAATGTTGCCCTTTGACCAATTTTGACCGTTAAGTGCTGACGTGGCAGTTAATGGGGCTAACAGAGCAAGTTTTCCCTCAAATTCATTCATGCAATTTTGCCCTCGAAGTCATTAATTGCATTAATTTTGCCCTCAAAGCAATTTTACCCTTGGTTTATTTAGTTTTTGAATAAAATTGGATAAATAATTTAATTTTTCGAGCTGAACTTTAACAAACAGAATATATGAAAAATCGATTAACAAATTGATGTAAATATCCTTTAGGCCCGTGGTAGTTTTAAAAATAAACAAAGTGAGAACTCTCACAAAAAATCAAAATATTCTTCAATTTTTTTAAAAAAATCTATAAAACTTAATAAAAATAAATAAGATATTAAAAATTATTGAAAATAAAAACTAATAAAAAAATTAAACTGTATTTGAAATTATAAAATGATAAAATATAACTATAAAATTAAAAGTATTTATAAAGTATTAAAAATTTGAACAATTTCATCAAATTTTCTTTCGCTTTTTCTACATCAAACTGATGCTCATTAATATTTGATAAGTTTGATCACTACTCTAATGGATGGGTGATTCCATTGAAAATATGTTCAAGGAATATTAGTTGACTTAGCATAACCAGAAACAGTCAAAGACTTTTTCAATGAGTTTTATAAATATTTTGAAATTTTTATTTTTTAAATATTTATAACTTAATATTTTTATGTTAGTTTTATTTTCAATAATTTTTTGAATATCTTATTTATTTTATTAAACCAAGGTTAAAATTGTTGCAATTAATGACTTTGAAGGCAAAAATGCATGAATGACTTCGAGGGCAAACTTGCTCCGTTCTCCCCGTTAAGTGCCACGTTAGCATTTACCGGTCAAAATTGGTCAAAGGGCAACATTGCTGCAATTTGCTGACTTTGAGGGCAAAATTACGGGGAAAAAATTAGGGGCAACATTGTTGATTTCAGATTACTACAGGGGCAAATTTGACCCTTATACAATCTATCAATTTAGTCTAAAATTCTATCAATTTAAACATTATTTTAATTTTTGGATTAAAATTTTAAAGTCCTCATTTTTCTTCTTACAGTCGAACAAAATTTGCATTTTTACCCAAAATTAAGATGATGTTTTAAATTGATGGATTTTAGACTAAATTGATCATCTTTATAAGTGTTTTGGACTAAAATTGTGATTATACCAAGTCACGTCACCATCTTCGTTAGTTTTTAACGGCTGAGGTACCAAAATAGAACAAAAACGTAAAATTAAGTAATATTTTGCTAAAACATAATAGTTGGAGTAAAAAAATAGTAACGCAGACATAGCTGAAGTACTAAATATGTAGTTTTCCCTATTTTAAAATCAATTGGTACATTCTTAATTTCCAATATAACTTGTAAGTTGTAGCCTACTTAAAAACCAATTCACTTTTTACCATTTTTATTTCATGTAATTTATTTTACAGAGAATGTTTTCTTATTTTAATAAGTAACTAATACAAATTATTAAAAATATTAATTATTAAAATGTTTAAAATATTTTATTAATAAATTTTAATAATATAATATTCTTATTTTAATAAGTAACTAATATAATTAATAATATTTATTATTTTAATAAAATATACTAGTCTTAATATTTTAAAATTTGTAAAAAATAATATTTTAGTAATAATTATATTTCCATAAACAATATTTACTTATTATTATAATTTTTTAAACATATATATTATCGACTTTTTAATAATGAGCAACATTATGTTTTATATTTAATATTAATGTAAAATTTTAGTATCATTTAAAAAATATTAGTTATTAAAATATTTAAAAATAGATTTAATAATATTATATTATATTATTATTTTAACTAGAAATTAATCATATTTATTATTTAATAATTTATACTAATCTTAATATTTTATTTATAAAATTATAAAAAACAATGTTTTAATAATAATATTGACATAAAAATACTAATTAAATTATTATAATACTTTAAAAATAACAATATTAATTTTTATAAAGAATAATGTTATTTATTTTAGAAATAATGTCAGAAATAGCCCACAACGTTTGACCTTTTGGTCACTTTAGCCCATATTCTTTTTCTGGGTGCAAATAACCTCCTAACGTTTCATTTTAATACAATTTCCACCCTCTTTGGATAGAAACCGTTAGTCAAAAGACGTTGATCGTCTAGGGCTGACATGGTGTGAAAACGTGACCTGGAGAGATGACGTGGCAATGCCACGTGTCATATGACGTGGCAGCGTTGCCACCTAAAAATATATAATTTTTTGTTTTTAATTAATTTTGAAAAATGATATCCACTAAGAAGATGACATGTGGCATCTTTTCAATGACTTGATTTTGAAAAAAAATCAATATTATGTTGCTTAGGGGACTTAAACATAAGTCGTTGGGAATAAAGGGCGTTCATTAAACCATCGAACCAAATCACTCATTTGGTAAATATCTTTGCAGATAAATTATATAATGTGGTTTTGAATTTTAAATTATTAATTAATTAAAATAATTAAAATTAAGATATAACATGATATAGAAACAAAGGGTAACCCCATTCTTCCTCAAAATAAAAAAATCTCAAATTGAAAAAATTCCTAAGTAAAAAAACCCTTAAATCTCTTTCGAATCAACATAAAAGGATAGAATTTGAAATAAAAAAAATCTTATATCTCTTTTCTACAAAGGAGCATCTTGTATCGAGGAAGAAAATTTGTTCTTATCACATGAAAAATAATATTTGAATGTAAATGTTTGTGAACATTTTTTTAGTTTTTTTGAAAGGTTTGAGTTCGTCGGTTAGTTTAGAACTCACTGTTAATGTTATTTATTTAGAGTTAGAGATTGCACAAATTGTTTATTTGAAATAATTTAGGTTTTTTATTTTGAATTTTTTTAGATGATCGGTAAGTAATTGTTTCTCTTGTAGTTTCTCTTAAACTATTGTTGAAAACCTCTTATTTATATTGATTGATGTGCAAAATGTGTAGTTTATTCGAAAAGAGTGGATTGCAATAGGTGGTGTGGGTGTACTTTGTTTGTTTGTAGCTATTTTTAACTGCATTAGTATTTCTAAATTGATTTCCATGTAAATACAACATTGTTTGGGGATGTTGACTTAATTTTGCTTTTTTTGAACTTTAGGTCAATTTTTTTGGTAGGAGTAGTCCCTCCATTCTATTTGACCTTAATTTCTTTAATTTGTTGAACTGCAGATGAGTGGGGGCAAAGAATATTAGATGCATTTGCACGTTGGTGAAAATTTGTAAGGGACCTATGAGATACGTGGGTGAAACTTCGGTTAGGATCAAAAAGGACCCATATACCCTATCTTATTGGGAAGTGCGTAGAATAATTTAAAAATCATTTACATTTTAATAGTATCAAAATAATTTACTTCTATGAACAATGTAGTGGCCGTTTACAAAATAATTTGAGGGTAGTTTGGGATGATACTAGTACTACTGCCATATTGAAGTATTGGGAAAAATTTGGGTTTATAGATGTATATATAGAGCATAAAATAAAATTTTTTTATCTTTCATGAAAATTTTTACTACCAACTGATGTTGCTGGTAAGGGTGTCACTGATGGTGCTGCTAATGGTGCCACTGATGGTGTAACACCCTTACCTGGTCTAAAAGAAAATCGGATCGGATGAGCCACCAAAAATCAAAATAGAGATTCAGAGAAGCAAATTATTTCAAAATAAATATGAAACAAACATGACATCATAGTACATTATCAATCATCAGAGTTTATAAACAATTTTGATTTTTGTCATTAGAGATTAATTTGCAAAATTTTCACAGTCTAAGGACTAAGTGTAAATATTTCAAAATTCAAGGACTTATCTAAAATCATCTTCTAGCTTTTCTTTTACTCAATTTATAGATCTTATTATAACATAATCAAGGTAATTATTGACATATGGGTCTTGATTAACATTTTGGGACTAAACAATGAAGTTTTAAAATTTATGGACATAATTGTAAATTTCTTGAAGTTTTGAAGATCTTTCAAAACATTCAATTTATTGACTAAATATACTCTTGAACATATATTCTCTCAAAATTAAGAAATTCAAAAGAAACAGAGATCAATTCTAACATTAATTGGTAAAAATACGACTTAAGGACTAAATTACAAACTTTTAAACTTCAGGAGATCGATCCTTTTATACTATATGTCAGAGATCATTTTATTTAGCTACTAGAATCTTAGGAATCAATCCTTTTTGAAAAGGGATGGATCCTTCATGCCTAAAAACTTGAGACAGATCATTATGCATCAAAATTAACCAATTTATCCTAAATATCATATACACTAGCTTAGAACATAATTCATCACCAAAATTAGCATCAATAGTGCATTGCAAATCATCAAATTAGTATTTAACATAGTTTAGTTCATGTACTGCCATCACATACACAAACACAAATACATTAACAAAAGTCATGATCAAAAGCTAGAAATTTCCAAGTGTTGCTACCATCACATAATTCACGCATATCAAACAAGTCACATAGCTTACCATACATGATCTTATCGAATTCACATTCATAACAAACCTACTAAACCATATCAATCACATAAGCATATACATACCAAAACATAAAGCACATAACATATCATACCAACCATGAGATTTGACTTACAAGACATATTATAAACTTAGCAAGCATAGTCAAGCAAACTTCAAACAAAGAACCTAAAATGTATGCAATGAAACAGAGTAAACTTACATAGCTTAGCAAACATAGTCACATGTTTAAAAGGATGACTTGCAATTGCTCTGGCACAATCCGATTGCTATGAAGACAGAGAACCTAAAATGTATGCAATGAAACAATGTAAGCTTACATAGCTTAGTAAGGTAGTGACCTTTAAGACATACGACATATAAATATTTCAATAATAAAGGATTATATGAATCAATTTAAATAAGGTATATGATGTTATTCGATGTACATAACTTAAGGATGGTATAGTTCAGTCTTATTCTTCCAAGCCATATCTTATAATAGCTTTGTTTCATGAAAGATTTATCAGAGTTCAAGAGTTTTCAAAGCTTGCATAGAACATACTTTTACATTTCTTTCATGTCTTACGCTTATCATATCTTATCGAGATTTGATCAGAGCTCTTTTCGAAGTTCTCATTAGAGCTCACATCCGAGTTCATGTATTTTAACAATATTTGCCTTGGATCACATTGGACATAGGCAACATTGGTTTGTATTTAATTGTATTGGTCTATGTTACACATAACACAAAGAAATGACTAGTGTTCAAGCATATCACATATATGGGATCGTAATCCCTGAGTCGTAGCTCGTGGACCATAGTTCGAGTATACCATTGTACCATACCAAAGTGCCCAAGGGCTTTCATTGTTTAAGCAACTTATAGCTTTTAAGCTTTCTTATTATGAGATGAGTCTTATGACAGAAGTGAGCTTTTAGCTCCAAAGGACTTAGGAGTTCATAATCTTATAACATTAAGGCTTGAGTTTCATTGCTTGGTATTTTATGGAATTAAGGCTAGTTTTTAGTATTGAATATCTTATGACATAGAGAAGTTATTAACTCCAAAAAATTCATTAAATGCATAGTAAGTAAAAAACTTAAAAGCATAACAATATATTGCATCCAATGCATGTATGGTGCAAAACATATTAAAGATGCTTACCAAAAGTTTCGTGCCATGATTGTAGCTATCAAAGGTGTTCTATGTGATCCTTATGCATATGTTCATGAGTAAATACATTTAGATACATAAGAAACAAAGTTTAGGTGTAGGAGTTAGAATTTAGGAATAGTTGTTTCAATTTAAGGTTTAGGGTTATAATTTAGGGTTTATAGGTTAAAATCTAAATCCTCACCATATTACCCTAAAAACTAAACCCTAATATATAAACATTAAATTATAACCCTAAACCTTAAATTGAAACAATTATCCCTAAATTCTAACCCCTACACCTAAACTATATACCCTAAACTAACTCTCTATACCCTAAAACTAAGGCGCTTGTAGAAACTTTCAGTTTCCACCGCTAGTGTATAGGATATTAATCCTATTTAAATATGTCAAAGGTGATTGTATCATTTTAAAATTTTAAATTTAATCCATATACTTTGTGTTGCAAAATCGAGTCTATGAACTATTTTTATTTGTAAATCTAGGTTTCCTTCGGTTTAATTTCATCATTTATTGTTAACCTGGTTGTTCTTAAAAGTAAAATAATTTTTATAGTCATTTACAATTACAATTTTTTTTTTCAATTTTAACTTTAAAAGGATGTAAACTTAGATATTTAAAATTTTTTAAATTGATAAAAATTATGAATGTAGGGGACTAATTTTTTTTATAGTTGCTAGAAAAAAATTAACATTAAAATTGAACAGAAATTCAGAGGAACCAACATTATAATAAAAATAATATAGGGATTCAATTTCAAAAAAGTGTACGAACTAAATTTTAAATTTTAAAATAGTACAAAGACATTTATATATTTAAGAATTTGTTTTATGATCTTAAACCTGGTCTGAAAAAAAATCTTAAACCTGGGACTTTGCTTTGACCCAAAAAAAAGTATAATGAAAAAAACCTTACGTTTGATTGAATAGTTATTTGACCCTTATTTTAAACTAATTTAACTCAATATTTTATTTTGGGTCAAAATCGCCTTTCTACAGATGAAAATTGTTAGTCAACTAACTGTAACGCTCCGGGTTTAGGGGTCGAAAGTTACTCGGGTAAATCAGGTTCGAGTCGTGGGTTCGTTTTAAAATTTAATTAAACTTTGGTTTAAATTAAAAGGGTTTGAATTCATTAATGGTATTTTAGTAAATTTAAAATAAGGGAAAATAAGATAAATAAAAAAAGGGTTTAATTTCAAAAAGATGTTCATCTTCTTCTCTCCAAGTTTTTTACGACCTAAAACCTCCATTATCCCCATTGTCACTATTCCATTCATTTCTCCATCGAAGTCAAGTGATTTCAACAAGGTAAGATCATTTTGACTTGTCCTTTCAATTCCTAACACATTCATGGTTTTAAGTTTTAGAAAACACCATTGTAGAGAAATTTGAGTTTTCATAGTTTTCAAACAAAAGCATGAAACTTTAGTAGATTTTCTTTTTGTTTTGATGTGCAGAGTTAAGTTATGAGTTAACCTAGCCCTAAGGTGCATTATATCTCAATTTGGTTGATTTTTGTTAAGAATCCCGAAATTGGGTTTTGGGGTATTTTAAAAGTGTCAAACTTTGTGTTTTTGGTGTGGTTTTGTGAAAGGGAGTTGGGCTGGGGTTATAGTGATACTAGAAGGTGATTTTGAAGGAGTTTGGAGGTGTTTTTTGCATTGAATTTGGTAGTTTTCTGCTGGGTTATTAGGGAGTACGAAAATGAAGAAGTTTTGTTGGTTCATGGGTTGGAAATGAGGTAAATGGGTCTTGGAATTGTATCTTGATTGTGACAGTGATTTTTGGGCTGAATGATTGAGTAAATTGTTGTTTTTGATTGACTAGAATCAAGGGAAAACATCGGAGAGGCTTCGGGCACGATACTGGGGAATTTGGAGACTTGAGATCGGTGTTCGGCTTCTATTTGGGTTGCATCGGTGAGTGGAAATGTTTTTAACTTGTTTTGCTTTCGGAATGAGATTCTTAGGAGTTTGGGTGGAGCCTTTAGGGCCAACCTAAACCCAAACGTAAGTTTACTAATCCTACCTTGATAGTTAAGTGATAGTGTATGAATATTTGTTGTGATATCATATGCATTATGGATTGCTTTTACATCCGTTGTTGTTGTGTAGTCGTTGTTGGTGTCGAGCCTCACGTGATGGTTATCATAACTACGGTGATGAGTGGTCCCACCGGTAGTGACTAGTAGTAGAGTAAGGTGATGAGTGGTCCCATCGGAAAACTACTAGTCGAACGGTGATGTGTGGTCTCGCCTTGTGTGTTGGTTGTGCATGTGCAAACCATGTAGTTTTCTTGTTGTGATACCTTTCGTGCATTCAATGGTTTATTTATCATTTAAGAAATGAGTTTTGAAAACTGCATGATTGTTGAGTTTTTAGAGCTTAGCTCACTAAGCTGTCAAGCTTACGCTCTTCTTTTTCCAACGTGCAGATAGTTAGAGTTCGGAAGTCAAGTGGGCAAAGGAGGAGCTTTTTGGAGTTCTCAAGTAGCTCAAGTATGATTTAAGTAACTGTAATAATGCCTTGACATTGGGGGTATTAGACTTGTATGGTGTTGGAGTTCAAACTCCTTTGCTGGATTTTGATGTCCTAGCATGTTTGGTTTGTTGGTGTCGTGTGTTGTATGAGCATTGTTGGACTCATGTATGTTGGATTGTTGTTAATGCCTTGTTATGGACTTGTAAACCATGTTTACCTTGTTGCTTAAATGCCTTGTGTTTGAGGGTTTAGACCCTTTTCTATGAATGCCTATGAGTTGTTTTGAGAGTATGTAAATCTTGCTAGTGGATGCATGTATCTTTTGGCTAACTAGACCCTTTATGCATGTTTAGAATGCAAGTTTCTCTTAAGTATGGTTGCCTTGGTGTTGATGCCTCGTTGTTTGTTTAAATTGATATGTATGCTTATTTATGGTTGCTAAATATTGTATGAAGGTTTGTTTGTGGCTAGGTGAGTCATAAAATGCATCTAGAGTTGGGTCGTAGGTTGTTTTTCGGCTAATTCGAGTCTTGCAGTGCAGGGCGTATCGGTACGCCCAAGGGCCGTATCGATGCGGTCCTACACTTTGGGGCTCAGTTTAAGTCTAGCGTACCGATACACGGGGGTGTATCGATACGCCAAAGCCTCTCTAGAAATATGAGATTTTGCCGAGATTTTGGCATATCGATACTGGTCTAGTGTGTATCGATACGGTTTCATATCGTTGACTGTGAGAAGTTGACCGTTGAGGGTGTATCAGTACAGTCAACCAGTGTACCGATACGGTCTCCCTAGTTTGACTTTGGGCAGTTGACCTAGTCAAGGCGTATCTATACCCTCTTCTAGTGTATCTATACGGCCTGCTGTACAAACTAAAATGGACTGTTTTAAATTGTTGCTTGCATGTTTGTATTAATTCGTTTTGTTTCCGCTGTCGTGTTTCACATAGGAAGTATTAAAGCCTTTAGACAAGATAATGTTAAAAGAAATTTTCTAGGGTTGCTAACCGAAGGGGAGTTTTAACGGGTTTCACTTCGGTTTTCCCCGTGTGACCCACTCGGACCGGTCAGTCGTCCAGATCGGGACGAGGGGGTTACATTTTGTGGTATTAGAGCCTGACTTTCCCAAGACCTCGGGTAGGTAAGTGAGGTAAGGTTGATATGTTATGTTGTTGCTTTGTATCAACGAGTGTTTTACCATGTATGCTTGAAGTTGCTTGCTAGTACGGTGTTTGGAAGCATGTTTTAATGGCCTTTGATTTGGTTAAGAGTTAGTCAAATGTCCCCATTGTTATGTGTTGTTTTCAAAAATGGTTTTGATTAAACGAGATTGAGAACCTAAGTCCTTACCCTTTTGCTAACCTAATGTTTTTCTTGTGTGTTGTGTGTTTGCCGTTTTAGATTCTATCTTGATATGGTGAGACCAAGGGGGCAACCTAGAGATGGTGACCAGGCACCCGAGGGTGAGCCTCATGTTCGTCCTGCTCCCGGTGGTAATGGAGTGGGTGGCGAAGGTAACGTACCTCAGGCTGGTGCGCAAGTCGGAGGTGATGGTAATGGGCCTCAGGCCGATGCTAATGTCGGGGGTGTTGGGGCACAAGCGGGTCAGGGTCCAACGGGCGCGGACATGACCCATTTGATTCAGACCATAGCCGGAGCTTTTCAGACAGCTTTGGTCGGTGTACAAGCTGCAGCACCACCTCAGGGTGCGGAGACAGGATTACCCCTAGAGATGGTCCGTAGTTTAGGCAGATTCGAGTTTCATGGGTTGACTCCCGAGGGTTCGGAGGCGTGGCTTGAGAGTACCACACGCATCTTGGTCAAATGGAGTGCTCGGATGCTCGTAAGTTGGGTTGCTTTGTTTCCTTGCTTCAGGGGGACGCATATACTTGATGGACCACTGTTACTTCGGGTATGGCCGAAGCGGATATCACGTGAGAGTTCTTCAGAAATACCTTCAAGAGGAAGTATCTCGGAGTTCGATACTTGGATGAGAAGAAGAGGGAATTTATGGCCTTGGTTTAGGGTAACATGACCGTGTCTGAGTACGAGGTTCAGTTTGTGAGATTGAGCCAGTATGCACCTGAGTTGGTTCTTAGAGATGTGAATACCTACATGCTTGCCTCTGACTACATTGAGTTTGATCTTTTGGTCTCTGTGGCCAAGAATATTGAGCAGAACTTAGGCTCCAATGCTCGTGCTAGTGGGTCCGATTCTGGGAAGAGACGCGAATTGGGACATAGATCATGCCAAGAGGCATCGGGATAGAAGGTATCAGCCTGATTCGAGACACAGGGGTGGCAACTATGGATGGGGCCATCAGGGCCAAGGAGCTGTGGTACACACTCTAGAGTGCACTAAATGTGGGAGACGCCACCAGGGCGAGTGTACGGGTACCTTTGGGCCATGTTAGAACTGTGGTTCCCGAGATCATATGAGGCGTAACTGTCCACACCCGGCTAGGGGCGGACCGACCCCAGCTAGTGGTTTTGAGTATCAGAGAGGCCGTGGGCGCGGTCGTGGAAACTTTCAGCCGAGGAACGAGGGTCAAAGGAACTTAGCTCATGTAGTGGCAGTTCAGCCCGAGAGAGGAGGACCGATTATGGTGTATGCCCAGCGTGAGGCTGGGAATGAAACAGACGTCATTGCGGGTAATTTCTCGTTATAGTCCTTGAGTTTGCTTTCTTTGATAGATTTGGGGTCGACACATTCTTACCTTTTGGGTGAGCATGCAAGGTCATTAGGGTTACCAGGTGAATGGCTAGAGGCAGGTGTAAATGTTACTAGCTCTTTTGGTGATATAGTGGTAGTTAGGAAAATGTATAGGAGGTGTCCCTTGATGGTTCAGGGCCACATATTTCCGGTTGATATGATGGAGTTACCGCTCTATGGCTTTGACGTGATTTTGGGCATGAATTGGCTTGTAGAGCATAGAGCTAGGGTTGACTTTGATACCAAAAGAGTCTCCTTGAGGCTTACGGATGACTTTGAGGTTGTGGTAGTTGGTGAGAACGTTAGGTTCTTGTCCAATGTTGTTTCGGCTTTGAAAGCCCAGAAGTTGTTGAGTTCGAGTTGTCAGGCTTACTTGGCTTATGTGATGAATCCGAATATTAGTGAGGTGAGACCGTAAGACATTAGGAAAGTATGTGATTTTCCGAGTGTCTTTCGAGAAGAGTTGTCAGGTTTGCCTCTAGATAGAGCAGTTGAGTTTGCTATTGAGACATATTATGATTCTGCACCAGTGTCTATTACTCCGTATAGAATGGCACCGAAGGAGTTGAAAGAGTTGAAGACACAGCTTCAGGAGTTGTCCGATAGAGGTTTCATTAGACCTAGTATTTCTCCATGGGGTGCTCCGGTCTTGTTTGTGAAAAAGAAAGACGGTAGCATGAGGATGTGTATAGATTATAGGCAGTTGAACAAAGTGACAGTGAAGAACAAGTACCCTTTGCCTAGGATAGATGACTTGCTTGATCAGTTGAGAGGTGCTTCTGTGTTTTCGAAGATCGACTTGAGATCCGGGTACTATTAGTAGAAGGTAAAGGATGTGGACATACCGAAGACAACCTTTCGTACACGTTATGGGCATTATGAGTTCTTGGTGATGCCTTTTGGGTTGACTAACGCTCCAGCAGCTTTCATGGATATGGTGAACTGTGTGTTTCATGAGTTCTTAGACAGATTTGTGGTAGTGTTCATAGATGACATCCTAGTGTACTCTAGGACCGAAGAAGAGCATGATGAGCATTTGAGGTTAGTGCTTCAAACCCTGCTAGAGAATCAGTTGTATGCCAAGCTAAGCAAATGCGAGTTTTGGATTAGGGAGGTGGTCTTCCTAGGTCACATGATCTCGGCTAAGAAGATTAGTGTGGATCCCAAGAAGATAGAAGCCATAGTGAATTTGAAACAACCGAAGTTAGTGACAGAAATCCGCAGTTTCCTAGGTTTGGCGGGATATTATACAAGATTTGTCGAGGGATTTTCTAGGATAGCAGCTCCCTTGACTAAGTTACTTCAGAATAATGTTCCGTATGAGTGGTCCGATGCAAGGCAAGAAGCGTTTGAGAAGTTGAAGAAAGCTTTGATCTAAGCTTTTATCTTGATTCAGCCTGAACTGGGGAGAGAGTTTGTGGTTTACAGTGATGCATCATACGTAGGTTTAGGTTGTGTGCTTATACAAGGAGGTAAGGTGGTAGCCTATGCTTCGAGAGAGCTAAAAGCGCACGAGAAGAACTATCCCACTCATGATATAGAGTTAGCTGACGTGGTGTTCGCTTTGAAGATCTGGAGACACCATCTTTATGGTGAGAAGTGTACCGTATATACCGACCACAAGAGTTTGAAGTACTTGATGTCTCAGAGGGAGTTAAATCTTAGGCAGCGTAGGTGGTTAGAACTTGTTAAGAACTATGACCTTACGATAGAATACCATCCGGGTAAGGCAAACGTAGTGGCCGATGCTTTGAGTAGAAAAGTGGCAGTTGAGTTGCGAGCTATGTTTGCGAGATTGAGTGTGTCCAAGGATGGTGGGTTGATAGCCGAACTTCAGGTTAAGCCTTCGTTAGCTCAGTAGATTCGAGAGAAGCAGTTGCGAGATGAGTCTTTGGCACCTCACGTGCAAGATATAGCCGAAGATAGGCCTACCGATTATTGTTTTGGTGAGAATGGGATCCTACGTTTCAAAGATGGGATAGTGGTTCCGGAAGATGCCGAGTTGAGACGTACGATCTTGAATGAAGCTCATAATAGTCCTTTTGCGATGCATCCGGGTAGTACGAAGATGTATCGTGGGCTAAAGGAAGAGTACTATTGGGTTGGGTTGAAGAAGGATGTGGCTGAGTTTGTGAGTAAGTGTATGGTTTGTCAGCGAGTCAAGGCTGAGCATCAGTTTTCCTTAGGGTTGTTACGTCCGTTGAAGATTTCGGAATGAAAGTGGGAACGTATCACCATGGACTTTGTGTCAGGGTTACCTTTGACTCCTTCGAGGAAGAATTCAGTGTGGGTGATAGTGGATAGATTTACTAAGTGTGCTCACTTCATACCTGTTCATACCACTTATACCTTAGATAAGTTGGACGATCTGTACATCAAGAAGATAGTGAGGTTGCATGGGGTACCGAAATCGATTGTGTCAGACCGAGATCCGAGGTTTACAGCTAGATTTTGGGAGTGTTTGCATCGTGCCTTGGGTACTTGGTTGAACTTCAGTACTTCGTATCATCCGCAGTCAGATGGTCAGTCCGAAAGAGTGATTCAGGTGTTGGAGGACATGTTGAGGTGTTGTATCATCGATTTTCAGGGGTCGTGGGAGAAACATCTACCGTTAGTAGAGTTTGCATACAACAACAGTCATCAGGCTAGTATTTAGATGGCACCGTATGAAGCTCTGTATGGTAGGAGGTGTAGGGCTCCGATTTGTTGGGCCGAAGCCGGACAGAAGCTTGTACCGATGCCCAATTTACTTAAGGGTACTACCGAGAAGGTAAAGTTGATATGTGATCGTTTGAAGGCAGCTTCAGACCGACATAAGTCGTATGCCGATTTGAAGAGAAAGGAGATAGAGTATGCAGTGGGTGAGAAAGTGTTTTTGAAAGTCTCACCTTGGAAGAAGGTGATGAGGTTTGGTAGGAAAGGTAAGTTGAGTCCGAGATTCATTGGACCTTATGAGGTAGTTGAGAGGATTGGTCCCGTTGCATATAGATTGAGACTCCCGACCGAGCTAGAGAAGATTCATGATGTGTTTCACGTGTCGATGCTCCGAAAGTATGGATCGGATCCGTCTCACGTAATGCACATATAAGAGATTGAATTAAATTCGAATTTGACATGTGATGAGGAACCAGTGGAGATCTTAGCCTCGGATAGCAAGGTGTTGCGTGGTAGATCAATTGAGTTGGTCAAGGTGAGGTGGCAACGTCGAGGGGTGGACGAGGCCACTTGGGAGAGGAAGGAGGATATGCAAAGGCAGTTTCCTTATCTCTTTTAGTCAGGTAATTTCAGGGACAGAATTCCTTAAGTGGGGGAGAGTAGTAATGCCCCGGGTTTAAGGGTCGGAAGTTACTCGGGTAAATCGGGTTCGAGTCATGGGTTCGTTTTAAAATTTAATTAAACTTTGGTTTAAATTAAAAGGGTTTGAATTCATTAATGGCATTTTAGTAATTTTAAAATAAGGGGAAATAAGATAAAGAAAAGGGGGTTTAATTTCAAAAAGATGCTCATCTTCTTCTTTCTAAGTTTTTGACGACCTAAAACCTCCCTTATCCCCCTTGTCACTATTCCATTCATTTCTCCATCGAAGTCAAGTGGTTTCAACGAGGTAAGATCATTTTTGACTTGTCCTTTCAATTCCTAACACATTCATGGTTTTAAGTTTTAGAAAACACCATTGTAGAGAAATTTGAGTATTCATAGTTTTCAAAGAAAAGCATGAAACTTTAGTGGATTTTCGTTTTGTTTTGATGTGTAGAGTTAAGTTATAAGTTAACCTAGCCCTAAGGTACATTATATCTCAATTTGGTTGATTTTTGTTAAGAATCCCAAAATTGGGTTTTTGGGTATTTTAAAAGTGTCAAACTTTGTGTTTTTGGTGTGGTTTTGTGAAAGGGGTTTGGGTTGGGTTATAGTGATACTAGAAGGTTATTTTGAAGGTGTTTGGAGGTGTTTTGGGCATTGAATTTGGTATTTTTCTGTTAGGTTATTAGGGAGTACGAAAATAAAGAAGTTTTGTTGGTTCATGGGTTGGAAATGTGGTAAATGGGTCTTGGAATTGTATCTTAATTGTGACAGTGATTTTGGGGCTGAATGATTGAGTAAATTGTTGTTTTTGATTGACCAGAATCAAGGGAAAACATCGGAGAGGCTTCGGGCACGATACCGGGGAATTTGGAGACTTGAGATCAGTGTTCGGCTTCCGTTTGGGTTGCATCGGTGAGTGGAATTTTTTTAACTTGTTTTGCTTTCGAAATGGGATTCTTAGGGGCTTGGGTGGAGCCTTTAGGGCCAACCTAAACCCAAGCGTAAGTTTACTGATCCTACCTTGATAGTTAAGTGATGGTGTATGAATATTTATTGTGATATCATATGCATTGTGGATTGCTTTTACATCTGTTGTTGTTGTGTAGTCGTTGTTGGTGTCGAGCCTCACGTGATGCTTGTCATAACTACGGTGATGAGTGGTCCCACTAGTAGTGTCTAGTAGTAGAGTAAGGTGATGAGTGGTCCCATCGGAAAACTACTAGTCAAACGGTGACGTGTGGTATCACCGTGTGTGTTGGTTGTTCATGTGCAAACCATGTAGTTGTTTTGTATTGATACCTTTCGTGCATTCAATGGTTTATTTATCATTTAAGAAATGAGTTTTGAAAACTGCATGGTTGTTGAGTTTTTAGAGCTTCGCTCACTAAGCTATCAAGCTTATGATCTCCTTTTTCCAACGTGCAGATCGTTAGAGTTCGGAATGCAAGTGGGAAAGGGAGGGGCTTTTTTAAGTTCTCAAGTA
The DNA here is from genome assembly GCA_958450335.1 of Hibiscus tridactylites. Lineage (NCBI taxonomy): Eukaryota > Viridiplantae > Streptophyta > Magnoliopsida > Malvales > Malvaceae > Hibiscus > Hibiscus tridactylites. Next base: position 33,245,381 of record OY288292.1, on the reverse strand, counting down.
GCTCAAGTATGATTTAAGTAATTATAATAATGCCTAGAAATTAGGGGTATTAGACTTGTATAGTGTTGGAGTTCAAACTCCTTTGTTGGCTTTTGATGTCCTAGCATGTTTGGTTTGTTGGTGTCGTGTGTTGTATGAGCATTGTTAGACTCATGTATGTTGGATTGTTGTTAATGCCTTGTTATGAATTTGTAAACCATGTTTACCTTGTTGCTTAAATGCCTTGTGTTTGAGAGTTTAGACCCTTTTCTATGAACGCCTATGTGTTGTTTTGAGAGTATGTAAATCTTGCTAGTGGAAGCATGTATCTTTTGGCTAACTAGACCCTTTATGCATGTTTAGAATGCAAGTTTTTCTTAAGTATGGTTGCCTTGGTGTTGATGCCTCGTTATTTGTTTAAATTGATTCGTATGCTTATTTATGCTTGCTAAATGTTGTATGAAGGTTTTTTGTAGCTAGGTGAGTCGTAAAATGCATCTAGAGTTGGGTCGTAGGTTATTTTTCGGCTAATTCGAGTCTTGCAGTGCAGGGCGTATCGATACGCCCAAGGGCCGTATCGATACGGTCCTACACTTTGGGACTCAGTTTAAGCCTAGCGTACCGATACACGGGGGTGTATCGATACACCAAAGGCTCTCTGGAAATTTAAGATTTTACCGAGATTTTGGCGTATCGGTATTGGTCTAGAGTGTATCGATACGATTTCATATCGTTGACCGTGAGAAGTTGACCGTTGAGGGGGTATCGGTACGGTCAACCAGTGTACCGATACAGTATCCCTAGTTTAACTTTGGGCAGTTGACCTAGTCAAGGCGTATCAATACGGCCTACTGTACAAACTAAAATGGGTTGTTTTAAATTGTTGCCTGCATTATTGTATTAATTCGTTTTGTTTCTATTGTCGTGTTTCACATAGGAAGTATTAAAGCCTTTAGACAAGATAATGTTAAAAGAAATTTTCTAGGGTTGCTAACCGAAGGGGAGCCTTAACGGGTTTCACTTCGGTTTTCCTCGTGTGACCCACTCGGACCGGTCAGTCGTCCAGACCGGGACGAGGGGGTTACACTAACGATAAACAACTTGAAGTGATTTGAAAGACTGACACATAAATAGAAAAATCAATTTTATATTTTTATAATTTTATAAAATTATTTTTTGACTGATGTGACATTCTTTCAAGTCAACACATTTGTCTATATGACACTACCATGTCACTGTCCATTTTCATGTTATTTCAAGCTATTTACCGTTAGTTAACTAACAATTTTCATCCGCATAAGAGTCATTTTGACCTAAAATGAAACGTTGAGATTAAATTGGTTCAAAAAATATGGACCAAAATGACTATTTAATCAAATGTCAGTGGCATTTTTTAGCTTTATGCCTAAAAAGGGGAAAACTACACTAGTGGTCACTCAACTATCATCGTTTTTCTATTTTGGTCCCCTAACTAATTTTTTTCGTCAAAATCATCCTTCCCGTTAGATACCTTTCATGTTTTGGTCCCCTTCCGTTAAAAGCCTAAAGGAATTGCTGACGTATATTTTTTAAAAAATATTTAAATATTATTTTCTCTCTCTTCTGTATATTATATTTTAAAATTTTAATTCAGACCAATATATCGATTTTAAGGGGAGTTGAGATTCAAACCCACGTCCCCAAGTGGGCAAATGAGTATGATAGCCATGGAGCTAGACACCATATATTATCATATTTTTACCACAGATTAAACTTAAATTAAAGAAATGAGCCCAAAATATAAATTTAATAATCATTTATTTTTTTTTTATAAAATTAATATTAAATTATTTAAAAAGGATCTTAGATCATTTAAAAATAATAAATAAATATAATTTAAAAGTTTATATTCTATAATAAATAAATATTATTAATTTAATTTTTAAAGCAATTTAGTATTACTTTTTTAAAATAAATAAATAAATATTTAATTAATTTTGTCATTATCGAACAAAGTGAAAAGATGAAATATAGTTTAATTTTTAATTTTAATCACAATTTAGTTAAATATAATTTAAGTTAAAAGTATCACAATTTTTTGTTTAACTTGGTATTTAAATATTTAAATTTTTATCAATAAGGTTTTGAGTTCGAATCACTCCCATAACTTTAATATTTTATTGTGTTGTTGATAACTTAATATACGTTAAATATAAAATTTAGATAAAATGAATCAAACTCCTTGCCTAGCACATTTGGTTTATGTTTGGCCCTTCTATGCTATAGGATGTGGGTTTGAGTTTAATTAATTTAAAGTTAATTTGTGATATCATATGACTATATTCAGTGTATAGCCCAGTAGGCAATAGCTAATGCACTTGGTTATGCGTTTGGGGATGCAGGTTTGAATTCCAGCTCTCTTCATAGTGATTTATTTTCTCTTGTTGTGGTCTGAATATAAATTTTAAAATATAATATGTGAATGAGGAAGAAAAAAATAAAATAATATTTAAAAAAACTTATGTCAGCAATTCCTTATGCCATTGTCATTTCTATTTGTTTCAACGGTTCTGAATTTATTTGTTTTAAGGGTAATCTTCACCAGTGGTCCCTTTTGTTTAGGGTGTGTTTTATTTTGGTCACCAAAATTCAAAAACGTGTATTCTGGTCCCTAACGTTACAAAACGTTTATATTTTAGTCACCCAACCGTTAGTCTCCGTTACTTGACTAACGGGTGGCTGACATGGCTCGTTAAAAAAACAAAAAAACCCACGTGTTTATTGAAATAATAAAAAATGGGTAATCTGACCCTCTCCTACAAGCCATTGCCTCTCTCTTCCAACCCCAACAAAACCACCACAATCTAAACTAAACCCATCTTCTCAAACCCTTCCAAGATCAAAACTTTGCCACTAAAAACCAGCACTTTCGCCACCAACAAGAACTCAACCACTGGACAAGAAGGTGTGAGAGGTCTTCGCGCATTGGGAGTCAGGGACCTATCTTATCGTTTAGCCTTCATTGCTAATTCAGTTCAGGTTGTCATTAGTTGGCCCTATTGTAGGTATTGCCTTAAAGGCTTATTGTAGTATCCTTGACCGATTTCTGACAAAGATTGCTTCTCCAGGTTTATGATGGTAGAAAGGATGTTGACATCAGAAATAGGAAAAAGGCAGTGATGAAGATGACCAACAGTTCACAGTTAGTTCTTGTTGAACCTTGCATTTGTTATTATCCTCTACATTGCTTTCATGTTCCATTGTCCATTTTACAAGTCTAAATTGTTCATGTTAGGCCATTTCTACATCTTATCGTCAACGTTTTTGCTTTATCTTCCCGTTTTCTGTGCATGCCAACTTAGTAGTTATCTACTGAAAGTTATTGTTAACTTGCATATTTAAATTGATGACCTTTCTCATGACTATACGTGATTTGCATGTTTGCATGACTCTCCAATTGCTCTAGATGTTAGTTTAATTAGTAATACTAGGTTTTATACCATAAAAGAACAAATGTATCCAAAAGTTTTTTTATTCCATTTACTTTATTCAACTTGTAGTCGGAGGAGCTTAAAGAAATTCAAAGAATGAGAGATACCCCTGATTTCTTCAATAAACTTGTTGATAGCATTGCACCAACAGTTTTTGGTCACCAAGATATCAAGCGAGCAATCCTGCTTATGCTTTTGGGTGGCGTCCACAAGCTTACTCATGAAGGCATCAATCTAAGAGGAGACATAAATGTTTGTATAGTTGGAGATCCCAGCTGTGCGAAGTCCCAGTTTCTCAAGTAAGTGTTTTACAATGCAGAGCTTGTGGGTTAGACACTTGTAGAATTTAAAATATGGAGGTCTTTATTCTTGCAGATACACATCGGGCATTGTTCCCAGGTCAGTGTATACATCTGGCAAATCCTCTTCTGCTGCTGGATTGACAGCGACCGTGGCCAAAGAACCAGAAACTGGTGAATTCTGTATTGAGGTAGTATTTTCATTTTTTTGTTTATTGTATTTGGCTTATTTAACCATGAAAATTAGCTAGTTGCCCTCTATTAACAAGTTGGGTTCTTGTTGGTGGCGAAAGTGCTGGTTTTTAGCGGCAAAGTTTGATCTTGGAAGGGTTTGAGAAGATGGGTTTGGTTTAGAATGTGGTGATTTTGTTGGGGTTGGAAGAGAGAGGCAAGGGCTGGGTCAAATTACCTATTTTTTATTATTTCAATAAACACGTGGGTTTTTTTTTTATTTTTTTAACGAGCCATGTCAGCCACCCGTTAGCCAAGTAACGGAGACTAACGGTTGGGTGACTAAAATATAAACGTTTTGTAACGTTAGGGACCAGAATACACGTTTTTAAATTTTGGTGACCAAAATAAAACACACCCTAAACAAAAGGGACCACTGGTGAAGATTACCCTTGTTTTAATCTAAGGGTTATTTCTGTAACCTCATAGGAAGCTCGTTTTTAGACAGATGTGTTAGAATTTCTCCTTGAAATATGAAATAAACAAGGAGACGCAAACCCGAAGCTATTAGTGACAAAACAAAAGCCGCAATTTCTAATCTGCATCTCTTCTCGTGGAAGATCTCTCTTCCTTACGGTTACATACAGTAAAGGTTAGATTACTGTCATTTCCCTATGCTATTGCTATTGCTACTCTAATAAAATCGACTACCCCTTCCCTTCTTTTTTCACAGGCCACAGCCAAAATGATTACCAACTTCAATGGGTCTGGCGTTGGCCTTGGTATACCCATCTTTTTCTTTTTAATATTCCATCTAACTAAATTTCTTGTCTTTGAGCTTCTTTTCTGTCAATTTTGTTCTCAGGCTTTGGCGTTGGATGCGGCTTCGGAGTCGGATGGGGTTTTGGAGGTCTGTTTTCTTTAATCGGCCTTCATTTTTTTTTATGTTTCAGCTTAATTTTTCGTTTTTAGTTGCTAAATGCATAAAGATGTGTACCCGACCCTGGAAGTGGATCATGTGTCTCTTTTTTCATGTTATTTGATTTAAGAAAAAGTAGTTATCAATTCTTGTTTTCATCATTTGCGAGGTTGGACATTGGGTATTTCCCTTTTGATGTTCTGGTCACTGGAACTAAGACTCCAACACACCAGACCATATGGCTGTTGGGTGGGCATAGGTGAATTAGGGACTTTGTTTTTGCCTTGGTTGTTGATGTCAGTTAAAGATTGTAATTTTAGTTGCATGTTGAAGATTATAACAATTTAGGTTTAATTGAGAATGAAGTACTGAACATGTGGGTGATTTGCTATGTTTTAAAATTAGCCCTTGAGGCTTGCTGGGCATTTATGCTACTAATTGAATCCTGTTAGCTAGACAGTCACAAGGCAAGAATGTGTAGATGCTTAGTGAATTGGTAATGTGCCTTTTGTGTCCTGTTTATCTTAGACTCTTCTTCTCTGGGGTTTATGTCTTTCTTTAATGAGGGGACTGTGATTTCTGGCCTTCTATTTCTCTTCTCCTTTTGTCTTTATTAACTAACGAGAAAGTGCGGAATAACTTTGATGATGAAGGTTCAACGATCTTATGTTAACTAGGATGCTTTTTCTCTAAACCTTGTAAAATCCTCTCTTCATTTTGTTCCAGTGCTATTCCTTTTAACTTTAGTTTGCATTCCCTTGATTGAAAATTATCAACTTTGTAATGATTCATGCTACATCCTTGCACCTTCTCTTTAAAAATGTATTAATATCTTCTCATTCTATGAATCCGTTTCTAATCTTTTTCACTTGCAGGTATGCCTTTGAATATCTTAGGTCTCGGTGCAGGTATTCGTTTAATACTTACTAAATTCTTATGGTGTATGTGAATATCTTCATTAATCCACTTTGGTGAGGCTAATGAATTATGGTGTATGTGAACTGTGAAGGTGGTGGGTGTGGGGTTGGGTTCGGCCTTGGATGGGGCTTTGGGTCTGCCTACGGTAGCCAGTACAGATCATCTAGGGTCGCATTCCAAGGCTTAGAATTTGGCAAAGAGGACCCAAGACAGGATGGTGAGTTAAGAGAAATGCCAAAAAACACCCAGGACAGTCGTTTGTCACAATAGTTTTATTTTATATTTCCGTTTATCTTGGTCAAGAATGTTAATGACAATGGAGTTTTGCTCAAGCTTAGAACCTAATTACTTTATCTCCAAGCTGCAGTCAATAGTCATGTTGATTGTTGTTAAATGATTTTGGGCACTGCAGGTTTGAAGGTTTAATGGGCTTATATGTTAGCGACTCCACATTTGTTAGCCCTCGACTAGTTCACTTTTTTTTTGTTCAAAGTGATAACTTGCATTCAAACTTAAAGGGAACAATTACACACAAACAGTTGTTCACCCATTACATCAAGACCGATAGTGGCAAGGGTGAACCACAAACGAAACACAAGACAACAAACCATAAACCAAAGCAAATTACTAGGAAACCTAAACACAACCGAAAAAAGCGAACAAGATACCATGTCGCCAAACACGTAACCCATGCAAGGGTTGCAAAGACAGCCATAACCAGCAGAAACACTGAAGGTTCTTTTGGCAAAATCACAAAGCCGGAAGGAATCATTACTTGAGCCAGAAAATAACATCCTCGAATCTGCAAGAGGATCATTCACCGGAGCAGCGCCTGAGAGCTCTATCCAGAGGCAGGCTTCCGATCTACATAGAACGGTCCTTATCAAGGCACTTACCTCAGTGAACCACCGACATAAACGATTTGATGTAGCAAAACCCAAAACCTTCCCTGGCCTATGCACAAGACCAGACAAAATCGAAGAGAAATTACTATACGATAGAGACTTGCAACGCGAATGCAACAAGATAAACGACCAGAACCAATCAGGAGAAAAATATGAGCCTCCAGGGTCCCAACCAAAGCTACAAACCATCATATCCTGTGCGATAAACACCATCCAAACTCCATCAAAAAACTATCTCTCATATCCTGGGCCCGGATCCCAATTAATTCTTATAGGAGTCGAGTACCATGATCCACCAAGACTCCAAAGCATAGTGTTTTCCGTAACACCAAACTCCACAGGAAACAAAGTAAAAAGGAGGCTTAAAACCAAACCTCGGGCCCCACAAGAGTTGACTCCAAGCTTTGATATCCAGAAGGTAGCCTGTAGGTGAGTAATCTCTCTCGTAGAGATTAGTAAAATTTTGCTAAGGCTCGCTTTCCCAATTTCCAGCAATGTCTCTGAATAATAGCCTAAAAAGGCAATTTCTTGAGACAAAAATCTCCTAAAGAACATGCCACCAATCTTGGGTTTTGTGCCGAAACACCAAAATACAGAAAGGACAAAAATTTGGTCCAACCGATAAGCCTGCTGTGCCTCATGAAACCTGTGAAATTTTGCAGCTTCTCTGATAGCCTCGGTTCCGGCGCCTTCATGTTCCCTCCCTCGGAGTCTCACCGTCTTTGCCGGAAACACCGCCGTTATATCGCCGTCCGTCATGACACTTTGGGGTGTAAATCCTTTGTAAAACGCCAGTTGCGACTTTGGTTTAAATGTTTGATCGTCGAAACCTGCAGCTTCACTGTCCTTGTACGGGGAGGAAACCACCGCGTCGCCGTCTTTGCCCGAAGGAAAGGGAGAGCTAACAGACTCATTCGGCAGCGCCATCGATGGAGAAAATGTCATCTCCTCCGGTAAGCTAATACCGGAGAACCACAGCTGGGATAAATGGACGTTGGACCTGTTCTCAACCAAAAGCCAGAAGTGGCGGTGTTCACGCCATAACCTAAAGAACAGGGCCCTAGCTACAAGACGAAATCTTTCCGAGCACACCACAGACGACGGTCGAAAAATGTTGCTTTTGCGATACCAAACCGTCGGAAGAGGCCTTTGGTCTGGTTGAAATCTATAGCACAGCAAGGGAGAGGAGTAGTCGAAACAACCCCTGTTCGCCAGCGAGCCCCCGAGCCGTTTGCCCCCCTCCCGCGTCCAACCGGGACTAGTAGATCTCCGAACCACCTTCCAAGACTGCTCAACGATCCACTGCAAAGATGACGGTGGAGCTGAGGAATGAGAAGCCCACTCCCGAGACTGCCGCACGATCAAAACTTGCACCGGTTGATGCACGAACTTGAAAGAGGAAGACCTTGAGTTCCAGTAGATGCGGCCGGAAAGGAAAACGACACAGAGCATCCTTGTTTTGCTTTTAACTTTTTAGAATAAGAATCCCTCGACTAGTTCACTTATGCTTTCATCTTTAACTATATTACATCAACCTCGTCTTGAGTCGAAAATTTTGCTATTTTTTAATGGAATCAAATTTTGCTCATCTCTATTGTTTACTCCCTCCGTCCCACTAAAACTGTCACATGTCGACTTTTTTTGGTCAAAATTTTTCAACTTTGACTATAATTTATTTAAATATTTTAATTAATTAAAAATTATAAAAAATATATTTAAAAACTAGTTGATTCAAAGTTTTTAAAATATATATTTTTTTATATTTTTATCAATAATAAATTTTAAATTATAAGAGGTAAAAATTGAAAAAAATTGACCCAAAAAAATCAACATGTGACAGTTTTAGTGGGACAGAGGGAGTAATATTTTCCGTGAAGTAAAATAAAGTTTACGTGTAATTTGAAAATACTTTTATTTGCTTTTTTTTTCTTGGCTGTGACTTGTAAGCAAATGGATCGTGTTCTACATAAACGTCATCTACCGTAAGTATTCAATTGAAAGTAATATTTTTGAATTTGTTTTGGTAAATTTCTGTTTGGGGAACTAAACCTTGTTTATGCAGATTCTCAAACATTGTTATTTCAATTCAGATTGGTAAATTTAGGGATGAAAAAATTACCCGAGTCGGTAGGCTTCAACTCGACTCGACTGGATATTTTTTTCTTAAATTTCGGAGATTGGGGCGGGCGGGTTTTAAAAAGCATCGAGTCGGGACGAGTTCGGGTATATGCTAAAAATTTCTCGCCCCGTCTCGGTATATTTTTAATTATATACTTGTATTTTTTATTATATTTATGAAAATACCACTATGTATAAATATTTTTATGGTTTTTAAGCTATATTTTGGGTTTGTGCTTATCGTAAACTTTTGTTAGATGTTGTTCAAGTTTTAACATATCTGATCCTGACGGTTAATAGTTCAAGTTTATTCTTTTAAATATGTAACTTTTCATGTGGGTTATTTAAAATTAATTTTATTTTATTTTTTTATATAAGTTTAAAGTTTTTTGAAACCACATTTTGTGATCGTGATTGTGGATTACTCGGATGTAACATTTATCGCCGGTGGATATTAAAGTTTTAAGAAAAGTTTGGGCCGAGCCAAATCGAAATTGAATTTAAGGGTTTATATGCAAAGGCAGGGCAGAACAAATAAATTAATATTAAATTTCGAAGTGAGACGAGATTAGGATTGAAAGTTTATAGATCGGGGCGGCAAAAAAACCGCCATATCCCATTGCCATCCCTTAATGATAATAATTTGAACAATTTCTATGCTCCGTCCAAAAAGCATTAAGGAAGTGTTTGGATTATGGGGAAAAATTACCAAGATGAATCTTTTTTACTAAAATTTAATTCTTATGTTTGGATTGGATGGATTTTTACAAGAAGATAATATGTTATTACCAACAGTAGCGTTATTTTAAGTTTATTTCAGGAATGTCAATACCTTAATTTTCTTTGATGATTTTCGTCATTTAGAACAAAAAAATTTCTTTGCTATCCTTCCTTTTTTTTTTCTCTCACAAACTTATCGTAAAATCTCCTTTTGTTGCTTCAACGATCTGAGATCCCTGGAGGGAGAAAAATTAACTATTCACCGGGTAAGTTATCAAAATATTTTAATTGTATTTTGCTTGAGAAAAAAAATTAAAATTTCGATTAATTGTGAAAATGCCCTTGTTTATTTTGTGAGACTTTTACGATATCAATTTGGGTTTCTTTTTTTTAAAAAAAAAGTTCAAGTTCTTATTTCTTATTATTCTATGCAATTCTTGTTTCTTACAGCAAAGATTAACTTTATAATTTTGTTAAAGTTAAGACTCCAAATCCAGTACAAAGTGCTGGTTATATTTTACAAAATAAATCTAACTATGAAAGAAGATCACTGTTATTTTGTACATGTTGTTTTGGATGTATTAAAATGTTTCAAGCGTTATATTCTACAAAACAGTTACAAAATTATATGTTCTTGTCGCATTCATGTGGTTAAAGTTTGAAGAATTGTATTTGTAAAAGTAGTTAGTGATATCTTAAAAACTAAGAGTTGTAAGTGATATTTTAGAACCATAAATATGATCCTTTAACATAAATAGTTGAATTTACAATTTGCAGGTTACTAATTTATTATGTTATTTTTTTAAGTATAAAAATAAAGTAATATACACCATGAAATCTGATGCCATCTCATCATTTACAGGGAAATGTATGATAGATCTCTTGTTTCGAGTAATTTATTTGAGCTGTGCGAACTTATAACTTGTCATATTGCTAGCTAGTTTGAATAAATTTTTAATTATGTTAAACTTGTCAACTGTCATTGCAGCTAGCAATGACCGAAGAATGTACGAAGCATGTTTTGGACCTGAATAATTTATTATAAACTTTATTCTTTCTTAGGAGAAGCTGAAGGAATATCAATACTTGCATCGATTTCTAAAGAGCAATGAAAGAACAATGTTGCTTTCCTTTGTACATTTATATTGGGTAAATTGAAGGATTGCCTTCAACTTTTAGTGAAGATAGATTTTTGTATGCCTAAACATAATTGTTGTTTGGTGTATCATCTTGAGAGAATGTCATGGTTATTAATTTTTGTAAGCTTAAACATAATTGTTGTTTGATATATATTAATTGTTATTTATTAATTGTTATTCGTTTTTGCTTTATAATGATACAATTCATTTTTTTATTCTATTGTATTGATATTGTACAATTTTTTATGAGACATATTAGGAAGATTTTATACTGGTGTAAGTTAGTCAAAGTTAGTTAGTTAGTTATAGTTAAGAAAAAATTATACCGATGTAATATATATATATATATATATATATATATATATATATATATATATATATATATATATATATATATATATATATATATATATGCACTTGAATCATCAATAACTTACGTGTAATTTTACTTTTCTTTACTGAATTCTATGCTTTATTTTATATAATTTGATAATTACCATGTTCATGAAAGCCGATAAAGGAGAATTTAAATTTTAAAAAAGATTGGATTGGATGAAATACCAAAGTTCTTTTTGTTGTATACATGTACGTCTTACGGTTAATGTTCGAGGTGCAAGGCTGCTCCTCCTAATAATATCATCTTCAAAGTTTGAATTTATGTTCTCTCCTTAGGAATGCGATGTGCCTTACCAATGCATCCAACATTTGTTGGTGATAAAGTACCAAAGTTGATGGTGTTTTCCCACCAAGAATATAGGTAGTTCCCTTTGAAATGATAAACTTTGATAGTGTCATTCAAATATTTTTAATTTAAATTAGACGTTTAAATTGTTACAAAAATATATATTATAAGGATAATATGGTCAAATTTACTATTAGGTAATTTTATTTTCTTTGAATCAAACACTGTCATCTTATATTCCTGCGAAATAAATCAAACAAGGTACTGCAATATTCACAGTAATATATAAGTCATATTACATTCTAGAAATCTTATTCCCAAAGGTCTACAAACCAAAGGCACCCTAGGTTCATTAAAAACGCATTCTTCTCCGGTTCTTGTCTTTACCTTTAATTTATTAAGTTAGCAAGAATTTGTATAAATTATTGGATTATTATCCTAAACACTGGCGGTAGAAATTAAAGTTTTCACAAGCGTCTTAGTTTTAGAGTTTAGGGGCTTAATTTATAGTGTAGGGTTTAGGGGTTTAGGTGTAGGGATTTAGAATTTAGGGATAATGATTAGAATTTAAAATTTAAATCTTAGGATTTAGTTTTTAGGGTAATACGGTGAAGATTTAGGTTTTAATCTATAAACCTTGAATTATAACCCTAAACTATAAATTTAAACCACAATTCTTAAATTCGAAACCCATACACCTAAACTCTTAAACCATATACCCTAAACTAAATCTCTAAACCCTAAAGCTAAAGAGCTTGTAAAAACTTTTAGTTTCTACCGCCAGTGTATCAAATAATTACACTAAATTATTTGCGTTGGGTTAAAGACGGATTTCATCCTAGATTTTGAGACGTGAAATATCTTCTAAAGCTAGGGTTGGGTAAAGGACAGAGCGGGTCTATTCCCTCCCTTGGGGGTTGTGGCTCTCCGAAAAAAATAGCTAAAAAATATAATGATAATTTTGTTTATTTGAACCCTTAATTTTCAATTTATTGATATGGAAACAACCAAAAACCAACCCGTCTGGTACTCCCCTATACAAAAGGTAATAATTCAGTAAGGATTAGGAATATGTCATAGCTTGCAACTTAAGCAAGCTAGTGACCTACTTTGTGTTTATGACATTTACCCTCATGGTGTTGGCGTTAAACTAACGAGAATTTCAAGCCAACCATTCAGTGCCCAAATACCAAGGATATCCATATCACCCCAATCATCATCATCAACCAAGGCCATGCCTCCGCAATTTGGAACGTGAGGGGCACTTTACTACAGCACAAACAAGTTCACGTTTTAAATGTTTAGCTAATAGCCAATAAAAATAAAAGCATACGCATTTCTTTACCCTCACGTCATTTCAAGCTCCCAAAATCCCCTAATATAAGCTTTCAAGTCAAAGAAAAGAAAGGGTCAAAGTTTTAAATGTATACCAACTAAAGGAATGAGGCAAGCATTTAAAACAGGGCAGCTTATGGTAAATTGTCACACAACAACATTTGAGTTGGGTGTTTTCCCTTTGATTTACATCATCAGTTCTGATTTTAACCACACATCGTCCTTTACTAGCAGTATATAAATAAACAACACGATAGATTATTCACTCTAGGTGGATATGGGTGAAATATAGTCTTGTTCTTTGATCAAAGCAAACACAGGAGAATGGCCCTTGTGCTTGGGGAGATGAAGTTGGGGCAATGCTAGTCAGTATGCCCCTAAAATTTCATAATAAAATAAAGTTACATATAATCTAATTTAGTATTTATTCAACAGAGAATCACTTATAATGTCGTTGAGTTAAAAAGGGATGGAAAGGAGCTTCAGCCTCACATTTCTGGAGGCTTGTGGTAATTGCATAAAGCTGGAATATTAGAAATTTTTTTCATGTAACTTGAAATGGCTACTTAAGTTTTACTAACATGATACAGAAACAGCATCATTTGTGACAATGACTGCTGCTAAAAGGATGAATTAAGTTGTTTCCGTAGCCGACAAGTAGCTTGGTCCAGAATAAGAGAACTGTTTTAGGTTTTTTCACCTCTCATAGATGTGTAAGAGCTTGCTATTAAGTTCAAGGAGTATGACAGACATTAGTTCAAATTCAAAATTTTCAAATACAAAATGAGTCATCCTAGAGCTATCGCCATTTAGGCAATTCAGCTACTGGAGCCCCAGAAAAAGAAGAAAATAAATGAAACCGAGTTATCTTTTCTCAAGTAAGTTATGCAGACCGGCCAAAATCTTCTGTTACTAGATTTCAGCGGCTCTTTCTTCAACATGTTGAAGAATTATATAAACAAATGTTGATTTTATCATCTTTTAAGAGTATCTAAAAAGTAACCCTTGAAGGCATAATCAAGGTAAAGGAAGTGGCCTAAACGTGCATCGACCATGTAAATTAGTAGGCCATCCAGTTTTGATCCTTTCCCGACTTTGGAGCTTGATGTTTTACATATTTTAGATTTTTTACTACAATTTCAAGACAATTAGATCCTCTAGTGTACTTTTCTTATCTAAGAACATATTACATTCCGTGCAAACTAGACAAGGAAGAGGCGAAACGAAAATAATACCTGCTTCTCAAAGCTTGTGCTCTCAGTTATATGAACATCTCATGAAGTAGATTTCAAGTCTGCATTCCTGCAGCATAATTGTAGAGGCTCAAAATTTTTGGTGTGATAATGATGACATTAGTGGCAAAAGAAAATTGAGGATTGCAAACATCAGACTACCTTTCATGCATAAAAATGGTTTGCTTATTTGGAAATGAATTTAAATCTGGAGCCAAAATTCGTCAAATATTCTCTATAAAAAGCTACTAAATAAATCAAACAAAGCCAGAAAGGGACTCACATCAGAATTGTCTTCCATCCACCCTGGAACTTTGTCTGAAAGAAGAGTAACATACTGCTCCATAGCTGCCTCTGGATTCATGTTCCCCAGCCTTTGCCAAGCATTCCTTGCACAATGCAAGCAGTGCTGTCCATCACTCATACATAGCAACTGTCAACCCTGTTATTATAACTACCAATCAAGTTATACCGTGTAATAAGATATAGGCTGGTCCCTAATGTATTTCATATTCCGCTTTTGTTTTTTGAGTTCGACAAAATCTCCCGGTTATAGCGGCCAATCCAAATTCAACCACTATAGAAACTCTAATGATTTGTGACATTCTACATTGACTTAACACTTAAGTGTGTTTCAGATAGCTATAGTCTATAAGACGAATACACACACACACACCGGACAATGCTCAAATTTGTAAAATGATGACCATGTTGTTCTCAACAACCCTTCTACTGGTTGATTATGACAATGGGGAACAAATGACCAAAAATATAAGCTTCCCCATCATTCTTATTTACTTAAGTTTTCTCAAAATTGACCAACTTTTAACTTACAAAATTATTTAAACTTCAAATATTACATGGTGGTTTGACCAAGCAATAGAAATTTTATCTTCTCTAACATGCTAACAAACATTAATTGTGCTTTAAGTCTATTGGGCCATTGATCTTTTATCTTCGAAAATGACATAAGAGGCACATTTAAACCTATGAAAGTTATGTATAACCATCCACATTCAACACCTACCAAAAAGAGATCGCAAAAGAAAGATGAAATCGGTAAATAGTCAAATATTAGATACATGGGAAGTTAGCTACCATTTGGAACGAGAAGAAGCCATGAAAACCAGTGGCTGAGGGTCACGACAAGGCCCTTCTGTAGCAATCTTGTGGAGTCCATAAAGTTGCATTTGAACATCATTCCCCATGCCCAAATCTCCTTTATGCTCGATGAACTTGGCAGCTGCTCTAAAAAGCTTATCCAATTCACTCTTCTCTACCCTTTCCCAGTCATCATCATCATTCTCTACTTTCACGTCCTTTTCTTCATCCCCAAGCCCCTTCATTTGACACTTTTCAGGCTGCGCTTTGGTCTCGCTTTCAGCCTCTATTTCTTCACCAATTTCTTCAATCTTCTTCTCGGCAAGAATATCATCAAGTTTCAACTCAAGGACCCCAGCTTGTTCGGGTTCAAGATCAACGATTTTCTTGGCTGTTTCTTGTATAAATTGAACTTCTTTTTCACCTTCAAAGCCTTCAACTTTCGATCCCTCACCTTCTTCGGCTTCAAACTGATCTACTACCTTTGCACTACTTTCTTCAATGCATTCAACTTGCTTCTCACTTTCAAAACCCTGATCACCAACCCCAGATTGTCCTGATTCAAAAACATCAACCTTAGTATCACCACTTTCCTTAACCAAATCAACTTTCTTTTCACTTTCAATGCCCTGAACTTTCAGTTTGTCCAACTCTCGCATGATAACCGCATCACCAGCATCAGTCACAGGCTTTCCATCCACACCAGAAGCAGAACCACCACCTGCAGTAGCCAAAGAAACAATCTTGGCGATCAAGAAGGAAAAAACAAGAGCAATAAAAGCTGTTAGAAAAAACTCCATAATGATTATGGCAAATGAAACTCAAAACTTGAAAGAAAAGATGGGAATAATGGGAAATAAAGTGGATTAACCATGAAATACAGTAACATAGATAAGGGACTTTTTGAGCAAGAGTATTAAATAAGGGGGAAGGATATTTTTAAGAGAGAGCAAAGCATATTCGGCTTTTAATTGGGAAGGGTTGGGATCGTATAGGGAGGCGGAAGTGGGGCCCTTTAAGTAGCTGCTAATATTGTTTTTAAAAGTGTTTTTATAGTAAAATAAATATTGTATCATTTTAAATAATTTTATAAAAATAAATTAAATACTTAAATTTTAAATCAAATAATTAAAAAAATATTTTTTCAAGTAGTGTTAAATGTAATATTGAATTATAAAGTTTTTTTTCTTTGAAAAAATGTGTAATTGAGGCTCTCAAGATTATGATAAAAAAAGGCTCTCAAATTGAGCTGACGTGGTGACAGTTTGTGTTATCTAACAAGTAGATAACTGTTAACCCTTCTCAATTTTAATGATTCTACTTGTTTCAGTGTTCCCCATTTGCATGGATGGCGCGTGTCTGTTACAATAATAATTTTTAGGATAAATTACATAATTATCACTAAATTTTCTTCTCACTTCTATTTTAGTCACTAAAGTTTAAGGGTAAATTGCACAGATTATCACTCAACAATCTTCTCACTCCTATTTTGGTCACTAAACTTTAAAATTTTCTATTTAATAACTAAACTTTATACATGGAACGTTTTTTTGTCACTCACAAATATTTTATTATTATTTTAGCATGACATGACATTTTTATCATTATTTAATATAAAAATAAAATAAAAGAAAAAAGAAAAACTAAATTGACCAACCGGCCACCAGTCGCCGCCACCACCAACGGCCGTAGATGGTGGTCGTTCAATGCTATATTTCACCGGTCACTTTGTCTTACTTCCCTGATTCTGAATCCAACCTCCATTTTACCGGAAAGTACTTTGAAATCCACGAAAAGGAGATCGAAAGTGAGGAAACCAAAAAGTTTATTTTGAGATTCGTGAGTTTCAGGACATTTTCTGGTGAAACAACTACCGGATTCAGACTCAGCGTGTCAAAATGAGTCGCTCGGTGCAATTTGGGGTCAAACGGCCACCGGTGGCCGACAGTGATGACAAACAATGGTAATTATTTTAAATATTTTTAAAATTTAATAATAATAAAATATTGTTTTATTATTTATTTTAAATTATTATTATATTTAATAATATTAAAAAATTCAAAAATAAAAATAAAATATTCGTGAGTGACAAAAAATTTCAATGTATAATGTCCAGTTATTAAATAAAAAATTTTGAAAGTTGAGTGACGAAAATAGAAGTGAAAAGATTGTTGAGTGATGATCCGTGTAATTTACTCAAAGTTTAATAATAATCAATTTAATAAGAGTGAAAAGATTGTTGAGTGATGATCTGTGTAATTTACTCAAAGTTTAATAACAATCAATTTAATAACTGAACTTTAAATATTAAAATTTTTTATCACTCTTTCGTTTTCTCAGCTACTTTTCAGTGATCATCGTTCATCATGATCGATTGCCGCATCGCATCGACCATTAATTTCAAAAATATTCAGGTAGCCCTTTTCCTTTTTCCCATTTTCCCATCGTCGATTGCATCTTCATCTACTGCTATCAACTAATCTTGGAAACTCAGTAGAAATAGAATAAAGAAAAAGTTGCTTACCAACAGACTTCATTATCAATTTTTTTCACCCCTTTACAATGGGCACCAATGTAATAGATTAGCATGCATATATCAAACATATAGAAAGCTTCAAACTAATTGCAGCAATCAAAATTAGAAGAAAAAAAAACCCACTGGAGATAGAAAGTTTCTATTTGAAGATCCCAACGTTGAAGGAGCTATTTTTGGGGCGAAAAGTAACATATAATCGTTTGGGCTTCATTCAACGGTGGACGATAGAGATTGGAAAATAAAAAATTGAAGTGTTCAATGTTCGATTTATGGATCTTAAGATGTTTTCTGATTAAACAGACAATAGGTTTATGTTTAGGAAGGTAAAATGAGTTTGGTAAAAAAATTTAAAACTTATAGATTGTCGACGACAACAACCGGCGATGGTTGATGGGGTGGCCGATCATGGCTAGTGGTGGTCAAAATCTAAGCAAATGAGAGAAAATATAAAAAGTAAAAAGAATAAAAGAGCATAAAAGAGAAAACGAAGAAAAATGAGAGAAAATTTGTTTACATGAATAACGATGTCGTTTTGGTGTAAATTTCGATTTTTCAAAACTATATTATTTTGATGCCGTCTATCATATTATAATACCATTAACTATTTAATGGTAGAATAAGTAAAACAGAAATAATTCGAAACTTTAATAATTAAATTAAAAAATAAATCTAAGTGACCAAAATAAAAATGAAAAGAAAATTTAATGATGAATTTTATAATTTATCCTAATTCTTATTTGCCTTGTTAATTTCTTCTCCGGCTTTCACACTTTTTTATCAGATTTAAGTTGAAAACGATTTAGATTCAAGCTCGTTCTAGTTGATTTTAAATTCTCTTAAAGTTGTAAATACTTGTGCTATTTTTTATATTCTTATTTACTTTTGAAGTTATTTTATTGCATCAATTTGTTTTTATCAATATTGACAGTTACTGACGTAATAATTAACAGTGTTGACGTAGCGATATTCTATATTAATATGATGGTTTATAATGTTGACGTGGCAGTACATGTTTGATGATGATATAATATAGTAGTTGTATTGATTTATTTTAACCAACTTCGATGACACAATTTATTTTTTAACTGAGTTCATTGATATAATTAATTTTAGTTGAAACTTTAACAGAGCTTTTATGGCTTTGCTTTGAACTGTCCTATTTATGTTTTGCTTATTCTGGTGTTTGGAATTTTCATTTTTCGATTTTGCTCATTTTGTTTCTATATTTATTGTGGAGTATTTTTTTTTTGAAAGTTGAAGTATAATTTTATTCATGATCGGACTCACATCATCGATAGGTGTCTCGTTAAAAAACCTCCCTAATCCTAAATGGAGGAAAAAGAGTGCACCACCTCGATGTTACATTACAAGAGCCAATTACATTGCCAACCTTGGCCTACTGCCATTTCCACAACACTCCCCAAATTTGAGAATTTGCACCAGGCACAACAAGGTATCAACCATTCATCTTACTATACTCTATCATCACTGCAGGTTCACCATCACGTGCCTTGAAAAATCTAGCCAATAAATCGAAACCATACCTGGGTTAGCCTCACCCCTTTGCACAATCATTTGCTGGAATTTTACATTCTCACGAGATCGTTTATTCTGTTCACTCCCTGGTTTGCCAAAATATGAGCTAGTCCATTTTTTTCCCTGTAATCAAAGCCAATTCTCCATTTACATTTGTCCATCCACTCTCTGATTTCCTTCACTAAAGCATGGAAAGTACTAGGAACAACAATGGGAGCGTTTATCCAGGACACTGCCATCATGCTATCAGATTCGATTTCCAAGAGGTGTGTTTTGTGCCATTTTGATTCACCGAATATCTTACAAGCTTCCAAAATGCTACATAGCTCGGCAAAAGTGGGATCCGCCATTCCAATATTTTTTGAAAAACTTCCAGCAATACAGCCCTCATGATCTCTTAAAATCCCGCCTATACCAGCTGGTCCGAAGCTTCATTTCACCGCAGCATCAACGTTGAATTTGAAGGTTCCTGTAGCTGGGCGACTCCATGATCCAGCATCTCGTTTTTTTGAATGTAGCAACAACACATGGAACTCATTCGGACATCTAATAAAATCAGAAATTGAGGCAACAGCTGCTGGCCATTTACTTTTGTACCAGAGACCAATGCGCACAATGGCGAGATCAAATATTTGCTCTATACTAAGACTATTACCATTGAATCTGCTATCATTCCTGCACAACCAGCAGGTCCATACTAACCCAAAGAAAGATATTTGCCACAGAGGTTTATAAGCATTCCTGATACTTTGATTGTTCCAGATGATTAGGAGAGATTTTAAAGTACCTGGAAATACAAGATGAATTTTCCAAAGAGAGCACCATTTTTGCCATACATTCCATACCTTGATGCAATGGCATGTAATGTGTTTTACTGACTCATCCTCCTGCTTGCAGAATTCGCACAGCATTGATCCCAAATTTGTTACTCCTCTTTTGGCTAGCTCATCCACAGTAGGCAGTCTATGTTGCACCGCCTTTCATACAAAAGCTTCGACCTTAGGAGGAGCTAAACCCGCCCATACCAATTTCAAGAGATGTTCGTCATCACATCCATCCTTTGCTACTAGTTCGCAGTAACCTTTAGATGAGTAAAGACCATTCGAGGCACCGACCCATTTTAAGCTATCCACAAGTGATCGCCTATTCGCTGCTCTGTTGATTATAGTCAAGAAGCTCTCCCAAAGAGATAATTCCCATTCAAACAGTGATCTTCTTCTTTCGATGTTCCATATCCATACTCCATTTATTTTCACGCCAAAATCAAAAATCTTTCCCTGCTTATTCAATGCAACAGCAAATATGCGAGGAAAAGCCAGCCGTAATGAAGGTACTTCAGTCCAATAGTCATTCCAAAAGTCTACCGATTTGCCGTCTCCCACACTGCATCTAATATTCTTCATAAACTCATCGTTTCCGTCTGATATGGGTCTAATTATGTTACTCCACATCCAAGAGCAGTTCCTGCGTGGTATAATAAGCGGTAATAACGAGTTGTGATCATAATTGTATTTTGCGCTTAACACTCTCTTCCACAAAGCATCAGTTTCATTGCCAAACCTCCATAACCATTTGTTGAGTAACGCCTGATTCTTAACTCTCATATCGACCAGTCCGAGACCTCCTTACTTCAGTGGTTTGCAGATCTTGTCCCATTTAACCCATTTGATAGATCTCGCAGAACTAGCTCCCCAAATGAAGTTTGCAATTGCACTATTTAACTTAGTAACAACAGAAGCTGGCATCTTGAAGATCGAGAGGTAGTAAATAGGCATGTTGACAATAATAGATTTGACTAAGGCGATTCTCCCTCCAAGCGACAACAATTTACCTTTCCACCCAGCAATCCGAGAGAGGACTTTATCTAGAACAGGCTTCCATAATTCTAAAGAGTTCCTTTCCTGGCCTAATGGTAGGCCGAGATATTGAGTGGGAAAGGAATCGACGGAACAATTTATGCAACCAGCCCAATCTTTGATACACTGTTCATTCACATTAATTCCATAGACTTTAGTCTTTTTCAAGTTCAAGCTTAAGCCCGCTGCCACTTGGAATACTTTTAGAATTCTCTTGACGTTTAACACCATTTCTTTCCTCGCCTTAATGAACAGAATCAAGTCGTCCGCAAACTGAATGTGCGAAATTTTTAGGTTGCTTCTCCCAACTTCAACACCAGAGATTAGCCCGGTATCACTAGCTTTGAATAACAGCCCGCTTAAAGCTTCGCCTACGAGGTTGAAAAGTAGGGGCGAGAGTGGACATCCTTGCCGCAAACCTCGTCTAATCTTAAAGGGGCTTGAGGGAAAACCATTGATTAAAACAGAAACTGCCGGTGTTGAGATGCATTGATGAATCCAACCTCTCCACTTTACGCCGAAGCCCATTTTCTCCATAATGTGATCAATAAAACCCCAATCCACAGTATCGTATGCTTTTTTAAAATCAGCTTTAATTACCACTGCCTTAGCCTTCCTTCTTCTCAAATCGTCGACAAGTTCGTTTGCAATCAGAGAACAATCCATAATCTGCTTTCCGGGAGTGAAAGCGAATTGACATTCTCCAACAACATCTTTAACAACTGTAGCCAGTCTTTTGGCCAAAATTTTGTAAAGACTGCCCACCAGCGAAATAGGTCTGTAATCATCAACTTCTATCGGAACTTGTTTTTTCGGAATCAAAGCAATGAAGGATTGATTTATTCTGTTCAAGTCTAAATTTCCATTGAAAAAATTCGAGCACATCTTCATGATTCCAGCTTTCAAGGACTTCCAAAACCTTTTGAAGAAATCTAAATTAAACCCATCCGGCCCTGGTGCTCTAGACCCATCAGCCGAGTTAATAGCCTCCCACACTTCTGCTTCGGTGAATGGATTTTCTAAATTTGATGCTGACATTGGACATAATCTTTTTAGATTCACCTCGAATCTTGAAATTGGTAAGCTGATGCTCTCCCCAAAGCTGTCCCTGAAGTGTTTTTCAAAGATGTTGGTGATGGACCTTTGATCAGACACAAGTGTATTTCCAGTTTTGATGGCTGAAATGTGGTTGGAATTGCCTCTAATTGCCGCAGAGAGATGGAAAAACTTAGTGTTTCTATCGCCCTCGTTGATCCATCTCACCCTCGATTTTTGTTGCCATTCCCTTTCTTCACGCCTGTACCTCGCCCAAAGCTTGGCTTTAAGCTGGATTAATTCCAACCTTGTGTCGCTACAATTGTCATTTTTAGAAAGCAAATCCTCCAATTCTGATATCTTATCTTCTAAATTCTTGGTGGAGTCGGTGTCTTTATTTTGCACATTTTTTACCCACACCTTCGAAGCTGCTCGTAGTTCTTTCAATAATTCCCAAGACTGTTTGGCCTGACCATCTTGGCATAGAGATTGCACCATCTCTGAGTATTCCTTCTCATCCGCCCAATGAGTGAACCATTTGAATGGCCGCGACTTGCGCTGAGAGTTACAGTCTTCCCAGAGTATAACAGGATTATGGTCCGACAGGCTTCTTGGCAAAGCACTCTGCACTATCCGAGGAAAACACAGCAATACTTCTGGAGACACAAGAAATCTATCCAGTCTGCACGCTGATAACGATGACCCGCCTCTAAACCAAGTGAAGGAACTGCCCGACATTGGAATGTCGATTAAATTCAGCTTGCTAATGAACTTAGCAAAATAATTCATCGAGCTCTTATTGAAGACATCACCTATTTTCTCCTCCTCTGATTTGATAGTGTTAAAGTCTCCCCCTATTAAAATTGGAATTCCCAGATTTGTAATGGTGATTTCAAGTTGATCGAAGAAAGACATTCTTTCTCCAGCATTGTTGGGAGCATACACATTCAACAGCCCTACTTTAATTTGCCATTTGCATAGAGTGCCCACGAGCAGTATACATCTATCCAGCAAAATTTCGTTTTCAACAGCAAAGAAGCTTGGATCCCACATTGATATTAAACCTCCTGAAGAGCCTGTCGCCGGCAAAAAAGCTGTGTTACTGCAAACTTTATTTTTTAGCCTGTCAATTACCCTGGTCTTCTTAACAGACATCTTCGACTCCTGGATCAGAACCACTTTAGCATTATTGTAACTAAGGGATCTATTAACGGCTCTAACCTTCTCCATTTTCCCTAACCCCCTAACGTTCCATATGATGAAATAGCACTCCATAAAAGATCTAACAATACTGTAACACACGAATTATCACACTAATTCAGAGTACCCATTATTACTTCACTTTGAGCCATCCCCACTGCCATCCAATTCTTTAAACCGCCTCAACACCGTGATGTCATCAGCATTAAAAATTACCCCCAGATGATTACTTACCTCGAGCGTGGCTTCAGCTTCTAATGAAACCTTTGATTTGCCTAAAGGCATCAAGCCTGAATTTGCGCATGAGCATAGGAAATTTTGCGGATCTACACAGCTTGATAATCTTGGTTCTTTTTTCCTTTTTTGTTTTTCCCCCCTTTCATAGCAGCCTTAGACTTTGACTTTACCCTTAGGATCGAGCTTCTCCAGGTTCTTTTGTCAGTATCTCCATTTTCTTCCTCGTTTCTACACTTGTCTGGGCACGTGTTATTTAGGCTTTGAGTGACGCTGGCTTGCTGCAAAGAGCCCACCTCATCCAGGCATAAACCGACCAAATCGGCTGGCCCTGTAACTGGAACATCCATTAATTTGGACCCATTCGAAATAGACAGCCCAATTTCTTCAGTCTGAATAACTCCCACGCCCACTGTCACTGGCCCTGCCAGCCCATTATCTGATATAATTGGAACATCAAACAACCCAATACTACTATGTTCTGACTGTGATCTCACTTCTCCATTATTTACGGGATAGACAAACACGTCAGACACATTATTTGCTGTCTGCCTCTTCCCAAATTTCAACACGCCGCCAGCGTCAGTATTGGAAATCGGAGTATCCTTAATTGCTTCAATGTTGCAAGATTCCTCTGGCGACACTTCAAGACTCTCCGGCTCCCCTCTGTCGTACGGCAATTTGCCGTCGATGAAGGTTCTGTCCCCATCGAACTCGGCAGTTCTCAGCTTAACAACCTGGCACCTTCCATTGACTAAGATCGAAATTCTCTCCGGTATGCAAGAGGCCCTTTGTACCGAGATAAGCATACGAGCTTCATCAAATCTATCTCTGTGAAGGGTTTCTTCATCCACTTTAATGACCTTTCCCCACCGACTTCCCAGGTCCATGAAAATTTTTTTCATTCCATACTTGCAGAGGAACATCTTCCATAATAACCCAGATTTTGATTCGGCGTTTCCCGTCGAACCCTTCGAGTTTCTCTAACTCGTTAAACCATATTTCCAACACCTCTTCCCTTCTGTTCCAAGTTCTCTCCATTGCCTCCATATTTGTGAACTGTAAAACTGCTAGTAGACTATGCCAAGGACATACTTTGACTTCAATACCTTCCGATCGGAAAGCATCTTGCACGATATCAATGTTATACATCCCTTTGATATCGCCTACAAGACAATATTTCCTCCACTTGTCTTCTTTTGTAGCAACAGTTATCACATTTTTATGTGCCAGGATTTCTTCCATGACATGCTTGCTGTGATCCACATATATTACCGTGAAGTTAGTGTCTTCAACGTGCGCATTTGGACCAACAGTGACACTGCCGTTCCTGTCTTTTTTCACCAGCTCAAGCTTTTTTGATCCTAACAATGCTTCCTTGAAGGTTCTTGAGTCTTTAAGAGCGAGGGAAGGTTTTGGGATGGCACTTCCTGAACCCAATGGTCTAGCTGGTTGTGATTTTTCAGACGATCTTTTATTATTGTTGTTATTGCTCATGTAAACCCGTATCGTAAAGCCATCCAATCGTCTCCCATTGGCCTTTTCCACCGCCTTGTTTGCTTCTCCCTCCGACTTGTACCTTACGAACGCGAAAGTCGACCTTTTCATCTGTCTCGCCGGATTCCTGTATGCTATGTAAACGTCCTCCACGAAGCCATAGGTCTGGAACGCATCTTTCAGAGTTAAAGGGTGGATTCTTTTGCTAATATTATTGATGAAGACTGAGAACCCTGGTCTCGAATAGCCAGCCGCCTTTTCTTCTTCTCTCCGGACGCCAACTCTCGACCGACCTTCACTCTGAGCTTCAACGCACCTTTGCATATTTCTCAAACGCCATCTCTCCGAACGCCCGTTCGCCTCCCGCCATCTCGCCGAACGACCGCTCACCGCCCGCCATCTCTCCGAATGCCCGCTCAACGCCCGCCATCTCTCTGAAAGCCCGCTCACCGCCATCTCTCTCTCAAAACTATTAGAGAATACCATTGTGGAGTATTATTTTCTTCTATTTAGGGCTAGAGAATTTTTAATGAGGCTCCCGATACAGATTGTATGATTTTCTCTTTAATAAAATCATACTTAATGATAAAAAAATAAAAGGACTTATCTAATCTTTAAGCTAAAAAATAAAATAAATTATAACATTTTAAAAATATTAAAATACTCGTAAAATATTAAAAATTGTAAAAATTTCCGAGATGTTAACTAAATATTATAAAATTAAAAATATCAAAATTTATAAAATGATACATTAACGAAAAAATCTTTGACTATTTCTTGTTAGTTTAAGTCTCTACTATTCGTTGAACATGTTATCAATTTGAACAATTATATATTAAAGTAACAATAAAACCGGAATTTTTCTTTGATTTTTTACGTCAAATATTAATGAGAATAATTTGGAGTAGAAAAGCAAAAGAAATTTGAATTCTTTGGGTGTAACACCCGGGTTTAGGGGCCGGAAGAAAATAATATTATTGGGTCTCGGTTTTTGATTTAAATAATATCATATATTATTTGGACCTTGTGTCTTTCTTTATTTTCAAATAAACGTTTTATGTTGGGCTAATTTGAAATGAAACTAAAATTTCATGGATTTTAAAGTAAGGGGAGAGTTGCCATCTCATTAATGACAAAAGGGTAAATAAAATGAACTTTTAAAATTAAAACTCCTTTTTGTTGAATTAAACATGTGCTCATCTTCTTCACCCCATTTTCCACCATTTCAACGACAAGAGGAGAGTTTTTCTCCAAGTTTCTATCCCACCTTCTTTCTCCTTCATTTTGGCTCAGTTTTGAAAGGTAATTACATTTCCGACTTGCTCTCATCTTCCTCCACTTGGAAGTACAAATAGATTTCATTTTCATCAATGTTTTAGAAATTGGGTTTTTCAAAGTTTTGGTTAAAGGTTGTGACTTTATGAGTTTTTATCAAGGCTTTTAGCTTATTTATGTTAGTTATGTTGTTTGTGAATCAAATAGTCCAACATATATGATTTTTAGAGTATTCTAAATGAATTCCCGAAATTGGGTAAAAATGGGTTTTTTGGAGGGTTTTGGGTGAGTTTTGGGGGTTGTTTTAGGTGGGAATTGATAGCCCAATGGTAGTACTATGGTTAGGGGTTGATTTGGGATTGTTTGTGGGTGCTATGGATGTTGGAAACATGATTTTTGAACATGGTTTAGGGGCTGCCCGAAATTGCTAAAAATAGGATTTGTTCATGGTTTGCAACATGATAAATTGCATTTGAATTGTATTCCGGGTTGGTATTTTGATGTTGGGCTGATTTGGAATTGTTTGAAATGTGTTTGAGGTTGTTTAGAAGCGGGAATTTGTGTTGGGGAAGCTTCGGGAAGAAATCCGGAAATTTGAGGGAGGTTGCTTGCTTGGCTTGGAGCTTGGAAGCTTAGGTGAGTGGTTAAATATTTTTAAAATGGTTTCGAGTATTTGGTTCAAGCATGTGAACCTAGGATGGGCTTGGTAAACCCACCTAGAGTTGGGATTAGAGTGGTAGCCTAATCCCAAACTTTGATTAGAGACTTTGGTTGCACTTTTTAATGGTTGTATATGTCTCGTGTTAAATTGTGATGGTGTTGATTATGTATATGTTGTATACATGTATGTGGAGGCATGGCTTAATGCATTGTTACATGCATGTTGATGAAAAATGTGATAGAGATATACATATGTATGAAATATGATGTGATATTTGTGTTATTGAGATGCATGTAGTGTTGACATGTGTAATGATGTTATGAAGTGATTGTATGATCCGAGGATCATGGTGAGTACATGCTAGGCATGGAAATGTGGTTGTGCATGACGGTAAGTCATGGTGAGTACGTGCTAAGCACGGAAGTTGTTAATAAATGATATTGTGGAATGTGTTAGTATTGGCACTAGTATGTTTGGGTACAAATGATCGATCATTAGGATGTTTAGTGTGCCCACGTGAGTCAAAATGCGCGCGTGGTCTTGATGAGGGTAGTCATCAAGATGGAGTACGGGTTCGCCCGGAAATCTTCTTATATATCTATGTGTCGGTGATGAGTGGAATCCCATCGACGGGAGTGAGGATGAGTGGAATCCCCTCCGCGTGAAATGAGGCGTGAGGATGAGTGGAATCCCCTCCGCGTGAACGGTGATGAGTGTAATCCCACCGTCAGGTAATGGTTGAGTTGTTGGATGTGAGTTCCAACGGTTATCCGCGTATTCGAGTCATAGCTAGGTGCCAATACAGATTGTAGTTTATGTTGCCAATATGTGGTTAATTGTGAGCCAATGTGATTTGGGATGTGTTGCTAACATGGTTTATATATGTGATTTCATATGTTGTGGATTTAAACATGTTGAGCACGACATGATATTGAATATATGTTCATGCATCATCTATATTTATGGCTCGCGTGGATCGGAGGTAAGATCATGCATTTTATCTTGGTTGTAGCTCGTGCTTGGACCCTGCATTGTCGAAGGTTTGTTTTATGAGCTTACCCTCACTAAGCTTTTATGCTTACGCTCTCTTTTGTTCGACAATGCAGATCAATAGCTTGAGGGTGGCAAGGGCAAGGAAGGGTATCCAAGTGTTGCTAATGGTTAGCTCAATGTATGAACCTTAAATGTTAGAATGTAATAGTTAAGCAATGGGATAGGTATTGTTGATTTGAGTTTGATGTATGTCTATGGTTGACTTGGTTTGTAAGCATGATATATCTTGCCAAATGCTAGTATGATGGGTGTCTTATGAATGCTTAAGTTGCTCGAATGACATGTAAACTTATTTGAGATGTATGATGCTTATTGGTTCTTTTTAATGTCTTCAAGCATGCTTGTATGAAAGGCTCTTAATGTGTAAATTGCTATGTACGAAAGATTGTCTAAATCCATGCTTGTATGTGTTTGAGTGTGTTAAATCTAGGATGTATGTCTCTAGACTTTGTTTGATGGTTTTGTGTGCCTTTAGGGGTCCTATGGGACCTTCATACTTGTTGAAATACCCTTAAATCTGAATTTCAAAAGGCTGCAGACAGCCCGCGTTTCGAAACGGGCTGGGTCGTTTCGGAACGGGTAAGGCTTTAGGGACCCCGTATCGGAACGCGTTTCGATACAGTATGGCCTTTGAAACCCCTATTCTGATACGCGTTTCGGAACGTTTTGGCTACTGGAATTCTAAGAAATTCACGAGATGAAGGTGTATCGAAACGGGTATAAGGGTTCCGAAACGGTCAAAATCTCGTTGACCACGAGAAGTTGATCGTTGAGGGCGTTTCAGAACGGTTGACCACCGTTTCGATACGGCCCCTCGTAAAGGATCTGGGACAGTTGACCTGGTCAAGGCGTTTCGATACGCCTCAAGGGTGTTTCGAAACGGCCTGTTTAAAAGATTAAAAGTGGGCTGTTTAATTGCTGCTTTGGGTTCGAATGTTTGTCTCATGTATTTTATTTCGCTGTTTGATCACATAGGACTTAAATGAACTTTTAGAAAAGATTAAGTAAAAGAAAAAAAATAGGGTTGCTAACCGAGGGGGAACCTTAACGGGTTTCGCTTCGGTTTTCCCCGTGTGGCCCACTCGGATCGGTCATCCGACCAGATCGGGACGAGGGGGTTACATTGGGTACTCTAATATAATATTAATTCCACTAAAATTTGTTCAGTAATTGTAATAGACTCAAACTAATGAGTGTTCAAGATTTTTAATACTTTATAAATATTTTTAAAATTTATTGTTTATAATATAAATATTTTTAAATTTTGATTTTTATATATACTACTTCGCAACTTTTAATTCTTTTTAAATTTTTAGAGTGTTTTTATTTTAAATAATTTTTGAATATTTTATGTATTTTTTATTAAGTTTATAGATTCTAAAACTTTAAATAATATTTTGATTTATTTTAGAGATATCACTTTGCTTATTTTTTTTAAAATTATTAAGGACCTAAACAATCTTTACACTGTTGTGAATAAAATAAAGAAGAACAAGAAGAACAAAGAGATGAGAGGAAGAGGGTGATTTGTATTATTCTCAAAAATATAGAATTGTATACAATGCCTTCAATGAATCATCTATTTATAGGCATAAGAAGTACATAATACATTAAACTCTAATTCATAGAGATAATATTCCTAATAATAAATAAATCAAACTCCTTTGATAAAGTTCTAATCATGATAGACATCCACATAGATAAATATTCATAACACTCCCCCTTGGATGTCTATGAAGATAATGTGCCTCGTTAAAACCTTACTAAGATAAAAACCCAGTGGGAAAAAAATTCTTTAGTGAAGGAAAAAGAGTACACACATCTTTGATACGCATAACTTGTTGCCTCATTAAAAACCTTACCAGGAAAACTCATTGGGACAAAACCTCGGTTAAGGGAAAAAGAGTGCAACGCGTATTTACTCCCCCTCATGAAAACATCATAGAAGATCTTTGAATCTTCATAATTTAATCTTGAATATCATTTTTCTAAAGATCGCGAGGGATGAAACTTTGGAGTAATATGTTCCATGATGTATCAACTTTCAAACTGAGATATACATCTTGCTTTATCTTCACACAATATAGCTTTTATCATATCTTGTAAAAGTAAATCCACTTATCTTTTGGATATGTTGGGTCAATAGTCTTAGCCAAACACAGTTTTTTTGGCTTGCCTCGTTCATAACAATTATTTCTACGACATTTGAGGAGGCATCAACGAATGTTTGAAGATCTAAATGTAATGATCTTTGTATATTCATAGATATTTCTTGACCAACTAATATATAGTGCTTCAAGACCAAGAAAAGATATAATTATCTTTATTCACATCCAAAAATCTTACAACTATTGGGATACTCAATAGATATGCTCTATTCATATTGAATCTTCTTTAAGATTCTTTCAGCTTATGTCTATTCATAGACAAAAGAAATATATAAAAATGCTCGATCTTCAGGTCGAGATAAACTTGATGTCAAGATTCAAGTACTTGTATTGAAAGTACTTCATGAGTTTACAATTTGAAGCTCTTTAGGAGTTCTAAAATTATCATAATGGATCTTGATCCAAACTCCTTTATAAAATATATAAGGAAATCTTATCATTCTTATAGTATTCACTAAGGCGATTATACCAAATGCGCCAAAATATTCATGAGACATGTCTAAATAAATTCCTCAAAAATTTCCAAATGCTTATAGCATTTTAGATCCTTCAAGGATAAATATGGATCCACAAATAATTAGACGCATGTAAAATTTTCAAAACTGCCAAAGTAATTGCATCCACCATGAAGTAATTAAAACTTTTCATAAATCACAATTCAAGTCGTATTTACGACTACTTATTCGTGCCTCACTTGCATTACAACTTTAGGTGTTTGGACTGGTGGTCCAAATGCTTCTATTTTAGAAGTTCAACGCGTCTTTCAACATTGGCCAATTCAATATCTATACTTCTGGATAGATTTTATACAAGATCCTCGATTTCTTTCTTTACTTCTATAGAAGTATTTTATGTAAAATTGTTTGTAAAATCGTTGTCGACAACTTTCCAATTTTTCTAGTTCCATTCTCGTAATGACATAACTCATCGAGATCTCTTCAAGATTTCAATCTTTATTCCAGGTACCTGAAACTCTTCAAGAGTTTTATTATTTGTTATGTCTTGGGTCTCTTCAGGAGCACCCGCCTCCAATATATGACCATCTCATATTACTTTCTATTTACGAGAATTTTGATCATTGGAACCATTTCAACTATCATGCTTCAGGCATGATTTACATTCTCTCGCTCTAACATGTAATTTAAACTTAGAGCATTTCAGCTGGTATATGAGACTTAATTACTCTCATTGGGTCAGTAAATATGTCTAGCAGTTGACATGTAATAACATGAATTATCTTATGAACTTCTAGTTCATATACGAGGATCTAGATAATGATAATTCATTTTCCTCTATCCAGCTGATTATTATCTCCCCCTGATGTTGAGAAAAATCATGTCATAAATGATTCTCCAATTAATGTTTAAGAATTTAAACATAAAAGGAGACTCGTACTCAATATATATTCTCAACCCTTTTTATTTACCCATTTTGTGCGTTGTGGTGGAGCAATTCATATCGCACATTCAAAAATCATAAAATGGGAAATGTATGGTTTCTGACCAAAAACCAATCATAACGGGGAGTTTATTATAACTCGTTGGCTTGATGCGTATAAGTGTTGCTATATGGAAACACCATATAAATAATAACTCTTTTGTTCTCATAGTTTAGCTATTAAATAGGAGGCATCCAATTGAAATTTTGCTAAACTATATTTTTCATAATCAATAGGCTTTGTAACAACTGATATAGCCTAAAATATAAGCAAACTAGCTTTTCAAGACGAATAGTCTAACTGCATAATCTGAATATTTTTAGAATCAATCTCACAAACTTCTGGTTGTAAGTCGATAAAACAATGTAGATGCATCTACTAAAATCATATAAAACTTTCCACATTTGTGGATATATGGGCCCATATTTCGTTCAGATATGCAAGACATACAGTCTCAACTTCAATACAAGAACTTTAAGTTCTAATTCTTTTGGTAAGTGGGATCATATATATCATTTGAGAACAAACAACACAAGAACTTCAGGTTCTTTTAGTAAGTGGAATTTAATCAATTCCTTTAAGCAACACAAGAACTTCACGTTCTTTAATAAGTGGAATTTAATCCATTCCTTTGAGAATAAGCACCACAAGAACTACAGGTTCTTTTAATACATGTGCATGTAAATCTCAATAATTTTTGCACCATTAATTAGGATGGTCTAACCGATCATGCCAACTATATATATGTGTGTATATATCTCTGAATTTGTAAACTCCTTGTTTACCATAACATGTAATTCAATCTCACTCGTACATGTCTAGTACGACCATCAAAATTGTTCCTTTAAATAGGAGTATATTTAGCTCTTTCGGAGCTTTCAATTGAAATTATCTTTTGGTAGTAATATATAGCTCTTCTAGAGCTTTCAACTGACTTTTTGGCTACCAAAACTTATATCAATATTGGCTTATTTCAAATGCCAATTGATAACATATGTTATCTATAATTCCCAAATGGATAATTTGCGAACTCATATTGCTCTCTTTATGACTTTGACGAGTATAACGCACTGTGAATATGGAATAAAGTTCCATTTGACAATAACATATTTGCTCAATCAGAGCCTTTTGTGATATTAGTACTTCCGGATATAGTACTCACATTATTCCCTTGCATTTTAATCGAGAAATGCATAATTGTGCACCTTTCAAAATGTGCTTTGTTTCATTTACTTCAGGTAATGAAAATATGTACTTTGTATCATTCACTTCGAGGAATGAAAAATATAAAATATAGCACATCATATCAAGTCGATTATCTATCAGAGATAAACTTTCAAGTGCTCTTCCAGAGTATTGATATTTTAGTACTTTGAGAAATACTACTCATATTTCCCCTTGCATTTAAATGGGAAAAATATTTCTTATGCTTAAGTACAATATGAGTACTTGCATTATCTGCTAGGCATAAATAGCCACAATTCTAGGCATAAATAGCCACAATTCATTGTATATTTTATTCCGGAAGTAATCATATTCTTCAAATAATAAATTAACATAAAACGTAAATAAATAATATGTGAAATAAATAAAGATAAAGCAAACTAACATAAATAAATAATAAATAAAACGAATTAACATTAAAAAAATAAAATAAATAAACAAATAATTATTCATGTTAGAGGTTATAAGGGAAATAAAATAAATGGTAAATTATTCCCTTCAAGGGTTATGAGAAAATTAACAATATCCAATTGAGTTGGACCAATAACGCCATAATTATTTTCGCCATAAACAAATTTTGTTTATATTTTATTTCATTTATCATTCATGATTATGGATAAAGTCCATAATACTTTGGCGTTTGACAAGTACGAAACCAATGGTTTATAACATCACATTGGTAAAAGGATTTCACTTCCTTAGAATGATCTTTATCACTCTTGTCATCCTTATAACTTCGCTACCAGCGGGTAGAAGTATTCTTAAAATGACTATATTTTTCATGTGTATATTCATAGCATCGACCACGACCACAACTTTTAATGTGATTTTTTATTCCTTCCATAATATAATCTCACATTCACTTCAGGTAATGGAGTAGAGCCAGTGGGCCTTTAAAACCTTTTTCACATATCCTTATCACAGAGAACAAAGATTTAATCCTCGTACGCGGCATTGTTAAACCTGTCCACAAGGTCCTTTAAAAACCTCCTTTGAGACCAGTAGCCTCGCAGAACGAGATGTCCAGCCAATTATACTTGGATTATATCGAAATTATGTCTCTAATTGAATAATGATTTACCATGTTTGCATTCACTTCAGGGAATGAAACAGATCCAATAATTGCATGGAATAAACATCATGCTTGCATTCACTTCAGGGAATGCCCCATCATTGATAATTGCATGGAATAAACATCATGCTTGCATTCACTTCAGGGAATGCCCCATCATTGATAATCGCATGGAATAAACATCATGCTTTGCATTCACTTCAAGGAATGCCTCCCATAAAACTTTTTGGATCAAGACGAATTTTCGTAACTTGAAATTGGGAGAAGTCTATGGTCGAGTTTTTTTGACGAAGAAGAAATATTGCTTTCAAGCAAATATAGACTTTATAATAATCTTCTTGTAAATCCAAAATCATCATGATTTATCGCACTTTAAAATAATAATATAAAGAATAAAAATAAAACCAAAATTTACCGATATTGATTTTTCTCTCGTAGACAATGGAGACATAGCATATGACCGAGATAGCTTCTCATAATCCCTTTATATCACATCTCTTTCCAAGCCATTTAAGCATATCATGTAAAACTCAAAACACGGTTAAAAATATTAACTTTTACCAAATAAAATGACATAAATAATAATATGAAAAATATCAAATATAATCATATAAGTAAAAGTATGAATAAGCATACCGCTAATTAACCCTTTTAGGAATAAGAGAAAATACACGTAATTTACACCAAACGCAACCTCTTCGTCTCTGTCGATTCGTCTTTTGGTTTGTGAGAAGCCACAAATTTATCTCTTTCCAATGTTCAAATAAAATCAAACATACTTCCAAAATTTTCAAAAATTAAAACAAAGTTAAAATATAAAGAGAAAGACAATCGGTAACTAAAAAAAATAAGGAGAAAAAAAAACTTATCTTTGGTTTATTCTATAATCGAATTCTCCCCGGTAACTTCTTTTGAATTATAACGATGAAGACCTCAGTTGATTAGAGTCTCGTGCTGATAACGTGTTGTGAATAAAATAAAGAAGAACAAGAAGAACAAAGAGATGAGAGGAAGAGGGAGATTTGTATTATTCTCAAAAATATAGAATTGTATACAATGCCTTCAATGAATCATCTATTTATAGGCATAAGAAGTACATAATACATTAAACTCTAATTCATAGAGATAATATTCCTAATAATAAATAAATCAAACTCCTTTGATAAAGTTCTAATCATGATAGACATCCACATAGATAAATATTCATAACATACACTAATTTTTAACTGATTTTTTAGATATTCAATTTTTAAAAGTTTAACTCGAAAAACTAAATTATTTATCTAATTTTATTCAAAAACTAAATAACTCGATTAAATTAACTTGAAATTTTAAAAAAAATAATTTTTTAGTTGGCTCGAATTTTGTCCACCCCTAATTATATGTTCTTCTTAGAAGTTTAATTTTTTACTTTATATATATATATATATATATATATATATATAATTACATATAACTCAAAGATTTTTCGATCGTTTATAAATATTTTTAAATTATGATGATTTTTCATATTTATACAAGTCACTTTGAAAGAAAACAATTTGTCTATCATACGGGAGAAAGCTCAACAAGACATCACGAGACTCATTGCAATCTCCCAAAGCATGGGTAACCGTTTCATTACATAAATGGCATTGTGGACAAGCTACAGTTTGGCCAAAAGAGCGACGAAATCTCTCCACATTGGTCATAATACGTTCCTTATAAACGAGCCAAATAAAGAGTCGAATGCGCTGTGGAACCGGAAGTTTCCATGTTGAGTGTGTAAAAGTTCTATTATTTACACCCTTTTTAACCCATATTTCTGCTGCATTCAAGCATCATTGCATTGCATTTAGGTTAGTTTTCAATAAAACATCACAATTATATAAAAGACACGGATTCTACTAAAAGATGGCTATTTTTGCAGGTATCTGTCACAGTAGATGTCGAAGGCAGGCGCAGGATATATAAGCAGGAAAGCTGAACTGGACAAACAGCCGAAGAAGACGAACCTGTCATGGACCTGTCGTGACAGCATGGTGACAGCAGACTCATGAAGAGGAAAAGTCAAGTGGACCTCGATAGATAGAGAAAAATCTGCTCGTCTGTCGTGTGGAAGCCGAATATTTTTCCAAGCCCCGGATCAAAAGATATGTCAAGCCAAAGCTCGAAGGAGAGGAAATCCCTAAAAGCAAGGATGCGGCTGGAAAGTAGGAGACTTTAGAGATTTAATCTTTATTAGAATCTTACTTTTAATTAAAGTTGTAATCCTTGTTACCTTAGATAACTTGAGCCCAAAGCTTATATAAAGGGCATAGATTAAACCTAGGGCATAACCGATAACCCCATAACCGAAACCTAAACCCTGCCGTTTACCTGTCACCGATATGTTCTAAATTCCCCCTAGGGCTACGAGTTGTTTTGTAAAGTAGTTGCAAGGGTTGCTTTGTTTTAGGATTTTTCAAGTTCAATAAAATAAACTTCAAGTTCTTTTATCTTGGTTTTAATATCTTGCAAGAGCATCGGGAGAGCATTGTGAGGTTATCCATTTACTTAGCATCGGGAGAGTTAAGTATACGAAAGAGATAAGAGCGCGTTCTCTAGTTTATAGTTGAACCATCTCGTGCCTAGGGATAGGGCGAGGTTAAGTGGCTAAAGAAGAATTCATACACATCGGTGTTCATCCTTCGATTCACGCCGGGAGGTATCATCAAAGACGTGATCATCGACAGACTTGTGCCTAGGGATAGGGCAAGGCAGATCTGGGATTCTTGCCAAGCTTGAAGTACTGAGTTAGTGTTCGCTGCCGCGACAGCTAACGGACAGACGCCGCGACAGGTGCTGTCGGCGACGGGTGCGACGACAGAACTGGAGATCCTAAGCAATTCAATACCTGCACTACCGATCAACTCAACACCAGCCCATTCTCTTTATCTTGATATCTTACTTCTTTTATTTGCGTTTTCCTTATTATTTTCGTGACAACTTCTCATAATTATTTCCTTTACTTCCTGCAGTGAATTTAGGTGAAGCTATTAGCCCAATCCCTGTGGAGACGATATCCGATACTTCGTATCACTTTACTACTTGCGTCGTGTATACTTGCACTATAATTGCGATAGACTATTTTACACGCAACAAGTTTTTGGCGCCGTTGCCGGGGATTGGCAACATAACTACACCTTTCTTTCCTTGCACTTTTTGTTTTTATTTTCGTTTTCGTTTTTGTTTTGTTTTTATTTTTATTTTCTTTAATTTTTCTTTTGTGTTTTAAACTCTTGCTTTTCACAAGGTTTTCCTGTTTATGCGCAGATCGAAAAGAGGTGAAGATCCTGAGTATAAATTAGATCCGGAGATCGAACGTTCCTTTAATCTCAAGAAACAGATTCGCCACCTCTTAGACCGAAACGAATACCTTGAAGAACAGCTAGAGCAGATGGCCCGTAATTAGCCTGTCGGTGATGATGTACCGCCTGTCGGTGACCCGCCCGCGGCAGGTGGACGACGGTCATGTTGTGACTACATGCTGAACGATCATGTAGAGCTGGAGACCACGCTGCCGGATATTGATGTTGACAACTTCGAGCTTAAACCTGTCATGTTTAGTATGATCAACAACGCCGGACAGTTCAGTGGTTCTGCGACAGAAGATGCCAGGGAGCATCTCAAAACGTTCCAGGAGATCTGTGGTTCGTTTAGACTGCCAGGAGTTAGTCCGGAGATACTGAGGCTTCGGTTATTTCCCCATTCATTGAGGGACAGAGCTAAAACTTGGTGGAATAAACTTACACCGGGTTCTATTATGACTTGGGCAGATTTAACTCGTGAATTTTTGTCTCGTTTTAATCCTTCACATTTAGCTGAGCGATTACGTAATGAAATTGCTACTTTTCAACAAGAAGATGACGAGCCAATGCACGAGGCCTGGGACAGATTCACAACTCTTCTTCGAAACTGCCCAATGCATGGATTTCCCGTCTGGAATCAGGTAACTAAGTTTTATAATGCTGCTAACTTACAAACTCGCATTCGAATTGATTCTGCAGCAAATGGACTATTATTGGATAAAGATCCGGACAAGGCCCTGCAAGTTTTGAAACATCTGGCTAAGAATGAGGAGCAGTTTCCAACCGCTAGAAGAGGAGGTAAACGGGTACTTGCTGTCAAGGACTATGAGGCCGACAACACTATGAAATCGCAGGTAGCATTCCTTACTAAAGCCATGAAAAAGTTATTGAATGATGATGAATTACAAGGATTTGCTGTTGAGGAAATTTGTGCTACTTGTGAGGGAAATCATAGTAGGGATGAGTGCCCGATAAATATAGAAGAGGGAAAATATGTTGGAAATTACAAGCCGAACTATAATTCCAACAACTACAACCCTAATTGGAGGAAGGATCCCAAATTTTCCTGGAGTAACCCTAACAATGCTCTGAACCCACAAGCACATAATCAGAATCAGGGGGGTCCTAGATTGTTGACGCGACAGAACCTGCCGCAGAACCTGCCACCTCAGCAACAACAGCAGCCACCACCTGCCACGAGTAGTGTATTAGAGCAGACTCTGGCCACCTTTATGTCTCAGACTGGTACGTATATGGAGAATATTAATCAGTTTGTCAAGAAGACGGAAAACTTTATGGATGAAACCAAGATGATAATGACAAACCATGAGGCTACCTTGAAATCTCTAGAGACACAAATGGGTCAGGTGTCGCAGCATATTAAGCCAAGGCAGAATGGAGGTTTCCCTAGTAATACTGAAAATGCTAGACCACCCCCACATGAGCAATGTAAGGCAATTACTACTAGGAGTGGGAAAAAGTTACCAGGGCCGGAAAAAGAAGCTGAAACAGAAAAGGAACCTGCCTTGGATAAACCTGCCGAGGAAGCTGCCCCGACAGGTGATAAACAGACTGCTGCCGATGAGCCTGTCACGACAGCAGAAGCGACAGAGGAGAAGAAAGATGAATACCGTCCTCAGATTCGCATGCAGTGGGAAGGACGCATTGCTGATTACCGTCCTCCACCACCTTTTCCGCAACGGATACAGCAAACTAAGCATGAATCTCAACTTAAAAAGATTTATGATATTTTTAAACAGGTTCATATCAATATTCCGTTGTTAGATGCTGTTAGGGAGATGCCCGGTTACGCTAAATTTCTCAAGGATGTTATGTCGAAAAAATCTAAACTCGGGGAATTTGAAACGGTAAAGATGACAGAAGGTTGCATGAGTATTCTTCATCGGCAGCCACCCCAGAAAAAGAAGGATCCGGGGAGCTTCATCATACCTTGCGTAATTGGTGACAGATTTGTGGGTAAGGCATTATGTGATCTTGGTGCTAGTGTTAATCTAATGCCCAAATCTGTTTTTCAGAAACTAGGTATTGGCAAGGCGCGGCCCACGACAGTTACCCTACAGCTAGCCGACCGCTCTTACGTTCACCCCGAGGGAAAAATTGAAGATATTTTGGTAAGAGTGGATAAGCTTATATTTCCTGCTGACTTTCTTATTTTAGATTGTGAGGCAGATGAGAACGCACCAGTCATCCTTGGGCGACCCTTCTTAGCCACGGGAAGATCATTGATTGATGTGGAGAAAGGAGAACTCACCATGCGCGTGAACGATCAAGAAATTAAGTTGAATGTTCTCCAAGCGATGAAACATGCTGATGTGGATGAAGAATGCAAGGCCATCATTGAGGTGACCTTTGATCAACCCTGCATCAGGTCGGGCTGCCGTGATATAAAATTTGGTCACTGCTGCGACAGCCATCTACAAACCTGTCACGACAGCAATGACGACAGCAACGACGACAGCACCGACGACAGCGACTCCTCTGAATCCGATACATCTGATACTGAAGGTCATGAGGAGGTAGACTGGTTAGACCATCGTCCAGGTAAGTTATTCGAACCTTTGAATTACACTTCGGATAACCATTTAATCCAAAAGCCATCGACTGTTGAACCACCTGTCTTAGAACTTAAGCCCCTGCCAGGGCAGCTTAAATATGCATATCTTGGTTGTGATGACACACTGCCCGTAATCATCTCTGCTAAGCTGCCGCAGGAACAGGAACGACAGCTGATCGACATGTTGAGGCAGCATAAAAGGGCGATAGGATGGACGATAGCAGACATTCAGGGTATTAGTCCGGCAATCTGTATGCACAAAATCCTCCTAGAGGAAGATCATAAGCCGACTATTGATGCCCAAAGGCGGTTAAACCTTGCAATGAAGGAGGTAGTGCATAAAGAAATAATTAAATGGTTAGATGATGGTATTATTTACGCCATCTCCGATAGTACAGCACTCAAGGTTCTGAAGGAAAAGCTAGTGACAGCCCCCATAGTACAGCCACCAGACTGGACGCAACCGTTTGAAATTATGTGTTATGCTAGTGACTATGCTGTCGGGGCAGCACTTGGGCAGCGCAAGGACAGGCTGTTTCATGTCATATATTATGCCAGCAAAACATTGAATGATGCCCAAGTGAATTATACCACCACAGAAAAGGAGCTGTTAGCTGTGGTGTTCTCCATCGACAAGTTTCGTCCTTACATACTTGGAACGAAGGTTATAATACACACCGACCACTCTGCCCTCAAGTATTTATTCGCAAAAAAGGATGCAAAGCCTAGGTTGATACGGTGGATCTTACTATTACAAGAGTTCGACCTTGAGATAAAAGATAAAAAGGGGACAGAAAATCAGGTGGCAGATCACTTGTCGAGGTTGGAGAAGGGACAAAGTCTACCGTTCGATGAGACACACATACTGGAGACCTTCCCAGATGAGCAGCTCTTTGCTGCCGCAATCGCTGTCGCGACAGCTATGGCGGCAGGTAAGTCTTCTGACCTTCCTTGGTATGCTGATTTCGTTAATTTTATAGTTAGCGGAATATTACCTTCTGATCTTAATTATCAAGCCAGGAAGAGGTTCCAAAATGATGTTAAGCATTATTATTGGGACGAACCTCTTCTTTTCAAAATATGCGCAGATCAGGTTATAAGGAGGTGTGTACCACAAGAAGAACAAGAAGACATTCTCCATCACTGTCATGCTTCACAATATGGAGGACACTTAGGAGGCAACAAAACTGCTGCCAAGGTGCTGCAGTCAGGGTTCTACTGGCCGACACTATATAAAGATGCACATGACTTTTACAAGAACTGTGACAGGTGCCAGCGGACAGGTAACATCTCAAGGAGAAACGAGATGCCACTGCAGAATATTTTAGAAGTCGAGATCTTCGACGTTTGGGGGATTGATTTTATGGGACCTTTTCCATCTTC
Source organism: Hibiscus tridactylites (assembly GCA_958450335.1). Classification (NCBI taxonomy): domain Eukaryota; kingdom Viridiplantae; phylum Streptophyta; class Magnoliopsida; order Malvales; family Malvaceae; genus Hibiscus; species Hibiscus tridactylites. The sequence continues at coordinate 33,204,321 of OY288292.1, read as the reverse complement.
ATGTGGAAATCTTTACATCCTCCTAGCAGTGGATTATGTCTCCAAGTGGGTAGAAGCAATCGCAACTCAAAAGAATGATGCCAAAACGGTCCAAAAGTTTTTGCACAAAAACATATTTTCTAGATTCGGCATCCCTAAGGCGATTATCAGTGACGAAGGGAGACATTTTGACAATAGGGTAATTGCTGCCGCCTTGAAGAAATATGGTGTCAAGCACAGGATCGCGACAGCATACCACCCACAGACCAATGGACAGGCTGAGATTTCTAACAGGGAAGTAAAGAACATTCTTGAAAAGATGGTTAAACCAACTAGGAAAGATTGGTCTCTACTTCTGAATGATGCATTATGGGCATACAGGACAGCTTTCAAGACTCCATTGGGCATGTCTCCATACCGTTTGATTTATGGGAAAACCTGTCACCTGCCTGTCGAGATAGAGCACAAGGCATATTGGGCAATCAAGGCAGTAAACATGGACTTGGACAAGGCAGGCCAGAAAAGGCTGTTAGATTTGAATGAGATCGATGAAATACGGACGATGGCCTACGACAATGCAAGGATTTACAAGGAAAAGACTAAGAAGTGGCATGACAAGAAGTTGCTGCCACGTCAGTTCTGCCCAGGGCAGCTTGTGTTGTTGTTTAATTCTAGGTTGAAACTCTTCCCAGGGAAGCTTAAATCTAGATGGTCTGGCCCGTTCCAAGTGGTTCAAGTTTTTCCCCATGGTGCCATTACAATTCAATCATTAAAGGACGGGCACCGATTCAAAGTCAATGGACAACGCCTCAAGCATTATCAGGGGACTGAAGCCCCAGGAATACAGGAAGTGGTTACTTTAGGTGATGCCCCACAAGGCATCCCTAATTTAACCTAATTTTTATTTTTATTTATTTTTATTTACTATTATTTATTAGGAAATTAGGTTTATTTTATTCGAATAACGTTTTATTTTTCTAATTTCAGTTTTTAGGAAATAAAGGAGTCAAAAAGAAAAGGAGAAGTGGCCCAAGACCACCGCCCATCCACCAGCCCAATAAAGCCCATTTATGATAACCTGTCGTTTCAGCTGCCGGCGCAGACGGACTTGACAGGCTGTCAACAGGCTGACACTGCAGACGCAGAAGCGTGCGGCAGACGCGTCAGACACGCTACATTCAATCTGCCGCCCCGTTATTCCCGCCTGCCGTTACGGCATTAAATGGGCAGCTACTCGACCGCTATATAAACCCCTTCCCCCTTTCATTTTTCATCACTTCTAATTTTCTCTCTTGTTATTCTCTTCTAGTTTTATCTATTTTCTTTCTTTTTCAGCCCTTGCAACCAAAATGTCATCACGACAAACCCGTCAGAACGCTGCTGCCGCTTCTTCTTCAGCAGCAGCATCCCCGTTCGCTAAAAAGGAACTATGGGAGGAACGGAGCTTCATCTATAACAGAGATGCCCCTCTTTTTGGACTCCGGTCGTTCATTATGAAGGTCATAACAGCACAACTTTGGGAGGACTTTGCCGAGCAGCCGGCAGAGCTTAATGACACTCTGGTCAGGGAATTTTATGTGGCGATCGAAAGTAAGACGGCGACATCTGTCACCGTCCGAGGAGTGACAGTTCCTTTCACCGCCAGCAGCATCAACCATGTATTCGGCCTCTTCTTTGGCCCCAATGATGATGCTCATCAACAATTTTGGGACACCCTCGACGCTGCCGGACATGATGCTGTCATGAGGGAGTTGACAGAGGCGGGAACGACATGGAGCACCAGTAAGAAGAACCCCAACTCCGTCAATAGGGCGCAGCTACTCCCTGAGGTAAAACTATGGAACGCTTTCATCAAAAAGCATATCCTGCCCTCGTCCCACCATACGACAGTCAACCGACAGCGGCTGGCCCTTATCCACTCCATTATGCACGACAGGCCCATCAATGTGGGCAGGTACATGCGGGACAGCATTCTCGATTGTGCCTTCCGATCAGATTCACGACTCTGCCTGCCCTTCACCATCACTGCCCTCTGCCGCTGCGCTGCCGTACCGGAGGACCCTTCAGACAAAATCAAGAAGGGCAGCGGCTGGACAGACAGCAACATCTCCAGCCTCATGGAGATCATCGTCGTATCGCCTCTCAACGCCTTCGATCCAAACGCCCCTCCTGCTGAGTCTGATGATGAACCTGCCACCGAACCTGCCCCAGAAGTTGCCACCAACACCGCTCCGGCAGATCAGAACGCCCACATCCTTGCTGCCATCTTGAGAATAGAGGAGCGCCAGATGGGTTTGATGACTTTCATCCGTGACTTCTCCAATGCAACGGTAAATTTCATTATCAATACTTTGAATTTTCTGGATGTCATTTTCCCCACCTTCCCCGCCCATTATTTCAATATCCCCTCCCCTACTCCCACACTACCTGTCTCTCCCCACGGAGAATCTGCCTCCTCCACACCTTCCCCGACGGCAACCGGCAGCCCACCGGCAGACACCTCCCCTCGAGGCACCAAGCGAGCTGCCACTGATGACAGCCCTCTTGTCCGGTGGAATTTGGACAGCGCCTTCACGCGGGTAAAACGTATTAAGCATGTGGCCAACAAGAGAAGGCTGTCCAAAGCCATCACTAGTAGCAGCTGGGACAGCAGCAGCAGTTCCGATGTCAGGCTAGTGGAGCCACCTGCCCTTCAACCTGCTGACGACCTTGTCCCCTAACCGGAGGAAGAACCTGCACCTCAACAGGCTGATGAACCTGTTGATCAACCTGCTCCGGAACCTGCCCAGCCACCTCCACAACGCAGACGCCGCCATCAGATCCGCGTCAGCAGCAGCAGCGAGGACAGCGAATAAAATTTAAGTTTTTATTTCTTTTTCTCCTCTTATTGCTGCCTGCCCTTATATATTTGTGATGTACTTTTATTTATCGTGTTCTTCTTTATTTGTTTTTGTGTCATTTTGCATTGAGGGCAATGCAACCCTCGAGTTTGGGGGTGGCAACCCTTCATTCTAATGGAGTCTTAGTACATCTTTTAGTAATTATGGTGTCTTATTTTTATTTAAGTTCTTTAAAAAAACAGAAAATTTAAACTGTTGGCTTAAAAACTGTGAAGTTAATTTACCTGTCATGACGGCTCTGTCGTGGCAGCATCTTTAGGACAGGTTAAGGAAAAGTTTAGAGCCTTTCTATAGTTCTGAAAATTTAAACACTTTTGTGACTGTTATATTGCTTAGATTTCTTTTAGCCAAACTAGAATAGGAAGCTTAGAACTTGGATAGCCCCTAGAGGTGCCTAACACTGGCTCTAGGAAAGAAGTTTAGCAAAAGAAAATCAAAAACCTAGAGGTGCCCGAAACCGGCTCTAGGAAGCTAACTAGAGGTGCCCGAAACTGGCTCTAGAAAAACTTAGCTTGAAAATAGAAGAAAAAGAAGCATGAAAATGTGCCTTCTAAAAGAAAGTAAACTTTGGCATAAAATTCGAGTTAAGGAGTTGAATATTCTAGTGAAACTAAGAGAGTCTTAGCATATAACTGTTCACAAGCATGCACACACTGCACGAGAGCTATAGGGAGACTCCGGACAGATCCTAACCCTTCCGACAGGTTGCTGCCGCCATAGAGAATGAGCGACAGGTAAGGGACAGTTCATTGTTTGAAGGCCAACACAAAAATTTTCAGTTTTCTTTTAAGTCTTCATTGCTTGAGGGCAAGCAAAAACTTGAGTTTGGGGGTGTGTTGAGTGTGTAAAAGTTCTATTATTTACACCCTTTTTAACCCATATTTCTGCTGCATTCAAGCATCATTGCATTGCATTTAGGTTAGTTTTCAATAAAACATCACAATTATATAAAAGGCACGGATTCTACTAAAAGATGGCTATTTTTGCAGGTATCTGTCACAGTAGATGTCGAAGGCAGGCGCAGGACAGATAAGCAGGAAAGCTGAACTGGACAAACAGCCGAAGAAGACGAACCTGTCATGGACCTGTCGTGACAGCATGGTGACAGCAGACTCATGAAGAGGAAAAGTCAAGTGGACCTCGATAGATAGAGAAAAATCTGCTCGTCTGTCGTGTGGAAGCCGAATATTTTTCCAAGCCCCGGATCAAAAGATATGTCAAGCCAAAGCTCGAAGGAGAGGAAATCCCTAAAAGCATGGATGCGGCTGGAAAGTAGGAGACTTTAGAGATTTAATCTTTATTAGAATCTTACTTTTAATTAAAGTTGTAATCCTTGTTACCTTAGATAACTTGAGCCCAAAGCTTATATAAAGGGCATAGATTAAACCTAGGGCATAACCGATAACCCCATAACCGAAACCTAAACCCTGCCGTTTACCTGTCACCGATATGTTCTAAATTCCCCCTAGGGCTACGGGTTGTTTTGTAAAGTAGTTGCAAGGGTTGCTTTGTTTTAGGATTTTTCAAGTTCAATAAAATAAACTTCAAGTTCTTTTATCTTGGTTTTAATATCTTGCAAGAGCATCGGGAGAGCATTGTGAGGTTATCCATTTACTTAGCATTGGGAGAGTTAAGTATACGAAAGAGATAAGAGCGCGTTCTCTAGTTTATAGTTGAACCATCTCGTGCCTAGGGATAGGGCGAGGTTAAGTGGCTAAAGAAGAATTCATACACATCGGTGTTCATCCTTCGATTCACGCCGGGAGGTATCATCAAAGACGTGATCATCGACAGACTTGTGCCTAGGGATAGGGCAAGGCAGATCTGGGATTCTTGCCAAGCTTGAAGTACTGAGTTAGTGTTCGCTGCCGCGACAGCTAACGGACAGACGCCGCGACAGGTGCTGTCGGCGACGGGTTCGACGACAGAACTGGAGATCCTAAGCAATTCAATACCTGCACTACCGATCAACTCAACACCAGCCCATTCTCTTTATCTTGATATCTTACTTCTTTTATTTGCGTTTTCCTTATTATTTTCGTGACAACTTCTCATAATTATTTCCTTTACTTCCTGCAGTGAATTTAGGTGAAGCTATTAGCCCAATCCCTGTGGAGACGATATCCGATACTTCGTATCACTTTACTACTTGCGTCGTGTATACTTGCACTATAATTGCGATAGACTATTTTACACGCAACATTCCACATATGAGACCAGACTGGCATTCCAATCAAAGCTGGCAACACGAGAGTATGCAGAGGCAACCTCAAAATTTTGCCACTTGTTCCAACACCAGATAATCATATCAGTTGAGTCTTCAGGATCAGGGCTCTTTACACTTAATATATGCGACACAGTTTTAGTTGTAAAAATAGTCGATAGCTTCACAATGTCCCAACTATCATCATCCAAGAGCAAATCTGAAAAAGAACAATTTGGAGCATCGGGCAACAAATGGTCACGCAAAGTGCCAAACATCATCCAAAACATGGACAGTTGAACCATTCCCTAATGGCCATGCAACGTTGGCTCGTAGCATGGGCCATGCAGAAGTCAGTGCACGCCAAAGGGGAGTGCAGTGTTGTTTCTCTATCGATAGTGGGCAAGCTTCAACAATATTGTATTTTTAGTCTTAGGAATTGCACCCACAATGAATCCGCTTGAGTGAATATGTAGAACCCAATCTTCAAGATGAATGCAAGGTTAAAATCACGCATTCGCCGAAAGCCAAGTCCCCTATGATCCATTGGTTGACAGAGGGCCTCCCAATTAACAAGATATACATTGGTGGTGTCTAAGTTAGATCCCCAAATGAAATGCCGTATTAATTTCTCTATCTCATTGCAAATCTTCTTAGGAATCATTGTGGATTGCATGAAGTATATAAGGATGGCCTAAAGGATTGATTTTGCCAGTGTGATCCTGCCATAGAGACGGACCGAGTTAATTTCATCTTTTCTAAAATAAACTCATAGTTGGCACATCATAGACGTTGATGTAAAATTGAGACTCCTAAATATTTTCCTAAAAAGTCCACTTGTTGAAAACCAAAAAAAAGGACCTGATCGATGATCGGGCTTAAGAAGGCGTGTTCAGTGAGAAATATAACTGTGTCTTATGCTTGCTGACCCGATGCCCAGAATAGGATCCGAACACCCTAAGGATATCATTAATCATCTTTGTCTGCTCTATATCAGCTCGAGCATACAAGATTAGATCATCAACGAAAAAGAGATGTGATAAGGGAGTGTCATTCCTAGCAAAACGAAAAGGCATCCAAGAGCCTTAAGCAATCGATTGAGAAATTAAGTGCCCCAGACGTTCCATGGCAAGAACAAAATGATAGCGAGAAAAAGGATCTCTCTGTCTAACGCCCCGCTCAGGCTTAAAAGGCCAAGAGAGCTGCCCGTTCCATTGCACTTGGAGAGTAGAAGAGGTGACACAATTCATAATGATGCGTCGAATACTCGGAGGAAAACCCGCAGCTAGCAAAGAGTCGGATATAAAGCCCCATTTTAATCTATCAAAAGCCTTTTTCTAAATCGACTTTAATAGCCATCCAACCTTGCTTTGTATTAAGAGATAGCATAGAATGAATAGCTTCATGGTTAACAATAATATTCTCAGTAATGGAGCAACCGGAGATGAGATATGGGAAATTTGGCTTGAGACGACAGACCAAAACCTTTGTGAAAATCTTGTAAATGATTGTACAGAGACTTATCGGTTGAAAGTTAGAAAAAGAATCAGGTGTGTCTTTTTTTGGAATAAGGAAAAGGGTTGTCCAATTTAAATATGGTTCAATAAGGTTCCCTCGGAAAACACCCTAAATCATGGCACAAATAGAAACCTCAACAGTACCCCAATGGCGCTGAAGAAACTCTGCATGGAGGCCATCTCACCCTAGGGATTTTAGTGGGACCATGTCTTAAAGAGCCTCGTGAATCTCTTTTTTAGACAACACACCATCTAAATGTTGCAAGAGCTCTATTGGACCTTCCGAAAACGTGACAACATATGGAAATGGGTCGTCTGAAGTAGCATCCATAGAAAATAGAGATTGAAATAAATGAATGGCCTCTTCTTGAAGCATCAGATCCTCACCACACCATGTTCCATCATGTAGCTTCAGAGAAGAAATTTGATTCATTTACTTTTGGTGATGAAAATATCGGGTGTTTCGATCTCCCTGAACTATCTAATCACACCTGGATTTTTGCCTCCAAATAAGTTCTTCCTGATCAAGAAGATACTCGAGATCTACAAGGAGGTCTGATTCTAACTTACGCAGAAACCTAGAAGGCTGAGAGCATAAAGACTTCTAAATACCACGGATGTGAGCCATGAGGATTTTTTCTTCGTTCCAATATAACCAAATACTGTTTTATTCTAGGTGTCAGCAGCTTTGGTGAAATGAGAACCCATCGATTTCTAATTTTTTGTAATCATTTGATGAAAATCATTGTGAGCCTTCCAGCCAATAAAGTAACAGAAATCTCCAGAAGGTACCTATGCCGAGAAGAGCCAAAATGTAAAACAATGGGCTGATGATCTGATCGAAGACGTAATAGATGTTCAACCTGCGAGTTAGGGAAAGCTTCATCCCAATAAGTTTTGCAAATATATTTGTCAAGATAAACTTAGCGTTGCCTTTGTACCAAGTGAAATATAGGCCCTTGTATTCCATGTCTCGAAGGCCAAAGTCAAATAATAGGTCTTGGAACGCCCTGCTTGGCTTTTCGGAATTAGCACAACCCGCTTTCTCATACATAGATAAGGTAGCATTGAAATCCCTAAAGAAAACCCATAGGGTACGAATAGATGCCGCAAGTGAGGCCAAAGGATTTTGCGTTGCGTCAAACAAGGACTAGCATATACTGCAGTGTCAAGAATAGACTGGCCAGTACTTTTAGCAGTGACCCGGCAGTGGATAAACTTAAAATGGTTTAGAATAACCTCAACAGAAATAGAATTCTACTAGGCAATCTAGATTACCCCAGAAAAATCGGTAGCCTCAACCCGGTGAGAGTTAGGGAAGCTCAATGATGCAATAATTGTGTCAGCTTTCCTGGTTCCATGAAAATCACCATGTCTGGCTTATAATCTCTAAAGAACTGTTTGGCTGCAGGAACGAAACGCCAATGCCCACAACAGGTTATCAGGTGATCGATATATCAGCAAGCTCATAAGGAGTGTTGTTGGTCTATATATGGGGTTGTAAAGGCACTGTTGAGGTACTAGCTAGGTTATCAGGTGGTTCACTGAGATTGTTTTTTTTATCAATATTGTTGTCAGATTTTGACGTTGGTTGCTATACATTCGGGTCAGCGTTTTCTCCGAAAACCACTACATAGTGTTAAGATTTATCTAGAGCTGATACAGTAGTAGTGTGGGGCCATTTGGAGCTACTAGCACGTGGTAGATGACGTGCAAGTATAGGAAAACCAGCAAGAGTGAGAGGTTTGCTCATGTTTAAAGCATTTGTGCCTTAAGGGTTCCTGAGTATTTACCTTTTGCTCTCGATCTTGCTTTCAAGGTCGATGCAGGCGGTACAAGTTGTTTACAAGCAGTAATAGTCTTAGCAAGGGTAGGGTTTACATCTCCTTGGATTTTTCATTATCAGTGTAACCCTCTCGTCCCGGGCTAGACGACAGTCTGGTTCGAGAGGTTACACAGGGAAAATCGAAGCGAAACATGATAAGGCTCAACTTCGAATAACAACCCTAGAAAAAAATTTCATTAATTATCTTGTCTAAATGTATCATTTAGTCCTATTTGTGAAAACGACAGCGGAAAACGATAACGAGAAGAGGCTAGCAGAACGTAAGGTAATTTAAATTTACCAAGTGACATATTAGTCCGATTGCATGCTTACGAAACTAAAACCATACATAAACGATGCATATAAACTTAACACGGAAACAAACAACAAACAGGACTAACACCACATTCGAGAACATTTGAAGATGCTAAAAAGCCTAATTATAAGCCTGCGTTTCGAAACAGGCTTGCCCGTTTTGATACGCGGGCTCCAGTTTAAAAGCCAGACCAGGCCGTACCAATACGGTCCACTCCGTTCTGATACGGGGGTCTCCAATAACAAAACGTTCCGGAACAGGTTCCGAAACGGGCACTCACAGAGGCAAACCGTATCAAAACGCGTATCGAAACGGGCACTCAAAGTGTCAAATCGTATCGAAACGACACCATCGTCGTTTCGAAACGAGTATCCCTGGAGCTACACCCGTTCTGTAACAACCACGAGCGTTTCGAAACGCTCGCACTCTGTGTGACCCTGAAAACAGTTTTCTGCATCTCCAAATGTTCTCAAACATACCCCAAAACAACAAGAATCAAGAAACAACAATCAAGCATACAATCTATAGGCATTACGTCCTACCACAAGAAATATCAAACACATAACATGTCCATTTCATTCAAATGAGACATACATCCACATGAGCATTGCATAACAAAGTTTACATGCTTCAAAACAACACATAAGCATTCATAAAACAAGGTTTACATGCTTTTTCACACAAACCCATAAACATCTCATAAACACGGTTTACAAGCCTCAACACAAAAGCATAAACAACATAAAGCCAACACACATGAGTCTAGATACACGCTCCTACAACACGTAGCATCCCCATTGCTAAACTACTATATCATTTACTAAAATTATACTTGAGCAACCACAAACGCGCTTGGATGCCCTTTCCTTGCTCCTTGCTAACTCCACACTAATGATCTGCATTGCCAAAAACGAGAGCGTAAGCTAGAAGCTTAGTGAGGGAGCTCTAAAACAAAAACAACGACAATGCAAGGTTCAAAGCATGACATCCTTAAGACATTCAAAAGGCATACATTTACGCTAACATAACAACGTAGTCAAACGTTAAGAGAATGCATGAGCATGGCATCTTACCTCATGTTATGTTAAACAAAGATATAACAATATCTTACACAACAACCACACATGAACAAGTATATTGGCAACTATATACTACTCGGATATGCGGATAACTTCCGTTGGGATTTTTGCCCCAACGTACTCAACAACAATTACCTCCCGGTAGGATTACACACATCACCGTTTTCACTCATGGATAGGATTACACTCATCATCACATGCTAACATTTTCCGGTGGAATATTGTCTCACCGTACTCCTCCTTGATGACTACACGTCACCAAGGCCACGCGTGAATTTGACTCTTACCGTGTGCACACTCATCCTAATGATCGATCATTTATATCTAGTAATTATAACTAGTGCCAATCATATTATACAAGTCTCACCATGATTTCACAATTATAACACCCCTCACCCGGATTAGGGGCAAGGAGCGTTATATTAACTTAAACAGAATTCGGAATTAGGCAGCAGAAGGATGGTTTATCAAATTCGTGTAATATTTTTTTTATTATTCCTTTCGAATACAAACATATATAGCTTAGCTATCTTATACTCAATCATTACCCATGTATAATCAACCATATCAATTACAAACATTATACATTTATCATACAAAATCTCATTTCATAATATTATCGGTACTATGGTGAGTTCATACAATTCGATTTTCAACTTTTAATCTAAAACCCAATCTACTTAAATTACAAATTGCATACAAGTTATCATGTCCTTGTGAACTATACATTTAATTTCTAAGTTCATTAACTACACCTAACTCGAATAGATTAATTCATTTCCTATCGAATTGGACGTCATATATATATATATATATATATATATATATATCTAATTCGATTAAAATAACCAACTATGTTGCAAATAATATACTATTCGATTAAGATCAAATTTTAAAGTTCTAATTTCATTCGAATGACCTATAATCAATTCCATTCGGTTTATATAATTTCTAATTTCTAATTCTTTACTTTAACCATTCGAATATCATATACATGATCCAATTCAAGTAATTAATTCTACCTTTCATGTTAGCATGATAAAGTAATTTCAATCAATACATAGCCAAAACATTCATCATACTTATATATATATATATATATATATATATATATATATATAATGCATCATATCTGATTCATACATCCATATCGTTTCTAGTTTCCCTTTTTACAAAATAAACTCGGGGTACTACATCGGCTAAACCTATAGGTTGCCTATACAAAAAGTGATTTCAACAAAAAGAATCAAGCCCCAAACATATACGCGGGCGATCTATACCCCAAATATTTACCCCTTACATACATATCAAAATATAGGGAAACATACTAGAAAGTTTATATCGAACCAAAATAATAGTTCATAAACATGACCATCAGACCAAACTGTACTAACATGCTGAACGCTAGGCCACCCATCATAAGCACGACAAAGACAGGGAAAATCATACTTAAGCTTCGTACGAGTAGAATACGGGTAGAGGTCAACGATGTTAGAACCTGAAATTTAGGGGAAGGAAGGAAAGGTTCGAGTGGTAAGTACTTCTCGTACTTAGTGAGGAAACCCTATTCTATTCGGTTTCCAATTAAAGTTCTTATGATCATACAAATTAATTTCACTTTGCACGTTAGTTCATTCGAATGGTTCAAGTAATGCAATCAATTCATAATCAATTGATACACAATAGCAACAATCGATTATAGGCATAAAGAGACATGAAATTTCCATTCGAATACAACAATAAATTTCACATCATTCATATCATGAGTACACATACAAGCCATGAAACCTAATTTAACATCCAATTATTAACTTATCACAAATTAAAGTTTCATAGCATATCAAGAATAGCAATTCATGAAATTTCAATATTACATTCGAATGTTTCCATAACCAATTTCATGAATTTACTTTAAATTTTCAGATTTCATTACTTTAATGGTACATTTTATTCAATTAGCAATGCCTTGGATAGTAGAGTATGATAGGTAATCAAGTCACGTGTAACAGAAGTTGTGAATCAAAATTCACCATATAATAGGTACCACGTACCAAAATCGTATCACATATAACATATCATAATGTCCGCAGACATTAAGCAAGAAGGTACACTTACGTACCACAATATCGAGTACACTAACGTACCGATTTTCTTATTGAGCTCAAACTCTAGGCTAGTCGTACTACCTAAACAGACTGTACACACCAAGGGCTTTGCTTATCAAACTTTAATTTAATTAGGTACTTAATCAATCAAAATTTCATAATTTCTTAATTAATCCTTTCGATTAATTGCTTATAATTTCGATTCTAATAACATGCTATCACACATGATCATATAATAATTTACATGCTCAATTCACATTTTTCAGATCAACATTCGAACAAATCCAAACTCATATCATATAATTCAGAATCTCATTTCATAGTTCAATACTCAATTGAACTTATCAAACATAATTATAACATGTAAGAGCATTGCATACTCACATACTATATCACAACTTCATTGTTTCCACAAGAAATCAATATCACAATAATTTCCAATAATCAGCATTATTAATTCATCCAAAATAGTAAAATTAACCAAAAATCAGATTCGGAATCAAACATATCAATCATCAATTTAATTTCAATCACATATGCAACAAAATCGCATAACACAAGCATAAAATCCGAATTCCATTATTCCTTTTTCCCTTACTAAAATCGAATAATTAATTAGTCCAAATTGCATGCTTATCATAACTTAAAAATCAAATTAAGGCAGTTGGGACTCTAATCCCAACTCTAAAGTCGTTTCACTCACAGTTCGCCGAGCTAATTTTGTATCCGAATGCCCTTCGCTCGATCTGAAGCCGATCCCGGTACAATTTCCTCTTCGACCCTTTCGCTTCTAGGATCTAAGGCATTCAAGCCAAGCAAATAACAATTTTTCAGAATTCAATTTATGCATTTAAAGACTGAATTTTGCATTTTTATTTAAAACAGTCCCTAAACTTTTCGGTTCAATTCGACTAGCTTCCATTTTCCTATTTTCTTTAATTAGCCACTTATTCCTTCAAATTGACCACCAAAATTAATGGATTTCACATCCTACAGTTTTTAATTCGACTTAGCAATACTTCATATAATCCAATTTTACCAATTTCATAAATCTCAAGTTCTAATTTATCTTCTTTCCATTTATACTCATTTCTGACCACCTAGATTGATTCATTTCGTATTTCCTGTATAAAGCTCCAAATCAGACACCGTTTGTTCCTAAATTCAATTTACATACCCAATTTTAACATATCAAAAATTCAGATCAAAACTCTTAGTAGATTATTTTCTACGATTTTTCAAAGTTCACTGTCCAGCTTGAATCATTGCTGGACAGTTTTGCATGTTGCTCAATTTTATGCTTCCAGATTTTAACACAGCCATTAGAACTCTATTTTATAACTTTTCTACTATTTTAAACATGTCAAGGTAACACATATCCAAAATTAAGCATTAGAATCTCATTATAGAATTTTCTATGAATTTTCAAAGATGCATGTCATGCAAATTAACAAATCTGTCAACATAACTACATGCATGCTCTTAATCTTTTATGTCTTTTAATCTTTAAATATTTTTACATTTTTTCAGAAACTACACTTAAGACATCATCTTCATAATTTTCTAAACATATTATAACATATGATCTAATGAATTTTCCATCATAATCGAATTAAGAAAGGAATGATCTACTTACTTCCGATTTTCTTTTGAATTTTCTAAAGAGACTTCACCACCATGCAAGCTCTCTTTCTTCTCCACCGAAGCTCTCAACCCTCTCTAGCTTTCTATGTTATATTTTTGGTGTGAAAGAGCAAAAAGGGAATAGGTGGTTTGGTTGGGGTAGCCGGTTAAGGAATGAGAAAGGGGGACAAATTAAATGAGATATGACCAAGGGGTCATGTCCCAACTAATTCCCCTAATTATCACCCTTAATAATTTCACTAACTCATATATAAAGTCTTAATTATACTATGATTTCATCTTATTAATAATGTTAATCCATGCAATTTCCTTTTAGCATGCAAGCCTCAATTTTTCCATCTAATTCGGTTTGGTCATTGAGCATATTGACCGAATTCTTATTGTACATTTATCCACATTTCGATTTGGTCCATAATGAACCAAATTTCAATTCGAAAATTTGGGAAATTAACCTAATAATTCACTTAATTATTTAATTAGACCTCTAATCTTCTAGGCTAATTTTTAGGATGTTACAACAATCATGCACACAACATACCATCACCATATGCATCATCAATATATATATATACAACAACATGCATAAACGAACACATACTACACAAGATCACGATTATGTACATTAAGCAAGAACTCATAAAGTCAAACAAGAGATTAAGCTACCAACTTAATCCCTACCTTAGATTGGCCTACCAAGCACAATCCAACACCTCAACCACACACTTGAACCAATTTAAAACCATTTTAAATAAACCACTCACGGAACACCCTTAAAGCAAACCAAGAAAGTCGATCAAGCCTCCAAATTTTCCGGAATCGAGCCCGAAGCTTCTCCAACGATTTCCCTTAATTCTAATCAACCAAAAACAACATATTACTACACAAAGCATCCACAAAACCACTGTCACATAACAGATTTTAACCACAAGACCATTCCCTACATTTTCAAGCTAAAACTAACCCAAAAATCCTCATTTTCAGATTCACACACAACCCAACAGAAAACCATCGAATCCAACACCCAAATCATCATTAAACACCTTCAAAACAACCCTCAAGTACCACTATAACATCAACTCAACTCTCCTACACCAAACTATCTAAAAAACCCAAGTTTTCACCCCTTTAAAATACCCACAAAAACTCATTTCGGGATTTTCATCAAAACCCCACCATTTTCACATATAATACTCTTTGGGGAAAGATTAAAACATAAATAAACATTGCAAATCGAAAATCAAACAAAAACCTATTAAAGCTTCTTCCTTTTCCCCAAAACTTGAAAACTCTAAAAACTTCAAAAGTGATGTTTATGAAAAACTAAAACTATAGAAATGTTAGGAAAGATGAGGAGAAGTCAAAAACGTTTTTACCTTGATGAAAACACTTGAAATCGGTGAAGAAATGAATGGAATAGTAACTTCGGGGTTTGGGGAGGTTTTGTCGTGAAAAGTTTGAAGGAAGAAGATCAAGACATTTCAAAAAGTCCCCTTTTACTCATCTTATTCCTTTTATTTAGAAAATTACCTTTTTGCCCTTAATGAACCACAAGTCTTTTTAAGTTTAAAAACAAAACAAATTTTAATTAAAACGAGCCCAACGACTTGAACCCGATTCGCACACTCAACTCCCGACCCCTAAACCCGAGTGTTACAATCAGGTTCGTAGATAGGGTTGAACCGGGAAGCCTTAAAAACTTCGTTCCATTGTCCTTTAGAAGAATCAGTAGGCTTTTAAGAGGTTTGATGTTGTCGTCGTTCCACTGCCATCCAAGGTCTGAAAGGAGAAGTGTCAGCGGACGATGACTATGATTGCGCATGTGTAGTCTATTAATGCTCAGGGATATTTTGTTGTTTTGGCGGCTAAGTGACACTCTCGCCATAATCAGTTTTTGCATCTGGGCAACCTTTCTAGGAATGCCCATACTTGCCACAGTGGAAACAAACCGTGGGAAGGGACTCGTACTCGATTATCTGAATGTTTCCATTGATAACTAGTTTTGAAATTAAAGGCTTACTGAGATCAACTTTGATAGCCATTCTTGCAAAATGACCTCTCCTACCGTTCTCAGTTTGGTAATCAATCCTAATAACTAGGCCAATGCATTCCCTAATCGTTGTGATGAGAGTGTGTTTATACAACATCGCAAGCAACCCTGGTAACCGGATCCAGGACCAGATTGTGGAAGGAAAGGGTTGCGATGTATTGAAATCTGCCATCCATGGCTCCATTGTCAAATAGTGGCCAAACACAGTCTAGGATCATTAATTAATTACATGGAGCAAATTTGAATTGGTTCTGAAAGTAACGAGAAAGTAGCCATTGTTAATATCCATGAGATTAAAAGCCTACTTCGGTTTCAAGATAACATAAAGTTTATTACGCAGTGTTGTGCACCACAGTCAAGTCAAAACTTTTCTTTGCCAATTCCTGCACACGGTCGGAGAAGTCTATGGAAATCAATTCATCAATAACGACGCATGTGACATCGCCCTCTTGGAGTTCAATGTCTTCTTCATCAAAGATCTCCTCGTCGTCTTGGGGAGATGCAATATTTCCATACATCAGGGAATCCTTGCACGTAGGATTAGTAGGGGCATCATGGGTGTCATTGTTGATAACAGAGCGATCATGTCTCTCACCGGGGTTGCCTTCATCCGGTGGCTCATCCTCAAGGCGGCGATGTTTGTGGAGATTGGTAAGGGTGTTAGCGCCATTCTCAAAGACGCCAATCATATTAGGGCATAGATTTCTATAGTGTTTTTGTTTTTAATATTTTATAAAAATTATAATAGTATTGTTTTAATGTTTTAAAATGATAATAATATTACCTTAAAGATTAAGTAAGCCCTCAAACTTTCAATTAAAATAAATTATGCTCTTGAACTCAGTAAAAAATTAATTATGCCCTTGAAGTCAGTTGAAAAAATTATTTCAATCATTTTGTTATGTCACATCACCTATGTGCACTATTACATCAGCACCATTAACTACCATCTTAACACCGTAATGGTCAACATCGATCAAATGAAGAAATTGATATGATTATGTAGAGTTTGTAGCACACTCAAATTGATCACCGAAACCGTCAAGGAGGGTTGTAAATGTTTGGTGGTTGAATTGGCTAAAATCGAAATAAAGGTAGGCAAGTGACACAATGATTTTAGAGTGGTTCGGCCTTCTAACAAGCACCTACATCCACTACCTTAGCACACCACTAAGGATTTCCCAATTCACTCAACAATGAATTCGTCCCATTTTCCCGGTTTAGGAGGAAACCGTTACAACCCTATCTTTTGGACTTGGCTAAGATAGAACCAACTCTAGTTTTTCTCTCAAGGCTAAACTAGAACCTCACCTTTTACAAGGGATTTGTTTGGTAAACTAAATACCTCTCTAGGTGGGTGTTTACACAAATTTAAGCTCACAAGAGTGTACAAAGAATTTACAATAAAGCACTCTCTAAAGACTATGTACAAGAGAATAGTAAAATAAAGATTTAGACTCTAATTCTCTTGACCATATTGCTTGGATGTTGTCTCTAACCATCTTCAAGTGTCCCAAGGTTGCTTTTATAGTGTGGAATGATATTCTAGCCGTTTATGGCCGTTGGAGATGTTTTGGAGCCGTTGGGAAGTCATAAAGTCGAGCTTTAAATGCTCTCCTGCACAATAGTTTCGAAACCATTTAAGAGGTTTCGAAACCTTAAGAGGGGATTTGTAAAAACTAGCCGTTTATGGCCGTTACAGGGCCAAAGTTTCGAAACCTTCATAGAGGTTTCGAAACCTTTGTGCCAAGGTTTCCAAACCTTACTAGAGGTTTGGAAACCTTTTTTAAGGTTTCAAAAAACAATAGCTTACTGCCCAAAGAGGTTTCGAGACCTTATAGGGATGGTTTCGAAACTTCCACTTAAAAACACAATTTTGGCTAATTTTTTACTTTAAAATGTATATTCGAAATAGGTGCAAAGTCAAAAATATTTTAAACATATTTTTCAAGTTTTAAGGACTTTTGAATTATTTTTGAAATCTTTAAATAAGTCCAAAACATTTTTCACATAATTGTTATATCAAAATATTTCTCAACAATCTCCCCCTTTTTGATATAACAAAACTTTCTTTGAAAAATTGTTTTTAACAAAAACTCCCCCTTAATTTTTCACTTACTTCTCCCCCTTTTTGTTATATCAAAAATAATTCAAATCTTTATAGTACATAATAACAATGGAGAGTAAGTTAAAAAAAAAATTAAGTACAAAAAAATTTGAAAAATAAAACTCCCCCTTACTAAAGCATTCCATTAAATTTTTAGCACAAATTTTGACACTTAAAGAGATAGAATTTTCATCATTGAATCAAATCAATTTAAAACACATGAAATTCAATTTATCCAAGACTTTAAAACTTTATGCAAACATATGAATGAAACAATGTGATTCATATGCATAAAGAATCATAAAATGTCATGCACTTATAAATATAAATAAGCAATGATGCATGAACATTTATCATCAAAGTAGACAACCGAATGATTTAAAATCAAATACATTAAGATTAGAGGTTACCCATCTTCTTCACTTGTGTGACTAGAGCATTTGAGATTCTTGCTTTTCTTGCCTTTGCTCCAACACACCTACAAAAGACAATTACATGGATTTTGGTATCCAAATTGCTTTGGATCCATTTAAATTAGTCACAATGTCTTTAGTTCCCTTGGGAACCCATACTTGTCTAATCCTATAATATTTTCTCTTCCTAATAGGACAAGTATGTAAGGAATGACCATGATAATGGCAATATGAGCATTTTGCCATTATGTGACAAGATGAATTATTGAAAATAGTTTCCTTTTCTTTTGTTAAGCTTTCAAGCTTAACTTTTAAATCAAGATTTTCTTTTTCTAAAATATCTTTGCTTGTTTTTGAAAATTCTAAATCATTTTTCAAAATTTCATTTTGATTTTCAAAATCCACTTTTGTTTTTAAAAGAAAATCATTTTCAATTTCGAGTTTTGAAATCATTTTCTTAAATTTGGAATTCATGGTCTCAAATTCCAAAAATAATTCATCGAAAGCATATTGCAACTCATCAAATGTATAAGAATTTAATTCATTTGAGTTAGAAGATACCTCGGGCTCATCGAGAGCCAAAACACCATTCACCTTTGGATTGGAGAGAAGAGTTGCACATAATTGATCATCATTTTTCTTTTCTCCTTTCTTGTTGCCATAAAGCTTCTCAAGTTTCTCCCATAATTCTTTGGCACTTTTGCATGTAGAGATCTTCTTGGAAACTTCTTCGTTAAGGCTACAATAGAGAATGTGCATCGCCTTAGTGTTTAGCTTTGTCTTCGTGTCGTTGGTACTCCTTTGCTTTTTCTTCTTCTTTGGAGCTTCCAAATACCCTTCTTCGATGATGCCCCAAACCTCAAAGTCTTGAGACTTGATGAAGTATTTCATGATATTTGCCCATTGGAAGTATGATTCTCCTTCGAAGAGTGGAGGACACGAGATAGAGCGGCCTTCTTCAAATCTTGCCATTTTCTTGAACGGTGGACTTCGAGCGTTGGATCTTTACTCCCGGATGTTAGTCCTTTGATAGAGACGAGGCTCTGATACCAATTGTAGAGTTTGTAGCACGCTCAAATCGATCACCGAAACCGTCAAGGAGGGTTGTAAATGTTTGGTGGTTGAATTGGCTAAAATCGAAATAAAGGTAGGCAAGTGACACAATGATTTTAGAGTGGTTCGGCCTTCTAACAAGCACCTACATCCACTACCTTAGTACACCACTAAGGATTTCCCAATTCACTCAACAATGAATTCGTCCCCTTTTCCCGGTTTAGGAGGAAACCGTTACAACCCTATCCTTTAGACTTGGCTAAGATAGAACCAACTCTAGTTTTTCTCTCAAGGCTAAACTAGAACCTCACCTTTTACAAGGGATTTGTTTGGTAAACTAAATACCTCTCTAGGTGGGTGTTTACACAAATTTAAGCTCACAAGAGTGTACAAAGAATTTACAATAAAGCACTCTCTAAAGACTATGTACAAGAGAATAGTAAAATAAAGATTTAGACTCTAATTCTCTTGACCATATTGCTTGGATGTTGTCTCTAACCATCTTCAAGTGTCCCAAGGTTGCTTTTATAGTGTGGAATGATATTCTAGCCGTTTATGGTCGTTGGAGATGTTTTGGAGCCGTTGGGAAGTCATAAAGTCGAGCTTTAAATGCTCTCCTGCACAATAGTTTCGAAACCATTGAAGAGGTTTCGAAACCTTAAGAGGGGATTTGTAAAAACTAGCCGTTTATGGCCGTTACAGGGCTAAAGTTTCGAAACCTTCATAGAGGTTTCGAAACCTTTGTGCCAAGGTTTCCAAACCTTACTAGAGGTTTGGAAAGCTTTGTTAAGGTTTCAAAAAACAATAGCTTACTGCCCAGAGAGGTTTCGAGACCTTATAGGGATGGTTTCGAAACTTCCACTTAAAAACACAATTTTGGCTAATTTTTGACTTTAAAATGTATATTCGAAATAGGTGCAAAGTCAAAAATATTTTAAACATATTTTCAAGTTTTAAGGACTTTTGAATTATTTTTGAAATCTTTAAATAAGTCCAAAACATTTTTCACATAATTGTTATATCAAAATATTTCTCTAAGAAACAATTGGGGTTGCAAAATTGATAGGAAAAGTACTTCGGGAACTTGCCAATTCTTAGGTAGTATGCTCATATCTTGGTTCTCTAAGAAACAAAATAGTGTAGCCTTATCTACCACCGAAGCCGAGTACATATCATTAGGGAGTTGTTGTGCTCAAGTCCTTTGGATGATGCAACAACTCTTAGATTATGGAATTAAAGTTGAAACCATACCCCTAAAATGTGACAACACTAGTGCAATATGTTTAACTAAAAATCCCATCCAACACTCTAGAACCAAACACATAGAAATAAGGCATCATTTCATTAGAGATCATGTCCTTAAAGAAGATGTGGTTATAGAGTATGTAGACACCTTGAATCAATTAGCGGATATATTTACAAAACCCTTAGACAAAGAGCGTTTTTGGTCCCTTAGGAGAGAGTTAGGTCTAGCTAGCCTATCTTGACCTTTTAGGACCTCTTTTGTGCTTAAATATGCTTGATTTTGTGAAATGCCATGTTTATATGTTTAAACTCACAATTTCTTCCATGCCTATAGTTAGGGGGAGTATGATTCTGTTAAAATATGCTTAGAACTGCTCATACATCATTTGCATACTCATAGGAGATGTTAAGTTCGAGCCTTTGGTTGTTCTTTGAACTAAATATGTAATTCTGGGCATACAGTATCGATACTATTGTACGCGTATCGATACTTGTTCTTCATTTCGTTTCCCAGAATTTTCTTTGCTTCACGCGTATCGATACGATTCATCCCGTATCGATACGGGTCGTTTCGATACGGATCCATCCGTTTCGATACGACTGTTCCAACGGGCATATTTGCAAAAAGACATCTATATCCCCGTATCGATACCCCAACGGGCGTATCGATACTCGACTGCGCTGATGGCTTTAATTAGCTTTTAATGAGTTCAACTTTTACCCAAATTCAATCTTTTCAAAACCTAATTAACCCTAGCCGTTTTTGCCTATAAAAAGGCACTTCCTCCTTCATATTTTTCACATCTCAACTCAAACCTAAAAGAGTTTTTGAATCAAGCAAGGCTTTGTGCTCTCTTTTTCATCTTTGTGCTTGTTCTCTTCAAATCTTCAAGTTTCTATCAAGGTAATCTCCCTCTTTCTCTTTTCCAATTTTTTTTTGTTGTTTTGATTTTTTTAACTTTGTTTTTCTTCAAACTTTTTCTTGAAATTTTCTTGTAAAAATTTTCTTTTCAAAATTTCTCTTAAAATTTTTCTTTTAAAATTCCTTTTACCTTGATTTTTACTCAAATTGAAGAAATCTCCCTTGCTTAATTTCTCTTTTAGATCATGGCACCAAAAGAACCATCGAGGAAGCGACAAAGGGCTAATCAAGCCGGTGAATCTTCCAACCTTGGAGCGATTGCTCGTCCTAACTACTCGACAATCTATGAGCAATCCTTTGAAGGCAATTCGGGTCTAAATCACTTTCGTCAATATGAGAATTACAAGATCCGTGCCGAAAGGGTAATATCCATCCCTTTTTCTCAATTCGGAGCGTTTCAAGTTTGAATACCTCCCATTGCTTCATCGTTGGAATTTCATGAATTTTCTCTCTATTCCCGGTTTTTACTATCGCCTCTTGGTTTTGATTTTCTATGCTAATGCAAGATGTATTAGTCGTAATGGGGAAGTTGTTGCAATTAACTCTTATCTTATGGGAAAGAAAATAATCCTTGATGTCGAGTCTATTTGTGAGGTTTTTAAGTTGGATGATGAAGGCCTCGATGATGAGCATGGTATGGGGCATGTTCTTAGTGGATCCGTCACCGCCCTTAATGCTCACGACTGAATTCTACATTTGATGGTGTCGTGGTGGTTTCGTCCTTCCGGAGGGAAATATTCCACCATCCGTCAAGTGGATGATTTTTGGATTCGGCGCTTCCGTGAAGCCAAGCGACCAAATCTAGCTCGACTCATGTTCGCGGAGATCGTCTACCTCGTTCAAAATCGTCACACTCCTCATGTCACCTCTTTCACTTACGGTTCGGCTTTGAGCTATTTCTTTGCTAAAAAGGATATTGATTGCTCCTATGACATTCCAACTCCTCTCACCGATCCCATTGATGAGCGATCTCTTGCTCGGGCAAAATTCTCTTATGTTAATGGTGAATGGATACGTGTTGCCGAGTTACCACCGGAAGCCGCCGCCGCTTTCGAAGAAGCTCAAGCTCCTCAAGTCCAACAACCCAATATGGATGCTCTCATGACTTATCTCAATGAGCAATTTACCGGGTTGCGCACGGACATGAATACTCGTCTCACTTCCATGGAAACTACTTTTGACACTAGGATGACGGGTTTGGAGAATCGCCTCACATCTCTTGAAAGTGGGCACAATTCCTTGAATATTTCCATTGCCGCTTTCCATGATGAGTGACGTAATAGTATGCGCACTAATGAGCCTTTGGGAGATGATGATGAAGATGATGAAGACGAAGAAGACGATGCTTAGACGTTTTCTCTTGCTTGTCATGCATATCATTTAGGATTTTATATTTTTATGCACCTATGTTTTATGTTCTTAGGATTAAGGTTGTTTTAGGATTAAAACCTATGCTTTGATTTCTATTTTGCCTTTGTTTGGATTTTAAGTATGTTGCTTTAATGAATAATATCTATGTTGCTTATTATACCTTTGATTTCTTTATGCACTTAATTGTCTCAAAGATTTTTTTTGATCTAACAAAAAGGGGGAGAAGAAACTAGCTCACACTTTAAAATATTTTGATTTTAATTCAAAGGTTACCAAGCTTATATTAAGGGGGAGTTAACTTTATAAAGGTTTTTCAAAAATTTTAAGTTTTAGTTTTGTTATATCAAAAAGGGGGAGATTGTAAAACCTATGTTTGATTTTGATATAATTAAATCCTTAAGGATCATTTTGTAAAACTTAAAATTATTTTTTAAGTCCCTTAATAAGTTTTAAAACACCAACACTTTGAAACTGATTTATAAAACTCAAACTCAAAATATTTTCTAAGTGTTCCAAGGCAAAACCATTGAAACTCGTCCAGGCGTATCGATACAGCACCAAGCGTATCGATACCATTTTACCAAACCTGGTTACTGTCGGAACCAGTATCGATACCCCAAACCCTCGTATCGATACTGCCCTATGTTAAAATTCAAAGAGTTTGAATGTCGTACCGATACGGCAAACCCTCGTATCGATACGACCCTTATAATTTTTAAAGTTAAGTCGGTTTAAAAAATATGACTGTTGGTGTCAGTTGGTTGGTAACCAAACTTTAAAAGTTCGTTGACCAGTATCGATACGCCAAACCCTCGTACCGATACGGTTGTGGACAGTGAGCTAAGTTCAGAAAATAGTATCGATACGGCCCTTGCCGTTTCGATACCCCGTACCGATACGCTTACGCGCGTATCGATACCCCTTATTAAATGCACACAACGGCTCTTTCTTTTCTGAGACAGGTACCAATACCCCTTCCCGCGTACCGATACCGGTAGCTGCAGAAGTGCATTTATGGTGGTAAGAGAGGGTTCCAACGGCTCCATTTATGTTCCCAACCACCCAAACGGCTAGAAATCAATGAAGAGGTATAAAAGACACATCCAAAAGCTACAGCAACAACTATTGATCTTCAAGAAAACACTTATTCATCAAATCCAAGCATTTGTGCCAAAATTCCTATTTGTCTAGAAATCCCAATTGTAATCTCCATTCTTACTTTGTCAAATTGGGTTGAGTGCTTGTATTGGGGCTATCATTTGTATTGAGAGATACCTTATTAGCCATAAAATTTCTTTGTTTACTTGTGTGAGGATTGGGTTGATTTTTGGGTAGAAAAATCAACCGAAATTGTAAAGGGTTGCCTCCTTGTCCTAGAAAAGGGGAAGAGCAATTTAGTGGAATTGTTGCAAATCCTTAGTGAAGCTAAGGTAGTGGATGTAGAGTTCATTTGGAACTTGAACCACTCTAAATCTCTTGTCCATCATTTTTAATTTGCAAATTTCCACCACAAAACTTTAAATTTCCAATTCACCCCCCCCCCCCTCTTGGTCAATATCGATCTTACGATCCACTCAACAGATTAACATTTAGAGATAACAATACTTATGTAGGTTTACTTTAGGTACAAATGACCTTTTAAGCCTAACATAAATATCATACAAGCTCATTAGCATATCTATATAACAGGATAGGTTCATCGTATACCAATTGAACAATTTAGAAATTTAATAACCAAGACCATAGCCTTCAAACTTCCATTGGACAAATATGTTGGGATAAAGACAAAACTAGCACCATTACATCCTAATATTACCAAACTAGCACCCAAAATTCTATATTTCCCAAGGAATTTGGTTTAGGATTAAGTTAATCACCTGGATTAAGATTTAAACGAAAATTTGGGGGAAGTTTTTTTCTTTCAAAAATCGTCGTGCTCCTACGATGAGTTTGAATAAAAAATAATATTATTTTGAAACTCGACGTGCTTGTGCGACAAGTTCACTGTAATGGTACTAGTATGGGAAATATAAAATCTTAGGTACTAGTTTCTTAATATTAAGATGTAATTGTGCTATTTTTTTCTTTAAGCCAAATATGTTTAGTATTAAATCATCCACATCATGCACATATATTTATAGTTACAAACAGCGACAAAACTACAATGAGACTAGTGGGGTCATGACCCCACATAATATTAAAAATACGATGAAATTGTTTTTTATTCTTCAAAATTATATAAAATTTAGTATTATTCTCTTTAAATTTATTTATTTTCTTAAAACGACCCATTAATAAATAATGTTGAGTTTCGTTACTAGTGACAAGCTAGGTGTCAAACACCAATTACACATCAAATTAATTCCTTTTGAAGTATCAATCTGCATATGTGGGTAAACTTTTTTATGGAAAATAGAAAGGTTTATATCAAACTAGCAGCACGAGGGTGCTAAATTGTTGAGCAACTCACAAACAGCTCGATCTCAGTTCAGCCAAAACTCAGTCAATGTTCAATTCGAGTTGACTCGACTCGAATTTGACCTCGATTGGAGATCTTAGTGAGTCGAGCAATTGCCCAACTCGATTCAATAAGTTCGAGAGTAGCTCGTTATTTTTTAAATAAATTTTTATAATTTTTTGGTGGCTACCTTAAAAATTATGTTCCAAGAAGTTTAAATGTTAGTAGTTTAAAACTCTAGATGTAACACCCTCAACTTGGATGCCACATTTAGGCCTCAAGCCCAACCCATTACCATAAAAAATATAGCTCGAGCAACTCACAAACAGCTCGAGCTCAGTTCAGCCAAAACTCGGTCAATGTTCAATTCGAGTTGACTCGGCTCGAATTTGACCTCGATTGGAGATCTTAGTGAGTCGAGCAATTGCCCAACTCGATTCAATAAGTTCGAGAGTAGCTCGTTATTTTTTAAATAAATTTTTATAATTTTTTGGGGGCTACCTTAAAAATTATGTTCCAAGAAGTTTAAATGTTATTAGTTTAAAACTCTAGATGTAACACCCTCAACTTGGATGCCACATTTAGGCCTCAAGCCCAACCCATTACCAGAAAAAATACAGCTCGAGCAACTCACAAACAGCTCGAGCTCAGTTCAGCCAAAACTCGGTCAATGTTCAATTCGAGTTGACTCGGCTCGAATTTGACCTCGATTGGAGATCTTAGTGAGTCGAGCAATTGCCCAACTCGATTCAATAAGTTCGAGAGTAGCTCGTTATTTTTTAAATAAATTTTTATAATTTTTTGGTGGCTACCTTAAAAATTATGTTCCAAGAAGTTTAAATGTTAGTAGTTTAAAACTCTAAATGTAACACCCTCAACTTGGATGCCACATTTAGGCCTCAAGCCCAACCCATTACCAGAAAAATTACAACCTAGTTTAGCCCAAACACATTCATTTCCATAAAATAAATTAAGTTCAAATATTTTAACATAAATGAGTATTTGAAAACATTACATGGGAACTCCATTTAAAAATAAATGATTAAAAGCATTCGACTCATGATTTAAATTCAAAATATGAGTTACAATACAAAATATGGGGTCATACGAATACATAGCCCAAATAATCTATGTATTATACTCAGAACAAGTCGATGTTGAAGTCCTACTCTAATGGTTCTCCATCAATGCATGCCAACCTACGAACGGAAACAACAATTTCGAACACTGAGCTAACAAAGCTCAGTGGATACACTTCCACTCAACCATGCTTCATGCAAATCATAATAATGAGCATGTAGCTAAAGATGATAATATGGAAACACGACAACATATGACACTACCTCTAGCCACCTAAATACATAGAAAACAACAAGGATACATTAATCTCAAAAAACATATGTGCATCATACCAACAAACCTGGATTGAGGCTCGATGTCACACAGCCTTGAAAACGTACACTCGTACTCGAAACCTCTCACAAAATATTATCAGATGAGGTCCGGTGTCATATGGCCTCAGGATCGTACATCCGGCATCTCACATCATGGTGTTGCAACACGCTCTTTAGGTATTCGGATCCCAACAATCAAGGGTGACTCTACCACGCAAGTACCTTTACTTGGCACACAACATTACTCGATCCACGAAAGATTCTTATGGTTTCTATTACAAGCAATCATTCAAGGTTTACCAAGTTATTACACATTATGCTCGTACGTGAAAGTTAAATCTTGATGTTATAGTTTTACCATTTATTATACCACATTTGGCGCCCATTGGGACATAGTCCTAGAATTATAAGTCGCTCAAACTCAATATATTTTTTGAGTAGATTACTTAGTGGGTACCGGTATTGGCTCTTTCATACCAGTACGATACCCCTAGGATATCAATACTCATAGCGTGCCGATACGAATTTAGCTCAATAGAATTTCATCCAGCCAAGGCGTATCGGTACGAGTTGACTCGTATCGATACTCTCTTGAATAGCATATCGATACAGGTTGAACTTCGTATTGGTACCCCTCTCTTAGTTCGTCAAATGAAAACAATGTTCTTAAAACCTAGAACACTGGGGTGCCGGTATTGCCTCCTCGAGTACTAATACCGAAGCCTAGAAATGGCTTCCTAGGCTTGGGAAATCGCTCTCAAGCCCCCAAAACACAACCTTTAACCCTTTAACTCGATCCTACATCTTATGGAAGTAGTTCGGGTGGTTTACTACCATTTTTACAAGTTATTAACACCAAATTCGGATTATGCCATTAAAGTGGATCTCAAGCACTCAACACTCAAAGACAACCATACATACAAATTTAAGCACACAAAGCATCATCCTTAGAATGTGCATGAAACACAGGAGTTAGTACTACACTAACCTTGATTCAAAAGCTGGAAAAGAAGTCCCCAAGCAAGCTCTTCAAGCCTTCTTCTTCCAAAGCTCCTTGGAAGAATTTCCAACCTCTTTTACTATACAAGGAAGTTGTAAAACGAATTACAACTTTGCAGAAGGAGAAAAACCAACTGAAACTTACTCTTAAGTGGGAAAACATTATTGACTCCCCCTCTAACTATTTTCCTCAAATACCCTCATTAAACCTATTTTCTCTTCCACCACCAAACTTGATGAAACTTACCGCCAATGGTAGATCCTTGCAAGGAGATTCATCCTTTTTTATATGTCAGAGTTAGGAGATGGGATAATGGGTGAAAGAAGAAGACAAGGGGACAATGGTGATCTGGCCATCTTTAATTTTCTGCAGAAATTAAACACGTCTTCCCCTCTTTAAAATGGGGCAAGTTACCTCTTTACCCCTTCTACACCATCCTAACCCAAGGCCCAAACCCAACAACTAAGGGGAGCCCACTAAGGTTCACATAGGCATCAAAAAGCCCAAACTCTCAGCCAATAAACAAAGCACATGGCTCAGGTTGAACCGATCCACGGATTCTAATATCTGGGGTCGTTACACTAGAAAAGTTCAATGACTTGCTAGGTAATTTAACCTTAAAATATTTAGTTTCAAATTTCCAAAATGTTTTATATTCTTGAGAATTCAAAAAGTTATGGTCTGTTTGGTTTTAGAAAATATTTTTTATTTTTGTTTTCTATTTTCAATTTTATATAATAAATTTTACTTTTAGTTTTTTAAAAATTAGAAAATATACTTGGTTAATAGGGATGAAAACTTGTTTTCAAAAATAAAAATAGTGGAAATGTGATATCTAGTTTTTCAAAATATAAATGAAAAATAATTATTACATAATTAAAATAAAATATAGTTAAAAATATTATTATAATCATAATAAATAAAATATGACTAAATAAACCAAAGTTTTTAAAAATGAAATTAAAAAGATTCGAACCCCGGTTGAAACTAAGTTAAAATTAAAAACTCTTATTTTTATATTTTCCACTTTCTTAAAACATTTTCAGTGAAAATAAAAGTATCTTTTTTATTTTTGAAAACAAGTTTTCATCCCTATTTTTGAAAGCATCTTTTTATGTTTTCAATTTTTATTTTTTTATTTTCTAAAAATTATTTTTAATTTTTCAATCAAACACGATTTCTTTATCGGACTTCATTCTTTAAAACCAAAATGTCCCTTATTTTGTATTAATTAGAAAATAAATTATAATAATCATTTTTCCTTTTTTATTAAAACCTTTCTCTTTTTTCTTCTATTATTACTTTAATTATGTATAAAAGTAGGAAACATGAAAAGTCTCCGGTTCTCATATAAAAAAATACGATTGAAAGTTCAAACCCTAAAATCCCTAATGTCTTCTCTCTTTTGTTGTTTATCAAAGATTATTGAGAAACGAGTATGTGAGGACGACCTGATGGTCAGAGCATGCTCACCTGCTCCACTCCCTTCCTCTTAGGTCCCGGGTTCATGACCCCTCAGGAGCATTACCTTCACCTAGATTTTCCCCCTTCCCCTCTAGTTAGAAGTAGAATAGGATTGTAATAAAAAAATTATTGAGAAATTAAAAAGAGTCTCACACTCGAATATCGACTTCATATTTAACTCGTTCATGGCATATTCATTTATTTATCTCTTCAATCCTCACGTTATTTCTGAATTTGCATGTTTATATTAAGCTCTAATAGTGTCACTAGATTTTACCTATATTTAAAAAAATAAGGTAAAAATTTTGACAAGCTTAAAGAGCAATGAGATTTTTTAACGAGTCGAGCACTATACAGCTCGCGATCGACTCACTCGATAAGCACCCCTAAGCAGAAACAGAAATCATGAAATTATACTATCACAATCCTGATGAAGAATATGAAGGATTTGATCCGGCAAAAAATTCAAAACTTGACTTCGAAGCGTGAAATCAAATAACTTCTTATAAAATTCACTCATTGGCCTAGTGACTAAAGATGTTTATATTATTTCATCTATTTGAATTCGAATCTCAATATGAAAAAAAAATAATGCAACCCTATTTAATCTTCTTTTCCATTTTTAAAGATTTATAATATGAAAATCATAAAAATGGAGATTGAACACGTGTCTGCAGTGGAATGGTTCAAATTAGTCAAAGTAAGGAAACAATAATGATGGTAAGTTTCAACTTCTGTTAAGAACCCAATAAAACTTTATTTTGCTGAAGCAGCTGCATGTGGGTGATGAATTATCGTTGTTTTATTATTTTCAAAGCATTGTGTTCCTTGCTTGAAGAAATTGAAAGTAGCCTCATTATTTCCCTCGTTATTTTATTTATTAAAAATGTAAATAATAAAATTCGAATCTTAAATAGATAATTTCAACAATGGGTCTGGAGTCTGGAGCTTCGCAGAGCATATGACGTTGGGCTGTAGAGAATGACTTAAAAATTGATATCCTTTGGGCCATTGAAACTTGACAAGAGGAGTAAATCTATCCAACTCCTAACTCGGAAGCATGTGTAAATTGAGATGAAAGTTTGTCAAATTGTATTGGTTTAGGGTCTCCACCACTTTGTGTGCTGATTTATCAAAGTCTGAATGGAATGAAATGCACCATGATATGATATTATATATAGAGAGAGAGAGTGAGCTCCAGCTGTAGATCTGAAGCACTAGCTATGATAAGGCTTTTTATCTAAGACCCGTCAATTGGGAGGTTTAAAGTTTTTGGATTATTTTATGTTGAGTTTGATTCAATTTTGAGTTTTATACATTAGGATCATTTAGTTTTTTATTCATTTTGAGCTCGAAATATTTCGTGTTTGAACCAATTCAGAAACATGTTCGAAGTATTGATTTTTTATGATCGGGGTTAAAGCAAGTTTGGGTTTGGATTCGAACCAGAGTTCAAAGATTTATTTGTTATCCACATAAAATACCATCTAAATTAAACATGGATCTTGCTGATTGCATGCCATTTTGACTAACTCCATCTTTTAATTTGGACTGTTTATAGTCTCCACCATTATGGGCTGGCTTAAAACATGATTATGTTAGTTAGCTAACTAACACCCAAATTGGATGGGCTTCCTTCTCCACCATTATGGGCTGGCTTAAAACATGATTATGTTAGCTAACACGCAGAATAAAAAGATTGTAATATGGAGGTGCGGGGAATCGAACCCCGTGCCTCTCGCATGCGAAGCGAGCGCTCTACCATATGAGCTACACCCCCATCGTCTGCTGTTTGTTTCCTAGAAATTTTAACAAACAATAACGCAAAACAGTAAAAACTGAAGAAGTGCATGGCAGTTGGCTGGCGCAAAACAAGTGCTTGCGTAGTCTCGAAACGTGCCTGTATGGCTCGCATTCCAGCACACTTGTTTTTTGTTTTTCTCTTGCCGCATTTATGTCTCTTCATTCATTCGTCACCGCGACACTGTTCCCTTCCCCCCTCTCTGTCACAGCTAATAGCCTAATAGCAATTACTCCCTTCTCAGTTCTCTGCATGAGATAAGATCCCATGCTTTCTTTTATTATTCACTTACCCACCATTAATGTCTCCCAATATTTAATCTTGGGAAAACTACACTGGTGGTACCCTAACTATGCCTGTATTCCTACTTTGGTCCCACAATTATGTTTTTTGGCAAAAGAGTCCCTTCCGTCACATAGTTTTCCTGTTTTGGTCCCTCGACGTTAAAACCCTAACGGTTTTGCTGACTTGGCTTATTTTATATTTTCCCCAATTTACACCTCATTTATTAATAAAATAAAAGCAGCTGACGTGTGTTTTTCCATAACCCTAATTTCCACCCTAAACTTAACTCATCAGATTCTAAGTACCATGGCAGCACCGGCGACAATTCCATAAACTGAACCAACAACGACGTTACAAAGGCAGTCTCGTAAAATATGAGGAATCCAAATCACTAGCATTTCGAAGCTGTTTGTTTCTTTAGGGTTGATTTTTGATCGGATTTTTTAGTTGAGATCTTGTTGATCGGAAGATGGAGTCGATGATCGAACTGTGCGACATTATAGCGAAAAATCCAGAGAAATTTAGCGATAAAATCGCCTGGATTTGCGGGAGGTGTCCGCAGTCGGAGCTGTTACTGAGCGGATCGCCGCGAGTTTCACGGTCTCACCTCAATGCGGTGCTTGTTGTGGCGCGATTGCTGTCTAAGTGCCCTAATTCCACGGATAACCGGCCCAAATCGGTGATGCTAAAGTTTATTCGGGCTATTCCGGCGTCGTTTCATCGTTCTTTTTGGCCGCAGTCGTACAACAATGACTCAATTGCTTCATTTTTTGCCGATTTCTTGAAATACGTGTCTGAATCTGTTGATTCGTCTCCTGATTTTGGTTTGGAGATCGCCGGGCTAGTTGGGGAGGTAGTTACGGCGGCGGTTAATAACCATGATACAAACAGCAATGATCCGGCGATTTCTAGGGCTTTTTTGTTGGCTTTATCTCAGAATTTTCTCCCTATTTTGCCGTCCGACGCTGATAACTTGATAAATTACCTTTTCGATCAGTTGGCTATGTCAGTTCCAGAATCACCGAGGGAGCTGATTACAGGAAGCTCGGAGACATCGTCTTCTCAAAGTTCACCTTTGAGCGTCAAGCATTTTCAAGGCATTGAGGTTTCAAGCCCGGCCAATGACTCATCCAAGTGTTTTTACACGTCAGCTGCTTTTATTTTATTAATAAATGAGGTGGAAATTGGGGAAAATATAAAATAAGCCAAGTCAGCAAAACCGTTAGGGTTTTAACGTCGAGGGACCAAAACAGGAAAACTATGTGACGGAAGGGACTCTTTTGCCGAAAAACATAATTGTGGGACCAAAGTAGGAATACAGGCATAGTTAGGGTATCACCAGTGTAGTTTTCCCTTTAATCTTTAATCTTTAATCTTTTTCTCTTTCTTTCTTATGCCGTTCCTAGGCACTACACACCCGCCTTTAGCGTTTCTCAAATCTGGGGTTTTCAACTTCTTTTCTTTTCCTTTCCTTTTTAATATATTTTGGTGGGAAGAGGAAAAAGATTATGCTCTTGGGCTGAGTCGCTTCATATGTAAGGAGTTTTTGAAAGGTCTTTTCGAGGGGTGTAATTGCAAAACACAAATACACACTCGTTGTTTGGAGGCGAAACCCTCATCTCACATGATGAAGCCTCCTGTGCTTTGGGTTTTCTTCTTTGTGCTCGGGACAGCTTTGCTTCTCTTTACCTTCTCCAACACCTCCTCCATTCCTAGTAAATGTCTTTACCTTTTTCCCTGTTACTTCGAATTATTAATGCAATAGATAATTCTATGCCCTTTAACACCAAATTCGAATATGGGTAATTGCTGCATTGAAGGATGGTGTTGGTGTGTGTATTGCATGTTAGCTTTCGTTGAAGCATGTGCTATTTTGGTGATACTATCAAATTAGTCCTGACTTTCACTTGGATTTGATATGGTTTCTTATGCAGCTTTTATTTAAGAGTAATTTTAAGATGAGTCAAGTTTTTGTTTTTCAGAAATGAAGCTTGTAAGTTATGAACAACTTTGTTTCCATATTGTTTTGATATTTCTGCGACAGCCGAACATGGCTTGTTGCAATTTACAGAAAATGACTGACCAACATCCTCTTTCTTCCCATATTGATGTTTGTCTATAGATTTGGTCAACTGTCCCAAAATCTTGATAATGAATCTCTCTTCACCTCCCATATTTGTCCATGTATGTGATAGTAATGTGTAGTTGTTTCAATCACTCTGCCGACAATAATTTGTGTTCTTACATCCTTTATTAGGTTGTTGGCTATAGGGATAGGGGGCTTAACTCAATTATTGATTGGTCTATTTCCTTCTTAGTTTCTTACTATTTGATCAGCTTATAGGCTTTGGTTGGTTCATCTAAAATCAATGCCAGTAATTCCATATGCTTAAATTGCAGCTTGCATGTCAACGCAATTTCATGATATACTGGTAAAAAACGGCACTCCTTTGCTTAGGTGAAGAAGAAATCTTCTTAAAATCAATGCAGTGCATTGGTAAATCTAGCAGCAACCATATGCATATATCATTATAGGAATCGATAATTGTATATATGTTAATAGCCCCCGGCTTCTTGAATTTCATTTCAGATATGGATTTTTCCAAGAATGGTGAAGTTTTGAGTATAACAGGAACAAGTAGGAAGCTGAAGGTATACATTCACTACTTGGCAAAAAAACAAGTGTTGAACTC
Source organism: Hibiscus tridactylites (assembly GCA_958450335.1). Taxonomy (NCBI): domain Eukaryota; kingdom Viridiplantae; phylum Streptophyta; class Magnoliopsida; order Malvales; family Malvaceae; genus Hibiscus; species Hibiscus tridactylites. The sequence goes on along the minus strand of OY288292.1, from coordinate 33,170,500 downwards.
TTTTTTATTTTATTTTGAGATAAATCTTTTTTTTTGAAATGCAGGGGAAAGGCTACAACCCGAGCAATGAAAAGAAGAGCGGAGTGGATCTAGAAGATTACCGGCATCGCATTGATCCAGTCCCAAGCTCAAAGGCATCTATAAAACCTGGTCCCATCGAACATGGTACTCCTCTTAATCCATTCATACCAAAACCCTCACCTCCTCCAGGTCACCCCAAAACTGATGGCTCCACTTAGCCACCATCTGAAAGTCATTTTTATTATCTGATGAATCTGTATCGGCTAAAAGTCCAGACTATAACTTCAAGTTTCCTATGTTTGCTAGCTTAAATTAGTGTTTGAATGTGTTCTGTCAAGAAATAACAACCTTATTTGTATGCTTTCGAAGTGTTATTCTCCTTTCTCCCGAGGCATGATTAGCATAACTATTCGAACAATATAATATCATTACTATCCAACTAACATATCTATTTGCACAACATGAGATTATTACCATCAAGCTAACAACAAGAAATCAATTGAAATCAGTGTTTAACAGTTGCTAACTTGTCCCAATTTGGTGCTTGGTCATAGAAAACTTGAGATCAAATGTGGTCTCTGGACAAATTAGTTGTAATTTTCATTCTCACAAATTGACATCTGTACTACTTGTCTGGCTCATGAATCAGTTAGCCTTATTTGGTGTCATCTCTTGTTCTTGTGTAGTCACTTGTCAGGATAGCTTTGAAAATGAAATATTGTCTCCTTGCTGTAACAAGAACCCCATTATGATAAATGCATATATGTCCTCATTGAAGGCTCCCACATACTTTTTGTTTGGTTTCTTAATCAAGAGTTACTAGACAGTGCCAATTTGCACTTCAACTACTCTTTTACCATCATAATTTTTTTACTTTGAATGTTGCTGAAACTGTTTCAGGACAAAATCTGGTCTTTTGCTTCATAAATTTCTGCATATGCATTTGTCTATTCAGCATTATTGACAAAATTGGTACTGTGAGGACTATTTGTCATGCAGAAATTAAAATATTCAATGTCATCATTGCATGAAATCATGAATCCATGTTAGTATTTTGTATTACTTGCTGACTTGATGTCACTTTCTTTATTATGCAGACCTTTTTTCTTTTAGTACTATTGTTTTCTTTCTTCTTTGCTCTGCATTTCCATCAATTCGAGGCTCTTGAATTATGGGCAAAGTAAAAATATGATAACTAGTTCAAATGGTAAAATCTTGTGGTTATTTTACATAAAACAGAGAATTTCGTCTAGACTTGGCTCTTATCATATTGGCGGAGCCACACTCATGATTGGGTGTTGACACCCAATTTTTTTTAATTTATATTTTTTATATAATTTGTATATAAAAAATTAAAAAAATATATAATCGACCCATCTTTATAAATAAATTGACACTTTATATAAATAATATCATTCAAGAAAATAACATTTTTTCGATAAATTTATGGCTCCGCCATTTACTCTTACTATACATGATAAGGTACAATTGAGAAATTATCAAAATATTTATTTTATTCATTATAAATCAAAGGATGTTGAGCAGTTAAAGATGCTTGATTCTACATCAATTACGTATTTAAAAAAGTGTCAGTATATAAACTATATAATGACAATTAATCATACAATGACTTCATTAGAAAACTTGTTAGAATAAATATAAATAATTGAAGATTGTAATTATTTATCATTATAGTGATAAGATTGTTTTGTAATTATAAAAGAATTAAACTTTTGATAGGTAAAAGAATTAAAATTTTAATAGGTATCATTAGCTAAATTGTCAGTGTATAGAATCAATAAATGATAGTGTATTATTTATATAGACAATTATTCTATACACATTGTTTTTTTATTATTAACTCGTCGAGGTAATTAATTTTGCTAGAGCCAGTTTAGATACTTCTAACAATTTCTTTTCAATTAAATCAGTTAGAGCCAAATGGGTACCTTTAGTAAGAAATTATTTTTGTTTTAAACTCTAAACCGCTAAATCATAAACCCCTAGACTAATCTTCTTGTGTAAAGTAAAGTTTTCACAGCTTGTATATCTAATAATAATCCTATTTAGATATAAATCCTTAAAATATTTCACATACACAGTACTTTTTGCATGTGTAAAGCTGAGGGCTATTTGAAGTGTTTTTATATGGGGCAACATTTTGACCATTGATAGCATTGAATTGCTTCCAATTTGCTTGAGTGTAACTGAGAGTTGAGCTAGCAGGCAGCTATCACAAAACATGGATGGAAAAAGAATGATAGTGGACCAACTTGCTTACCCAAAGGCCTAAACCTAACCATGAAAAGTGGTTTCAGTTGAAGATACAAAAGAAAGGGTGACCAAATTCACAACCAAACTGCAATTGTGTATACCAGCAACTTCATTCACAATAACACAAAAAAGAAAAAAGATCATGTTCCTTCTTGTTCAAGTTAATTTCATTACCATTACCATATTTGTTATGTTTCTTTCATATAATTTTTCTCCCAACAGCTTAATGGGACAAGATAAAGAGTTGGAAAAAAGGTGACTGTTTTCATTGAGTCCCATCTTATCCCACTGTTTTATTTTCCCTGGGTTTATGCATTCTGCAAAGTGGAAAGTAGATATCATAATCACCAAAGCAATGGGGACCGAACAAAAATCATGTTCAGCTACCACATGTTGGGGTTTAAGAACACAACACTGATTAAATAAAGGATTAGTTACTTCCAACTCCAATCTCTGGTTGGCTATATTTTTGGCAGATGTGAGTTCAGTTCAGTTCAGACCACAGAGATTCAACTCTAACCCATATGCCGTCTTAGTCAATCGCTTTCCAAATTGCTTACTCATTCATATTCATAAAACTTCCCATCCCCCATATTAAATGAAACAAGAGATTTGTTTCCACAACTTTCTTTGAAACCAAACAAAACCTTGTAATTTGCTTAATCATTGGCGAGAACAAGCAGTGGAGTAAACTTTAATTATGGGTTTCAATCTAAACTCAAATATTTTCTGCTTCCATTACAAGCAAAATGACAAAGAGACAAAACAGTCTTTATTTTGTATCAAAATTGGGATTTGATTTTGATCCTCTCTGATTAAAACTGGCCCAAAAGTATGAAGAACTCTGCCATGTTTATCCATTTGCTTTAATTACTTATGCTTGAATCACAATTCAACTTTCTGTTATGTGTCTTTGGATCTTATCAATGTACAACAAAAGCTTCAAACGCATAACCCTAAAAGCCATGGTATTATATAAAGCAGGGGAAGAGGATTTGGACATGGACAGTATGGGACGAAGCATCTTAGAAAAAGATGAATGCTTTTGGCTAAACCATAATGACCTATGAGGTGTTGTGCTTCTCATTATGTTGCAAAGTAGGGATGGAACCAGAGGCGGCAAATTTTTTATAAAAAAAAATTATGTATTTTTTATTGAAAATTTATTTTTATCCCTTCAAAATTTTATAAGTCTGCTTTCTTAAAATTTTATAGGTTTACCCTTAATATAAAATCATACATCCGTCCCTGTTGTGAAGTGGGGGCAAATTGCAGGGTTTGTCATGAGCAATGTTTGATAAAGAAATTTCTGGTTCATCATATATCATAATTATTCCCCAACCCCCCATTACATGATCAAATATTTCTTTCAAGTCACTAATCAAAGCCATTTCTTTAATCAAATTGCACGCATGGTACGGCAAAAATGGAGTGCCCGAGAAGGAAGGTTGGTGTTGTTTTTGTGGTGGTCCTGAGGGCATAGAAGCATGTGTGGTGTCTCAAAAATGTTATTCTCATTTTTTGGGGGAATTTTCACTCTATCTGTGTGAATCAAATTTGTTTTCTTGCCGGATTCTTTGAGTGATGCATAAACAATAACCTTTAGGACCACAGGAAACAATAAACTTCATTGGATATTTATTTTTCAAGGCTAGCATTGTGCAAAACACCAACACCATTAATGAAACCCCCTCGACGTGCTTAAAAAATCACATTTAATATAGACTAAAATAACTATTCGGTCAAATGTTAGGAGAATTTTTTAGTTTTATGCCAAAAAAAATTCGAGTTAGTTGAGTTGACGTGTCATATTTTATAACTTAAACTTTATTTGAATTTTTTTCGAGGCGAGTGAAGTCGAGTAGAATTTTTCGAGCTTCTATTTAAATTTAATTGTAAATATTTATAATGTTATGACACTAAAATTTAAACGATTTTCTATAATCATATATGATATACATGTATGTTTTTCATTTTTTTTACATATCAGGCAAAATTGCGGGACTCAAATTAAATGTGAAAATTGATCCACTAAGTACAAAAAATTTCAACTTATTCAAAGTTTCATTTTATAACTCAAATTTTATTTGATTTTTTCTAATCAAGTTTATAAAATTTTAATTCAAGTCAACCCAATTTTTTTTTTTTGCGTTAATTCCAGTTAAATATTCGATTTTTTTCTAATAGAGTGTTATTCACCTTAATACTAATATTACATCGATTGACTATAATTTGTTGTTAGAAAGGTCTAGTGATGCATTACTAAGATGTCATTATTGATGGTTGATTAAGATGATATATTTTTGATAATTTTTGTAATTTCTATAAACTCGGGTCTCTTAAAATCACTTGAGATAAATATCATCTTCTTCTTTTTTTATTGAGATTGCTTTTTGAATTATAATTTATGTGATATCTATATATATTTTTTAGCATTCATAATTTTTAAGGCCATTTTTATTTCCAATTAATACAAGTAAGTATAGCTTCTAAAAGAAAATAAATAAATACTTAATACATTTTTTAGTTCAATGTCCTTACATTTTCTCCTAAAAATATCCTTACTTCAATTCCCCAAAGCTCGCTTATAAAATATTGTATCCGACAAGTTCGGATCCAATTCGATCTAATGGAGTTGAATTTTTATAAAGTTTAAGTATCGTGTCAATTTTTTTTCTTTACATTAATTGGGTCAGATTCAAGTTTAAGTAGAATCTGACATGAAATAATTGTAAAATATATTTCTTATACATTTATATATTATTAGTTAGGTTTTGATAAAAAAAAAATATGTGTAAAAAACAACATGTAAGATACTAAAACTATGGCATTAAATTAAATTTTTCATTGATATTATGTTATTGAATTAAAAATTAATATTTTATTTTACAAAAAATATGAAAAATTTTATAATTATATTGAATTGAATTTTGTTAAATATATATTTGATTTTGATATAACAAGGACTTAATTGCAAGAAAATAAAATTTTAAAGTACTTGAATTTACTCACAAATTGACAGACATTTAAACTTAAATAATTTTTAAAGTCAACATTTTTCAATCCTTAAATTTTTTTAAGTGTTTTGGTACTCAAATCAGCCATTTTGGTAACTGGGTATCGGTACGGCCTATGGCGCGCTAGTACGGCTTGCTACTGAAAAACGCTTTAATTTACTTTGGCTTATGAGTACCGGTACGACCTTTGGAAACTATAGAACTAACATTTGCATGAGATTAAGATCTTTCAAATATTTTGACCGTTAAGCCTTGTCAGATTTTTTGGAGCCAAACTTAAAATATTTTACACTGTGTACCGGTACAACTATAAGCGTACCGATACACTATGTTGATTATTTTCTCCAAGAATTTCAGTGAGTAAAAAGACTATCGGTACCGTACCAAAACCCTTTATAATTTCTTCACTCCATATCGGTATGCCTGCTCGCCTACCGGTACCCCTTTGTTGCAACGACTATTTTTATTTTGAGCAGGTACCGATACGGAAGCTCGTGTACCGATACTCACCATTGCCAGACATCATTTAATGCGAAAAAATTGCAGCCTGACAGCTCTATTCAATTTTTTCCAGGACCGATCATTCACAAGTGTGGCATGTGACATGTCACATGGCCTCAAAATTTGATGGTCTCACAATTTGAAAAAAAATTAGTAACCCCCAAAAAAGTTAATTTCCTAAAAAGACCTAATTTTATCTATTATTATCTTAAGAATTAATTATAATCAATTTTTCCTAAAAGAAACTCACCAAATTTATGGTGTTTAACGGGTAATTTTTTTCATATCCATCCTAATTTCAATTTTCTTCAATTACTTTAGATTCAACTAGTAATTAGTAATATTCATCTTTTAAAGGTAAAAAAATACTACTACTTTTAATTAGTGTTTTGAATGTTGAATTTTTAATTGAAGATTTTAAAATTTTGATAAAGCTATTGTTTATCTTAATATGAGATCTCAACAATACCAAGACTATGAAAAAATTCGGTTTTGGTTTACTTCTGATAAGTTGCAGTCACTAGATGATGCGAGTCTAAAGTCTCATTGTGCTTAATATTGAGTCTACTCTTAAGAATAAAGTACAATCTGATATTGATGGAAATGAATTATATTTGGAGTTGAGGTTACTAAGAGAGTTCTTTCATGTTGAAAAATTGAACCACTAGAGATTTGGAAATTTTTAAAAGGTAATATTTTTCTTAATGCTATTATTGCACATAAAATTTTGTTGACTATTCTTGTAACAATTGCATCCACAAAAAGAAATTTTTTCGAATTGAAGTTGTTGAAGACCTATATGCGCTCTACAATGTCACAAGAAAGGCTTAATGAGTTAGCATTGATAGCGGTTGAGAATCATATTTTGGAGAAAATTGACTATGAAGATTTGGTTGATGATTTTGCTTCTAAAAGCATCTGGATGATGACACTTTTTAAATAAAATGTCACGATTATAGAGTTGCTTTGTGACACTGTCTTAGTTTCATATGTTTGGATTTTTTTTATTTTGTAAGAAACAATAGTAATATGATCAATTTTGATATTTACAATTTTATCTTATTATAAATATTTTAGGGGTCTCATTTTAAAAAGTATCATAGGGCTCGATCATCTTTTAGAGGGGCCTGAATTTCTCAACAACACAAACGGCTAGAAATCAGTGAAAGGGTATAAAAATAAGTCTCCAAAAGCTTCTTCAACAATAAGACAACTATTCTAAAGTATTCAAGCACACATCCAACATCTTTGAGCTATAATTGTCAAATTCTTGTAGCTCACTTGAGTGTTCTTTATTGTAATTTTTTTTTCATTTAAGTATTGGAGTTTAGTAAACTTCATTTGTACAAACAAACTACCTTGCGAGGTTTTTCATAGTTTGCTTCTTTGTATTCATCCTGTAAGAAAAAAGGATCACTAGGCTTTAGGGTATAAATCTGAGTTTTGTAAGGTTATCTCCTTTAGCCAACAAGAAAAGAAAAATTAGTGAATTTATGGATAGTGTGGATATCTAAGGTAGTGGATGTAGACCTTGTTGAGAAGGTTGAACCACTGTAAATCACTTGTGTCATTTTTATTGCTTTTGTAATTTGCTTCCACCAATTTTTTAATTGTCAGTTCACCCCCACTTGGCTATCTCCATTGATTGATCAACTCAACAAATTTTCAACTAAATTTTTCGATCGAATTCAAATAAAAATTATATTTAAATCGAAACAAAAATCGAATTTTATAAAACCTATGTTGAGTTAACCAAAAATTCGTCTCGCATGCCCCCACTGATTGTTAACATTGTTACTATCCTCCTATGGATGTTAGTGGGGCAGATTTGGTGGGGACATATCCCGCTTCACACCGAATGGGCAAGGATGAGTATAGATTTCACGAGTGGTGGGATATAGATTAGGAAATAAATTAGACCCGTTATGAGTAGTGGACAAATATGAGTATGACGTACGCATCTCATCTTAACCCGCCTCGCCTCATCCCACATGTCACGCCCAATATACATATACTAAGTATTTTTAAAAGGCTTAAATAAAAAAATAAATTGTCTTTTTTTTGTTGCTTTAAGTGCCTAATTTTTTTTGTTAAAATAAGTGTCTAACTTTATATCATTACCATTTTAGGTGCATAACGTTTTACTCGGTTAATATTTTAAAGTCGATTCATTAAAAATATTTCATCAACCAATCATTGCTTGACACGTGGCTAGGTTTTTAGTTTCTTTTTATTTTTAAAATTTAAGACCTAATTTCTAATAAAAATCCCAAAAATCTCGTTTTTTTTCTTCAAAATAACCTCAAATCCTCCACTGTCAGGAATATGTTGTCTTCGCAACAATGAAATCTCTTCCTCTTGTCGAAAAAGTCGCAAAGTCTAGTTGTTGTTCATCCGTTCATCGTATTTGTCGTTTGTGAAACCTATTTTACATTCGTCGTTCGACGTTCAATTGACACCTCGTTCGTCGATTTACGATGATGACGGATTGGGGTCATCGGTGGCGATAGAAAGAGTGGGTGGTAGTGGTTGATTTGGAGTTAATAGAGAATGAATTTAATGATTTGAAGATTGAGGTTAGGGATTTGAGAGTTTATAAAAAAATGAGATTTTTGGGGATTTTTGGAGGAAATTAAAGTTTTTTATGTTTTTCTTTTTAAAAGTTAAATGAAAATAAAAAATATGCCACATATCATGCATTCATTGGATGACGGATTTTTAACAAAAAACCTTAAAATATAATTAAATAAAAGGTTTGTTTGTTTCACTGAAAATGTTTTCTGGAAAGCATTTTCTAGAAATGAAAAATATTTTCCAGAAAACATTTTCCATTGTTTGGATATTGCGGTGTAAAATATTTTCTGCTGTTTGGTTAATTTTTCTGAAAATAATTTTCGGAATCTGTTTTCAGTAAACAATTATACATATTTTATGAATTATTTTTTTACTTTTTACTTTTTTAAAGTTATTAAAAATTAATTTTATTGTTAAAAAATATACTTTACTGTTTTTTGAATATAAAAATTAATTTTTTTTGAATATAAACAATGTTTTGGCATTTGGCAGTGCACATATTTTTTTAGCGATGAATTTCTTATCCTTCTTCGATGCACTTACTTCTACCGTCAAACTCTCTAAAGCACATGCCTCCATCAAAACATACTCAACAGACTTAATACTATATCACATTAACATAATAATATTATCTCATCGTACTAATATAACAATATTGTCTAGTTCATAATTTATACCACAATACATCAAACCTACGCTATTATCAAAGTTCATACTTAGTACAACACATAAGTTTAAAATATTGTGTAAGTGCATATATAATATTACAACACCTTAAAAGTACACATCTTAACCTTGGGCAAACTTTTGAAGCCAGATTTTCCTATGCTTTGTTTTCTTAGCCAACAAAGCTTTGGCCTCCAGCTCATTCTTCGCCAAAAAGTCGAACACTTCGCAAAAAAAATTATCATTAAATCCCTCGTTCTCCATTGACATAACTTGCTCATAAAGATATGGTGTCTTATCCTCTGTAAACTTTTTCAGTGCTTCAGCAATTTCGCCAAATTTGACACCTACAAAATGAATATGATCATCCTCGACATTTTCTTGGATATTTTTCCTTTTACGTTTTGATGTGCAAGATGAAGATGCTTTTGATCTTTCCTCACAAACATCTTCAACATCAAAATTTAATGGCATTGAACCTTCATTAATATCATCCAAGTCTATATCAGCAAAAGTTCTTGCGAAACTCCTTGTTGCCATATCTTGACCGACAACGAGAGCCATCTCATCATAGGAATCAATTTTTTGTTCAAAAATTGTCCATATTTTGAGTGTGCCTGTTAGCTGTACACAATTAGAATAACAAGTAAAATGTAACTTTCATATATTGAAAAGAGTGTAAATAAATTACCGTCACTATAACATCATATGTAACTTTATCGCATGTTATCATTTTCTTGTTGTCGTCCCAGCCCAATCCAGTTTCTTCATGAATTGTACATATTGTTTTTCATGTATCTTTGACAGTCTTAAAATGATTTTTTCACGTGTTTAGCGTCACATTGAACTTGGAATTTTTCGGAAATAGTTGTAGCAACTCGCTTTATAGAAACTGCTCTGAATGTATTACAAGGCTTATTTCCTTTTTGTGCCTCCTCTGCAAGTATTTCGAAAAAGACGTTCCATTGGTTTTTTCCACCTAAAATTTTTCATGTGCCTCCTTCTTTACTTGATTTAGGATTACTCATTGCTACATTAATAATCATATAAAAAGAAAGTAAGTATAACAAACTAAAAATTCAATTTATAATAACAATCAACTTAAAACATACTAATTTCAATATCCAAAAATCTTTACACATTATAAACTTAACGCACTAATTTCAATTTATAATAACAAACTTAAAAACACAACATTTAATACCAGTAAACTTAACACAATAAACTTCAACATCCAACAGACTTAAAACATTACCAATTTCAATATCCAACAAACTAAAAACAACAATATCCAATGTAAGTAACATAGAAATACTTGACAAGAAGTTCTAAAGAAAATCAACGTTTTTATTTATATAATCACTCCACATTGTTTGTGCTATTTCATCTCTCTTAGTAGCTCATTCTTTAGCTTCTTCTCTCTCTTCTCGTTGCGTAAGAGTTGATGTTATCAAATGAGATTCGGGTTCCTCATATAATTCTTCATTAATCAAATCATTTGGATCAACTCCCATTATATGATTATGAATGATTGTACAAGCCAACACTATATCTACTTGTGTTTGAAAATCCCAAAACGGTTCAACATTTAACACACGAAAACGCTTCTTTAAAATCTCAAAGACTCGCTCATTAGTGGTTCGCAATGATGAATGACGAAGATTAAAGAGTTCATTTGCATTTTCTAGACGGTGATTACTAAACTCTTTTAAATGATATCGAACACCACGATATGAAGAAATAATTACATTTCGGATGCCATATCCAGTATCAGCAAGATAATATTTACCTACAAGTTGACAAAATGTTATTATTAATTTAATTCATTATGAATTTATTTAACTATTTTGTATTATTAAATCTAATTATTACCTTCTAGAATCCTAAATCTTCTTAGACATGTAAGTGCATCAGTTAAAATACGAGAATCGTGTGCACTGCCTTCCCATCCAGCTAGAACATAAGTAAACTTCAAATCAAAAGTAATGGCAACCAATACATTATGTGTCGTTCCCCCTTTACGACTACGAAATCTTCCTTGAATGGTAGGTGGAATAGATGCACGGATATGAGTTCCACCTAGTGCTCCCACGCAATCTTTAAAGTACGGGTAAAATTTTGGATTGTTTCTTATTTCAAGAGGAGTTGACTCATCAGGTAATCTAATGACTAATTTATATAACTTTAAAATAGCCCTCAATACAATCTTAAATTAACGGTGAACTGTCTCAATTGATCTATAATATCTTGATCCAATCACTCGAAATCTTATATTATGACCAATTATACGTAAAAATATGATAACTTGCTCCTTAATATTCACCGCTCTTGTCGACTGTAACAAATTGTTCCTAGTGAGGATGTCACACAATCTAAAAAACGCAATCGGTCGCATTCGTATTATGTCGATACAGTTCTGGTCACCTCTATATATAATACTATTGATGTAATTTTCTCTTTCATAATCTCGATTCACATGACATTCACGAGTTATTTGCTTTCTAAATTTTATTCTTTGAATCCAAAGAGCCCCAAAAGCCAATGCTGAAGCAGCGACTCCCACTATTGTGTTATGAATAGAATTATGTTTCATCTACAAAGAAATGATAATAATAATTTATGAATACATAAACTTTAGAAGACTACATAGTTCAATTAGGCAACTCTTAGAAGACTACATGTTATGTTCTAAAAACAACCCGGAAAAAGCTCAATTCAGTTCATCAAATCAAGTAGGAATCAAAGTTTAACTGATATGCTTGCTGAAGGTTTTTTTAAGTTTAGTTGGTACTCACAAAACTATTATTTGGTTGTCATTTGTCTTAAATTCTTAATCTGGTAGCGTAAATCTAACAATTTCTTATGCCTGGTCAGCCTTTTATTTTTCACCTCCTATGCAGATTATTGAAGGTCTTCTTAAATTGCCAGAGAATAAAATTTTAAAAGCTACAATGAATTAAAGACCTAAAAAATATACTCCATAATAGAATTAATGGAATTCCTACAATAAGGTTGACAGTGACAACATAAGAACTTTAAGCAATATATGCTTAGGGTCTTGCAAGAAATACAAGTGAACCATCAGTTTTGATCCAACACAACCAACTAAAGAAACTTGTGTGAAAGAAATAACTTTTACAGTGGTGTAAAACCATATAGCTAACAACTTTTTACTATTTGTTTTACAGTAGTGTAAAACCCTTCTTTTCAACAACTTGGTCAGGAAAAAAACATGACTTTACAAGTTCAATGATTCTCCTACTCGTTCTCTTTTTTTTCTAAGAAAAAATATCATGTTCAGAGTAATAATGTAACTACATAAACCTAATTTGAAGTTCTTTTTACTAAGTCAAATAATTCAAGTTTATCTTTCATTGTTTCCATTAAAAAAAGTTTCTTGTTTAGCTTGTACAGAATATGCTGGGTATAATTTATCTAATCAAGAATGTTAATATGTTAAACGTTATGGGTTCTATTCTCAATATATTATTACAGAAGTTTGGTGTCTTGGGTTGAAGTCTTAGCAAGTAGATTAGGTGGGCAAAAGAATGATGTTGCAACCTAATCGATTAACTTAATAAGTAATTTTGATTTTCCTGAGAAGATGAAGCAAATAAAGCGGTTGGATTACCTGAAAAGATAAGCTCTGCTCCTTGCCGGTGAGAGAGGGTTTTTCACACGGTGAGAAAATGAGCTCTTCTTCTTGCCGGTGAGAAGATGAGAAGATTTGAAAAATGACTTCTCATTTCTAACACGGGAAGTTGTTTTCGTAAAAATATTAGGGATTTTACTTTGACCGGAAAACATTTTCCTTTGACCAAGAGTTTTCTTTGAACCAAACACAGGAAAACTAGAAAAATATTTTCCCAGAAATTATTTTCCTCCAAACAAACAGACCCAAAATTTTATACACTAATCTTGACAAAAAAATAGGTACCTAGAGAAAAAAAAATATAGTTTTGGGCACTTTTTATATTAAGCTTATTTAAAATATGGGTAAACTACATAAATAGTTCCCGAACTTTTAAAACTTGCAATATAGTCACTGAACTTTTAGTTCACTTTCATTAAATCATTTTCGTTAACCGTCATTAAAGGATGCTGACGTGAAACTATAAATCAATCTTCTTTGCCAAAAACCCCTTTCACATATTTGGAAATGACATATGTCGTTCTTCCTTTCGCCATTTTTTTCTCCATAATTAGGTCTTTATTTCTTCGGATCAGGTCTTTATTTCTTCCAAACCTAATCAAAGTGAGGGATGTTAGATCAACAGTGGATGCTACCAAATTTTCTTAAATAAAGTGTACTTATTGTACCCTAGAATAACAAAGACTTTAGAATGGTTTAAACATTATTTTTTGATCGCAAATTATTGCAATGTGAAGGTGAAATTATGAAATGCAATGAAATTATATTTTTTTGGTAAAAGGAAAAGGATGGCAAAAGGAAGAACGACGACTGTCATTTTAAATATGTGAAAGTTAGGGTTTTTTTTGAAAGAAGATGGATCTAACATGCCACCGGTAGTTCTTTTAAAAAAATAAGACCACTCACGAAGTCATAGTTTCTCAATTCTCACCAAACTTTAACTCTCACACGTCTCACACCTTCAATTTCTCAATTCCATGTCATATTTGAATATTATGTAAGTATTTATTTTCTGAATTTTTTGAAGTTGTGTTGAAGTTACATTTTAATTTACAAACTGAAGAGTCGTCACGACTTATTATTATTTTTAATAAAAAATAATTTATATTTATTTAATCGACACTTATAAATATATTATATGAAGTGGGACGCAAGATTAGTCTAGCTGTGAAAAAAAGTTGAAAATTCATAATAGGAATAAGTGCAAAAAACTAGGAAGCACCCTCGCATCCCCACATCCAATTAACATCCCTACTTCCTCCTATTATTAGGGATTGGCATGGGTCGGGTTTTTAGCCCACCCGAACCTGATCCAAAAATAATTACTTTAAATTTGGATTCGACCCGGCCCGAAAATAAATGCCCTAAACTCGACCCGACTCGACATATAGAAAAAAATCAGTTTTAGGGACCTAATTATAAAAAATTAATTTTAGGGGACTTAATTGTTAAAAAATAATAAAAAATATATAAATATGGGGTATTATAAATAAAAAATCAATTTTAAGGACCTAATTATAAAAATATATATAAATAGAGGATATTATTACAAATATTCTTAAAAAATTTAGGAGAAAATTACAATATTAACCCCAGTCGAATATTTTTCACCATAAACTCAAACCTGACTTCATCATTAATAAAAATTCGACCCGACTTAAACTCAATTTTTTATTAAAAAATCTAATCAGATCGAGTCGAGTCAAAACTCGACCGGATCGAATAAATTGCCCATCTCTACCTACTACCATCAACTACAAATGTTTCTCCCTCCTACACGCGAGTCAAGTACTCTCTACGCTAAATTTGAATGAAAAACAGTTAAAAATAGTTATTAAAGTTAGATGTAAAATTTAGGTAAATTTTATGTAAAAATATCTAAGTAAAAATATGATATAGCTTGAACTTATCAAATTTTATATAAAAAAAAACAATACCCACAAATCCCACTATCTTCTTCTTCAGAAAAAAAGTTTCTTCATCAGAAAAATACTAGATTTTTTTCTAACGAAGAAGAAGATATACAGGATTTATGAGATTTTTTATGATGGTTTGTTTAAGATTTGGCCACATCACTTTTATTAGATGGTTTCCATGTGGATACTTTATAAATTCAAAATTCCACAATAGCTAGGATCATGAATCATGATTTTAGCTTAACGGGGTTAGAGTTGGGACTTGAATTTTATATTTGAAAAAGTATAGGCATTACATTCCTAAAATTCGACAAATATAAGGGTCTGTAGCATATTTTTACCTAAAATCTATATTTTGTATTCATATTATATCCAAGCACAAAAATGCCTAGTACGACCGTTATACTCTCAAATCTTCGCCTGCACTGCACACTTAACACTCCCCTCTTCTCAGTTCTCAGCACTCTCTTTTGGGCTCACCATTCCAACGGTCCTTTTTTCGGCTCTTGTTTTGTTTCCTTCCCCCAAAACGGTTTTAAAAAGGAATTTCTTTTAATCTCTGGAATTTGTTTAATTAACTCTGATTTGGTAGTGAATTTGGGGTTAATAGATACGGTTGGGGTTTGGATGAGAGTAGAAATAAAGAATCAGACTCTGAGATTCGATTTTGTGAGTGCACGCCATGGTGTTGGTTGCTGCAGTGTCCGCAACGGTAAACTCCAAACGGAACGGAGTCTCACAGCCACGTCAAACCCCGTCACGGCCTCTGTTAATACCTTCCGACTCCGACAATGCCATGCCTCCACGCCGTCTAAAATTCCGAGAAGTCACTTCCCGTTATCTGTCCACGTCCTCGTCGTCTAATTCTTCCACGTCTTCCTCGTCTTCTTCCGAAGCCTCCACTAAGCGGTGTCCCTCGCCGTCGCCGTCAGTTTCGAGGTCTTCTTCCCATTCGGCGACCATTACAACACCGAAGCACGCGACTTCGTCGGCTGTCAAGCGGTCGCAGTCAGTGGGACGGAGACCGGCTGTGACGCCGCGGCCTTATAATTCTACGGATTTGAACGGTAACAACTGCAACAACAAAAACGGCAGCGAATTATCTACTGCTCAGAAGTTGCTCTTCACTTCGACGAGAAGCTTATCGGTTTCATTTCAGGGAGAGTCGTTTTCTTATCAGTTTAGCAAAGCTAAACCATCTCCATCTCCAAGCCCCGCTAGAAAAGGCACGCCGGAGAGGCGGAAGCCAATGGCGGCAACGAATCCGGTGACAGGAACAGATCAAATGGAGAATTCAAAGACGGAGCGGTGGCCGGCAAGGATAAGGAAACCAGATTCCATGACTAGAAGCGTGGATTGCACCGACGAAAGGAAGAGATTAAACGGATCTGTTAACAACAATGTAGTTAGGGCGCTACAAAATTCCATGATTGATAATAGGGATTTAACAGCTGTTGGATCTGAAGTTCAATCTGATCTCGCGGATTCTGATACTGAAAGTGTTTCTTCTGTTTGTACTCCAGGAGCTTTAGAAAGTTCTTGCAACGGTAACGGAGATGTTAAGCTTGAGCCTCGGGGGATAATTGTCCCAACTCGGTTCTGGCAGGAGACAGCTATTCGTTTACGCCGCTCTGATTCTGGCTCGCCGGTTTTTAGGAAAAATACAGCGCCGTCTAAGCTAATTGCACCAGACAAGTTTGGAATTGATAGTCCTTTGTCATCTCCCAAAGGTGTAATGAACAGCAGACAACAGTTATCGCCAATTCGTGGGCCTGTTCGGCCTGCATCACCGAGTAAGCTTGGGGCGTCTTTAACTTCGTCTCCTTTGAGAGGAATGAGTCCATCTAGAGTGAGGAATGGATTGGGTGGTAGTTTGGTAAATACTCCGTCGATTTTGAGCTTTGCTGGTGATGTTATTAAGATGGGTAAGATTGGGGAGAACAAAGTTTCGAATGCTCATTTGTTGAGGCTACTTCATAACCGGTTTTTGCAGTGGCGTTTTGTTAATGCCAAAGCAGATGTTGTTTTGTCTTCCCAGAGGTCTAATGCAGAGGTATGGCTCTAAGATTTGACTTTGAATTTCTCTTCTCACGATTTGCCATTATAATTGCTTGATTTATGCTGCTATACTGTTGATTTTTTTTATGCTTCTGTTTTGCATGCATCACAACACTCTTAGGAATTCACCATTACTGTAATTTGGTTGTACAACTGATCAAGGATTATGACTAAGATCCATTTCCTTTACATATTTTCGGCCAAACGCATTGGAACGCCTGGTGCTACTAGACATGCTTTTACCTAGGTTATAGGTGAAAAAGACTGAAATTTGTTTGTGGATTTTGTTATGGGAGTCTTAACAAAGCCTGGCTACATGTAATATTTCTTGCACCAACTGTCTGGAATTTCAGAATTTTTTTGTCGGAAACTCAAGAAACTAAGTGAACAAAATTGTGAGCTAAATTATATTCTATGATGCTAAACAGACAGTGGGATTCTTGGTAGAACTGGGATTCTCTAGGTCACTTATGCTTCTGCTTTTGGGAGCTTGGCATTCTGGTTTGGCTCTTGAGTCTTGATTCAGTTAGAATTGCTTTTTATGGTGTAGAAGCAGTTCTGTTATTGTCTGCAGGCTGCTTTTAAGAGTTGTTTATGGCTTTATGTCATTGACCATTTTTAATCCTCTTGCAAACATGTTTTTCTTCCCCTTGGTAAAACATCTTTTCCATCCAAGATGTTACTTTCGGCTGTGTATAAGGTATAATAATACAGCCTTGGTAAGTGGATGCACAACTAGAATTAAAGAGGGATAATGATTGAATGGGATGAGAACAGAGCCTGCCTGCTTTGATTATGATTTTCCTTCACACAAAATGCACAAGCCATGTGAGAAACACTGATTTTATTAGATTTTTATTTATAATTATGATTGCTAGTCAAGAAAGCTAATGTCTAAGAGGAAAAAATGGGCTCATTATTTGTTGATCTTCTTGCACAAAGGAACAAGTCAAAGAGGGCAGTTACAAATTGGTAACTATTTGATCAACTGGAGGCAATCAGTGGTTGCAGATTATATGTGCCTTAAAAATAGTTGTGGTTGAAGACAAGTTGATGTCTGAGAAAAGAGAAACAGGGGAAATACTAGTTGCATTGAGATTAATTTTTATCGTTTTGCATTGTTAGTCTGTGTGGAACTTCATCTCTAAATGTCCTATTGTTTCTCTGGTTACTTATGGTTTGTCTGTAATTATCCTCATTTGAGTTATAATATGACAAAATTTGTTGTCATCATGTTTTTGTAACAGAAAAGCCTCTATAGTGCATGGACAACTACATCAAAACTGCTAGAATCTGTTAGAGCCAAAAGAACTGAGTTACAGTTGCTGACGCAAAACTTGAAGCTGATTGCCATCCTCAAGGGGCAAGTAAGAACCATCTCTCTATTGTGGATTTCTTTCTTGTTGACTTGATGTTTTCTAGGGTTGTTTTATGGTATCTCATCATTTTGCAGATCCTAACTCTTTTATCAATATAGTTTTTCTTTTCAAGGCATTGCATTTTAGTGTAGATTTCTCTGTTTTGCTCGATCTTGATGTCTCTCTTCCCCACCTCCTCTTCGATTATGCTTGAAACTGGAACTTGAATGTCTAACCACATTAATATACATTGCTAATTTTTACTTCACTTGAAGAAACCTGAAATTTATATTCTTTTGACTTTCCAGTATCTGCTCTGAATTGCATGTTTCAGATTCATGCGATCAGATGCTTTATCATCTATCGACTACTATAGTATATATTATTTTCATTGGTGAGTGCAGATGATATTTTTGGACAAATGGGCTGTGCTGGACCATGAATATTGCAGTTCATTTTCTGGGGCTACTGAAGCTTTGAAGGCTAGCACGCTCCGCCTTCCAGTTGTTTGTGGGGCAAGGGTAAGTTCCTTCTTTTGACTTTTGTGTATGCCATTTCATCTGTGGCATCTCAGTGCCGATGCGTTAGCTTGTCTCTTCATTCTTACAGGCTGATGTCCTGAAACTGAAGGATGCAATTTGTTCAGCGGTTGATGTAATGCAGGCAATGGCATCCTCCATATGCTCATTGTCACCAAGGGTAATTCTTTCTTTTCTTCTTCCCCAACCCCAACCCCAACCTCATCCTTAGCCCCTATCCCCCACCCCACCGTCCCCTCATTTTCTATTTTATATGCAGACTTTGTATTTTCCTTTCTCCCTATTTTGTGCACAAACCTTTTGTTATCCTAAATACTAGTTTTAGATAAGATGCGACCTGAAAAAAAGTCTATATCCACCTGACAGTTTTTCTTGGAAAAAAAATATCAAGGTTGAGTACTCTTTTGTTTACTACTTTCTTCATTGGGAACAGTGCCTTGTATAAATTGTTTAACCATGTATAGAAATTTCTTACATTTAATGATGTACGTCTTTTAAAGATTAGCTATGATAGAAGTGTGATGATCTTATGACTCTCCTTTTGTATAACAGGCTAGGTTTAAGTCTTGTGGCCCTAGTTTGGTTTTTTAATCTTGTCGAGTGATGAGTTTATACTATGGTTTGCCTGGTATTTGAAAGTAAAAAAGTTGCAAGTTTCATCACATGACATTTATCACTTGTCCAAGTTTGGCCTTTGGTATAAGCTTAAGACTTAGAGCTTGTTCTTTGACACATGATCTTTTGAGTTGAGTGCAGGGACGGAGCTAGGATTTGAAGTTGGGGGGGGGGGGGGGGCAAAACATAAATTTTGAAAGGTGGGAGGGGCAAATTCACAATTATCCCAATTTTTTCCAAAAAAAATATAAGGAATCAAAGGGTAAAAAAAAAAAATTTCCCCCTACCGGGGGGGCCACAGCCCCTCCCATTGGAGCTGTGGCTCCGTCACTGGTTGAGTGGATTGACGGTGGCTGCCATAAGATTCTTTATGATCCTCAAGGAGTGAAGTTTACTAATTGTGATCAAATTGAATTTATGTTCGGTTTTTTTTTTGGCTTGCTTGTGTGCTCACTTAAACCAGCATTGGAAGTGACAGTTTGATCCTGTCTTGCTACTTGCATTAGGTTATTGATCTTATGGAATTTCCCTTTTGGGTTTTGGATGACAATGATAACTATATCTCACTGACTTTAATAACAACGGATATTCTCTTTGAAGTCTTTTTTTTTATCTTTTATAAAATCATGCTTCATTGATTTTGGTTTTTTTCCTTTTCGAGCATCTAATTTGTCTCTTTAATTTTGGTTGTTAGGTTGCAGAACTAAACTCATTGGTGGCAGAACTTGGAAATTTAAGTGCAAATGAGTTTGTTTTACTTAATCGGTGCAAAGAACTTCTGTCAGCAATTGCTGCCATGCAAGTAAGTACCGTCTTTATTTGTTTTGTTTTCTTTTATCAGATGAGTTACAGTATATAGGTTGCTTTTAATCTAATTGATCTAATGAACAGGTGACAGAATGTAGTATGAGAACACACGTTTCACAACTAAATCGCTTACCCTCCGGCTCGACGACAAAATTGTAAAGCTCATGTGATTTTCACTACCGTCCTCCAATACTAACATGACATCTCCATTTCATCCAAAATTGTGGCTGCAAAAAGGTAACAAGAAAGCTTTGGGTTTTGGATGCTTGAGGGTGATGATTTGGTCTTTGTTTGTTACGTGAAATTCGTGGTTTGGTGTAATTTGATGAGTAGGTTAGGGAAAGTGTTTCTGATTGTGAAGTTAGATAGTTTTACATGTACTTTTTTGTGGGTTTCTAAATATAGGGCAAAGGAAAGTATATATATAAATATGTATAAATGATGGTTTTCCAACTGTGGTGAATGGGGTTCCTTAGGTATTAAGCTTTGTTTTTGTTTGCGTTCATATAATTAATGGTTGTGTATTTTGGTTACTGAAAACTACATTTAACTGTGTAACGGACCCCAACCTCCCTTTAATCCCTTGCTTGATCCACACATACATACATAATTGTATGCAATTTTATAAGTTGAAGGGTTAAAGAAGGCTGTTTTTTTTCATCTAGTAGTATCTATCATATTATAGTTTTCAAGTTTGAATTCTTGTAATTGTTTTTTTTTTCTTTTACTATTTTTTGTGTGTGTGTGCAATCTATTACTCATCATTCATGCATTGCTGTAATAATCTTTTCATTCAATATTATAAACATCTGATGTCTTGTTCGGACTCGTGTTATTATTCTAATTATTTTAGTTGAATTCACTTACAAAAGTAGTAATCATTTAATTAATTTGTACTAAACAGGTATATTAAAATTCAAATATTTAGTGGTTGATGAGATTTTGGTTGAGATGGCAACATTAAAGTTTTAAGATTTTAATAATGCAGTTTAGGTAAAATGACAAGGGTCTCTCTTACTTTAACCACTGGTAGAGAGTTCGGACTTTAACCAATGGTCGAGAGTTCGGTCATTGTTATAGATATGAAGTAGATTTAAAATATATGGTCAACATTCATTTTAATATAAATCAATAGAATGTAAAAGATTAGTTATTGCATTCGTTTCAATATTTTATTTTGGATAAATTTTGGTTTGATTAGGAACGATGGGGTGAATGGGAGTGAAAATGCCCATGAAAATAGGAAGAAAAAAAACCGATCCAATGGGCAAAAGTGTTAAATGGGATCCACAGCATATGCAATTAGACGCGGCGAGACGATAGCATGGAATGGAACATTTTGGTTTGGTTTGGTTTGCTTTTTTGGTTTTCGTTCACTTCCTTTTTACTATATTAAATTATTAATCATTAATCAGCATTTGAGTCCTTTGCGTTTTTTTTTTAATCTTCTGGTGTTTAAAAATAAAAGAATGTGATGGGGTGGAACCCACTTCCATCCAATGAAGGACGACTTACTTACCCCCTATCCATATTGCTCTCTTATAGTTAGGGTGCGGATGCACCTAGTCCTGTTTGGGAGTATCTACATTTTATTTTCGAAAAAATGGTTTAATTTAACGTTATTTTTTTTTATAAAAAATTAGTTTTATTTAGTGTATAAAGAGAAATTTTTACATACCCATTTGAAAAAAAATATTTTAAAATTTTATTTTTAAACTTTTAAATCTACCACTCTTCACATCATTTTCTCCTTTTTGTACTCTCTATTTCTTAATTTCGGCACCCACTCACACCTTTCCCTCTCACTTCTTTATTTTTCTTCAATTAATTAATTATTTTTTTAGATTATACTTGAAATAATGTTCGTGCATAAATTTCATGTATCGTTAATAAGTGACAATTCATCGTCTCGCGAATAAATAAAATAAAATATTTAAAAACTCTGAATAAATATTGAGAAACTTATTAAAAAAGTAATTATAATTTTCTCCCCCTATTTCACACAAAATTGAAAAGAAAATTTCTTGATTTTGGGTAAAAAACCTAAATAAAATTGGTTGAAGATCCAATTTAAAAAATATTGTTTTAACCATTTATTCAAACTCAATTTAGATGATTACGAGTTCAAAGAAATTTATAAAATTAAGATTTGAGAAAAGAAGGGATTATTGAAATTTCGATAATTAAATATGGGGTAATCGACAGAAAAAACTATTGTTGAAATTGGACTTCTTGAGGGCAAATATTTGTTTATAACAACACTTGGTCAGGATCTTAATTGTTTTTTGAAGGGAATGGTGGAAGGAAACATTATTTAAAAAAAATCAATTATTTTCAAAATTCAGAATAACGGGTGGTGGTTTTCTTCATATCACATTGTTTATTTATTGACAAAAAATGGAAATTTATTAATGAAAGATGAGCCTGTAACAGGTCAAATTAGATGGAGAGAACCACTCGATTTAAATAACGACAACAATTATTAAAAATCAAGATAAAAGAATATTAGTGAGTTTCTTTATGTTTGAGTTATGGTTTTAGATTTAATTAAATATTTTAAAAATAGTTCAAAGTCTGACAAACTTTCCATTGAATTTGTAAAATATTTATTTAGAATATATATTTTTTAATTTAGTCGAATTTTAACAAAAATTAGTTATAGTCATTTTATATTAAAAAAAACAGTTTTTCAGGCTTTAAGGTAAAAAGATCAATCCCTTCTCAAAAAGATCCATTCCTTCTAAACAAACTATCCCCAAAATTTCAATAACAAAAAGGATTGATTTCGGATCAATGTCTTCCCACTATGAATCGATCCCTTGACTAGCAACCAATGGTAGTACTCAATAGAGACCCGTGGGAGCCACAACCCTGCTGAAGATTTAAAAAATAGAGAAAACTTTAAGTTAAGACAATGGTAAAATTATATTTTAATCCCCTAAAAATATATAATTTATATTTTTACCCCTCTAAATTTAGATATTTTTTGAATGGACTCCTCAACAAATTACATTGAGTTCCACTGCTGCTAGCAACGATCATATTTAAAAAAAATATTGATACTTCGTACTATAAAAGTTATATTTTTTTAGCGAACAAATATTTTGAACCTTCAACTACTCTTAACAGCTAGAATTAATAGATATGACATAAATAGTGTCCCAAAGCAACTCAACAACCACTAGTAGGGCTGTAAACGAACCAAACGTTCGAAGAACTGTTCGTGAATCGTTCGACGGGAAGTTCGTTTATTTATTAAACGAATGAACAAGAACAAGATATTTTGTCCGTTTAATTAAATGAACGAACATGAACAAGGGGCCCATTCGTTCATTTACGCCTGTGAACGTTCGGTAATCCGTTCATTTATGTTCGTCCATTTATGTCCGTTTAATTTTATTCACATATATCCATTTATTTTTATTATTTTTTTATAACAAAAGTATTATTTTTTTTTTAAAAAAATTAAATTTATTCATGTATGTTCATTCGTTTATGTTTGTTTAAATTTATTCACATGTATCCTTTTATGTTCGTTTACGTTCGTTTATCATTAAAACGAATGAACATGAACGAACACGAACAAGCTACATTCCTTAACAAACGAACACGAACAAGAAATTACGTTCGTTTAGTTGTTCGTGTTCGTTCATTTGTTCGGTTAAAATTAAATGAATGAACATGAACGAACATGAACACGCTACATTCCTTAACAAACGAACACGAACAAGAAATTATGTTCGTTTAGTTGTTCGTGTTCATTTATTTGTTCAGTTAAAATTAAATAAATGAACATGAATATACTCTCATTCGTGTTCGTTTGGTTCGTTTACATGCCTAACCAAGAGAAACATCCTTAAGAAGAAATATAATATCGAAGAGTCTATAGTGATCGATTGTCTTATTCTAATGTTGTAAAACACTTATGATATGTCTTTGTTCAATTTTCTCAAGTGCTTATTTGGATGAGAATTTATTTTTGCATACATTCAATCTTTGTGAAAATTATCTTTAGTTAGCTTTTTTGTATTTTTGAGATATGAGCTTTTAAGAGATTGTTGCAAGTTTATACCTTATTTTCGAAGGTACGCAAATTTAGTTAATTTTTTTTTAAAAAAATTCTTAACGTGCACCTTATTATTATTATTATTATTATTATTATTATTATTATTATTATTATTATTATTATTATTATTATTATTATTATTATTATACCGTGATCAGTGACGGGTGGGGAGAAACAATTGTCCCTTCAAGAATTTTTTTTCCAGCTTTGTCTTCCTATATAATTTTTTTTATAAATTAATTTATTTTTTAATTTGTCCCCAAACCCCAAATCCTGACTTTGTCCATGTATATAATGTATAAAAAAACATGTTTGTCTATGTAATAAAAGAACTAATTTACTTTTAAGCCAAGGACAATCGAATTCTTATACGAATTTATTTTAATAATTATTTCTCAAATCCTTAAATTTAAAAATAATTTAGTTAAGAACTCGTGGAGTGATCTCAATGGTAAAGGATGATGTATTTCATTCAAGTAACCTGAGTTCGAGCACCATGTGTGCCCGATGTGTGTGCCTTATTAAAAGGCTAAAAAATTGAATAGATACTATCTTATAATCACACCAGCATATTAGAAAAAATTTAGTTGCACCTTAGCTTTAAAAAATAAATAAAAAAATAATTTAGTTAAGTGCATTTAAATCTATAGCTTTTCATTTATATAAAAAAAACTATAGCTTTTAGAAAAAACTCTAACCAAGTTAAGATACAAATGGTATTATTTTACTATTAAATATACAAAAGCTAACGTGTTGATAAATTTTATAATGGGAGTAACCCTGCTTAAGAAGAGTCAAGTTGTTTAACCCACTTATTAAAGTTGTGTTTGCTGACTTCTCATCACATGCTTGCTTAACTTTGCATAAAATATAACATATGATACCACCCAATCCCATACATATATTCCTGAATAATCAATAAGCTGACTTCATCTTCATTTGCAGCTTCTGCTTCCTACTTGCTACATCTTTCATGACAAAAGAATATTCTTTTTACATTAATAATGTTAATAAACTAAGGTTGCCAAAACCATTTCTTTTAAAAAAACCATATATAATTCATATACCTCAATCTTTTGTATAAGATATTGTTGATGTCTAAATTATGAGACACCAGATAAGAGAAGTAGAGAAAAAAATCAAGGTGATTGGAGGCGATTTTAAGCGGTTTACATCGGTTGATTCAAGGTGGAGAGCTGCAGACATTATGGTAGTCCGAACAAAGATGAAATAGGACGAGAGAGATGGGAGTCATTTCCTAGGTGATTTCAACTTGTCTTTTTTTTTTTTCCGGTTGCATGAGAATTTATAGTCTCTAAAACTGTTGGTGATTGAATGATACCATACCTAGTGACAACCTATTGACAGATTGACAGAGATAGGTCTAACTTTCAAGTAGGTCATGTGGGTGAAGCGTTGTAGCATCTGACAGTGCCTATTTGTAAGATCGTATAGGCCTCTGTTTCATCGTCTCCGATATTAAAAGGCTTTAAGACCTTCTTCGAAGATGACAAATACAGAGGCGTTGGGGCTCATTTTTGAATCCAAAAATTCCGAGTATATAAGATATAAATTAAAAAACTGAAATATATATCTTAATATTTCAAAAATATTTGTTAGGATGTCCACTAATTTATACTAAGAAAATAGGAGTAATTTTTTATCATCCACCCTAATTTGAAGAGGTATACTAATTACTAATAAAGACCGAGGGAAGCAAGCAAAGGTTAACTAGGTTAATGGATTCTTACATTAGATAAATTACTGATTAAGTCATATTGCTATAATTGAAGTTAATCATGAAACTTATCCTTCATTACTTAATTGAAACGTGTCAAGCGGTAGGCCTCTCTCAAGGATTTTGTGTATTCTTTTTTTTTTTTTTACGTCCCGAAAACAAAACAAGTGAGGAAAATGAGAAACTCAACAACTGATATTGAGAGCAATGCCAATTGTTTAGTATGCCTCATTATCAAATGTCCAACACCAAAAGTTAGCAAATTATAGCTCCTCCAATCCAATTCCTCATCGTCGGCGATTAAATGGCCGATTCTCTTCCACATTAATAAAACCCATAATTTCTGTATTTAAGAATATTTTTGTCTTATTATTGGTAAGTATCGAGTACATGGGCGGTTTCTTTTTTTCTCAAACAAAGAGATTCAAAATCTTTTTGTCCTGGGTTTCTTCGTTGCCGTTGCTTTCAAAAGTGGTTATCTCCGATTCCTCCGAATAAAACGACATCGTTTTCTCTCTCTTATTTTCCTCTTCTTGCCGCCTTCCACGCCTTTCTCCGCCCATCTTAGCCGTCAAAGATAAGCTAAGATCCGAAGCCAATGAACCCGATTGATTCCCCATCATCATCATCATCAACGGCTTCGACTCATAGTTGCACGAGTTAACACAGAAACGATCCCATGACTCGTCGCGACTCGGCGTCCAAGAAGGCCCCGAAATCGGACGTAAAGTTCCGCCCTGAAGAACCGTGTCCACCGCCGCTTGACAGACATGCCAGTTCCCACTCGATAATAACCCCACCGCTCCTTTCACCGGATTCACGGTACGTCCGCATGCCTCAAACAATAAAGATTGAAACAAAGCTATAAGAAGAAAAATAAAAACCCCAAAATAGAACTTTTTAGATAAACGCACAAATATATTTTAAAAACAAAAAAAAGAAAGAAATATAAAGTTTGGGTATTGAAATGGTACCAGGGCGTTGGGAGTGAGGGACGGAGGAGATAAGAGAAAGGAGGTCAGTACGGCCGAAAAACTTGGCGAGAAACAAGGTAGCGTTGGCTTGGGCTTGGGGGGATTCGATCAAGCGTAAGCTCGACCGTAACACGCATGTCTCGCTGCATCCCTTTCGGAGCACGCGGCAACCATTGCAGCTCATTTTTCAACTAACTACCGCCGCTTGATCTTTAATACTAAAAAAGGGAGGAAATCAATAAACCCAGAGTTTATTCTGTTGAGAATACTTGAATTTGAAGCAACTAGCAAGAGAAGTGAGAGTAAGGAGTGAGCAGAAGGGTAATATAGCAAAGAAAAAGGAGACGTAAGGGGAATGGGAGATTGGGAGGAGTATTAACTATTAACTATTAAATTAAGGTGATAAAGTGGAGGTAGAGTTAAAAGATTTAACCATGGTTGGGTTAAGGATTAAGGAAGTTGTTTCCTTTATGACGGTGGGGTAATGAGAGGGAAAAGGAATATCTTCCAAAACTCTGGGCACGACCGCCTACGTGTTTCCACTTCCTTTTCAGTTCTCTTCTTGCACCGTCGGATTCCATCCTTTTATTTTTGTTCTCCATCATTCTTATTTGCTATCTTTTTTTTGTTACTTCAATTCTTTTTCTCAGAATTTTTTACTCTTTTTTCCTATTAATTTACCACTTTTACCTTTTAAATTACCTCATATAAATATAATTTTGAAAAGTTAACAATTATTAAAAATTACTCTTTATCGTATTTTAAATTATAATTTTTACTATATACTTTTTTAAATAGTTGTGATTACAAGGTATTATGTGTTCATATTTTTTCTTTAAATTTTTGATAATACACGTTTTGCAAATAAAGTTTTTTAAACACAAATTATCTAAATAAATATCATCCTATTTTTCATTAAAACACTAATTAAGTTTCAGTATATACACATTGACTTTTGGTTACAATTTTGTTACCTTCATCCGTTTACTTGATATGATAAGCGGAAAATTTTAACTTTCTAAAATTTTGTATTGGTCAACAAGTAACAAAATAAATTGGACAGGGAGTATTATTTTTAAAGTAAAGATTTTTCTAATACTTCATCATGATTCAAATTTTAGTGTTTAAATAATTTATGGTTTATAATTTTTATTTAACGTATAATTAATTTTAAATTTTTATTAATGCATAATTAATTTCGTTTTTTATTAATGTAAAATAATTATCTTATATTTAAAAAACTAAAAATAACTTTAAATTTCATATTAGAATTATGGGTAAACTACTGCAGAGGTCACTTACGTTTAGCGTCTGTACAGAGTTAGTCACCACTTTTGAAAAGTGCATATTAGTAGTCCTCTACGTTTTCGATGTGTAAATACTTGGTCACTCCGACGTTAACTCCGTTAGTCCCCTAACGGATTGCTGATGTGGCGAAATTAAAATAAGGATAAATTACTGCAATAGCCATTAGAATTTATCTCATGTACATTTTTTCTCCTCAATTTAAAAAAGTAAACATTATAGTCACTAATAAAAATATTTCTTTATAATTTCACCCTTAAATTTTTAAAAATTCATTTTTCAATCCTAAAACTTTACAATCAATTAACACAATAATATTATAAATGCTTAGATGAAAAAAAGGTGCCCAAAGTATACCCTTTGAAACTTAGGTGCCCAAATTTAATTTTTTGGTTTGATGTGAAAATACTCGACTCATAATTTCATAAACTCGACTCAAAAATTCAAAATAAAGTTTGAATTATAAAATAAAAATTCCAATAACTCGACTTAACTCGAAAAAATTAAATTTTTAGGTTTGATGTGAAAATACTTGACTCAAAAATTCAAAATAAAGTTTGAATTATAAAATAGAAATTCCAATAACTCGACTTGACTCGAAAAAATTAAATTTTTAGGTTTGATGTGAAAATACTCGACTCATAATTTCATAAACTTGACTCAAAAATTCAAAATAAAGTTTGAATTATAAAATAGAAATTCCAATAACTCGACTTGACTCGAAAAAATTAAATTTTTAGGTTTGATGTGAAAATACTCGACTCGTAATTTCATAAACTCGACTCAAAAATTCAAAATAAAGTTTGAATTATAAAATAGAAATTCCAATAACTCGACTTGACTCGAAAAAAATAAATTTTTTGGTTTGATGTGAAAATACTCGACTCATAATTTCATAAACTCGACTCAAAAATTCAAAATAAAGTTTGAATTATAAAATAGAAATTCCAATAACTCGACTTGACTCGAAAAAAATAAATTTTTAGGTTTGATGTGAAAATACTCGACTCATAATTTCATAAACTCGACTCAAAAATTCAAAATAAAGTTTGAATTATAAAATAGAAATTCCAATAACTCGACTTGACTCGAAAAAAATAAATTTTTAGGTTTGATGTGAAAATACTCGACTCATAATTTCATAAACTCGACTCAAAAATTCAAAATAAAGTTTGAATTATAAAATAGAAATTCCAATAACTCGACTTGACTCGAAAAAATTAAATTTTTAGGTTTGATGTGAAAATACTTGACTCATAATTTCATAAACTTGACTCATAATTTCATAAACTCGACTCAAAAATTCAAAATAAAGTTTGAATTATAAAATAGAAATTCCAATAACTCGACTTGACACGAAAAAAATAAATTTTTTGGTTTGATGTGAAAATACTCGACTCATAATTTCATAAACTCGACTCAAAAATTAAAAATAAAGTTTGAATTATAAAATAGAAATTCTAATAACTCGACTTGACTCGAAAAAATTAATTTTTTAGGTTTGATGTGAAAATACTCGACTCATAATTTCATAAACTCGACTCAAAAATTGAAAATAAAGTTTGAATTATAAAATAGAAATTCCAATAACTCGACTTGACTTGAAAAAATTAAATTTTTAGGTTTGATGTGAAAATACTCGACTCATAATTTCATAAACTCGACTCAAAAATTCAAAATAAAGTTTGAATTATAAAATAGAAATTCCAATAACTCGACTTAACTCGAAAAAATTAATTTTTTTTTGTTTGATGTGAAAATACTCGACTCATAATTTCATAAACTCGACTCAAAAATTCAAAATAAAGTTTGAATTATAAAATAGAAATTCCAATAACTCGACTTGACTCGAAAAAATTAAATTTTTAGGTTTGATGTGAAAATACTCGACTCATAATTTCATAAACTCGACTCAAAAATTCAAAATAAAGTTTGAATTATAAAATAGAAATTCCAATAACTCGACTTGACTCGAAAAAATTAAATTTTTAGGTTTGATGTGAAAATACTCGACTCATAATTTCATAAACTCGACTCAAAAATTCAAAATAAAGTTTGAATTATAAAATAGAAATTCCAATAACTCGACTTAACTCGAAAAAATTAATTTTTTTGTTTGATGTGAAAATACTCGACTCATAATTTCAAAAAACTCGACTCAAAAATTCAAAATAAAGTTTGAATTATAAAATAGAAATTCCATTTACTCGACTTGACTCGAAAAAATTAAATTTTTAGGTTTGATGTGAAAATACTCGACTCATAATTTCATAAACTCGACTCAAAAATTCAAAATAAAGTTTGAATTATAAAATAGAAATTCCAATAACTCGACTTGACTCGAAAAAATTAAATTTGGGCACCTAAGTTTCAAAGGGTATACTTTGGGCACCTATTTTTCATCTAAGCATTTATAATATTATTGTGTTAATTGATTGTAAAGTTTTAGGATTGAAAAATGAATTTTTAAAAATTTAAGGGTGAAATTATAAAGAAACATTTTTATTAGTGACTATAATGTTTACTTTTTTAAATTGAGGAGAAAAAAATGTACATGAAATAAATTTTAATGGCTATTGCAGTAATTTATCCTTATTTTAATTTCGCCACATCAGCAATCCGTTAGGGGACTAACGGAGTTAACGTCAGAGTGACCAAGTATTCACACATCGAAAACGTAGAGGACTACTAATATGCACTTTTCAAAAGTGGTGACTAACTCTGTACAGACGCTAAACGTAAGTGACCCTTGCAGTAGTTTAGCCTAGAATTATTTATTTGAAAATTTAATTCTTTAAAACATATTTATAATAAAAGACTTTGAAACTTTAACGAATAATATTCAAAATATCATTAAATAAAATAAAATACTTTTTACTCACAAGTGAGACATGTATATGTATATTTTTATTTTTTAAAAAAATATTATACATTTTAATACATTAATAATTTACACAAACTAAATATTCATATTTTCAAGTACTCTCTGTGTCCTGGTTTAATATCTAATATAATAAAAAAATATAGAATCCGGAGGTTCATACTTTTATGTTTCTTCTTTTAGCAATAATTATTTGGTCTAGTGTGATGAGATGTTAAGCTCTTTAAGTAAAATTATGAGTTCAAATTATGGCATTGTGATAGACAAAGTTGAATCCAATTATATAATGAATTAGATATGCCCCTTTACAAGGGGACATATTAGGTACGATTTAGGTACTCCATAGAATTTCATCTACCTATTTTCTTCTTATTCTTCTATTCTCCTCACTTTTTATGATATTTTTTGTTTCTTTTCGACTTTCTCTTGCCAACATGATTCAACTATAAATATATAAGTATATGTGATGTCATGATCACAAATTTTTTATGACTATTTATTTTTATATTTTTAAATATAAAAGTTATTTTATATTTTCTGTACTCTTACCATACATGTATCTTGTATCCTGTAATTCTAAAAATAATTATTTTCTATCTTGTTTTTATACGATACCCGTATATGTATTCATATAAGTGCAACATAGGTCACAACATCATGATACATAGAAGAAGAATTTTCATCGTAGATTATTATTCTATGATTAGAATGCATTGTTCATGCTACTATCATATCAACTTATAAACAAAATCCAGTAGTTACAAAGATGGCAATCAACGTCATCATTGACGGGATGTCAACTTAAAAAAAAAACTAAAAACCGACAGAAATGGATGGAAACCATCTTCCATTTTCGGTACTTATTTATATGTTCCAACACTTAAAATTAAGTTTAGAGTTTAAAGTTAAAGTTTAAGGAATTTAGGGTAGAGTGTACTTTTTAAGGTATATGGTGTAGGGTTTATGATTTAGGATTAGGGCTTAGAATTTAATTTTTTTAGTAATTTTTAGTGTTGAGGTATATATAGAGGCATCGAAAAGAGGCAGGAAATTTTTATCATAGTTGGTATCGTGATTCGTAACCCACATCAAGTGTATTTATTTAAAATGAGGATGATGATAGTGGGAATCGACATGTAAAGTTGAAGAGACGGAACCTGATCTCATGGCCAAAGGTTTGTACACTTTATAATGGGAATATAATTGATGTTGATGACATGTTCTCTACTTTCTTCTTACCTCTATATTTCATTTGTTGGCTGTCTAAATACTATTTGCTGCATAAACAGATCAAACATCAATTAAGTTTCAAACTGTGTGAGCTGCTTTGAGTTATATATAAAAATGTAACCAATAGATTTAGATTTGTTCTTCTTTTTCCCTAGCATGCACTCTATTTGGCGGACTCACAGTTTTATTCAATTGTTTCGTCTATAGATTTTATTTGTCTATTTATCAATTTTTTTGGTAACAATGGGAGAGCTATGCTTTACTATGCGAGATAAACTAAACTGCAGTTCCTAGAGTAAAGAGTGCCACAACATCGGCCAGACGAATTCTTAGTTTGAATCACATGAAAGTCGGGTAATACATATTCACTCTAATTCTAATTAACAATTAAATTTAATTTTATTATAACTTTAGTGGTGGGAGATTACTTGGTAATTAGGTTTGTTTAAATAAGTCATTATTTGTGTACAAGTAAAAAGTGTTAAGGAATTGTGTGGCAAAATTATTTTGGAGAGCTGTAATTCTTTTTGTGATCTATACAGCTATTGCAATTATGTTGTAGGGATGTGTTTTGCAGGGATATTGAAAGAGGTTTTGAGATAAATCGGGTTATATATATATATATATATATGAGTAATAAGTTATAGGATTAGTGATGTTTTTAATGAAACACTCATACATGGATAAGGTAATTTTAAGTCAATAATATAAATCACTTTTGTCGAGCCAAAAAAATATATAAAAAATTCCATATTTTTTTTTTGTTTTTTGTGATTTATACATTAATAATAAATTATTATTTCTCTCATTAGTAGAGATAGATAAGTTCCAAACTTGTTAATTCTCGTTTCTTGTGTTTGTTATTATGTGTTGATTTCACTTTGATTAAATTTCCACGTACAAATTCATAGCATGGGAAAAAGTGAAGATAGAGCTTTTAAAGTAGACTGGTGTGTGCAACTGAGGGAGAGACGTGAGTCGTGAGGTAGGGGGGCTCGAGTGAGAGAGTGGGCCTGCATTGAGTTTGGGTAAGATTTAAGTTTGAGCCATAGTTGGGCTCATTGGTGCTTGAATTTGGACTCAAAGATTTAACCCAAATCAAAATTAGTTTCTACAAGATGACAAACCGGCGGGTGAGTGTGAATACCCCTCTTCCATACTCATATTCACATAATGCCCATCACTTATTCATCACGGGTATAAATTTAAATTCACACTCACCCACGGGGTACATGCTCAAATTCACCCCAATCATTATCTAACTGGATACCCATCACTCATCTCGTACCCGCTTTATACTCGCCTGACAAATAACCACTAATATCGAATTATATAAAGACAAATCATAAACACTTTTTAAAAAAGAGTAAAACTCCACATACTTTATTGATTGATCAAGTGCATATATATATATATATTATATTTACACCGGCATAACATCTAACTAACTATAGTCAACTTAACTTAAGCATATTTACACCAGTATAAATTTTACTTAACCACACACATTAAAAATTTATAACTTGATAAATTCAAGCCCGATCATAAAACCATCATTTTTTTCAAACTAAATTAATTGAGTTTAAAGTCTGCAAACTTAAAGATTAATGTAAATTTTAAAACAAACCAAGATTTAGTTAAGTTATAAGGCACACACTTTAAAATCTTAGGGTTTACAAAATAGTCTGTAAATTTTTTTATTAAATTCATAATGGTCCAAAATTCACATGGTGGGTAGCTAGTGGGCAGGCGGATGCAGGGTGGTTGGATGTAAGCGGATACGGTGCATGTAAGGTCTCAAATTCATCACCTACCCGCGACGAATAAGATTTTTTATATCCATATCTGCCCACTACCTACCAAACTCATACCCATAACTAGGGCAGTTGCAATACAGAATTCGTAAAAATGTACTTTTTATTTAGGGTAAAGTACACAAGTGGTCACCAAACTTTTAAGTCGCATTCATTTTGGTCACCGAACTTTTAAAATTTTCATTAGGGTCATCCAACTTTTAGTCCGCTTTCATTTTGGTCTCTATCATTGCCTTCTGTCAAAGAATACTGACGCGACCGTTAGTTTTATTTTTTTTAATAAAATAATATATTTTATATGTCACACTGACGATTAAACCACCTAAACCTTCTATTTCTTCTTCTTCTCCTCCAAACCTCTGCAACTTTTTATCTTTTTATCTAGGCCGGGCCGACTATAAGGGGAGCACCCTGAGCGACTGCTCAGGGCCTCAACTAGCCTAGGGCTCTTAATCAGTCTAGGACCCCTAAAATTTAATTATCCATATTTTTCGATTCTTATTTTTTAGTTTATCAAATAAATCGATTAATTTAATGGTAAAAAATAATTCTCTTTCCTAAATAAATATATTAATTAACCTAACAATGAAAATAATGTGTTTGAAATATTAAATTAATTGTTCAAAGTAATGAAATGAGTAAAAATTATCCGCCCTTTTTCAGTGACTATTTCTATGCCCAACAATAAAAAAAATTAAATTCTAAGCCATAACACTAACTTTTAAACACTAAATCTTAAACTCTACACCCAATACCTTATACCCTAATCCTAAATCATAATATTAAATTATAACCCTAAACTTTAAACATAATTTTTTTACTGTTGGGGCATAAATAGCGACAGGAAATTTCTATTGTAATGAGATATGCTTTTGTTATATAAGGGTCTATTTTTAGTATTCGCTCAGGCTCCGAAAATCTCCGAGACCGATATTGAAAAATATGAAAATGGGTATAAACGAACGGAGGAATAAGCGGTTTATTAATGGAGATAACAAATGTCTCACTAGAAGCCATTAAATCGTTAAGTTTTGTTAGAGAAGGCTGTGATCAATGTAAAACTACTAACATTAACATTGGCAGACATAAAGTAAATGCTCCTACAACTAAAAGCAATGGGTGGTGTCTTGTTCCTCCAACTTGACACAATGGACTCGAAAACAAGTAAATTGCTTCTCCAACTTGAAGCGATGAGATGTCTTGTTCCTTCAATTTGAGGCATTGAGACCTGAAAACGTGTAAGCCACTTCTTCAACTTAAAACGGTGGAATATGCCTTTGTCCTCCAACTTGAGGCACTGGAACTTTGAAAACAACTCGTTCAACTTAAGGCGTTGAGGCCTTGAAAATAGTAAATCGCTCTTTCAACTTGAAGCGATGATATACGTATTTGTCCTTCAACTTGAGGCACTAGAATTTTGAAGAAAAAAAATCGCTCCTCCAACTTAAAGCGACGAGAGAAGTCTTCTCTTCCAATTTGAGGCATTGAATTTTATTTTTAAAAAGGAATTGGAATTTTATTCTATCCACTGTATTATTGTTGCGAGCCTCGTTAAAAATCCTTCTTAAACTTAGATGAAAAAAAAGAGTGCATCGCCACAACACTTATACAAAAACATAAGCTCAAGAGCTCAGGTTCTCAAGTTCAACATGGCTCATTACAAAGATAGGCATTGAAACTTTTAAAATTAAATTGTTCCTCTAACTTGAAGTGATGAGAGAAGTCTTGTTTTTCTAATTTGAGGCATTGGAACTTTGAAAATAGGAAACGGTGAGAGAAGTCTTTGTGCTCCAGCTTAAGGAATTGAGGCTTAAAAAACATAAATTGCTCCTCTAACTTGAAACGATTAGAGAAGTTTTGGTTCTTCAATTTGAAACACCGAAACTTGAAAAAATAAATAAAACACTTCTCTAAACTTGAAGCGGTGCGAGAAGTATTTTTCCTCTAACTCATTTCTTCGACATATTTTATCTCTTCTTGGCGTTGGTATACATAATGTCGAATGAAATTTTTTTACCTCTTTTAGGTGCTTCTATTTATATGTTCACGCTCAAAATTAATTTTATGGTGTAAGATTTATGGTTTAAGGTTAGGTTTAAAAAATTTAAGGTAGAGTGTATTTTTTATGGTATAAGATTTAGGATTTAAAATTTAGGGTTAGGACTTGAAATTTAATTTTGTACTGTATTTGTTAGAGTTGGAACATAAATAAAAATATCAAAAAAGGAAGAGGATTTTTATTTACGTATTGTCATTTAAACATAATTCCCTAATAGGTGGCACTGGCCAATCAACGTTAACGGTGCTTTCCATCATTGATATTTTCAGTGTTACAGATTAAGCAATTTGTCTATAAAAGAAACCTTATCATTGATCGACGTCTATGTGGTTATATTGCCGACGTTTGGCAGTTGATCCTCCCGACGTTGAGCCTTTCTAGATTTTTAAAGATGTTATGTCCGTTACACGTTGTTTGAATATGAGATATTCAGGTTTGCGTTACAATGACCAAAGATTTTGCGTATTTGTTGATTTGAACGAGGATAATGACCGTAATGGTGATGGAGAATGGAGGAGGGTTAATTGCATGTCGATCCCATTAGAACTTTAATGTTTATTTAAAAAAAATTAAAAAATTAATGACATGTAGTAATATGTAGAGTTAGTGATGTGTGTCACAACGTTTAGGAGGATGTGTGTACGAGCTTGTTTAAGCGCAAATTATTCATTGATTTATTGATGGACGAGAATTGGATAGTTTAGGTATTGTATTATATATATTGTTAGAAATATATTTTGTTCTTTTTTCAAAAATATTAACATAGTTATTGTATAATTATTTAAAAAAATTCTAACATATACATTTGATATTATATATCAACACAACTATCATTAGAAATAATCAAACTATCTTTCTTTAACATGATGCAACTCTTAAAACTTTCACACGAGCAATATAACAGTAAGAAATCTCATACCATTATTTGCACAACATTTTTTGAAATATTTTTAAAGAATAATTATTTCATACAACAACAATAACATTTGAACATAAAAAAGTTGTTATAAATCGAACCCAACAAGTGTCCCAGTGAAAAAACGGATGATGTTTATCCTAGAAGACACGAGTTCAAATTGTTTGGTCTATATGGTGTGTGCGCATTGTCAAAAGGTTAAAAAATATAAGTAGAAGCACCGAAAAGGGGCATAAAATTTCCATTCTATCTATAAACAAATACTACTTTATAATCACCTCTAAACTATTAGAAAAAGTTACTATAAATTATTGATTGATATTTAAATAAATAAGACACATAATAGTTTTTAACCCCATTAATAAAGTTAAAAAAAACTTAACCACTAATATTTTGAATTCAGAATAATTTAAAATATCACAACACACTCCAGAGATTAAACGTCAGTTCCCGTATAAAATTTTAGTCACTTGTCTTTATCTGACAATTTTAACAATTTTATCAAAATATACATGACCATTACGGTAATTATCAATTTAAAACTTTTTCATAATAATTACTCAAAGAGTGAATTAATTAATATATGAATTTGGTATTTTTTTTTGAAAAAAGTCGTCGATGAATCAAAATTTGTAGAATTTCTTGAATCACATTTATATTCTAAAGACTCATTTTCCTACACATATATACATACATACATGTACAGATGTACTGCAAGATTTTATACATGCATGTATAAACGTAAAATCCATCATTTCTTCTTTCGCTAATTAACATCATAAAGTTTTTCGTTCCCTTTCCTCTCCAAGCCATGTCCTTAGGCCTTAGCAATCAAAACTATTGATTAGCTCTTTAATAGTATTCTTTTGGAGACTACACATATTGTCTTGTTTGCCGAGAATTCTATGATAGGTGAGAAAAATTAGACTTTGACTCGAAAAAAATTGAAAATTTTGACTCGACTCAAAACAATTTCAAATAAAATTTGAGTTGTAAAATGAGAATCGAACAACTCGAAATTTTTAGTAATTAGTGGATTGGTTTTTTAAGTTCGACTCGAGTCCTTTAATTTATATACCAAGATTTAAAAAATAAGAAATAAATGTCACATTATCACATAAGAAAAATATGGATATATATATATATGAACATATACATTTGATATTATATATTAACACAATTATCATTAGAAATAATCAAACTATCTTTCTTTAACATGATGCAACTCTATTTTTTAATCGTATGAATTTCAGGTCGAGTCCTGTCAGGTCAAATCAGATGCATGTCATTTTAGGTCAATTTGATGTTTCGAATCGATTCAAGTCGAGTGCGGGTCAGTTTTAGATCGGGTCGAAACGGTTCGGGTTTGAATCAGTTAATTGACATGTTAATTCGGGCTCAGGCAGACTTCATGTCGAGTTCATTTCAGGCCGGGTTCATTTCAAGTCAAGTTCATTTCAGGTCGGGTTCATTTCAAGTCAAGTTCATTTCAGGTCGGTTTCATTTTAGGTCGGATTAATTCGGGTTTCGAATTTGTATTAAGTTTGGGTTTGGTACAAATAGTCGATAGACTTTGGGTTGAGTCATTTCGAGTGAATTCTTAAACGCATTCCACGAGCACGAATCACATTAAAAATAAATATTGAGCACTAGAATGAACAAAAATATCATCAAGATCAAATGATTCATATCTAAAATATTAGAGTAAATTACAAAAATTAGAACTTAATATGGGTCAATTTCAGTGAATAATAAAATTTTAGGGACTAACATGAACAAAAATATCATCATATTAAAGAATTTCCTTAATTTCTTTTCAGACCGAAATAAATTGGGCCTTCAAAAGCCCGCCAAACGTTTGGAACCACCATCGATCGTTTTGGGTTGGACTTAGGTACAACCGAAATAAGTTGGGTCTTTAAAAGGTTTAATTATTAAATAATTTTTTGAAGGAGAATCTAATTAAAAAAGAAACTAAACATAAATGCCTAAAGAGTAAAAAAATTGAGTGTAAAACTCTTAAACTAATAATAACCTAAAGTGCAAATAACCCTTAAAAATGGGCTAGAATTCCCCCTCCATTTGTTAAGTGTTAACTTTGTTTCAATTTCTTTTGAAATTGAAATATCAAAGGTTCTTTGGGAGGGGAGGGTCGAATTCTTAAAAAATAGGCGGTTTTTTTTTTTAATTTTGGACTAAATTATAAAAAAAAGAATTAGGGTTAATTTGGACTAAAAATTAAATTTTAAGAACTAGAATAAATTAGACTAAATTGTAAAAAATATAAATAAATATGGGACAATTTTGACTAAAAATTAAATTATAGGGACTGCAATAAAAATATTATTAGACTAAATTACCAAATATAGAAATATATATAAGTCAATTTTGACTAAAAATAAAGTTTTAGGGACTATAATGAACAAAAATATCATCATATTTAAAATATTGGACTAGATTAGAAAAATTTGAAATAAATTGAGGTAAATTTGGTTAAAAATTACGGGCTAATATGAACAAAAATAAACCCGAAATCCCTAAACTAATCCTATAACCCTAAACACTCAACTTGACACGTTTTTTCTTAAACCCCAAACCTCAACCCCTAAATCTTGCAATCACTAATAATTAAAGTACAAGCCTAATCCTTTAATCCCTAAACTAGTCTCATAACCTCAATTCCAAACACTCAACTTGAAACATGTATTATTTATACCCCTAAACCCCTAACCTCAACCCATAAACTCCTAAAATAATCTCATTACCCCAAACATTTCACTTAAAACATTTTACCCCTAAACCCTAAACATAAACCCCTAAATCTTAGAAGCGCTATTCACTAATAATTAGAGTGTAAACCTAATCCCCTAACCCCTAAACTAAGACCATTACCCTAAACACTCCACTTGACACATTTACCCCTAATCCCTAAATTAGAACCCCTAAATCTTACAAGTACTATTCACTAATAACTAAGGTGCAAGCCTAATCCCTTAATCTCAACCCTTAAATCCGTAAACTAATCCCATAACCCCAAACAATCAACTTTACACATTTATCCCTAAACTCCAAACATGAACCCAAACTCCTAAACTAATCCCATTATTGCCTCAAACATTCCTTTTAACACATTTACCCCTAAAGCCCAAATATGAACCCCTAAGTATTATAATCGCTATTCACTAATAATTAAAGTGAATGCTCAATCCCCTAATTTCAACCCCTAATCCTTAAACTAATCCCATTACCCCAAACATTCCTTTTGTCACATTTACCCCTAAAGCCCAAACATGAACCCCTAAATATTACATTCACTATTCAGTAATAATTAAAGTCCAAGCCCAATCCTCTAATTTCAGTCCCTAAACTTTAAAGTAATCCCATCAGACCATTACCCCAAACACTCCACTTGACACATTTACCCCTAATCCTTTAACTAGTCCCATTAGTCCATTACCTTCAAACACTCCACTTGACACACTTACCCATAATCCTTAAACTAATACCATTAGGCCATTACCCCAAACACTCTACTTAACACATTTACCCCTAATCTCTAAACTAATCTCTTAATAATTAAATATACTATAATTAATTATTTTAAAATTAAAATTACAATAATTTGAATATTAAATTAAATATATCAAATATATAATTTTTAATTAAAGGAAACACTTTGAAACTCATGTCTTCATAATATCACTTGGATAATAAGTCTACTCGACCTCCGTGAAATCTGCTATATTTATTCCCAAGTCAATGGTGTTTCAGGTCTTTTGTTTCTTCCAAAAGATGCATAGACAAACTTGTAAATCACATAAGAACTCTCCGATAATCTTGCATCCATTCCCCATCTTTCCTTTTCATTTGGAAAACTTCTTTCTTGGTATTTTACTACGAGGAACTGAAGACCCATATCAAGAAAGATGGGATTTCCAGTTTTCTTTTTGTTGCTCTGCATAAGATTGTAGTG
Organism: Hibiscus tridactylites; assembly: GCA_958450335.1. Classification (NCBI taxonomy): domain Eukaryota; kingdom Viridiplantae; phylum Streptophyta; class Magnoliopsida; order Malvales; family Malvaceae; genus Hibiscus; species Hibiscus tridactylites. The sequence goes on along the minus strand of OY288292.1, from coordinate 33,129,546 downwards.
ACCAATGTTACAAGGATGAAGTCAAAAACTGTGAAGTAATCTTGGCTAGCCTCCTCTGTTTTTCATTTTTCTTCAAATCCCATTGATGTCTCGAATTCCTAGGTTCAACAATGATGACAACACACATTTAGAGGAGAAGCCACTAGACCTGGCAAATTTGACCCGAAACTCGAACTGATTTACTTGAATCGAACCTAAAATCGAACCGAACATGTTTACCTGAATTTTGACCCGAAACCCGAAACTGAACCGAAACCGAATCGAAAATGAACTGATTTTTTGTTGAACTGAATGGACCCGAACCGATAGACCCAAACCGAATGAACCCGAACCGAATGGAACCGAACCGAAGACAACCCGAAATAAATAAAAGATAATAATAGAAATAAAAAAAGATGAGATATGAACAATCGCACAACTCACCAAAAAGTTAAATATACTGGTTTTATAAAGCCATATAAAGGGTGTAAAAAAACTGACCAACCTAAAAACTTGATTAAAACCGACCGATCTCCCATCAACCAGAAATTGACCCGAACCGAAAATCAACCAACCCGAATTAGAATCGAACCGAACCGAATCTGCACCGAATGATATCAAACCCGAAATAACCGAAATCGAAATGACCCAAACCGAACCCGATCCGATTGACCCGTTTGCCAACTCTAGAAGCGACTGCCACCGTACAAAGCCACACTTAGTAGTGTGAGTGTCAAATGAATATCTAACTCCAATTTATATATATATATATTAATTGATTATATATATGTATATATAACAAAAAAAATTATTAAATACTTTAAATTGATTTAAAAAAATAATAATTTATATTTATCAACCCATTAAATTCAGTAAATCATCAAATCATAGACTTCATCATTTACATGTTAGGTAAATATCAAGCCAGATCAATATCAGACTTAGTTCAGGTCAACAACATGTCGAGTTCAAAACAAGTCGGGTAAAATCGAATCTCGGGTGGATTCAGTCTGGTAATATCGGTTATCTGCAAGGCCAGCCTCAGGTTCGTTTTAGTCGGGTGTAGGTCGAGTTTTGGGTCCACAATAACAGGTTCAACTCGGGTTTGAGTCGTTCTCTGGTCGTTCAATTCGGGTTCGATTACTACAATAACTGTAACCCCCTAGACCCGCCTATGCGTTACCACGGATCCTAGGGAGTCACATTAGGGTCACAAGAGCGACCCATAATAAAAATCCACATAAAAACATTTTTCCTCTAAACATTTAATTGAACCGCAACATTGACTATTGTTTTAAAATACACTTCCAGAAAATCATTTAAACATATAACAATAATTTCAGAAAATATTTTACAGACACTGTCATAAAATAATACATGACATGCATGCCCACTAACTGCACAATACCGTACTCCAAAGCGACGCCGAGAGAACTCCGAACACTGATGTCAGACATTATGCCATGATATATTCTTTTAACTTGCGATGGTAAAAACAATATGAGCTTGGAAAAGCTCACTAATACAGAACTACCAAAAGATGCTATAAGCACATGCATATATATGGCAGGAATAACATTTTCATGATGTTCCATGAAGTAACAGTCTCCATTTTCTGTTCCGCTATTTTAGGGTAGCGTTATACTTGAGAGTAACAGTATTTGTTCTTTATTCAATCACCGAGTATAAAAAAGGGAATTATATAAGTTGATAAACCATGTAGGTGGAGTTAAAGAGTTTAGTGTCTAGTGTGTTCCAACAGTGCAACGTTAATGCATGAAATGTAACAATGTAGTAAACCTTTTTATTTCAAATACACTTACTTCAAGTAGCAGTAAAGTTCATTTTAATTTTTTATTCACCCTCCAACCATACTCCAATATATAGTTTTCCCAGTGCGGTATCATTTACATGCATTAACCCAAGCCCATTGGGCTTGGGTACCATTCTAAGGGAATACCTTAGAATACGGACAACCCTAGCCGAAGCATAGGAACCGAATACGAGCAGACCTAGTCGAAACATAGGACTCGAAACGGGCGGACCTAGCCGAAGCATAGGAACCGAAACGGGCGAACCTAGTTGAAGCATAAGAACCAAAACGGGTGGACCTAGTTGAAGCATAGGAACCAAAAGCGGGTGGACTTACCAACTGGATCAGGGTTGAGCCGTCAGTAACTTCATATCATATCCCAAGTACCCAGTAAATCATTTCATCAGTAGTTCATTAATCATTAGTAGTATTTTCAGTAATACATTATCCATATAACATGTTTGTCATATCGGGTACTAAGGTCTATATCAAACATACAATACAGTCATGCTTAAATTCTAAAACATGTCATGTTCATGCGAAAGCTGCATATCAGTCATGTGCACATGAGTAGTATGATAAAACATGTAAAATAGTATGCAAAAATAGTCGTGTAACACACATGGAACACACTAGATGGAACAATTTATATCTTGAAGATACTTGGTATTTACGGAAGGGGACACATTGAACTTTTGACAATTTTAACAAATTTCAAAAATGATATCCCTATTAAAAGGGGTTCGTACTAACGGTTCAAACTAGATATTTAGGAGTTGATACATCAAGATTTTTGAGAATTCAGATATATCATGAGTGATTCAGTCATTTAAGGATACAAGGGCATTATGGTCATTTAGTCATACATGGACATTTTGGTAATTTATACCAACAAGGTATAAATAGAGAGTCGGGAAATCTATTTGCTCATCAGGTTTCCAACCAAGCATTCAGGAGTTTCTAAATCAAGATCTTTCACGATATCATATACATTTAGGGCTATTCCGATCACTTTGGCCAACAAGGGCATTTTGATCATTTGATTGTCAGGGGTGATTCCATAATTCCACATACTAAGGACAAATTGGTAATATGCATACATAAAGATCTCCACGATTTATCAGGTTTCCAAATTCAGTCGAACTTACGGATCCAGTATTGAGATATTTACCAAGTATTCGAACACGGGCAGTACACCTGAACTCAAACCATAGTATTGAACGCACCCTTAAAAAGATTACTCTTACCGTTAACTATGTATTTCCTCCAAAAAGATCGAATATGCCTTTATATGGTATTCATTGAAATTCACATATAAATAAAACGACCAACAAACACGAGTCTAAGAGATATTTTCAGTCATTTCAGTGTTCAAAGGTTTTTCAATTATCCCGAGCCTTTCGAGTCCTTCTAAATATTCATTCGATTCGGGTCTCGAGGGTACATCCATCATTATGGTTAATTCAGCATCTAGTGCCTGAGGTTATTTTCGTCTTTTTGGTCATTATACACATTCCGACTAGTTCAACCTTAGCAACATTTTCAATCCTTTTAGTCATTTCAGATCAATTCAACTTTTACGCCACTTAGATTAATCTAGACATGAAAAAAATTTACGTAATCTTATCTTCGGAGATTTATTCAGAACACGAGAAGATCTTAGCACTTTGCAATTTTGAAGGTTTAGGCTTCGTTAACATAACGGCCAGAGCAAAACCATGGTTTTCAGATGAATCGATTGTGTTACCAGATCTAGTGAAGATTTTTAGATCGCTTCCATTAACAGAAGTAATTTTTAATCTTTCTTATACATCAAGGCGTCTCTGTCACTTCACAACCAAACATTCTTAACATTAGACCTTTAATCAAGAAATAGTCTGAATTGGATGTTTCAAAGTGCAATGTTTTACCGATTAACCATTGAACTTGGATCACTCACCAATCATCAATCCCTTATTTGCATCAATCAAGATCTTATTCAAAAATAAGTATAGAACTCCATATTTTTTTGATTTATTCATTTTTTCCCGAATATGTCATACTTATACGAATTTTCATACTTATTTTTCGTATATGATTTGACTTAGGTAGATTAACAATATACTTCATCATGAGCATGCATGCTACAACCGAATACCAACATGTTCATAAAGCATACAAGTGGTAGAAAAGTATTACCTTGGCTTCAAGCTATATTAGTCGATCCATGAACTACATTTGAACGCTTTTGAACCCGGATTTGACGTCCTTCAACAATTCGTATTCAAGTAACTGTGAGTACCTTAAATTACACAAATTCCCATATTAGTCATTATTCATGTTGCCCTTAACTGTATAACTAAATACATATACAAGTTCGGGTTCAAGGTTAGATTCGAAGGTTTTCAGGATCAAATTTGACAAAATGAGCTTCAAAAACAGACTCGGGACGTTGAAAAATATAAAACGAGAGTTTTCAAAAAAGTTGACTTTTTGGTCAACGATCAAAGTCAACGCTGACGTCAGCAGTTAACAAAAGGTCAACTGATTCGACTCCTCAAGTCAACTCAGCAGTTAACAAACGCTGACTCGACGTGTTGACTTAGTTGGGTCAGGTTCGGGTCAGACAGGGTCGGGTTTGAATGGCTCGATTCGGTTTGGTCTATGTTAGGCCGAGTTTGGTCAGACCAGTTCAATGGCCACCATCCAAGGCGGCCGAAAAATTGCCTCGGACGGCGCGCGTGAAGTCTATGTGCGACCTATTTGGCCGGAAAACACCTCCAATCACGCTAAAAATTGTCGACTTCTTAACCATTGACTTAAATAGCTTAGATTCAAAGCCAAAATCCTTATCAACTTGCCAAATCGAAGCAAAAACGATTAGAAGTGACGTTGCTCCGATAAGGCATTAAACGATGGCAAACTGACGATCGATAACCTGGGTTTTGTTTGGTCTGCAATGAGGAGCTTGCTCGTAGTGACGGCACAACGAACGAATGTCGATCAACGACTGAAACGTAGAACAATAGGGGTGACGTGGGTTTGGGTCACAACCGAACCTTCGATCGACTTCCCACAACGCCCGACGAGGAATCGAGGCGAGTGGTGGTGATAGTTTGGCTCAGGGTACGACGGCGATCACGTTGGTGGCGACGGTGATGGCTACGGCCTGGCGGTGAGGGCAGATCAGGCGGCGACCAGATGAGTTTGGGAGTTGGGAAGGTGAGGGGTTGTAATGGGAGATGAAGGGTCGGTATACTTCCTTAAGGTAGATGGCCCTAAATTAAATGCCATTAAAGGCTAGGTGGGATATTTTATTCATTTATTAATTTAATTTCAGATATCGTATAGCACAAATTTAAAACTATTTTTGAATAGGGTAAAACGAGATGAAAGCCTTAGCTCAATTGGTTAAAGCTTGGGCTCACTAGGCCTTGGTAATGGGTTCAAATCTCTATACTAGCACTATCCCCGCGTTTTTGTTTTTTTTTCATTCATTTTCTATTTATTTTTTAGGGTGTTACAACTCTTCCTCCTAAAAGAAAATTTCGTCCTTGAAATTTACCAGAGTCGGAGAAATGCAGAACTACTCTTTCATCCATTATTGTACTAAAACTTATGTATCATGGTATCCTTGTTTCTCGAGACTCACAGACGGTTACGGATCAATCTGGAAGTGTCCTCAATTACTCCAATTGACTTTGGACCCAAAGTCATCCCATCATACATCCCAAACCAACTTATCTAAAATAGGATATAAGAGTATACAAAACTTCATACGATGACGATCAAACATTTGTCTCATAACTTTTATTATAACAATATTAGTTAGGGATAAGAAATCTTTCCAACTACCACAGAAGTCAATCATACGACTTTGAAATGTCTCTTCTAGAATCTAAATTACTCTACTAGGTTGACCATCAATTTACGGATGAAAAACTGTACCTAAAATTTAGACGAGTACTCAAGGCCTCTAATAGGGCCTTGCAGAATCAGGACGTAAACATCAAATTCTAGTCAGAAATGATACATTACGTTACACCATGTAACATTTTCGAAGAAAAAGTCTTTCTTTAAATCAATCGAACATAACCAAGATTTAGAGTATATATCACTTACCTTCAACAAAATTTCTAGACAACTGTTTTCCTTCGTATATAACAAAGTGACTAAAGAATTTATACTTTTGCCACGTCCACGAACACCTTTCTTTTAAATTTATACAACTTTTATCAAATTTCTATCAGAATATTCTCAAACGCAATCATTATCACCAAATAACCTTGCATGTAATCTTATATCGGTTAACTCAAAATATCAAATATTTATTCTCAATTTGAATCAAATCTTCAACTTCATAAGCATTAACCATCTCGGGTTCTTTATCCAGCTTCAAATTCATCGCGTTAATCCAATTTATAGACAAACATTACCAATATTCCTTGCTAGTACATGTCGAGCTAAAGGGGGTAGAATACTTAGATTCAATTATTTCACGAAAAAGGATTCAACATCAGAGTTTTGGCTCGAAGGAGTACATTTATGATCTAGGGGCATGCACAGACCAGACACCTATGATAGACGATCGGCCGATCTACCTAGAACGATGCAACTCTAAGCTCTTATACCACTAAATGTAACCACCTAGACCCGCCTATGCGTTACCACATATCCTAGGGAGTTACATTAGGGTCACAAGAGCGACCCACAGTAAAAATCCACATAAAAACATTTTTCCTTTAAACATTTAATTGAACCGCAACATTGACCATTGTTTTAAAATACACTTCCAAAAAATCATTTAAACATATAACAATAATTTCAGAAAACATTTTACACACTGTCATAAAATAATACATGACATGCATGCCCATTAACTGTACATTAATGTACTCCAAAGCGACGTCGAGAGAACTCTGAACACTGATGTCAGACATTATACCATGATATATTCTTTTAACATGCGATGGTAAAAGCAACGTGAACTTGGAAAAGCTCACTAATACAGAACTACCAAAAGATGCTATAAGCTCATGCAGATATATGGCAAGAATAACATTTTCATGATGTTCCATGAAGTAACAGTCTCCATTTTCCGTTCTGCTATTTCAGGGTAGCGTTATACTTGAGAGTAACAGTATTTGTTCTTTATTCATTCATCGAGTATCAGAAGAGAATTCTATAAACTGATAAATTATGGAGGTGGGGTCAAAGAGTTTAGTATCTAGTGTGTTCCAATAGTGCAACGTTAATGCATGAAATGTAACAATGTAGTAAACCTTTTTATTTCAAATACATTTGCTTCAAGTAGCAGTAAAGTTCATTTTAATTTTTTTATTTACCCTCCAACCATACTTCAATATATAGTTTTCCCTAGTTCGATATCATGTACATGCATTAACCTTAGCCCATTGGGCATGGGTATCATCCTAAGAGAATACCTTAGAATACGGGCGACCCTAGCCAAAGCATAGGAACCGAATACGGGCGGACCTAGTCGACGCATAGGTACGAAAACGGGCAGACCTAGCCGAAGCATAGGAATCGAAACGGGCGGACCTAGCCGAAGCATAGGAACCAAAAGTGGGCGGACTTACCAGCTGGATTAGGGCTGAGCAGTCAGTAACTTCATATCATATCCCAAGTACCCAGTGAATCAGTTCATCAGTAGTTCATTAATCATTAGTAGTATTTTCAATAAAAAATTATCCACATAAAATGTTTTTCATATCGGGTACTAAGGTCTATATCAAACATACAATACATTCATGCTTAAATTCTAAAACATGTCATGTTCATGCGAAAACTGCATATCAGTCATGTGCACATGAGCATTATGATAAAATATGTAGAATAGTATGCAAAAACAGTCGTGTAACACACATGGAACACACTAGATGGAACAATTTATTTCTTGAAGATACTTAGTATTTATGGAAGGGGACACATTGAACTTTTGACAATTTGAACAAATTTAAAAAACGAGATCCCTATTAAAAGGGTTTCGTACTAACAGTTCAAACCGGATATTCAAGAGTTAATACATCAAGATCTTTGAGAATTCAGATATATCATGAGTGATTCAATCAATTAAGCTTACAAGGGCATTATGGTCATTTTGTCATACATGGGCATTTTGGTAATTTATACCAACAAGGCATAAATAGAGAGTCGGGATTCTATTTGGTCATCAGGTTTCCAACCAAGCATTCAAGAATTTCGAAATCAAGATCTTTCACGATATCAGATACATTTATGGGTATTCCGGTCATTTTGGCCAACAAGAGCATTTTGGTCATTTGACTGTCAGGGGTGATTCCATAATTCCACATAATAAGGACAAATTGGTAATCTACATACATAAAGATCTCCACGGTTTATCAGGTTTCCAAATTCAGTCGAACTTACGGATCCCAATATTGAGTATTTACCAAGTATTCGAACACGGGCAGTACACCCGAACTCAAACCATAGTATTGAACGTACCCTTAAAAAGATTACTCTTACCGTTAAATATGTATTTCCTCCAAACAGATTGAATATGTCTTCATATGGTATTCATTCAAATTCACACATATATCAAACGACCAACAAACACGAACCTTAGAGATATTTTCAGTCATTTCGGTGTTCAAAGGTTTTTCATTTATCCTGAGCCTTTTGAGCCATTCTAAATATTCATTCGATTCGAGTCTCGATGGTACATCCATCATTATGGTTAATCTGGCATCTAGTGCCCGAGGGTATTTTCTTCCTTTTGGTCATTATACAGATTCCGACTAGTTCAACCTTATTAGTATTTTCAATCCTTTTAGTCATTTCAGATCAGTTCAACTTTTACGCCACTTAGATTAATCTAGACATGCAAAAATATTTTCGTAGTCTAATCTTCAGAGATTTATTTAGAACACAAGAAGATCTTAGCACTTTGCAATTTTGAAGGTTTAGGCTTCGTTAACATAATGGCCGGAGCAAAATCGGGGTTTTCAGATGAATCGATTGTGTTACCAAATCTAGTGAAGATTTCTAGATCTCTTCCATTAACAGAGGTAATTTTTAGTTTTTCTTATACATCAAGGCGTCTCTGTCACTTTACAACCAAACATTCTGAGCATTAAACCTTTAATCAAGAAACAGTCTGAATTTGATGTTTTGAAGTGCAATATTTTCCCAATTAACCATTAAACTTGAATCACTCATCGATCATCAATTCATTATTCGCATCAATCAAGATCTTATTCAAAAATAATTATAGAACTCCAGATCTTTTTGATTTATTCATTATTCCCCGAATATGTCATACTTATATGAATTTTTATACTTATTTTTCGTATCTGATTTGACTTAGGTAGATTAACAATATAGTTCATCACTAGCATGCATGCTACAACCGAATACTAACATGTTCATAAATCATACAACTGGTAGAAAAGTATTACCTTAGCTTCCAGCTATATTAGTCGATCCATGAATGACATTCAAACACTCTTGAACCTGGATTTGACTTCCTTCAACAATTCTTATTCAAGGAACTGTGAGTACCTTCAATTGCACAAATTCTCATTTTAGTCCTTATTCACAGTACCCTTAACTGTGTAACTAAATACATATACAAGTTCGGGTTCAAGGTTAGATTCGAAGGCTTTCGGGTTTGAATTTGACGAAACGTGCTTCAAAATCAGACTCAGGACAATGAAAAATATAAATGAGAGTTTTCGAAAAAGTTGACTCTTTGGTCAACGATCAAACTCAATGCTGACGTCAACAGTCAACAGAAGGTCAACTGATTTGACTCAGTGAGTTAACACAGTTAGTCAACTCGGGCGAGTTGACTTACTGAGTTGACTCGATGAGTTGACTCAGTCAGGTGGGGTTTGGGTCAGACATGGTCAGGTTTGAGTGGTTCGGTTCGGTATGGTCTATGTTAGGCAGGTTTGGTTAGACCGGTTCAATGGCCACCATCTAGGGTGGCCGAAAAAAATGCCCCAAACGGCGCGTGAAGTCCACGCACGACCTATTTGGCTAGAAAACACCTCCAATCAAGTTAAAATGTGTCGATTTCTTAACCAATGACTTAAATAGCTTTGAGTCAAAGCCAAAATCCTTATCGACTGTAACCCCCTCGTCCCGGTCTGAACATTTGACCGGTCCGAGTAGGCTACACGGGGAAAACCGATGTGAAACCCGTTGAGGTCGCACCTTGGTTAGCAACACTAGAAAGTTACTTTTAACTTTATCTTGTCTATAGGCATTATTAAGTCCTATGTGAAACACGACAGCGAAAACACAAACAATAAAACAACGACCATCCAAAGCAACACTTTAAAACAACCCATTTTTCCTTTTTAAGTAGGTCGTATCGATACACTAATCAAGGGTATCGATACGCCTTGACCAAGGTCAACTCCCTAAGGTCAACACAGGAAGACCGTATCGATACAACCCTTGAGCGTATCGATACGCCCTTCTCGGTCAACATCTCGTGGTCAACGAGATAAACCCCATACCGATACGCCTAGAGCCCGTATCGATACGCCAAAGTCTCACCAAAATCTCAGATTTCCAGTGAGCTTTGGGCATATCGATACACACCCGCGTATCGATACACCAAGCCAAAACTGAGTCTTGAAGGGCAAGACCGTATCGATACGACCCTTAGGCATATCGATACGCCCTGCACTGCAAGTCTCCCTATTTCAGCAAAACAACATAGGACTCGTCTCTAGATGCAATTTAAGACTTCCCTAGCCACAAACAACATACATACAACCTCATACAACCAAGATATCAACATACATGACATTCAAAAGAACAAGGATCATGCACTTAGAGGATTCACCCAATTTACCATAAAGAGGACATACTTTGCAATTCAAGATTCATGCCTTAGGAACAAAACATATATATGCATTCATGACATGCAACACAAGCAAGATTTACAATTCAAACAAAGCATCCAAAAGCCAAACCAAATCAACATACATCAAAGCTCAAATCAACAACACATATCCCATTGCTTGAATATTACAATCTACAATTTAAAGTTCATACTTGAGCTAACCAAAAGCGACACTTGGAGGCCTTTCCTTGCCCTTGCCACCCACAAGCTACAGATCTGCATTGTCGAACAAAAGAGAGCGTAAACATAAAGCTTAGTGAGGGTAGCTCATAAAACAAACATTGACAATGCAGGGTCCAAGCACGAGCATACAACCAAGGTAGAATGCATGAGTTCTTACCTTCGAACCGCAAGAGCCAAAATAAAAGATGATGCGTGAACATATTATCCAAACCATGTCATGCTCAACAAGTCCATAACCACCACATATGGAAACATAAATATATTCAACACATAAGCAACTTAGTTCACAATCCGTATTGGCATCTAGCTATGACTCAAATACGCGAATAACCGTTGAAACTCACATCTAACAACACAACCATTACCTTACGGTGGGATTACACTCATCACCGTTCATGCGGAGGGGATTCCACTCATCCTCACGCCTCGTTTCACGCGGAGGAGATTCCACTCATCCTCACGCCCGTCGATGGGATTCCACTCATCACTGACATATATATATATATATATATATATATATATATATATATATATATATATATATATATATATATATATATAAGAAGATTTTCGGGCGAACCCGTACTCCATCTTGATGACTACCATCATCAAGACCACGCGCGCATTTTGACTCACATGTGCACACTAAACATCCTAATGATTGATCATTTGTACCCAAGCATACTAGTGCCAATACTACACATTTCATTAATCTTTCACAATATCATTTCATAACAACTTCCGTGCTTAGCGCCTACTCACCATGACTTACTGTCATGCACAAACCACATTTCAATGCCTAGCATGTACTCACCATGATCCTCAGATCATGCAACCACCTCATAACATCATTTCACATGTCAACACCACATGTATATCATTAACACAAATATCACATCATATTTCATACATATGTATATCTCCATCATATTTATCATCAACATGCATATAACAATGCATTAAGCCATGCCTCAACATACATGTATAACAACATATACATAACCATCATAAACACGATTAAACATGAGGCATAAATCAACACTTTAAAGATCAACCAAGGTCTCTAACTAAAGCTTGGGATTATGCTACCACTCTAATCCCAACTCTAGGTGGGTCTACCAATCCCAACCTAGTCCACATGTTTGAACCAACACTTGGAAACCATTTATAAAAATATTTAACCACTCACCTTCAATTCCAAGCTCAACCACACTAGCCGATCACACTTCCAATGATTCCGGATTTGTTCCCGAGGCTTCACCAACACAAAATCTTGCTTCTAATCATCTCAACACAATCAAAACAACCTCAAATCAATGTAGCAAACCCGGAACACTAATCAAGCACAAAACACATGTTTTCAAGCTAAGAACAACTCCAAAATCCTCATTCCCGAGCAGCCACGAAAAACAGTCCAAAACTCAAGATTTCAACTTCTTTAACACACTTAAATGCTTCCAAAACGATCCCTAACCATCATACAACCAATAGCCCTCAATTTCCAACATTAAACACACCCAAGATCAACCTTTAAACCCTTCAAAAACCCCATTAAAACCCAAATTCGGGAATCATGTCAAAACACTTTAAAATTCACATATGTTGAACCTTAAGGGTTGTAAACAACATAGCTAACAATATTAAATCAACAGCTTTGATAAAAACTCATAAAGCTCCAACCTTTAATCAAAACTTTGAAAAACCCAAATTATAAAATACTTAATTTTGGTGAAATCTAAGGATACCAAAATGAAGAGAAGACCAAGGCCAAGTCAAAAACGTCATTATCTCTTGAAAATCACTAAGGATGAAGTTGGAAAATGATGAAATAGCAACAAGAGAGAAGCTCTCTCTTCTTGTCGTTGGTTTTGGAAATTTGGGAGTGAGGAAGAAGATGAGCACATGGCATCATCTTTGTTTTTGTTTTATTTTTATTCACCAAAATCATAATTATAATTATGCCATTAATGAATGACTAAAACCCACATCTCCTAAAGTCCATGAATTTTGGACCTAGAAGATAGGCCCAACATACTTTAATTATTTTGAAACCACGAAGCCTATTAGAAATATATTATTATTTTAATTATAAACCCGAAACAATATTTTAATATTATTTTCACTCGACCCTCAAACCCGGGTGTTACAACTCTCCCCCATTTAAGGATATTTCGTCCCCGAAATTTATCAGACATGAAGAGTCACTGAAACTGTTCCTCCACACTTCCCTTTTCTCCACAACATACTCACCAACTCGGTAGACTTACAACACAACATTAGCTATCTGATGCTAAGATCTCAACAGGTCCTTCAATGCATGTCAATTTTAAACTCAACTCGATCTCTTCTAAAAACATAGCACATGACAGATCTGACATCACATTCCCGACCCCATGATACACAAAACACATTACGAATCCCCTTTCTAACTCTGGTGGTAACCGCAACAGATAAACAACAGAACTAGCCCGATTCACAATCTCATACGGCACCGTTTGAATAGTTGACCGATAACTTTTTTTGACTAACCATCCAACTTCAACAGGTGACCAAACACTATGCAGACGTCTTCAAAAATCTAGTTGAAATCTCGAATCTCTACTGGCCACTGTCGAAAACAAGACACTGTACAACTCACACTCTTGCTACGGCACGACTCCGCCATCTTACACAAGGTACAAGTAACGTGAACATGTATAAAATGAGCACACTCGATGCAACTATCATTGTTTACTCAGCTAAGCTCTCACGGAGGAAATCGAAGGCGAATCAGACACAAGGTCCCTCAAATCTATTTCCCACTTTCATTAAGAATCTTCCACGGATGTAACAAACTAGAAGAAAACTGATGCTCGGCCTTGACACGCTTGCAAATTACACACTTACTCTCATATTGAACCACATCATCCATCAACTCAATCCAGAAGTATTCATCTTCAGCCCATAATACGTCTTCATACTACTCTGACGCGATACAATGAACTGTCGTGTGCTTCGGTCAAAACAATACGTCTCAAAACACTATGTCAATCGGTACGACTATTCTGTCTCTAAAATGCAAAACTCTATCATCTCTAAAACTGTATTCTGAAGGTCTTCTTTCTGCTATGTCTTGCACATGAGGTGCCAAGAACCTGTCTTGCAATTGTTTCTCTTTAAGCATCTGGCTCAAAGTAGATTTAACCTGAAACTCAGCCACAAAACTATTATCATTTGGTAAACTGAATCCGGCAAATACAACTCGCAACTCAACTATTAATCTAACAACAAATATAACTCGGAACATCGGTTACTACGTTGACTCTCTTCAGATGGTACTCAATCTCGAGATTACGGTCTTCACGCAATTCTAACAACTTATGTTGTTCAAGTTTCAACCCTTTTTCCTAAGTCGTCTAATATTTCAAGTTCTGATGATAAATATTTATTGTGCATTTCTTACTATACATGCTTTGTCTCTAAGTCTTCGAAGCAAATACAATTGCAGTTAACTCTATGTCTCGTGTCGAATAATTCTTTTCATGTACTTTCTACTCTCTCGACGAATAGGCCACAAATCTTCTGTCTTGCATAAGTACACAATCTAACCCTACATGTAACGCATCATTATGGTTCACAAATTCTTTCTCTGATATAGGCTGGATCAAGGTCGAAGCTCTCTTCAAAGGTTCTTTCGGTTCCTCAAGGGCTCTTTGTCTCGCATCTGGCCATACAACTGAACATTCTTCTGTAGCAATCTGTCAAAGGAGCAACTATCTTTGAAAGACTATTTACAAACCTCCGATAGTAACAATGCTAGACCTAGGAACTATAGATACCTGTCATAGTCTTCGGTTTCTTCCAACTCACATCTTCTTCTGCCTACTTGGGATTTACTCTAATACACTCGGCTAATCTACATGTCCTAGGAGAACATCTTCCTTGACTCGGAGTTCACGTTTGCTCAAATTGGCATACAACTAATTCTCTAATAGGATCTACAACACTAACTCCAAGGCTTGTCATGGTCTTCTTCGGTACTTGAATATACCCATGTATCATCTATGAGAACTACTACAAACTGATCAAGGAGCTCAAGAAATATTCTACTCGACATCTCTATAATAGTAGCTAACACACTAGTCAAACAAAACGACATAACCAGAACTCAAAGTGACCACATCTTGCCCTGAAAGATGTCTTCGGTACATCAAGCTCTCTCACTTTCAACTGGTAGTAATCGGATCTCAAATTAATCTTCGAAAAGACTAGAGCACACCCTAACTGATCAACAAATCACTAACGCTCGGAAATTGGATACTAATTATTCACTGTCAATTGTTTCAACTGTCTGTAATCTAAACACATTCTCATATTGTCTTCTCTCTTCTTCACAAATTGCACTGTCATACTCTAAGATGATGTACTAGGCCTAATGAATCTACGGTCTAACAAATCTCGAAGTTGATTCTTCAACACCCTCAATCCTTTCAGGAACCACAAGATACAGAGCAATCAAAGCAGGAGCAAACTCGAAGACGATATCAATAACAAACTCTTCTTCCCTATCAAGAGACAAACCGGGCAATTCTTCCAAACACTTTTAAGAAAGACAAACTATTCTAACATTCTGCGGTCTAATCTTCATTCAAAATTCGAATCCATCACATTTTCTAGGCAAGCCTGTCAACTAAACTCAATCAATCTTTGACCTCTAAAGATGGATCAACACTCGATAAGAAGTTCACATCCTTACATACCACTATAGTCTCACAGAAATCTGCAACTTCAAGGCAACTCTCTCTTTGTCTCAACGTATACCCTAACTCTGTGCTCTACAAGCCAAACCATATCCAATGTTACATCGAAACCGTAAAAAGACAATTACTTCACATCTACTGGAAACATGTAACCCTAAACCATCAACAAACATCTTTCGTACATCTTTCTGACACCACTATCTCACCAAAAGGTCTAGTCATATGCGTCCCTACGTCTAAGATCTCATCAGGTATGTCAAATTTCTTTGCATGCTCACACAAAAGGACGAATCCGCAGAAATTTGCAACTTCACATGTGCACAGCTGATAGTCTTCGGTTCTCTTTTTTTCAGGCTGGCCCTTCAACATAACCTAACTCTTCAAAACCGTTCTTAGAGCATCTCAAAACTTCAAAATTCAATTCTGACCACACACAAACAATCATGCTTGAACTTGTTCTATAACATCGGTCCCGACGACTCAAAACATCCCACTACCAACAATTTGAAGTTAAAGCCCAAGACTTCTTTCTCGGCTCAACTATATCGGAAGCGGCTTCATCTCTCATTCTTGCTGGAAAAAAACTCAAACGCACACTGGCCCAATCATACAAATTGATTCCCGCTCACGGATACTGACCGGCTGTCTTGTATCAAAACCATAGGCCGAACCCCCAACGATCACCAACTAACATTTCTCAATTTCAGGTTACTCACACGAGACCTTTACCTTGATCTCGCCTAAAGAACTAAGGTACTCATACCTACCTCTAACACTTCACCGGGCATATTCAAACTTTGCATGCTTGCTATCAACATACGGAAGTACATATTCAGAATCCATCAGAAAGGAACAAACTCAAAACTGTACCAAAGACTTATCTACTGTAACATCGATATCACTCTGACTCCCACTCACAGGTCTTCACTTCCTTTTTACCAATTAATACCAGAAACGATCACATCGTCCCTCACCAACAAGAATCAACCCACATACACACTGACTCAAACAAACAAATTGTACCTCAACTCCGGTACAACCATTCTTTCCTGACTATAGCGATGAACTCCTTCAACATCATCCACATTCTCAAAAGCCACAACTTCTACTTTCCGATTCACGGCACACGCCTTGGCCTCAAACTTACTAAAAAGCAAGAAATCAACAACAACAACTTAACATACAAACTGGGTTAGCAAAGGAAACGGTCCAAGTGGCTCAAGTATGTTCCCTCACTTAAAAATCTCTTTTTCTGATGTAATAGAAGCAATGGGACACTACTCAACATGCTTCAAGCAACATACACGTACGATCAAACAACATACACCAAACATACTTGATAAACAAGCAAACATGCTTACATGGCAAGCAAACACCGTGCATTTCAATACAAAAACTCAACTTACCTCACTTACCTGCCCAAGGTCTCGGAAACCTTAGGCTCTGATACCAACAAATGTAACCCCCTCATCCTGGTTCGAACGTTTGACCGGTCCGAGTAGGCTACACGGGGAAAACCGATACGCCTTGAGCGTATCGATACGCCCTTCTCGGTCAACATCTCGTGGTCAACGAGATAAACCCCGTACCGATACGCCTAGAGCCCGTATCGATACGCCAAAGTCTCACCTAAATCTCGGGTTTTCGGTGAGTATTGGGCGTATCGATACACCAAGCCAAAACTGAGTCCTGAAGGGCAAGACCGTATCGATACGACCCTTAGGCGTATCGATACGCCTACACTGCAAGTCTCCCTATTTCAGTAAAACAACATAGGACTCGACTCTAGATGCAATTTAAGACTTCCCTAGCCACAAACAATATACATACAACCTCATACAACCAATATATCAACATACATGACATTCAAAAGAACAAGGATCATGTACTTAGAGGATTCACCCAATTTACCATAAAGAGGACATACTTTGCAATTCAAGATTCATGCCTTAGGAACAAAACATATATATGCATTCATGACATGCAACACAAGCAAGATTTACAATTCAAACAAAGCATCCAAAAGCCAAACCAAATCAACATACATCAAAGCTCAAATCAACAACACATATCCCATTGCTTGAATATTACAATCTACAATTTAAAGTTCATACTTGAGCTAACCAAAAGCGACACTTGGAGGCCTTTCCTTTCCCTTGCTACCCACAAGCTACAGATCTGCATTGTTGAACAAAAGAGAGCGTAAGCATAAAGCTTAGTGAGGGTAGCTCATAAAACAAACATCGACAATGCAGGGTCCAAGCACGAGTATACAACCAAGGTAGAATGCATGAGTTCTTACCTTCGAACCGCAAGAGCCAAAATAAAAGATGATGCATGAACATATTATCCAAACCATGTCATGCTCAACAAGTCCATAACCACCACATATAGAAACATAAATATATTCAACACATAAGCAACTTAGTTCACAATCCGTATTGGCACCTAGCTATGACTCGAATACGCGGATAATCGTTGGAACTCACATCCAACAACACAACCATTACCTTACGGTGGGATTACACTCATCACCGTTCACGCGGAGGGGATTCCACTCATCCTCACGCCTCATTTCACGCGGAGGGGATTCCACTCATCCTCACGCCCGTCGATGGGATTCCACTCATCACCGACATATATATATATATATATATATATATATATATATAAGAAGATTTCCTGGCGAACCCGTACTCCATCTTGATGACTACCATCATCAAGACCACACGCGCATTTTGACTCACGTGTGCAAACTAAACATCCTAATGATCGATCATTTGTACCCAAGCATACTAGTGCCAATACTACACATTTCATTAATCTTTCACAATATCATTTCATAACAACTTCCGTGCTTAGCACGTACTCACCATGATTTACCGTCATGCACAAACCACATTTCCATGCCTAGCATGTACTCACCATGATCCTCGGATCATGCAACCACCTCATAACATCATTTCACATGTCAACACCACATGTATATCATTAACACAAATATCACATCATATTTCATACATATGTATATCTCCATCATATTTATCATCAACATGCATATAATAATGCATTAAGCCATGCCTCAACATACATGTATAACAACATATACATAACCATCATAAACACGATTAAACATGAGGCATAAATCAACACTTTAAAGATCAACCAAGGTCTCTAACTAAAGCTTGGGATTAGGCTACCACTCTAATCCCAACTCTAGGTGGGTCTACCAATCCCAACCTAGTCCACATGCTTGAACCAACACTTGAAAACCATTTTAAAAAATATTTAACCACTCACCTTCAATTCCAAGCCCAGCCACACTAGCCGATCACACTTCCAACGATTCCGAATTTGTTCCCGAGGCTTCACCAACACAAAATCTTGCTTCTAATCATCTCAACACAATCAAAACAACCTCAAATCAATGTAGCAAACCCGGAACTCTAATCAAGCACAAAACACATATTTTCAAGCTAAGAACAACTCCAAAATACTCATTCCTGAGCAGCCAGGAAAAACAGTCCAAAACTCAAGATTTCAACTTCTTTAACACACTTAAATGCTTCCAAAACGATCCCTAACCAACATACAACCAATAGCCCTCAATTTCCAACATTAAACACACTCAAAATCAACCTTTAAACCCTTCAAAAACCCCATTAAAACCCAAATTCGGGAATCATGTCAAAACACTTTAAAATTCACATATGTTGAACCTTAAGGGTTGCAAACAACATAGCTAACAATATTAAATCAATAACTTTGATAAAAACTCATAAAGCTCCAACCTTTAACCAAAACTTTGAAAAACCCAAATTATAAAATACATAGTTTTAGTGAAATCTAAGGATACCAAATTGAAGAGAAGGCCAAAGCCAAGTAAAAATTGTCATTACCTCTTGAAAAGCACTAAGGATGAAGTTGGAAAATGATGAAATAGCAACAAGAGAGAAGCTCTCTCTTCTTGTCGTTGGTTTTGGAAATTTGGGAGTGAGGAAGAAGATGAGCACATGGCATCATCTTTGTTTTTGTTTTATTTTTATTCACCAAAATCATAATTACAATTATGTCATTAATGAATGGCTAAAACCCACATCTCCTAAAGTTCATGAATTTTGGACCTAGAAGATAGGCCCAACATACTTTAATTATTTTGAAACCATGAAGCCCATTAGAAATATATTATTATTTTAATTATAAACCCGAAACAATATTCTAATATTATTTTCACTCGACCCCCAAACTCGAGTGTTACACCAACTTACTAAATCGGAGCAAAAACGATTAGAAGCGTCGTTGCTCTGGCAAGGCATTAAACGATGGCAAACGAGCGATCGATAATCGAGGTTTTGTTTGGCATGCAACGGGGAGCTCGCTCGTGGTGATGGCACGATGAACAGACGTCGATCAACGCCAGAAACATCGAACAACAGGGGTGATGCGGGTTTAGATCACAACCAAACCTTCGATCGGTTTCCCACAACGCACGACGAGGAATTGGGGCGAGTTGCGGTGATAGTTGGGCTTAGGGTGCGACGACGATCACGCTGGTGGCGACGTTGATTGCTACGACCTGGCGGTAAGGGCGGAGCGGATGACGACCGGATGAGTTTAGGAGTTGGGAAGGTGAGGGGTTGTAGTGGGAGATGAAGGGTCGATATCCTTCCTTAGGGTAGATGGCCCTAAATTAAATGCCATTAAAGGCTAGGTGGGATATTTTATTCGTTTATTAATTTAATTTTAGATATCATATAGCACAAATTTAAAACTATTTATGAATAGGGTAAAATGAGATGAAAGCCTTAGTTCAATTGGTTAAAGCTTGGGCTCACCAAGCCTAGGTAACGAGTTTAAATCTCTATACTAGCACTATCCCTTTCTTTTTATTTTTTTTTCTATTCATTTTCTATTTATTATTTTAGGGTGTTACAATAACAGGTCCAACTCGGGTTCGGGTCAACAACATCAGTTACAGATCGATTTCGGGTCATTGCATCATTAGGTCAAACCGGGTTCTGACTTGAGCATGTTTCAGTCGAATTTTTAGGCCGAGTTAACCTTGTAAGAAATCTCACACCATTATTTGCACAACATTTTTTGATATATTTTTAAAGAATAATTATTTGATAAACCTAAAATAACATTTGAACTTAAAAAAGTTGTTATAGATTATTGATTGGAATTTAAATAAATAAATAAATAAGACAAATACTAGTTTTTAACCCTATTGGCATGGGCGGAGCCACACTCATGATTGAGATGTCTGTTGACACCCAATTTTTTTGGAAAATTATATTTTTATATAATTTATATATAAAAATTTATATATATATATATATATATATATATATATATATATATAATTGACATCCATTTATAAATAATTAACTTCTCTTAAATATTATTAGAAAAACTAACATCACTTAAATATATTTCTGGCTCCACCCCTGTCCGTTGGTAAAGTTAAAAAAACTTAACCACTAATATTTTAAATTCAAAATAACATAAAACATCATAATACACTTCATTGATTAAACTTCAGTTCCCATATAAAATATTTTAGCCACTTGTGTTTATCTAACAATCTTAAATAGGGATGGGTATTTCACCCGGGCCTAACGGGTTCCGACCCGATCCGGTCCGATCAGATCGAGTATTTTTATGAAAAATCGGGTTCGAGTCGGGTTTTTTTTTGTAGGGAAAAGTCGGGTTCAGGTTTTTGGGTAAAAAAATTCGACCCGACTCGGGACTAATAGTGCTGTTTTCCCTTAAATTTTTAGGGATATTTGTAATAATACCCCCTCTTTATATATATATTTTCTATAATTAGGTCCTTAAAATTAATTTTTTATTTACAATTTAGTCCTTAAATTTATTATTTTTTATAATTATGTCTCTTAAAATTATTTTTTTACAATTAGATCCCTAATTTTTTTTTCTATAGGTCGAGTTGTGGTCGAGTTTAGAATATTTATTTTTGGGTATGGTCGGAATTTTTAAAGAATGAAATCAGATCGGGTTGGATTCGGTTTTAAGATTATTAGTTTCGGGTTGGGTTTGGGTGGGCCAAAAACCCGACTCGACCAGTGCCCATCCCTAAACTTAAACAAAGTTATTAATTGTCTTTATCTAACAATCTTAAACAAAGTTATCAAAATATACATGGACATTACGGTAATTATCAATTTAGAACCTTTTCATAATAATTACATAAAGAGTGAATTTATTAAGGAAAATTCTGCCACGTTCGACGAGCATCGATGAGCACCACTAACGATGAGCACTGATGAGCACCATTAATTCAATTTATAAAGATTAAAAATCTAAAAGACTCACCGTATAATTATAAATTATTTTAAAATAAAAAGGGGAAAATTAATTAAAACATATTATTTTATTTTTAATTTTCATTTAAACATAGATCAAAATACCTATCTACTCTTAAATTACAAAACCCTAATTTTTGTTTATTTGAAATTTAAGCCCCCAACGCTGTCGCTATTGTCTCTGTTTTCTCATGTTGTCGCCGCTACTGTTGCTTTTAAAAAGTGCGGTGAAAAAAGTGATTTTCAAACTAGCTGTTGAAAAGTAGTTTTGAAAAGCTGGTTAGTGTTTGTCATTGATGTCAAAAAGTGATTTTGAGGAGATAAAATGTCTATTTTAGACATGATATTGAAAAGTAAAAGCAAACTTGGGTGATGTTCAAATAGTTAATGTTATGATATATGAAATAAGTCAATTTTAATTATAATAAAATTTTTATTTTTTTATAAAATTTAATTTGAAAATATAAACTACATTCTAGATTATATACGAGTATATCACTTAAAAATTAATAATAAATATAAAATAAATTACAATAAAATAATTTTATTCTCAATATAAATATTATAAAATATATATTATTTACAATTACATATGCATAATGTACAATAAAATATAATTAAATAATAAAAATAAAAAAGTAATTTAATTTTCAAACTAGTTTTTTCACCCAAAAATTATAAAATTTAACTTTTTAATTTGGATGAAAAAATTAATTTTAAAAGAACTAAAAATACAAAAAAGATGAAAACACTTAAAAAAAAACTCGTTTGGATTGCCAAGGCAACCACAAACGGAACCTTAAGACGATGAATCTCTACTTTGCTTTGTGATTTTGGTTAGGGTAAACTATCTGTTTGACCACCAAACTATTGTGAAAGTTTTAAAATGACCACCATAGAAAAAAACGCTCCATTTCACTACCCAAACTATTAAAATGGGATCATTTTGGCCACCTGCCGTTAATGGGCTAACGGAAGGTGACGTGGCAGTTAAAAAATTAAAGGTATAATCACACATTTGGTCCTTCTTATTTACACATTCTTTCAATTTAGTCCCTCTGAAGAAAAATCACCCAAATCCTACATAACTCTCCCATTCATCTTCTTCCCCACAACACCCAAAGCAAGGTCACTTTAATGAAAACTGCAGACAGATTTCTTAAATAAAATTCCCTTTCTTTTGTTCTCTCTCTATATATATATCATGTGAATGTGATGATGCTCAACCATACAACCATCAGCTTCCTCTTGTCTGTAGAATCAATCCTAGATTCCGGTTGTGTTTGAGTTTTGAATCGCAAACGACCCAAGATCACGACAGCTTGTTCCCCATTCTTGTCCGCAGATAACCCCTCGAAGTCCGTCTCGAAGATTTCGAGCTCTTCGCCATGGATCGCCTCCGATGTACTCTATTTCCCTCTGTTATTATTTTATAAAGTTTTAATTTGTCAAGGGGATAAAACCCCCTCGTACGGATATTTTAGGTTTTGCTTTAGTATATTTTGTTCACTGCTTTGTTGCTTACGAAACGTTATTAAAGAAGAGGAATCCAGAGTATTAGATTTCAGTTTTATGCTAGTTTAAAAAAGTATGAGAACTTTACAAAAGGATTTTGAGTTGATTTCATGATTAAAGGTTAAATGCTTCAGCTCCATCAAAGTCTCATCTCATATTTATGTTTTTGTCTTATCTCATTCTTTTAATTGCACAATGCAGTTCTTAAAGGTATCTCAGATGGATTAGGCCGTGGAAAGAAACCTGAAGAAATGGAAAAATTGGTAAACACTATTGATTGTGTTTAAATTTCTTTGTAACAATTTAATTGTTTTCCTCGCCAATTTCACATACTTGATTTGCTCAGGTAGCGGATCTTTGGAAAGCA
This sequence comes from Hibiscus tridactylites, assembly GCA_958450335.1. Lineage (NCBI taxonomy): Eukaryota > Viridiplantae > Streptophyta > Magnoliopsida > Malvales > Malvaceae > Hibiscus > Hibiscus tridactylites. Next base: position 33,105,740 of record OY288292.1, on the reverse strand, counting down.
AATATGAGACATCCACAAGCAAATGAGGAAGCAAACAAGGACATTGTATCACACTTTGTTCTACGACTTGTGTACTGTAGAACGTAAGATCGTGATGTCTTTTCTCCTGTATTCTTTTCTATTTGATTAAAAATGTTGCCATTATTATTCTTTTTTTCTTCTTCTTGCTATGATCAGAGAGGAGTTAAGAAAATGGTTTCTTTCCATGGAGACTACTCTCTTTCGCTACCGTTTTCGCTTTGAAAGCTCTGAGGCACAGGTAGCACATGTTCATTCTTTTTTGGTGTTGGCTTCCTGGTTTATTAAGCTTATGCTGATTGCTTGTCTGCTGATGTTATAGAGGGCTTTGATGTCTGAGTTTAAGCTTCCCTACAAGGCAGTTAGCAATGCAGAATTTGAGGTACTTTCACTTCACTATTTTCTAATTCCCTCGAGCTATTTGTTTTCAGCAAGATGCAATTGCTTGAACCTTATTACAGTAGTACATATGGTGATCTGCAGGTCCGTAAAGTCCGTATATCTACAATCATATATCTGCTAGCAATGCTGGGGATTGCCTTAGCATTGGCTTACCTTAGAAGTTGGAATACGAGGGACTAAATTGTTTACTTATTTAGCTTTGGGTGTTGTGGGGAAGAAGATGAATGGGAGAGTTATGTAGGATTTGGGTGATTTTTCTTCAGAGGGACTAAATTGAAAGAATGTGTAAATAATAAGGACCAAATGTGTGATTATACCTTTAATTTTTTAACTGCCACGTCACCTTCCGTTAGCCCATTAACGGCAGGTGGCCAAAATGATCCCATTTTAATAGTTTGGGTAGTGAAATGGAGCGTTTTTTTCTATGGTGGTCATTTTAAAACTTTCACAATAGTTTGGTGGTCAAACAGATAGTTTACCCTTTTGGTTAAAGCTTTGGAGAAGCGAAGGATCTTATATTCTAGTAATATAGAAAAAGTTTGGATTACGCTTGGGAAGGGAGACTTGGAAATCGGAATATGTGCACCAGTCAACCCAGTCGACGCGACATTTACAATGTCTTTTTGTTTTTCTAATTTAAAGAGGCACCGATTTAAGAGACAATTCTTCTGTGAGGCGGTTAATATATGGTTAATATACGGCGTGATCGGTTAAATAGATGACTGGATAAACATAACAAAATATGTAAAATTACTTATTTTGTTGATAAGAATATCTAACATATCCAGTAAAATTATTTATTTTGTTGATAATTTTGAGTAAATTACTTATTTTGCTAATACTTTCGAAAGTATCTATACTTTTCTAAAAGTATCGATGTTTTTTTAAAAAGCAATGTAACCGGTTGTAATGTGGCTCGAAAGTATCGATACTTTTAAAAAAGTATCAACAAAAAGTATCGATACTTTTTTAAAAAGCAATATAACCGGTTGCAATGTGGCTCGAAAGTATCGATACTTTTAAAAAAATATCAACAAAAAGTATTGATATATTTTTTTAAAAATATAGATACTTTTAAAAAAGTATAGACACTTTCGAAAGTATCAACAAAATAAGTAATTTACTCAAAAGTATCAATAAAATAAGTAATTTACTCAAAAAATATAGATACTTTCCAATGCCCATCAGCTTAAAATAAGTAATTTACTGGATATGTTGATACTCTTATCAACAAAATAGGCAATTTTAACTATTTGTTATCGTCAAATTTCCAAGCCCCCATCAGCTTAAACTTCAATAACAAATTAGGCGCTACCGAATATGTTGATACTTTTATCATCAAAATAAGTAATTTTACCGATTTTGTTATTGTCAGATTTTCAAGGCCCCATCAGCTAAACTTTAATAACAAAATAGGTAAAGCGCTACCGAATACGTTGATACTCTTATCAACAAAATAAATAATTTTACTGATTTATGTTCAGACTCATTTGCCTATACATACATACATACATGTATAGATGTACTGCCAGATTTTATTCACGTTACCCTTTATTTTATTAATGCAAATACACTCAATGTTTAGGGGGAAAAGAACGTGTAAAGCTGAGTATTGCAGAATTGAAGATTGAATCTGGTCCTGTTTCATTTGCCCTAACTTTTAAATAAACAAAAAATACTTGTTATTTTCTAGTTAAGTTCAGAGTTCAGACAAAAGAGGTAGAGCTGTAGTTGCCTAAGCTACTTGCATATCTTTATTATTCAACCTAAACTTTTCGGTTTTGGTCCCGACTTTATCATTTATGACGATAGAAGGTTAGCTACACGGGAATATTTATTTATGGGCCGGGTATGATTTTTTTAAAAATTAAAACTCAAATCCATTTAATATTTATTTTTATTGTTTAAAATATATTATTACAATTAAAGTTAACTGTTTGTGCATATTCAATCTAAATTCAAGCATAAATCCAAGATCAATATATTATTCGGGACAATTCCTAACCCATAAATAACAAATGTATGTATCTTCAAAAAAAAGCATTAATAATGTTAATTATCATTTCATGTATGTACTCGTAATGAAAATACTTTAAAAACATAAATATATTGTTATTATATATCTTTTAATTATATTAAAATATTAAACATTAAAAAATATATATGTCAAATTACATTTTTCTTGTAAATTTTCCCCTAGGAATAATTTATACATAATATAAATTCTATCCCCTTAGAAAAAGGAGATTAGTCGATTTGCAAATTGAAGTTACCAAGTTTTGACAAGGGATGCCATAAGCCATGGATGTTATTTTTGGCATGTTCAGAATAAATTGATTTCAAAATCGTTTTAGATTCTTTAATGTAATTGTAAGTACCAATGAACATCTATTGCCACGTGTCGAGGAGTCACAGCCTGCAAACGTATACTGCGGGTGAATGCAACCCCCTGCAAACCCCTATATAGGCGAACAAGTAGAAGTAACTTGTGATAAACAAACGGGCTCGCGTATGTGTCTAGGCGTACAACGTTTAGCGACCACGTATCAGCACACATATGTTAGACTATGCACAAAGACTGACAAGCGTCGTTATACCCGTCAAAATGAATAAATAAATTAACCTCTTTCAACAAATATAAAATAGAAAAATTAAGTAGTTATAGGGAAAGAGGGTCGATCCACAGGGAGATTAGTCGAAATTCTTGACTGAAGGTTGCTTTGATTAATGCTTCCAGGAATATCTGTGAAAACAAGAAAAGTAAAAAAGGGGGGTGATCGGATATTGAGTGAAAATGAAATAGAAGAAATTAAATGCAAAAGTAAAGAAAATAATAAGAAAGTCTAGATATATAAAATAGCCTCGAGCTAGCCTTGTCAATTCTTTTGATCATTGAAATGGATTTTTACTCTGGGGATTATGTCGGTTACAGTCTGCGAGGCCCAACCCGTCGCAACTTACTTCTCTCTCGAGTAACCAATCCTCCCAAGTCTATCTTCGAAGGTTGGTTCTTAAACAAATTAACCACGTCTATCGCCGTTAAAATGTTTAATTTTGAAAACATGAAAAGCCCGACTCAAAAATTGTCTTAAAAAGAATCGCTTCTGATTTTATCTTTCCTTAGTGGACCGCCGCTAAGAGTGTTCACAGGAAGTCGAAATTGCCACAGGTCGATCCTTCCTCCCAACTATGTTTTTAAACGGTTTCAGACCAACGAGCTCTTTTTGATTTGAAAAACGATTAAAAACTTTAGTAAGGCCGATTGCCAAACTATCTAAACAGAAAGATAAAAATGTATTCCCGAAGGAATTTAGGCAATGTTCAATTCTCACGATTTGAATTGACTTGGCTAGTTCTTGGCTCAAGAGATTTAGCTAAGCATGATATTAGTTATCATACTTAACTTGATTTCATAAAAATAATTAAAGAACAAAAAGTAAAGAAAAGAGAACTTTGATTAAAGACTAGAAATAACAAGAGTTTCAAACTAAACGATGAAGATTAATTGATGCCTAAGCCTTTACCAATGAGTGGTATTTATAGGCTTGGATTTACAAAGATAAGTGATAAGAAAATTCAAAATAATAAAGTAAATATAAAACAATTCAAATGTTTTGAAATTTAAATGCAGAAAATCTAAACGGATAAGCTGATAAGGACTTTCAAAACATTTCAGAATCTTCTAGAAGTCGCCACGCATCTGCCACGTCAGACGCGTCGTGCCCAGTGTCGTGCCCACGATGCCAGTCATGACCAGAATAATAAAAAGACTGCAGAAATGCCCTCTTTTGTTGCTGTTTTCCAGAATTAGGCCCCTTGCACAAAATATAGCAAAATGAAATGGATTATATACCAAGAAATCCTAAAAACTAGAAAAATAGTTTTTAAAAAGTGTCACATTTGAGAGCTTATCAAAGACTAATTATAAGATGATTATAAATGATATTTGTTTTTACCTTATTTATTCATAAAAAACATTGACATTATTATTTTCAATTACAATTCAGCGTGCGTAAATAAACTAAATTATAATATTTAGAATAATATGGTTATTCTTAAATGTCCTTAGTCGAGTATTATTGTAGGATTGGACAACAATAATGCTTTAAGACTAATATGTAGTTGATTGATGGCAACGTGTTGTCATTGATATGGAGATGTCAAAATCAATACATAAGTATGCGTTAGAGAACGACATACTAGACTAACCCGCTATGAGCATGTTTCTTGGATTATTATGTGATAGTCACAACATTGCTCACAATGATACTACATGTATGATCCTCAGATTTGAGATCATCATTATTTCAACATCGTGAGTGACATATTTTGATACAGTCAAACGTGTGTCGTAACTGACTACACTATAAAGACTGATGTTGGATATGTCACAATCCATGTAGTGGGATATGGTTGATCAAGATAAGATTTGCCCCTCCTACATAATAGGAGTAATATCGTAGGCCACTTGATTGAGTGAGACTAGAAATGCATGACCATGCTCGAATAAGTTGGTATGAGATATCATAGTTATTCGTTTATAATAGTCTACTCAAGATATCAAGAAATATTAGATGGACTATACAAGTGTTACTATTCTATGACTTGTGTCCAATCTAGATATAAGGACAAAATGATGTTATACATGAAAAGAGTTAATCACGAAGAGGTTATGTCGAATCATGATTTATTGTAACTTAGGTGACAATGACATATTGCTAGATGTAACTCATTGTTTGTAATATTAGAAATGTTCTAATATTTACTACCAACATTACATGAACCTACAGGGTCACACCCACAGTTGAAATGAACATATATTAAACGAATTTTATATGTACAAATTTGTTGTACACAAATTTAGTTAAATTAATATATATTTGATATATATATATATATAATTTAACTATTGGGTAAATATTAAAAGAAAAATAATTATTGTAATTATGACTCTTTTATTATATAAATAATATAATTCGATTTAAATCAATATATATTAAAATTCTAATTAATTTGAATTTGGATTATATATATATTTATTGAAATTCTAATTAAAGTTGGGGTTATATATATTTAATGAATATATATTGAAATCTTAATTAAGTTGAATTGAGATTATATATATTTAATATATATATAATCCTAATCAACTTGAATTGCGATTATATATATATATATATATATATATTGAAATCCTAATTAAAGTTAATTTGAGATTATATATATATATATATATATATATATATATATTTAAATACTAATATGAGTTGAATTAAGATTACAAAGGCTATATAAAGGCATGAAAGATTTAGCAGTCATTAATGCTTTTTGGGAAAAACCTTCTAAATAGTTTAGAGAGTTTTTATATGTTCATTCCTTTCTAAATAGTTTAGAGAGTTTTATATGATCGTTTCAACTGGGTGAACTACGTAGAGGCTGGAGCGTTATCGTTGCGACTTAAGAATCGACATCATGGAATCGTGATTGGATGTGCATCTTCTCCAAATTTAAAATTCTAGATTTTAAATAGGTAATTCTTCATCATTATTCACCTCAATTTGTTCCTCGTACATGGATCTCTGGTGGTGATCGCTTTTGCGCGTAATAAGTGCTTTGCAATTGGTGCAAGTGTACACGTCGCAAGTTATAGTATAGAAAGATATCGTCTCCACAGGGATTGGTGCTACTTCAGGAATCTAATTTCTCGCACTGAAAAAAATCACAAATTGGTGATTGTAGGAGTTCTAATTAACAAGTAAAATAAAGAGCAATTAAATAAAAGAGAGATGTAATCAAATAAGAGAGAATATGCCGGGTTATCGTGAGTCGTGGAGTGGTAGTTGAATGGATCGTCTTGACAATTGAATGCAAAAGCAACTCAATTGCCTTGGCAACTGGCAACAGTCAGATTGTTTAGGCAACTGGTGAAGCGATTACCTTGGCAATTGATGAAGCGATTGCTTGGACAGCTGGGCGACAACCTTCAAGGTTCGACGAAGCATTCTTCAATGATTTCTCATTATCCCTAATTCGAAACACTAGTTAATTGTGCAAGCCTTGATAATACATCCCCGCGTGAACCAATGGTGGACAACAACCGATCTTGTGCTCTTTTTAGCTGTTGAAACTCGCAACTTATCCCTAAGTCAAATTAGTCTTCACCATCGATTGATTGAATAAATACTATGTTCATTCGTTTCTTGAATCTAACTCTCCCGATATTAGATAAATGAATGAATTCACGAGATCATCTCCCAATTCACGAGATCCTCTCCCAATTCACTCGCAAACAAAATTAAGAACCAAGAATGTACAAACCTTGAATTAAAATTACAAACTCAATTACCTAAACAAAATCCAATTGTTCTCACAACCACAAAAACACAATAACCCAAGCCAAGAAAAGTTTAGTTCATGGCCGGGAATAAAAGATAAACAAGATAAAATTTCCCTAACATGAATCTAAGAAAAACAAAGGAAGAAGATGAAGATGTTGAGCTCTCTCTCTCTAGCCGATTTCTTTCTCTAACGTGACACCCTAGAGTTGGCGGCTTGACCTTCTTTAAATAGGAGATGGCTAGGTCAAAATCTTTCTTAAGGAGGAAGTTAAGTTGAAATCAAATATAATAAAATATATTAAAAGAAATAAATCTTTTATTTTATTATTTTATTCACCCTAAATCTCTTGGAATTTAATCTCCTTTTGATATCCAATTCTTCTAGGATTTATCATTACTTCTAGAAATTATCCTAAATTAAATAGATTTTTCCTATCAAAATCGGAAACTCCTCATTCTTCTTGTCCTCATTGGGAATTAAATCTTGCACATAAGCACACAAAACACACATCCGCAATATCTTTTCCCACAAAATAACTAAATTATGAACTCAAGCATGACAATGAAAGAAATTATGAAAATATGTATGAATGCCTAATAATTCAACTAAAATGTGCCCAAGTCTAACAACAATATGAGTAAAAAGGATAATAAAAATAGTACTTTTGAACACTTAACACACCACAAACTCAAACTATTGCTTGTTCTCAAGCAATGCAAACTAACAATTATTTGCCAAAACTTTAATCATCAAAGACATGCTTCAAACTTGAATTCAATCCTCAGAACTGTGGCACAAAGTATGATCACCTTTAAATTTTTCGGATAGCACAAAAATTACCTAGAACCAAACTATAATGCTCGTGATAATGTGTGTGCGTAGTTGTGTACAAGTCGATTTTCAAGCTTCCATGTGAACAATAGGTTTTTAACAATTAATTGTCGGGGTATTTATTTTTGTTTTCACTAGAGCCAATTTCGAGTGCCTCTAGTGATTCAACAATTTCTTATTTTAATTTAGTCGACTAGAGCCAATTTCAGGCACCTCTAGCAATTCTTTAATGTGCATTAACTATTAGAGCCGGTTTCGGGCACCTCTAGCAAGAAATTAACTTTTAATTTTCAATTTTAATTTACCCAAATTTTAAGCAACCTAAGTTCACTAAGTTTCTTTCAATCAACAAGTCACAATCGTGTAGAAAAATTTCAGCATCATAGTAAAATTCTAAGTTCTTTTCATGCAATCCTAAAATTTAAAGGTTCTTTTAATTAAGTGCAGTGGCAAAAATTCATCATTGGATATTCAACAAGTCTTAAGCAATTAAATCCAATAAAAGGCATGACAAGTAACATATGCATCATATATGCAATTACTAAAGATGAATACAACTAAACATGAAGCTAACTAGAAACAAGCACCCCCAAACTCGAGAGAAGCATTGTCCTCAATGTATACAAGTACTAAAATTAAAAATGAAATAAAATGCAAATGAGTTAGTTGGAAAGGTTTGTCACCTTGTATGTTGAGTTTCTTTCGAGTCATTTGCTTGATTCTTTGTCTGATTCGCAGTGGTTGGATGCGTGTGGCCGGTATCGCGTGGATAGCATCGGTGTGTCAATTGAAGAACATTTCTTCGATTTGATCTATGTTTGTTGTAGGGCGTGTAGGTGTTCCCTTTTTGTGAGTGCGCAAGTGCACACTCCTGCCAAGTTATAGTATAAAAGATGTCAAATCTCACGAGGATAGGTCAGCTTGGTTCGATTCGTGGTTCCTGCACAAGGAAAAATAAAAACACAAATAAGTTGATTGTTGAGAAGAAGAGTAAAATAACATAAAACAAAAATGATAAAAGAGATAAGTCAGGTTGATAAGGCGGACAGGGTTATGCTGCCACTTAGTGTGAAACTGCGTTGTAAAAGGCTAAGTTATTTTGTGCTGCCACGATATGCTGCCTTGGCGGGTAATGGACGGCAGCTACGACCCTATCACGCGGCCGCAGCGGGTCACTGCCCCTGCAACTCTCGCTGTCTCGGTAGGTGGAATGGAAATAAGTCCTAGTGGCAAATCATGCAGATACTCCAAGTTCGGCGGGATAGTCGACAGTGATCCTCCCTATGTCTAGGCAAGGATGCTTGAATGCTCGCGTGATGTAGGCAATACCTAGCAATCTCAGCGTAAACCTATCGCAGGCTAGTCAATTCGGTTGGTGATCCTTTTTAGTCGCTCAAACTTGTGAACTTTTGGAACCAAGTTAGTCATGCCTCTACACGTTGTGACCGTGTTTAACCCTTTCGTGAAGTCGACACTTTCGTGCCCCCTAAATGGATTCTCTCAACTGAACGGTTAGAACTAATCGAAAGAATGAAGTGCATAGATTAAGCAAACTTGGAATATTTATTGAAAACAACTCAAAAACCTAATACAACCGTTTCACAACTAATTTACAACATAACCCTTAATCCAAGATGAGTTTAGAACATGGCAGCGATAAAGAACACTCTAGATATGTCTATAGAAAACCTCAGATGATTTGAATTAGAAGTACAATGAGTATTTATAGACAAATAACTAGGTTAAGTCCTTCTTAAAGTAGAAGTCCTCAAAAGTAGCTTTCCACATTTAATGTGACTTTAAACTCTGACTTCTTTGCGTTGAATGTGGACTTTATCTCGTTTGCCTTAGCCCACAAGTAACCTTGAGATCTCACTTCGATGGCTCTGCCCGTTGCTATAGACGTCAAAAAATTGAGTGGATGGTGGCGATAGATTCGGGATTTTTAGCTCTACAAATCGCACTCCAGTTCTCCAACTCCATAGTTTGCTGTCGTGGGCAGCAAAGTCGGCGACAACTTTACTTGACAGCTACTCGACAACAACTGTCTTCAGCTGGAACTGCATCAGTACAGCTCAATGGTCCGATGCCTCATCATTGCATCTCAGCTCCTCTTTCCCTTTGTCAGTCGTTAGTACCTAAAATTAAAAATACACTAAAACAATATCTTCTTCACCAAATAAAGGATAATTTTATGGAAACAAGGTAAAGCGAAGAAATACTGTAAAATGCTATGCATGATCCTATTCATGCCTAAAATGAGCTCAAAAACAGTAATAATAAGAGGTGGGATGTATATGAAATATAAGACTTATGGACACTTTACATTTGCCAAGGCAGGTTCACTTGCCTGGGCATTGGTCGGTGCATGGGATTTTCTTAGCATGATAGTCGTGAGTCTTGATGTGGAAAAACAAAGAAAACTGCTATAGCCTAAAAAGAAAACAACCAACAATAATTAAAACTATCCTAAAATAACTAGAATTAAAAATATGAAATAAAACCAAAATTAAGTTCAAAATTAAAAACAAAACAAAAAATAAAAATACGGAAGGAGAACATGATCATGCATCTCCTAAAGTGACCACTTCTTTGTTGCACTCCATATGGGTGCTGATATAATGCTTTAATCTTTGTCCGTTAACCTTAAATTCATATTCGTCAATGGTGGACTTGATTATCACAACACCATGGGAGAATGGTTTTCCTACCTCGAATGGCCTAAACCATCTCGATCTCAATTTTCCTGGGAAGAGTTTTAGTTGAGAATTGAAGAGGAGTACTAATTTCCCGGGCAAGAGTTGCCGAGGCAATAACTTCCTGTCATGCCAATGCTTCTTTTTCTCCTTGTAGATTCTTGCATTGTCGTATGCTAAAGCACGAAATTCTTCTATCTCGTTAAGGTCCAGCAAATGCTTTTGTCCAGCACTCTCCAAATCCATGTTCACAGTTTTGATAGCCCAAAATGCCTTGTGCTTGATCTCTACCGGCAAGTGGAAAGTTTTGCCATAGACAAGTTAGAAAGGAGACATACCTAAAGGTGTTTTGAATGCAGTGCGGTATGCCCAAAGTGCATCATCGAGTCTCAATGACCAATCCTTCCTAGAAGGATTTACCACATTTTTGAGTATACCCTTTAATTCCCGGTTGGAAATTTCAGCTTGCTCATTTGTCTACGGGTGTTATGTCATGGCAACTTTGTGTGTCACGCCAAGGCGTTGCAACATCTTGGCAATGAGTTTGTTGTCAAAGTGCTTGCCTTCATCACTGATGATTTGTAATACCCCAAATCCTAGCCTATTAGAATTGCCAATTTAAATAGAAAAGAAAAGTTTAAACATTTGAATTGGGGACTAAATCCTAAAGACTGAAACTATATAAAAAATAATAAATAATAATGATAAAATAACATAGTGGATATTAACTACATTTTTATAATATAAATTATAATTAAATTATGTGGCAATGGATGAAACCAAGTGTCATCGCTAGTGGGACACTCGGCTACCTTGTTTCATGACACGAAATTGGTGTCATCTTTCTCTTCATTCACTTTCCACCGAACCAAAGAAAGAACAGGAGAGAGAGCGAGAGAGAAAAATCTAGAATTTAGAGATCAAACAAGAGGAAAATTGAAGGCTGGAAACTTTGAAGACTGGTAGAAATACATGCATGTTAAAAGAAGCCAAGTAAGTGTTCCTTAGATTACCTGATTGTGTCTTGTTAGAATTGATTTAACCAAGCTTGATCATGACTATATTTTGTATAGATGTCGTTATGAAAATGGACTTAAAATATATTTGGTAATTAACTAAGGGAAGAATGATACACTAAGCTTGATAAATGTATGATATGTGTTAGACCTTGTATGATTACATGATGCCATGACATGTTTAATGCCCTGAATGCCATGACATGTTTAATGCCTTGAATTCTATGACATGTCTAATGACTTGAATGGCTACTTTATGAATCATACTTAAAGAATGATATCTTGTGATAATGAACTAAGGTTCACTAGCCTAAGGGCTCTACAATCTTGCTAAATGTCTAATGAAATCTTGGATAAGCTTGAAATGCGCCTTGAACATGCCTTGATTCTTGCCTTGTTTGATCATATGTATCTTGATAAATGAACACCAAACTAAATGATGCCTTGGTAGCTAGTGAGTCATAGGTAGGATGGCATGCCATAGAGTCTTGAGCTCATTTGTGTTGGGTGGTCTACGGAACGGGCTAAGGCCCTTATTTGGAGATAGTAGGAAGGATGTGTGTTATGGTCTTTGGCGACAGTAGAAGGGATATGACCAGCACCACGGTCCATCTTGATTTGACGACAGTTTGGTTGGTAACTCGATTACCTAGACTTGACTACATACCAAGGCCTAAGCTTGAATTGATTATCAAATTTTGCTATAGCAAAGCTTGGATATCCTATGAATTTGAAATGAAACTTGTCTTGAGCCTAAACTTGAATTTGATTGTATAATCTTGTTATTGTAAAGTTTGCTATCGCATGTAAATGAAATTAATCTTGAATCAATTGCTTAAACTTGCATATGCCATGACATTTGATATGTGACATGTATTCATAATTTTAATGATAACATGTAATGCTGGCTTGAAAATTGATTTGTGATACGTATATACTAGATCTTGAAATGTCATGCCTATGTGTGGAGTAAGTTACATGAAATGATACATTGCTCTATATGGCCTAAACCATTCAAATGTCTTATACATGTTGAGGCTTGATTTACTTGAACCTAGCTAGGTCTTTCTTGATTAAAGCACACTTGTTAAATGAATAAATTTGCCTAGCTTAGGTTGCTACCTCATTAAGTACTTAACCATACTTATCACTCTCGTTTTCATTTTTCCCAAACTACATGTTAATAGATTGCAAGCTACTTTGAGTTGGAGGCAAGGCAAGACAAGCTAAAGCACCAAGTATGGTTATGACTTTTTGTAAACTCCTAGTTGGTGGCCATAGTCTTGTATCTAGATCACATGTTCATGCATTTTGAGCCTATGAAAGGTTATGTATATATTGATATGATATAGCGTTTATAACTTGCTAATGTGACTGGTTTGGTATCCTAGTTGATCTAGGTATTATGTTATGGCATATGAGCATGGATGATTTTATGTTGCGATATATGATGTCTTGAAAACCTTGATGATTGATAGATGTATTGATTCGTGCTTTGATTTCTAATCATAATTTAAGAATGATGATTGCTTACTTGCTACAACATAGTATTATTATGCTCAGATGAAATTATAAATGCTATATCATGTTTTGATGATATTGTTTAAATTGATTAGTTGAGTTAAGAATTCAAAGGTCTAATATCTGGTTTGCTTTGGCATTTGAAATGGTTAGTTTAGTCATGTACATGTTGTTCGAATGATATGCTATGGAAAATATGTTTAATGTTCGTATGTTATAGCAATTATTATCTCATGATTATATGTTGTGGCAAATGTGTCTAAGGGTTGTATGTTATAGCAAATATGTCTAATGATTATATGTTATGGCATGATTGCAATATGATACGTGATGATTGTTTGATTAGAAGTCTAACTTACCTATTAGAGGTAAGTTACGCAAAAAATTTTTGTTGGTTCATGTTTTTTCTTGTTTGAGTAACGTTTCTTAGCCAGTTTACGACTAAACATGATGAGAGGTGTTACATTTGTTGGTACCAGAGCTTCGGTTTAGTCAATCCTCGGACTAAACCGGGCCTATTGCATTATATAGGAATTAATTGGCCACCTAGGAGTTGTATATGTTCGATTAAGCTTGTCACTTGCCTAACCAACTCTTCCTTGTTTATCAATATAGAATCATGTCTGAAACAAGATTAGCGAGGGACGATGAAATTTCTGTAGAGTCCTCCAATGAGAGCGAGAGTGTTTGGATGGTCCATGGACCATCGAACGCTTGTAAGAGTAAAGAACGAGAGCAAGAAGCTCCAAGGAATAACGAATCGGAAACGGCAACCCCTGCTGCTAATTCGAAGCAACAAGAGTGCTTTCATAGCATGAAAGAAATGTTCAAATAGCTTATCCTATCACTAAAATGAGACTCCTCTGCTCTAGCACCTGTTCATGTACCATCTAGGGCTCATATCGACAAGCTCGTACAACACCAGGCCTACACTTTCACCGGTGCTGATGAGGCGAATCTTGAAGTTATCGAATATTGGCTAGAGGCCACTATTCAAATTCTCACTAAAAAACTCTCCTATTCAGATGAACACAAGCTCGAGTGTGCTGTCACGCTACTAGCGGACGAAGCGTTAAGTTGGTGGGAAACCACTACTTCGACCATGCCCCCTAAAAAAGTCACATGGAACTTCTTCCTCGACGAGTTTAAAAAGTACGTTAGCGAACAATATCTTGCTGAATGTCGAAAGCGGTTCTTGTGTCTGAAACAAGCCGGGAGACCTATTGAACAACACATGAGTGACTTTTGCAAGTACTACAAGTACGGGTCTGAATACATTAAAACCGAGGCGGACAAGTGCCGGGTGTTCATCGACGGCCTCAACGATGAACTTAGCCCTATTTTCACGGCCCTTGAGATCTCGAATTTCCAAAGTCTTGTCAACTAAGCCATCGCCACTAAAGAAAATATGAAAGCTTCAGAAAAACGCAAGCACAATCAATGCATGAAGGATAAGCGGTCGAGGCAAGATGATCGACCACAATGGCACTCCCTCCTAAAAGAGTAATTATATACTGAAACCTCAATCGATAATCAAGTCATCAGCCCCGACAATGTCTGTTGATAGTACGGGTAATACGTGCAAAGCTGTAACCCCCTCGACCCGGCCTAGCCACCAGACTGAATTAAGTGGATTACACGTGACTAATCGAAGAAAGACCCGAAGGTTTCCCTTCGATTAGCAACCCAAGGTGCGTTGCTTAATATCTTTTCTAGATGCTCAAAGTTAAACTTAATTTATCGAACACACATCGGAAGACAGAACAACAAACGAACCTCGATTCAAACCAAAAGGACAACCAGGGACCAAAATGCAAAACTAGTATAATATGAGGACCTAAAATGCAATTAAGATGACCTCTGAGAAATTTAGTTCATTTCATGCTTCCATGATGAAAAATAACTTAAAACATGCACACGATCAACCACAATTGAAAGCGGCATAAGCTAGGACCAAAATGCAAGAAAAATAACTTCCAAGATGCTTTTAACCAACTCCAACGACTCCCATTTCGAAACTGGTATCGGAATGGTGCTTCACAGTAGCTAAAACGTTCCAAAACGGCTTGAGACCGTTCTGGCCCTGCTTAGCCCGTTTCGGTACCCGTTCCGAAACGCCAAGGCCAAATTTTAAGGAAAACAAGGGTTGTTCCAAAACGGTCGAGCCCGTTCTGAAACACCCTGCTGCAGAAACAGCAAAACAGCAGTTTTAAGCATCTTCAAGGTACTTTACTTGGTTTTAATCACCACACACAACAGGTAAACCACTAGGCCAACATACACACAACAGTATCAACCATCCAACATGCTTAAGATCAAAGGAACACAAACATGCTTTACATATATATAAAAGAACTTCAAGATTCTACAAAGGAAGAAACAAGGTTCATAACAAGATCCCAAAACAAAGGTAAGAACAATCAGCCAAAACTATCAACTTGTCCTCAACAAGAGTTAACAAACACTCCAAAGACATGACAAGGATCACCCTCATTGCCACACACACTATTATCTAAGCAAAGGCATACTTGAACTAAGAGCGAACACTTGGATCACCTCCCTTGCACCGTTGCTTTCCAAAGGGTCTGCGGATCTGCATTGTACGAAAAAGAGAGCGTAAGCTATAAAGCTTAGTGAGCGAAGCTCAAAACCAACTACAACAATGCGGTTTTGAAAACCACCAACGTTTGGACAATCAAAAACATTTCTTGAAATTTCTTTCACAATCAAATCCAAATCATTTCCTTTTCAACATGCTAACTTGAAACAAGTTTAAGCTAATGCAACATCACATGCCATAGGCACTAAACATGCATCAACCATGCATAAACCATATATGAACCAATATGCAAACCAAGCCCACCGGCTCTTTTACCATGCATATGCTTCAAACATAAGCATAACCATATGAGTTTACCAAGCTCATAATGGAACCATAGGCGATTGAGTATATCAGCATCATTGACACGTTGCTCGGATAAGCGGACACCTTGATGTTACAACCCTCATCAAGTCACATGGTGAAACAACCCTCACCACGAACATACTTCGGCCGGGATGCCACAACCCGCATTGCCCGTTAGTAATAGCACAACCCCTACCACTCACATCACAATAGCACAACCCCTATTGTGAAACCGAAGGATTTCTCACGCGTGGATTTTATAATTATAGGGCACTTCACATCCTATTGATCGATCAATCTATCCGATATAACCCATGTGTCAATATACTCACCGCAACACCATAAACCTTTGATATACACCGGGGATAACCACTTCCCCCAAAACACATCCCAAAAACCATGATCACAAGCTCTAGGATAGCAAGAGCTCAACAACCTCCAAAACACAACAATAACATGCATTTAATGCATAACAACAGCAGAGGAAACATCATTTAAAAATGATATGCACATGATCCAAACATGATCAAAATATGAAGGCGAAAGCCGAAATAAAACCAAACCTTACCCTTGAGCTTGGATTGGCCTAATGGCTCAACCCAAACCCTTAAAATAACTCTTCAACCTCGATAAAATAGTAAAAATCATCCCCATTCACCAGCGATTACCACAACAAGTCGAAATCCCTTTTCTAGCTTTCCAGTTTGCCCACAAAAGCGTTCAACAAATCTGGGTCTTCAATCCTTGCCTCTAACCAACCCAAAATAGAGGATTTAGTGATATTTACAACACACAAATTTGCTGGGAAGCAGAGACTTCAACAATTCAACCAAAACACCTATCGAATAAATCTGATACAAGCCGAAACCAACAAAAAGACCCAATTCGGATAGTCACCAGCAAAGCCCAGCATTAAATAACATCAAAACACATAGATAAACATCTAAAAACATCATACAATCATCAAATCAACACCAGCTATTGATTCACTCCAAAATCCACTAAAAAGCCTACTTTTTCATACTTCAAAAATCAACATTCAACCCCATTTCGGGATTCTTGCCATACTCACATCATTTTACACAACAATCACCTCAAAACTAAGGTAACAACATCATCAAACCCAGCATAAAGAGATCTTACTCAAAAATCTTACCAAAAGCTCATTTTCACCAATTTTAGCCAATTTACATTAGGATTAAAACAAGAGATTAAAACCTTGATATTTAAAAGAATCAAAGCATGGGAATTTCATTAAAGAACCTTACATTGGAGGAGAATCACGTTGCTCACCCCCAATGCTAGCTATTACCCCTTGTTTGGCAAAAATCCTTGAAGAAAACAATGAAATAGACTTGGGTTTTAGGAAATCAAAGTAAGAAAACTATTTAGAGATTAAAGATTAACAAGGAAATACTTTTACCTTGAGGAAATCAAGCTCAATTGCTATTTTGTTGAAAAGAGGAGATGAGGAAGCTTGGAAATGGATTTTTAACGTGAAATGAGATTTTGAATGAACCTTTGTTTTAATTAAATAATAAAAGCTGTTTTAAAATATTTGAATAGTAAAAAAGAAAGGGGATAATAACCTATTTGGCCCAACCAAGATAGCTCCTTAAAGATTCAATGTTTTGACTCTTTTATAAAATGGTCACTAAAACAGATTTTTACAAACTTTACATTTTGGTCACCAACAAAATGTCACAGTTCGGAAAGCATTTTTCCAAAATCGTTTTTACCAAAACCTTTTACATATTTAAAAGGGATTTTAAAGATTTATTCCATATTTTTCTCAACCCTCGAAGACCTCATTCCCTGAACTTACTCAAAACATCCAACACTAGTCTTTCGGACTTCAGAAACTCATCGGATCTCCTTGACCCTAATTCGGGATGTTACAAAAGCTTCACAAGTTCCTACTTGTAAATTTTGTCAAAAACATCACTCTGGTCAATTTAGGACCAAGTCTAATCTGTGTTATCTTTGTGGAGGATCCGATCACCACATCAAGGATTGTCCGCAGAATCCGAACAAGCTTCCTACTCGATCTCCAGTGGTTGCTAGTTCAGCACCAAATGTCCGAAATAAAGCTCCTCAACTTGATTACTCGGGAAATTAGGGTAAAGGTAAAAGACCACCCTCGGCCACCACACATCAAAAATCTCGAGCCACTGCTCGTATTTATCACATCCGAGGAAGAGAGGTGGAAGAAGCTCCCGATGTAATCACATGTACAATCGAGTTAAACTCAATTCCTGCTTATGCTTTGATTGATTCGGGATCTACCCACTCTTTCATATGCTCTTCCATGTTGTTAAAAGCAAACTTGAAACCTGAAACTGTAGATTCTAGCTTGATGGTGTCGAACCCAATAGGAGGCTTAATGAATATAAACTTTATTTGTAAAGACACTCATGTGACTATTTGAAATGTACCCTTTCCTATTAATCTTTATGTGTTACCAAACTGTGAGTTCGATCTAGTATTGGGATTAGATTAGTTGGGAAAACACGAAGCTTGGTTAGATTGTCAAAATAGAAGGTTATATTTACGGGGTTTAGGAAAAGATTCAATCATGTTAATAGACAAGAAACTGACATCTATCTTCGCCGCTATGGCTTTACAAGATGAACTTGATTTCGGCTTACCTTGTATGCATGTTGTTTTTGAATACATCAATGTTTTTCCCGAGGAACTCCCTGGTCTTCCTCCAATTCGCGAAGTGGAATTCAGAATTGAAGTTAAACCTGGAACGAATCTGGTGTCCATTACACCCTATCGTATGGCACCCGTTGAGCTAAAAGAACTCAAGAAGCAAATTCAAGAACTAGAAGACAGGGGATTCATCTGACCTAGCACATCTCCCTAGGGTGCTTCTGTTCTGTTCGTGAAAAAGAAAGATGGTACGATGCGACTTTGCATCGATTATCGACAATTGAACAAAGTGACGATCAAAAACAAATATCCTTTGCATCGAAGACTTGTTCTATCAACTCAAGACTAATGTCGTGTTCTCCAAGATCGATCTTCGATCAGGTTACTATCAAATGAGGGTGAAAGATGATTATGTGCCCAAAACAGCCTTTCGAACTTGTTACGGCCATTACGAGTTTCTTGTGATGTCATTTGGGTTAACGAATGCCCCTGCTGCATTTATGGACCTGATGAATCGAGTTTTAAAGTCTTATATCGACAAGTTTGTGGCCGTCTTCATAGGTCCTTCAATTAAGGTTTAATAATTAATTAAATGAGATAATTATAGCAAGTTAATGTATACTAAGTGGGAAACTTAGGAGTTCAAACTTGGGTAGTGTTCCATTGCGATGAGATGTTATTCCAATATTGGCTTTGAAGAAGAACACTTAGTATCCATTATAACTTAGAATTGAATAAATAACTTAAATAGTTAATTAGAACCTTAATTAGGTATATTACTTTAAACAATTAGAATAACAATAAATTAGTGAATATTATTTAAATCTTGGGGTTTTGATATGGATGGTATTCAAGCAATTGGAACTATCTCATAAAAACTTTTAGATTTAATAATATTCATAGTTTAATCAATTTAACTAAATATAGCCTAATTAAGTTAGAACTTAAAATCGACAATACAATAATAAACCATGCATTCAAAACATTTTATGTTGGAAATATATTTTTTTTGAATATGAATGAGGTGCCTCGATTATAAAGGGTGCATTTAATCTCATATTCAGATAAAAAAATATATTTCATTATAAAAGAAATATCCCAATTTGGAATTTAAATCCAGTTAATAATTAAGGGTTAAATTAAATTCAAAACATTATGTGAAATGTCAAAATGCCACGTAAAATTAAAAGGTACTGATAACGGACGTTTGTGGGGGTGCTAACCCTTCCCTACACATAGCCGACTCCCGAACCCAAAATTTTAAAAATAAATATCTAGTTGTTTTTATGGTGTCCGGTCTACCAAACTAATCGGTGGCGACTCCAAATGTTTTCAAAAATAAATAAAAAGGACAAACTTGATTTTTAATTAAGTGCCATTTTAAAAGGAAAACCTAATTTTTCAAGATGAAATGAGATAAAAGATAAAACCCTAATTTTCAAAGATTAATCATCGATCTATTTTCATGTTGATTCAAAAATGGTTTCGACATGGAGGAATAATTGTGGCAGCACTAACCAAACACACAGAAAAAAGAGATGTGCCAGCAACGGAGCTTGTTAACACAATAGAAAAAGGATGAGCAATTGTTGCAGAGCTAGCCAAACTGGCTGAAGACTCTCCAGGCCTCATAGCACTCAATTTTTGCCTTTTTCCTAGCCTCTTATCTTGATCAAAAGTAAAAAGCCTTCTTGAGTTATAAGTTTTTATTTAACCGGTCACATATTGCCTAGCTACCTCCAAAACATCCAGCATTGATGGGCTCACAACCTCCGTGTTCGCAACATTTGCGAACAAAATAAGGAAAACATCAACATAAATCACTAAGCATGGATCAGCAGCACTTTTAATCACAACAGAAACCTCCACAATCGCTAGATTCAAGGAAGAGCGTGAACCCACTCATTCGCTGGCAATCACACGCGAGGGGTGGCGTCTAGTGAATCAAGTGAACTCACATGATCGCTAACAATTGCTTGCGAAAGACTTGCCTTCGATAAAGCAAGCGAACTTACTTGTTCAAAAATAATTTCTTTTGAGGAAGTTCTCTCTAGTAAATTAGGTGAACCAACTTCTTCTCCACAACAACTTGCGAAGAAGCTGCCACAATCTCTACAAATAACAAAAAAAAGGTACAACCACAATAAACAAATTGTAGTAAAATAATGCACAATGTAAGCATCAATAACATGAGAGCAATTTCGAGGATATATCGAGACGAACCAATCACATCCTGTAACCCCCTTAACCCGGCCCAGACGGTTGAACCAAATTAAGAAGTTTACACGGGGAAAACCAAAGTCAACCCGAAAGTCAACCTTGATTAACGACCATTTTTTTATTTTTAATCTTATCTAAATGCACATTAACCCTAGATATGTTCACAAGATCAGCATGCTCAAAGATCATAACAATCAAAGAACATTCAGGGACTCAATTGCATAAAACATGAATTTAGGGACCAAATTGCAAATTCTGAAAATTATAAGGACTTAGACAACTTTAGAGTTACCATTATGAAATTAATCAGGTTTCATGCTTCACTGCCAAATTTCAGCTCAAACGGACATCTCAAACTCATACAATTGCATATACAAAGTTCAGGACCAAAACGCAAAGATTTCAAAACATATAACCGTCAATTTCAGTGCCCAACGGTCGAGTGTTCCGAAACGGGGATGATCCGTTCCGAAACGCGGGACCGTTCTGAAATGAGTATCGGAACAGGGCTTGGCAGTAGCATTTTCGTTCCGAAACGGTAGCACCTGTTCCGAAACAGGCTGCTCAGATTACAGGAAATTAGCTGATTTAACACACAATTGACCCATCAAACATGCTCCAAAGGCAACCAAATTATACCAGCAAGTCACTCAACATTCAAGGAACATAATAGCATCATCCATTCTCAAACATAGCATCAATTAAGCAAACCCCCAATTCTATAGGCATACATCCTATTTAGAAAACCATTCAAGCATCATAATACTAAACCAACTTCACAAAGGCCAATTTCATGTTCCATCACCAACAACAACATAAAACCAACTTAGGGAGTCCAAAACATCTCCCAAAACAACAACATAGGTCCCCCATTGCCAAATGCCCAAAAGCTAATAGTGTTAGAAAACATTCACCATACATGAGCTTAAACCTTCACTTGGATTCTTGGCTTCCTTGCTACCCCTAATGCACTTCAATGCTCTGCATTATTGGTTTAAGAAAAGAGAGAGCGTAAGCAAATAGCTTAGTGTGGAATGCTCATATGAAACAACTCAATAATGCATTTACAAAACACCTTTATAAACCTTAGTTCAAAACAACATTTATACATGCACATAAGCATTTAAAACAAGCATTTCATGCTTCAAATTATTAACATGTCATATTGGCCACAAGTGATACAATCAACTCAAGATCCACACATGGACTTTTAACCACCATTGTGATCTTACAATTCACAAGGACCACACATGGACTTTTAACCACCATTGTGTCCTTACAATTCACAAGGACCACACATGGACTTTTAACCACCATTGTGTCCTTAGCACAAGAATCACTCATGGACTTTTAACCACCATGGTGTTCTTAAAATACACAAGGCTCACACAAGGACTTTTAACCACCTTTGTGACCTTAACAAGAATCACCCATGGACTTTTAACCACCATGGTGTTCTTACAATACACAAGGCTCACACAAGGACTTTTAACCACCTTTGTGACCTTAACAAGAATCAACCATGGACTTTTAACCACCATGTTGTTCTTAACACAAGAACCACCTATGGACTTTTAACCACCATAGTGTTCTTAATCATTCTCAAGACATCACTTGCCAATATACATCATTTAACAACAATATTCCACTGTTTTAAAGCATTTAACAAAGCAATAATCATCATGCATCGTTAAGCATCAAAACCACATTTAGCAATGTTCAAAACAAGGATCTCTTACCTTGAGCATCCTTCAACACATGGCTTATAAAATCAGCAAATAAACATGCTAAAATATGCTTTCAAAACAGAATTTAAAACATGCAAACAAATCACATTGCAATCAAGCAACTCATGGTTCATCATCAAGAGAGTTTTTTCGAAAACTTACTCTTGAGCTTAGCAAAGTTGTTTAGACTTAAACTAAGCTCCCAAACCTTCAAAACATTGGTTTCAAAGCTGAAAACCAAAACCCACTCACCGATTCCGTTTCGCAACTTGCCGAAACACCGATCAAGCTTCCGGATCACCACCACAAAGATCCGAAGATGTCTCCCTTGTTTTAAACACATCAAAGCAATGCATCATCATGCATTAATATCTTCAATGAAAGCACCTAAACTCGCTGCTCTCATCAACACTCCCATTTCGGCTACCAAACACAACCGAAATCATCTCCAAACAACTCTACAACACTACCCAGCCATGATCCATCAATTCCAAACATCCTTAAACATCAATTATCATCCAAAAAGGATCTAACCACGTCCTTATACCTCCAGCTATAACAGATCATCAAGATCACTCCAAAAACAACCAAAAACTCAAGCAAAACTTAGGAAATTTAACCTATCCGGGATTGCATTGATTAAACCTCAATTTCTCATCAATTAAACATTCATTTAACATCAAAAAGACATCTCAAAACAGTGCCCAATCAGATCACACAAATTTCATCAAAATTAACCAAATCTTACATTTTAAAGCCAAGATCAAGAACACAATTGAAAAACCTTTAATAAAACACAAATCAAGGATTGAAAACTTAGGAATTTCAGTAAAGAAATGAGAATTTAGAGGAGAAGGACGTTCATACCTCTAAACTTGAGTTTCTCCCTTTTTGGAACCAAGATCTTGAAAATCCAATAAGCAAATGCTAAGGTTTTGTTGAAGAGATGATTAGAGATCAAAAGAGGATTGAAATCTCATATTTGGATGTCAAAATCAGAGGGAAATGTGCTGGAGAAATGTGTTTGGATTGAGAGAAAAGTTGAGAGAAAAGGAAAAGGAAAATGGAAATTTGGGAAAAGTTAGTTAAAAATGCCAAAATATCTTTTCCCTCCTTTTTACCTTTTATTAAAATCATTAATTAATTGATTAACATTAAGAAAAATCTGGAGAAACTCTTATTGGGTAAATAGCTCCTTAAAGATTCAAAGTTTCAATCCTTTTCAAAACAGTCACCCAGTTTTCGAAAATTACATTTTAGTCACTAACCCAAAATGTCACTCTTTCAAACCTCATTTTGTAAAATTGATTTCACCATTCTCTTATATATAATAAAAGAGGATTTTAAGATATTTTTCCATATTTTTAATGCAACCCGAACTAGGCTTTCCTAAATTCACCCTTTTATATTCGAACCGCAACCCGACCGGTTCGGTCCAAACCCAAAACTCCTAAGCCCAAAATTGGGGCGTTACAACTCTCCCCCCTTAAGAAATTTCGTCCTCGAAATTTACCTGAAGGAAAGAGGTACGAAAACTGCTTCAGCATATCATCCCTCCGCTCCCACGTGGCTTCTTCAACACCACGATGTTTCCACAACACCTTTACCAACTCAATGGTCTTGCCTCGAAGAACCTTGCTATCCGAATCCAGAATCTTCACCGGTTCTTCATCATAGGTCAAATCCGGATTCAATTCCACTTCTTCCACAGGCATCACATGTGAAGTATCTGATCTATACTTCCGAAACATAGAAACATGAAACACATCATGAATCTTTTCCAACTCTTGCGGTAACCTCAACTTGTACGCAACAGGACCCACATGCTCAATCACCTCGTATGGTCCAATGTACCTAGGGCTCAACTTACCCTTCTGACCAAACCTCATCACCTTTTTCCAAGGCGAAACCTTCAAAAACACACGATCACCCACCGCATACTCAATCTCCTTACGCTTCAAATCCGCGTAAGACTTTTGCCGATCAGAAGCTGCCTTCAAACGCTCACAAATGAGCTTCACCTTCTCGGTGGTTCCTTTCAAAAAAGCCGCCATCGAAACCAACTTCTGACCCGTTTCAGCCCAACAAAGAGGAGTCCTACACTTCCTCCCGTACAAAGCTTCATAAGTTGCCATTTGAATACTTGCCTGATAACTATTATTATAGGCAAACTCCACCAAAGGCAAATGTTTCTCCCAAGAGCCCTGGAACTCAATCACACAACACCTCAACATATCCTCCAAAACCTGGATAACACGCTCGGACTGACCATCCGACTGAGGATGATAAGATGTACTGAAATTCAACCGTGTACCCAAAGCCTGATGCAAATACTGCCAGAAACGTGATGTAAACCTCAGATCCCTATCCGACACAATCGACTTAGGCACACCATGCAGCCGCACAATCTCAGCAATGTATGTTGAGTGTGTAAAAGTTCTATTATTTACACTCTTTTTAACCCATATTTCTGCTGTATTCAAGCATCATTGCATTGCATTTAGGTCAGTTTACAGTAAAACATCACAAATTCACTAAAGGCACGGATTCTACTAAAAGATGGCTGATTTTGCAGGTTACTGCCATGGTTGGTGAAGAAGGCAGGCGCAGGGCAGCAAAGCAGAAGAGTTGAACTGGACAAGCAGATGACGAGGACGAAGCTGCCATGGACCTGTCGTGACAGTAAGGTGACAGCAGCCTTATGAAGAGGAAAAGTCAAGTGGACCTCGATAGATAGAGAAAAATCTGCTCGTCTGTCGTGTGAAAGCCAAATATTTTTCCAAGCCCCGGATCGAAAGATATGTCAAGTCAAAGCTCAAGGAGAAGAATTCCCATGAAACAAGGAGGCGGCTGAAAATTAGGAATCCTTAGAGATTAAGCATTTATTAGAATATTACTTTTCGAAACTGCCCAATGCACGGATTCCCCGTCTGGAATCAGGTTACAAAGTTCTATAATGCTACCAACCTACAAACTCGCATCCGAATTGATTCTGCAGCAAATGGGTTACTATTGGATAAGGATCCGGACGAGGCATTGCAAGTTTTGAAAAACCTGGCTAAGAATGAGGAGCAGTTTCCGACTGCAAGAAGAGGGGGTAAACGGGTACTTGCTGTCAAGGACTACGAAGCCGACAGCACTATGAAATCACAGGTAGCATTCCTTACTAAAGCAATGAAAAGGTTATTGAATGATGATGGATTACAAGGATTTGCTATTGAGGAAGTATGTGATATCTGTGAGGGGAATCATAGTAGGGATGAGTGCCCAATAAATGTAGAAGAGGGAAAATATGTTGGAAATTACAAGCCAAATTATAATTCCAACAACTATAATCCCAATTGGAGGAAGGATCCTAAGTTTTCATGGAGTAATCCCAACAATGCCCTGAATCCTCAAGCACATAATCAGAATCAGGGAGGTCCTAGACTGTTGACGCGACAGCAGCTGCCGCAGAACCTGCCGCCGCCGCAACAACAACAGCCACCAGCTGCCACGAGTAGTATATTGGAACAGACTCTGGCCACTTTTATGTCTCAAACAGGTACTTACATTGAAAATATGAATCAGTTTGTCAAGAAAACAGAGAATTTCATGGATAAGACGGAGATGAGGATGACAAATCATGAGGCTACTTTGAAATCTCTGGAGACACAAATGGGTCAGGTGTCGCAACATATTAAGCCAAGGCAGAATGGAGGATTTCCTAGCAATACTGAAAATGCTAGACCACCCCCACATGAGCAATGTAAGGCAATTACTACTAGGAGTGGGAAGAAACTACCAGGGCCAGAAAAAGAAGCTGAAATAGAAAAGGATCCAGCCTTAGACAAACCTGCTGAGGAAACTGCCCCGACAGGTGATAAATAGACTGTTGCCGATGAGCCTGTCACGACAGCAGAAGCGACAGAGGAGAAAAAAGATGAATATCGTCCTCAGATTCGCATGTAGTGGGAAGGACGCATTGCTGTTTACCGTCCCCCACCACCCTTCCCTCAACGGATACAGCAAGCTAAGCATGAATCTCAACTTAAAAAGATTTATGATATTTTTAAGCAGGTTCATATTAATATTCCATTGTTAGATGTCGTTAGGGAGATGCCCGGTTATGCTAAATTTCTCAAGGATGTTATGTCGAAAAAAATCTAAACTTGGGGAATTCGAAATGGTAAAGATGACAGAAGGTTGCATGAGCATTCTTCATCGGCAGCCACCCCAGAAAAAGAAGGATCCGGGGAGCTTCATCATACCTTGTGTAATCGGAAATAAATTCGTGGGTAAGGCACTTTGTGATCTTGGTGCTAGTGTTAATCTAATGCCCAAATCTGTTTTTAAGAAATTAGGTATTGGGAAGGCGCGGCCCACGACAGTAACTCTGCAGCTAGCCGACCGCTCTTACGTTCACCCCGAAGGAAAAATTGAAGATATTTTGGTAAGAGTGGATAATCTTATTTTTCCTGCTGACTTTCTTATCATAGATTGTGAGGCAGACGAAAACGCACCAGTCATCCTTGGGCGACCCTTCTTAGCCACGGGAAGATCACTGATTGATGTGGAGAAAGGAGAACTCACCATGCGCGTAAACGATCAAGAGATTAAGTTGAATGTTCTCCAAGCGATGAAACATGCTGATGTGGACGAAGAATGCAAGGCTATCATTGAGGTGACCCTTGATCACCCCTGCATCAGGTCGGGCTGTCATGATATAAAATTTGGTCACTGCTGCGACAGCCACCTGCAGGCCTGTCACGACAGCAACAACGACAGCACCAACGACAGCGACACCTCTGAATCCGATACATCTGATACTGAAGGACAAGAGGAGGTAAACTGGATGGCCAATCGTCCAGGTAAGTTATTCGAACCTTTAAATTATACTTCGGATAACCATTTAATCCAAAAGCCATCTATTGTTGAACCACCTGCTTTAGAACTGAAGCCCCTGCCAGGGCAACTTAAATATGCTTTTCTTGGTTCCAATGATACGTTGCCCATAATCATCTCTTCTAAGCTGCCGCAGGAACAGGAACGACAGCTAATCGACATGTTACGGCAGCACAAGAAGGCGATTGGATGGACGATTGCTGATATTCAGGGCATTAGTCCGGCGTTATGCATGCACAAAATCCTCCTAGAGGAAGATCATAAGCCGACTATAGATGCTCAAAGGCGGCTAAACCATGCGATGAAGGAGGTAATGCGTAAGGAGATAATTAAATGGTTAGATGCTCGTATTATTTACGCCATCTCTGACAGCAAATGGGTAAGCCCGGTGCAATGCGTTCGAAAGAAAGGAGGAATGACCGTGGTAACCAACGAGAACAATGAGTTAATCCCAACCAGGACTGTGACCGGTTGGAGGGTTTGTATGGACTATCGGAAGCTTAACAAAGCTACCCGAAAGGACCACTTTCCTTTACCCTTTATTGATCAAATGCTTGATAGATTAGCGGGTAAACCTTACTATTGTTTTCTTGATGGGTACTCAGGTTACAACCAAATTGCTATTGCACCAGAAGATCAAGAGAAAACGACTTTCACATGCCCCTACGGAACATACGCGTTTAGGAGGATGCCGTTTGGACTCTGTAATGCACCTGCCACCTTCCAAAGGTGCATGATGGCCATAATCTCCGATATGGTAGAGGACTTCCTAGAGATTTTCATGGATGATTTTTCCGTCTTTGGAGACGATTTTGAGAGCTGCCTCGGCAATCTTCAAAAGGTACTTGAAAGATGTGAAAAAGCTAATCCTGTTTTAAATTGGGAAAAATGCCACTTTATGGTGGATGAGGGGATAGTCCTTGGCCATAAGATTAGCTGCCGTGGGATAGAAGTCGATAGGGCCAAGATAGAAGTAATTGAGAAGCTACCGCCTCCAACCACAGTCAAGGGCATTAGGAGTTTTCTAGGGCATGCTGGGTTTTATCGGAGATTTATTGCTAATTTCTCAAAAATCACGAAACCCTTATGCCATCTCTTAGAGCAGAACCGACCCTTTGACTTTAATGATGAATGTACTGAAGCATTCAAGGTTCTGAAGGAAAAGTTAGTAACAGCCCCCATAGTACAGCCACCAGACTGGACGCAGCCGTTCGAGATCATGTGTGATGCTAGTGACTATGCTGTCGGGGCAGCACTTGGGCAGCACAGAGATAAGCTGTTTCACGTCATATACTATGCCAGCAAGATGTTGAATGACGCCCAAGTGAACTATACCACCACAGAAAATGAGTTGTTAGCCGTGGTGTTCTCCATTGACAAGTTTCGTTCTTACATACTTGGGACGAAAGTAATAGTACACACCGACCATTCTGCCCTCAAATATTTGTTCGCAAAGAAGGATGCAAAGCCGAGATTGATATGGTGGATCTTGCTACTACAAGAATTCGACCTTGAGATCAAGGACAAGAAGGGGACAGAAAATCAGGTGGCTGATCACTTGTCAAGGTTGGAGACGGGACAGAGTCTACCCATTGATGAGACACACATACTGGAGACTTTCCCAGATGAGCAGCTCTTTGCTGTCGCAATCGCTGTCGCGACAGCCATGGCGGAAGGTAAGTCTTCTGAACTCCCCTGGTATGCTGATTTCGTTAATTTTATAGTTAGCGGAATACTTCCTTCTGATCTTAACCATCAAGCCAGGAAGAGGTTCCAAAATGATGTTAAGCATTATTATTGGGATGAACCTCTTCTTTTCAAAATGTGCGCAGATCAGGTTATTAGGAGGTGTGTACCACAAGAAGAGCAAGAAGACATTCTCCATCACTGTCATGCTTCACAATATGGAGGTCACTTAGGAGGCAACAAAACTGCTGCCAAGGTGCTACAGTCAGGGTTCTACTGGCCGACACTATATAAAGATGCACAGGACTTTTACAAGAACTGTGACAGGTGCCAGCGGACAGGTAACATCTCGAGGAGAAACGAGATGCCACTGTAGAACATTTTAGAAGTCGAGATCTTCGACGTTTGGGTGATTGATTTTATGGGACCTTTTCCATCTTCGTGTGGAAATTTGTACATCCTCCTAGCAGTAGATTACGTCTCCAAGTGGGTTGAAGCCATCGCCACTCAAAAGAATGATGCCAAGACGGTCCAAAAGTTTTTGCACAAAAACATTTTTTTCTAGATTTGGCATCCCTAAGGCGATTATAAGTGATGAAGGGAGACATTTTGATAATAGGGTAATTGCTGCCGCTTTGAAGAAATATGGTGTCAAGCACAGGATCGCGACAGCTTACCACCCACAGACCAATGGACAAGCTGAGTTCTCCAATAGGGAAGTTAAGAACATTCTTGAGAAGATGGTTAAACCAACTAGGAAGGATTGGTCTTTACTTCTGAATGATGCATTATGGGCGTATCGAACAGCTTTTAAGACTCCATTGGGCATGTCTCCATACCGTTTGATTTATGGGAAAACCTGTCACTTGCCTGTCGAGATCGAACACAAAGCATATTGGGCAATCAAGGCAATGAATATGGACTTGGACAAGGCAGGCCAGAAGAGGCTGTTAGATCTGAATGAGATTGAGGATTTACGACAATGGCCTACGACAATGCAATAATTTACAAGGAAAAGACTAAGAAGTGGCATGACAGGAAGTTGCTGCCACGACAGTTCTGCCCAGGGCAGCTTGTGTTGTTATTTAATTCTAGGTTGAAACTCTTCCCAGGGAAGCTAAAATCTAGATGGTCTGGCCCGTTCCAAGTAGTTCAAGTTTTTCCCCATGGTGCCATAACAATTCAATCATTAAAAGACGGGCACCAATTCAAAGTCAACGGACAGCGCCTCAAGCATTATCAGGGGACTGAAGCCCCAAGAATACAAGAAGTGGTTACTTTAGGAGATGCCCCACAAGGCATCCCTAATTTAACCTAAATTTTATTTTTATTATTTATTATTTATTAGGAGATTAGGTTTATTTTATTCGAATAATGTTTTGTTTTTCCAATTTCTGTTTTTAGGAAATAAAGGAGTCAAGAAGAAAAGGAGAAGTGACCCAAGCCCACCACCCATCCATCAGCCCAACAAAGCCCATTTATGAAGCCAGTCGTTTCGGCTGCCGCCGCAGACGGATATGACAGGCTGTCAACAGACGGACACGGCAGACGTAGAAGCGTGCGGCAGACGCACAACAGACGTATAAATGCGTGTCAGACGCGTCAGACACGCTAAATCCCAACAGTCGCTCCGTTATTCACGCCTGTCGTTGCGGCATTAAATGGGCAGACCCTCGACCGCTATAAAACCCCATCTTCCCTTTCATTTTTCCTCACTTCTGCTTATTCTCTCTTGCTTTTTCCTCCCGTTTTCATTTGCTTTCTTTATTTTCACAACCCTTGCAACTAACATGTCGTCTAGACAGACCCGCCGCAGTGCAGCCTCAGCCTCTTCTTCAGCAGCCGCAACGCCCTTCGCCACAAAGGAGTTATGGGAGGAACGGGGTTTCGTTTACATCCGACAAGCACCCAACATGGGACTCCGACCGTTCATCACAAATGCAATCACGGCTCAACTATGGGAGCAATTCGCCGAACAACCTGCAGAGCTGAATGATACATTAGTCCGGGAGTTCTATGCTGCTATCGACAGCAGAACGACAACATCTGTCACCGTTCGAGGAGTAAAGGTGCCCTTCACAGCTGACAGCATCAACCACATGTTTGGCCTCTACTTTGGCCCTGATGATGATGCCCACCAAAAATTTCTAGACACCCTCGATGCTGCTGCCTATACTGCTGTCATGGCGGAGGTGACAGAGGAAGGAACAACCTGGACCACAAGCAAAAAGAACCCCCACTTTGTCAAAAGGGGGCAGCTCCTCCCTGAAGCCAAACTCTGGAACGCTTTCATCAAAAAGCGTATCATGCCCTCCTCCCACCACACGACGGTAAACCAGCAGCGGCTCGCCCTTATTCATTCAATCATGCATGACAGGCCTATCAATGTGGGCCGCTATATGAGGGACAGCATCCTGGACTGCACCTTCCGCTCCGACTCCCGCCTCTGCCTGCCGTTCACAATAACTTCATTATGCCGCTGTGCTGCTGTCCCCGAGGAGCCCTCCGACAAACTAATCAAGGGCAGAGGCTGGACAGACAACAACATCAACAGCCTCATGGAGCTGGTAGTGGCTACACCTATATCTTCCTTCAACCCAGCTGCCTCACCAGCAGAGTCAGATGAGGAGCCTGCCCCTGAAGCTGACGCCGCAGCCACCCCGACAGACCAGTCTGCCCTCATCCTTGCTGCTTTACAAAGGGTGGAAGAGAGACAAATGGGACTCATGACTTTCATCCGAGATTTCACGAACTCCACGGTAAAATTCATTACCCAAACTTTAAATTATCCCGATGTTCAGTTCCCTACTTTTCCTGCCCATTATTTCCATATTCCCTCCCATATCCACACATCCACACCACTTGCTTCCCCACACTCTCACTCTACCGCCTCCACCCCGTCACATGCCCCGACGGCAGCAGGCAGTCCACCGGCCGACACCTCTGCTAGAGGAACGAAGAGACCTGCCTCCGATGACAGCCCTCTGATCAGGAGGAATTTGAAGAGGGAATTTATGCCGGTCAAGAGGATAAAACACGTGGCAGACATGAAATTAATGCCCAAGGCTAGCACCACCACCAGCAGCACTTGGGACAGTGGCAGCAGTTCCGACGTTCAGCTCGTGGAGCAACCTGCCCCTGAACCTGCCCAACCTCCTCCACAGCCTAGACGCCGCCGCCAGATCTGTGTCAGCAGCAACAGCGAGGACAGCGATTAAATTTAAGTCTTTTCTTTTTTTTATTATCCTGCTGCCTGCTTATATTTATTTTGTGATGTACCTGCCATTTATCTGTCATTTTGCATTGAGGGCAATACAACCCTCGAGTTTGGGGGTGGCAACCCTCCATCATTAATGGAGTCTTAAGTACATCTTTTTATTATTGTTGTGTCTTTATTAAATTAATTTCTCTTACAAAAAAATAGAAAATATAAAATTGTTGGCTTAAAACTGTGATTTTAGCTTACCTGTCATGAAAGCTCTGTCGTGGCAGCATCTTTAGGACAGTTTAGGGAGAAGTTTAGAGCCTTTCTATAGTTCTGAAAACTTAAACACCTTTGTGACTGTTATATTGCTTAGATTTCTTTTAGCCAAACTAGAATATGATGCTTAGAACTTGAATAGCCCCTAGAGGTGCCTAACACTGGCTCTAGGAAAGAAGTTCAGCAAAAGAAACTCAATAACCTAGAGGTGCTCGAAACCGGCTCTAGGAAGCTAACTAGAGGTGCCCAAAACTGGCTCTAGTAAAACTTAGCTTGAAAACAAAAGAAAAGAAGCATGAAAATGTGCCTTCAAAAATAAACTTTGGCATAAAAATTCGAGTTAAAAAAGTTGAATATTCTAGTGAAACTAAGAGAGTCTTGGCATATAACTGTTCACAAGCATGCACACACTGCACGAGAGCTATAGGGAGATTCCGGACAGATCCTAAAACCTTCCGACAGGTTGCTGCTGCCACAGAGAATGAGCGACGGGTAAGGGACAGTTCACTGTTTGAAAGCCAACACAAAAATATTTTCTTTTCTTTTAGGTTTAATTGCTTGAGAGCAAGCAAGA
The DNA here is from genome assembly GCA_958450335.1 of Hibiscus tridactylites. Classification (NCBI taxonomy): domain Eukaryota; kingdom Viridiplantae; phylum Streptophyta; class Magnoliopsida; order Malvales; family Malvaceae; genus Hibiscus; species Hibiscus tridactylites. Next base: position 33,072,785 of record OY288292.1, on the reverse strand, counting down.
ACTTGAGTTTGGGGGTGTGTTGAGTGTGTAAAAGTTCTATTATTTACACCCTTTTTAACCCATATTTCTGCTGCATTCAAGCATCATTGCATTGCATTTAGGTCAGTTTACAGTAAAACATCACAAATTCACTAAAGGCACGGATTCTACTAAAAGATGGCTGATTTTGCAGGTTACTACCATGGTTGGTGAAGAAGGCAGGCGCAGGGCAGCAAAGCAGAAGAGTTGAACTGGACAAGCAGACGACGAGGACGAAGCTGCCATGGACCTATCGTGACAGTAAGGTGACAGCAGCCTTATGAAGAGGAAAAGTCAAGTGGACCTCGATAGATAGAGAAAAATCTGCTCGTCTGTCGTGTGAAAGCCAAATATTTTTCCAAGCCCCGGATCGAAAGATATGTCAAGCCAAAGCTCAAGGAGAAGAATTCCCATGAAACAAGGAGGCGGCTGAAAAGTAGGAATCCTTAGAGATTAAGCATTTATTAGAATCTTACTTTTCATTAAAGTTGTAATCCTTGTTAACTTAGAATACTTGAGCCCAAAGCTTATATAAGGGCATAGATTTAACCTAGGAGGCATCCAATACCCCATAACCGATAACCTAAACCCCGCCGTTTACCCGTCGTCGACATGTTCTAAAAACCCCCTAGGGCCACGGGTTGTTTTGTAAAGTAGTGCAAGGGTTGTTTTGTTTTAGGATTTTCCAAGTTCAATAAAATAAACTTCAAGTTCTCTTATTTTGATTTTAACATCTTGCAAGAGCATCGGGAGAGCATTGTGAGGTTATCTATTTACTTAGCATCGGGAGAGTTAAGTATACGAAAGAGATAAGAGCGCGTTCTCTAGTTTATAGTTGAACCATCTCGTGCCTAGGGATAGGGCGAGGTTAAGTGGCTAAGGAAGATTTCATACATATCGGTGTTCATCCTTCGACTCACGCCGGGAGGTATCGTCAAAGACGTGATCATCGACAGACTTGGACCTAGGGATAGGCCAAGGCAGATCTGGGATTCTTGCAGAACTTGGAGTACGGAGTTGGTGTGTTCGCTGCCGCGACAGCTAACGGACAGCCGCCGCGACAGGTGCTGCCGGTGACGGGCGCGACGACAGAACTGGAGATCCTAAGCATTGCAATACCTGCACTACTAAGCAATTCAATACCAGCCCATTCTCTCTATCTTGATATCTCAATTCCTTTAATTACGTTTTCTTTTATATTTTCGTGACAACAATTCTCTTAAATATTTCCTTTACTTCGTGCAGTGAATTTAGGTGAAGCTATTAGCCCAATCCCTGTGGAGACGATATCCGATACTTCGTATCACTTTACTACTTGCGTCGTGTATACTTGCACTACAATTGCGATAGACTATTTTACACGCGACAATGTACAGCTCCACAAGCTTATCCAAAGAATACGTAGTATTCACAGGCAAGAAATGTGCACACTTCGTCAGGCGATCCACAATCACCCACACCGAATTCTTCTTCGATGGCGACAAAGGCAAACCAGACACAAAGTCCATGGTAATCCTTTCCCACTTCCATTCAGGGATTCTCAACGGTTGCAACAACCCTGAAGGAAACTGATGTTCAGCCTTAACTCGCTGACACACCATACACTTGCTTACAAACTCAGCAACATCCTTCTTCAAACCCACCCAATAGTACTCATCACGAAGATCACGATACATCTTAGTACTACCAGGGTGCATAGCAAAAGGACTACTATGACCTTCAGTCAGAATAGCACGCCTCAACTCAGCATAATTGGGCACTACTATCCGACTCCCAAAACACAACACTCCATCATCATTAAAACAGAAATCCGAAGGCTTACCCTCCGCGATATCCCGAACATGCGGTACCAAGGAATCATCCAACAACTGCTTTTCCTTGATCAACTGAACCAAAGATGGCTTCACTTGCAACTCAGCTACAAGACCACCATCACGCGAAATACTCAAACTGGCAAACATAGCCCTCAACTCAACAGCTACCTTCCTACTCAAGGCATCCGCTACAACATTAGCTTTTCCAGGGTGATACTCAATCGTCAAATCATAATCCTTGAGCAACTCCACCCAACGTCGTTGCCTAAGATTCAACTCCTTCTGAGACATCAGATACTTCAAACTCTTGTGATCCGTGTACACAGTACACTTCTCACCGTACAGGTAATGTCTCCAGATTTTCAAAGCAAAAACCACTGCAGCCAACTCGATGTCATGCGTAGGATAATTGCGCTCATGCACCTTCAACTGTCGTGATGCATAAGCCACCACCTTACCCTCTTGCATCAACACACATCCTAAACCAACATAGGACGCATCACTATACACCACAAACTCTTTCCCTCATTCAGGCTGAACCAAGATAGGAGCTTGCGTCAAAGCTGCCTTAAGCTTCTCAAAAGCCTGCTGTCTCGCTTCCGTCCACTCATACTTAACATCCTTCTGCAACAACTTCGTCAAAGGTGCAACAATCTTTGAAAACCCATCTACAAACCTTCGGTAGTAACCCGCCAAACCAAGGAAACTACGGACCTTATGAACAGACTTAGGAACCTTCCAATTCATCACTGCCTCAATCTTCTGAGGATCAACACGAATCCCCTCAGCAGAAACCACATGACCAAGAAACACCACTTCCCTAAGCCAAAACTCACACTTGCTCAGCTTGGCATAAAGCTGATTCTCCAACAAAGCTTGCAACACAATTCTCAAATGCTCTTCATGCTCCTCCTCAGTACGCGAGTACACGAGGATATCATCAATGAACACCACAACAAATTTATCCAAGTATTCATGAAATACTCGGTTCATCATGTCCATGAAAGCTGCAGGAGCATTTGTCAAACCAAACGGCATCACAAGGAACTCATAATGCCCATACCTCGTCCTGAAAGCTGTCTTTGGAACATCCACATCCTTCACCTTCAACTGATAATACCCTGACCTTAAGTCAATCTTAGAGAACACAACTGCTCCCTGAAATTGATCAAAAAGGTCATCAATTCTCGGCAATGGATACCGATTCTTGATAGTCAACTTGTTAAGCTGACGATAATCAATGCACATCCTCATAGTGCCATCCTTCTTCTTCACAAACAAGACCGGTGCACCCCAAGGTGACACACTCGGCCGAATGAACCCACGATCAAGCAACTCTTGCAATTGCGTCTTCAGCTCCTTCAACTCTTTAGGTGCAATTCTATAAGGGGTAATGGACACTGGAGTTGTGTTCTCATACAGCTCAATTCCAAACTCCACTTCGCGATTAGGAGGCAATCCAGGCAACTCCTCAGGAAACACACCAGGAAACTCTCGCGCAGTCCTGATATCTTGTACATGCAATTCCTTAGAGCTAGGATTCATCACAAAAGCTAGGTAAGCTTCACAACCTTGCCTCAGCATCCGGCTCGCCTCCAATGTAGACACCACATTGGCAAGAAACTTCACATTCTCACCAACCACAACAACCTCATAATCATCCGCAAGCTTCAACGAAACTCGCTTATTCTCACAGTCTACCACAGCTCGATGCTCAACAAGCCAATCCATACCAAGGATTACATCAAAACCATAGAAAGGCAACTCCATAAGGTCAACAGGAAAAACATGATCTTGAACAACCAAAGGACATCTTCTATAAAGTTTTTGAGTCACAACAGTCTCACCAAAAGAACTAGTGACACGCATACCAACATCCAAAGACTCAACAGGCAAACCAAGCAATTCAGCATGCTCACGCAATATGTATGAGTGCGTAGATCCAGAATCAATCAAGGAAAGTAATGACAAGGATTGCAAAGTAAAAGTACCTGCGATCACATCCGTGTCATTCCTCCCCTCCCTCTGAGCATACACTCTGGCCTGGCCGCCACCCTCAGGCTGAACAGCTACAACATGGGCCACATTACGTCCATCATCCTCCCTACGCTGGAAGTTACCACGGCCGCGCCCACGACCTCTCTGTGGTGCAACAACAACAGGAGCACGCCCCTGGCCACCACCGACCAACAGAGGACACTCTCTCCTCATGTGATCAGCGGATCCACAGTTCCAGCACGAGTTACCAGCCGCCACAACAGGAGCTTGCACCTCCCTCACAGCTCGAGGACAATCACGCTTCATATGGCCACGCGATCCACATGTCCAACATGCGTTCGGTTCAGCTCTTGCCTTGCCTCCCTGAGCAGGTGCACCACCACCTCGCTTAGCTGAAGACTAATACTTCTGATCACGTCTCCTCTTGTTCCGTCCACCACCGGAACTATACTCAGCAACTCGCTTACCAGCACCAAAACCAGCACTTCTAGAAGATAAACCCAAGTTCATCTCAATATCTTTTGCTCGGCCAACCAGCACATCAAAATCATTATACTCAGCAGCCAACATATACGTCTTCACTTCCGTCACCAACCCATAACGGAACCTTTCACACCTCTCCCGCTCATCCGGAACAAGCTCAGGTGCGTACTGACTAAGCCGAACAAACTGAACCTCGTACTCAGCTACAGACATGCTCCCTTGGGTCAGAGACATGAATTCCCTTTTCTTTTCATCTAGGTACCTCACACCTAGATACCTTCTCTTGAACGTGTTCTGGAAGAACGTCCAAGTTACATCAGCTTCCGCCATCCCAGAGATAGTGGTTGTCCACCAAGTGTAAGCATCATCTTGCAACAATGATACCACACAACCAAGCTTCTGCACATCAGTGCAACTCATTTGCCCCAAGATTCTCTTGGTACTTTCCAACCAAGACTCTGAACCTTCAGCAGACAAACCCCTGAACTCAGTCCCTCCCAGACTGCGCAACCGTTCCAAAGGTAGTCTAACACCAGCATCTCCCTGATGCCCAGCTCCTTGAGCTCCAGCTACCGCTGCTCGAAAAGCACCAGCAATAGCTTGAACCAACACTGTCATGTCAGGTACAGCTTGCCCCTGACCAGCTTCAGGTCCAGCGACCCCAGCACCAGCTGCAACACCAGCTCCTTCACCTTCAGCACCACCACCACCAGGCGGAGGAGGTAAATCTACCATATTCTCAGCATTTTCTTCATTCTCGTTTTGAGCCATAGCTCGCGTATTAACCTTCAATTCTCTACGAGGTGCCATACACTAACAATGCAATCACAATGCAATAAAACAAAGTCAGGCTCAGCAAGGTAAGCAATCCATGTACTCAAGCTCATTTTCCAATTAAAAACAATATCATTACATTAGCTTTGATTTGGCAATGGGTACCCACAACATGCTTCACCACAGCATACACCACAATTGTAACATATTTACAATTCACTCAACATGCTTTCATTTAACAAGCATACAAAACATACATACTTAAATCATCCACGTAATCATTCCCAATTACTTGAGAACTCAGCTCTGATACCACCAAATGTAACCCCCTTAACTCGGCCCAGACGGTTGAACCGAATTAAGAAGTTTACACGGGGAAAACCAAAGTCAACCCGAAAGTCAACCTTGATTAACGACCCTTTTTTATTTTTAATCTTATCTAAATGCACATTAACCCTAGATATGTTCACAAGATCAGCATGCTCAAAGATCATAACAATCAAAGAACATTCAGGGACTCAATTGCATAAAACATGAATTTAGGGACCAAATTGCAAATTCTGAAAATTATAAGGACTTAGCCAACTTTAGAGTTACCATTATGAAATTAATCAGGTTTCATGCTTCACTGCCAAATTTCAGCTCAAACGGACATCTCAAACTCATACAATTGCATATACAAAGTTCAGGACCAAAACGCAAAGATTTCAAAACATATAACCATCAATTTCAGTGCCCAACGGTCGAGTGTTCCGAAACGGGGATGATTCGTTCCGAAACGCGGGACCGTTCTGAAACGAGTATCGGAACAGGGCTTGGCAGTAGCATTTTCGTTCCGAAACGGGTCTGCCCGTTTCGAAACACCAAGGCCATTTCAAGCCCTCTGTTCCGAAACGGTAGCACCTGTTCCGAAACAGGCTGCCCAGATTGCAGGAAATTAGCTGATTTAACACACAATTGACCCATCAAACATGCTCCAAAGGCAACCAAATTATACCAGCAAGTCACTCAACATTCAAGGAACATAATAGCATCATCCATTCTCAAACATAGCATCAATTAAGCAAACCCCCAATTCTATAGGCATACATCCTATTTAGAAAACCATTCAAGCATCATAATACTAAACCAACTTCGCAAAGGCCAATTTCATGTTCCATCACCAACAACAACATAAAACCAAATTAGGGAGTCCAAAACATCTCCCAAAACAACAACATAGGTCCCCCATTGCCAAATGCCCAAAACCTAATAGTGTTAGAAAACATTCACCATACATGAGCTTAAACCTTCACTTGGATTCTTGGCTTCCTTGCTGCCCCTAATGCACTTCAATGCTCTGCATTATTGGTTTAAGAAAAGAGAGAGCGTAAGCAAATAGCTTAGTGTGGAATGCTCATATGAAACAACTCAATAATGCATTTATAAAACACCTTTATAAACCTTAGTTCAAAACAACATTTATACATGCACATAAGCATTTAAAACAAGCATTTCATGCTTCAAATTATTAACATGTCATATTGGCCACAAGTGATACAATCAACTCAAGATCCACACATGGACTTTTAACCACCATTGTGATCTTACAATTCACAAGGACCACACATGGACTTTTAACCACCATTGTGTCCTTACAATTCACAAGGACCACACATGGACTTTTAACCACCATTGTGTCCTTAGCACAAGAATCACCCATCGACTTTTAACCACCATGGTGTTCTTAAAATACACAAGGCTCACACAAGGACTTTTAACCACCTTTGTGACCTTAACAAGAATCACCCATGGACTTTTAACCACCATGATGTTCTTACAATACACAAGGCTCACACAAGGACTTTTAACCACCTTTGTGACCTTAACAAGAATCAACCATGGACTTTTAACCACCATGTTGTTCTTAACACAAGAACCACCTATGGACTTTTAACCACCATAGTGTTCTTAATCATTCTCAAGACATCACTTGCCAATATACATCATTTAACAACAATATTCCACTGTTTTAAAGCATTTAACAAAGCCATAATCATCATGCATCGTTAAGCATCAAAACCACATTTAGCAATGTTCAAAACAAGGATCTCTTACCTTGAGCATCCTTCAACACATGGCTTATAAAATCAGTAAATAAACATGCTAAAATATGCTTTCAAAACAGAATTTAAAACAAGCAAACAAATCACATTGCAATCAACCAACTCATGGCTCATCATCAAGAGAGTTTTTCCGAAAACTTACTCTTGAGCTTAGCAAAGTTGTTTAGACTTAAACTAAGCTCCCAAACCTTCAAAACATTGGTTTCAAAGCTGAAAACCAAAATCCACTCACCGATTCCGTTTCGCAACTTGCCGAAACACCGATCAAGCTTCCGGATCACCACCACAAAGATCCGAAGATGTCTCCCATGTTTTAAACACATCAAAGCAGAGGATTAATGCATCATCATGCATTAATATCTTCAATGAAAGCACCTAAACTCGCTGCTCTCATCAACACTCCCATTTCGGCTACCAAACACAACCGAAATCATCTCCAAACAACTCTACAACACTACCCAGCCATGATCCATCAATTCCAAACATCCTTAAACATCAATTATCATCCAAAAAGGATCTAACCACGTCCTTATACCTCCAGCTATAACAGGTCATCAAGATCACTCCAAAAACAACAAAAAACTCAAGCAAAACTTAGGAAATTTAACCTATCCGGGATTGCATTGATTAAACCTCAATTTCTCATCAATTAAACATTCATTTAACATCAAAAAGACATCTCAAAATAGTGCCCAATCAGATCACACGAATTTCATCAAAATTAACCAAATCTTGCATTTTAAAGCCAAGATCAAGAACACAATTGAAAAACCTTTAATAAAACACAAATCAAGGATTGAAAACTTAGGAATTTCAGTAAAGAACTGAGAATTTAGAGGAGAAGGACGTTCATACCTCTAAACTTGAGTTTCTCCCTTTTTGGAACTAAGATCTTGAAAATCCAATAAGCAAATGCTAAGGTTTTGTTGAAGAGATGATTAGAGATCAAAAGAGGATTGAAATCTCATATTTGGATGTCAAAATCAGAGGGAAATGTGCTGGAGAAATGTGTTTGGGTTGAGAGAAAAGTTGAGAGAAAAGGAAATTGGAAATTTGGGAAAAGTTAGTTAAAAATGCCAAAATATCTTTTCCCTCCTTTTTACCTTTTATTAAAATCATTAATTAATTGATTAACATTAAGAAAAATCTGGAGAAACTCTTATTGGGTAAATAGCTCCTTAAAGATTCAAAGTTTTAATCCTTTTTAAAACAGTCACCCAGTTTTCGAAAATTACATTTTAGTCACTAACCCAAAATGTCACTCTTTCAAACCTCATTTTGTAAAATTGATTACACCATTCTCTTATATATAATAAAAGAGGATTTTAAGACATTTTTCCATAATTTTAATGCAACCCGAACTAGGCTTTCCTAAATTCACCCTTTTATATTCGAACCGCAACCCGACCGGTCCGGTCCAAACCCAAAACTCCTAAGCCCAAAATTGGGGCGTTACACATCCATTCACCTCTTCGTCATGAGTTTCAAATTCTCCGAACTACTTTCCTCTTCTAGGACCGGGCATAGCAGCATCACCACTATGTGAGAATGGAGGCATTGAGAAAGAATCTGATGAATCTGATATATTAGGGCTAAATGGAATTGATAGGAGAAAGGGGAAAGTGTTTGTGTTTTACCAAAAATACAGAGAAAATGAAAATAGGAAATATTATTACTGATCGATACTTTTGGATTACAAAGATATTGGCTATTTATAGCCCAAACTAATAACAAACTAACAATCTCAACTAATTAATAACAAACCAATTAACTATTCTTATTCTAACACACTACCTCTAGGAACGAGGGGAGCAACTTCCCAACTAACACCGCCCGGAGGAGCATCTTCCTCTTGGTACTTCCATGACGAATATGAAAGTTGGTATGAGTAGCAAAACATTCTATGGCTCTATTTCATTTCTCAAAAGAATCCTGGCCACACGCTGATTACCATCCCCACCTAAACATCCATCGGAAAGTGAATTAAAATCCACCTCATCCCAACCATTCGAGCTCTTCTCCTCTAAACAATGCACCCACACACACATTCCTCAAGGTACACACCTCTTCATATCGTGATGGAGGACCCCTCTCCAACCTTTGAAGCAGCGATAGCTCATCAATTGATAGTTCACTTAGTTCAAGGGCTTCAGGTCTATCTTTTTCCGGTCTGCGCAAAATAACCGAAAAGAGGAAGCCCCCAAATTTGCACTCTACTTTGATATATTTCTTCATATACAGCCGAATGATGCTCATGTAATTTCTCATTACTGGCATCTTTTCGGTGCACAGACCAATAGATACAAAGCCCTTCGTAAATTTATCGTTGCCAGCCGCAACTTGGTAAAAGTAACGAAATACATTTACTGACTGCTCCTTTTCATGAAGTTTGAAATTAAAAAAACATGTTATCAGAGTTAACCAACCTATTCCCGATAGTTGGCATGGTGCTATATCGAACCAATTCAGTCAATCCATAAATAATGAATGAAGCGGTAAATAAAATTCGGCTTCGAAAGAATACAAAAAGGTAAAGCACCATGCCTTATCTCCATCAAAACAGACACTTAAGCGCCACGTTCTCACATGCAAAGTGAACTTATAACGAAAATTATCCAAAACACGCAAACCTTTACACTTTAGTGTACTGCGCATCTCCTCGTATCTCGTAGTACACGAGTATTCATTGCTTTCCACCACTATCAAATCAGCCATTGGAACAGAAGAATTATATTTGCTTGGTCTTCACAAATTTAAAACCAGCGAATCAGGAAAAAAACCTAAAAAACAGACAAGGTTTGTTTATAACCGGAAAATATATCTTCTTCAAGACGTTTCACTCATATAGAGGCCCAACCGCGTGATGATTCATATACAACGGTTCGTTTTTAAAGAAAAACCAAACGATTCACTAATTATACACAGGTGGCAAGCGAAATAACCGTATAAATAAACCCCGTAAATACAAAAAAATCAAAAATAAGCTACACCACATAAACATTTTTTACAATAAAACTCCCGCCCTATAACCCCGCTAGATTTCTTAGGTTCGCCAAGTTCACTTTATAAACTTCCCTCACCTAGGGGGCAAGTGTTAATACCATCGATATTCACTGCCACGTGTCGAGGAGTCACAACCTTCAAACGCATATCGCGGGTGAATGCCACCCCTATGAACCCCCATATAGGCGAACAAGTAGAAGCAACTTATGATAAAAAACGGGCCTGCGAACATGTCCAAGCGAACAACGTTTAGCGACCACGTATCAGCACACGTGATTTCTACCGATGAAAAAGCAAACCTAGCGACCACGTAGCCAGTCCAATCACAACGTATTAGTTTATTAGTATGTGGTGGATGGTTTCTTTGCTTATTCATATTGGAATTCATTTTTTAGAAGGGAACTACGTGTGTTTGAGGGTCGATCCCTGTGAGATTTATGGCCTTCAGTGATCTCAATTGTTTGCGTCGTGGGTTCACGGATACATTTATTTGGAAGCTAAATGTGTATGGATGTTTTTCAGTCAAAGCTTTGATGAGACTTCTTATGTCTGAATGAGAGGGTGATGGGGATGTTGATACTTGTTTTTTGTGGAAATTCTCATCCCACCGAAGGTTCAATCCTTTCTTTGGTTTGTATAGTTAGAACGATTGTCGATGATACATTTTTTGAGGCAACGAGGGGTTCCACTGAATAAGGATCAAAGGCGATGCATTTGGTGTGGTATTGGTGAGGATGAAGCATATCATGTTTTGTTTTCGTGTCATATTGTTCATACTTTGTAGGATTTCTTGATGCGATGGTGGTATTTGTGTTAGCCATTGCCGCAAAAATTAAAGGAGTTTTTTTATCCCGGGTTTTCAATGCTTGTTTGTGGGACTATTCGACGTGGATGTTATGCATGTCGATACTGATATGCTTCGTATGGTTGGCTTGAAATGAGGTTGCCGATTACGAAGATATTTTTCTTGGTACAATTGAGATCCTTCTACTGGGTAAAGACTATGAAGGATGCGATTAATGTTGATGAAGGTCAAAGGTGGAGTTGTCCACACTTATGTAGCACACGCTTAAGCATGACATTGGGATTATTGGTTTATGAACGATGCCAATTGATTTTTGGGTGTCTTGCGTGATGATGAGGAAAATATTCTAGGTATTTTTTTAGGACCGTCAGACATTGTGGACTCGAATGAAGAGGATTATTGGTGTCGTGCTCGAGGTGCTGTAACTGTGGGAGGTGGATTATTGAATTTGATGAGTATTACATAGGGAGGTTTTGGATGTTTTATGTCGATTGTGATAAAGGGTACGTTGCTTCAGAAACAACGCTCCTTGTTCGTAAACGGATCTTGGATCGTAGCAAACATTTCTATGCAATAAAACACAAGAATGGACGTTTTTAGATAGTTAAAATAAAAAAAGAAAAAAAAACAAACAAACAAAATACGACAGAATAAAGGTGTAGGAATTTCTGGACAGATTTGGACTCGAACAAGATGAAGGCTTCAACGGGATTTCATGGCTGTCACGGAGACCAAAATATGGCAGAAACGTTGCTGAAAAATCAGCGAAAGTTTGGCAACGTTAAACTCGAAAGAACTCGAACAATCTGCTGAACGAACCCGAATCGAATCTGTCTAACGTCAAAGACGGAAAACTCGAAAGAACCTGCATAATCTACTGAGCAAACCCGAATCGAATATGCTTCTCGTCGGAGGACTTGGACCCACTAGATAGCGATCTAGGAAGCCAAAGTATCAAGTAAAATTTGACACAACAAAACTCAGTTTGAAATGTCAAAAGATAGTTCTAAAAAGAACCGAACAAGAGAAATTCTCTCAAAAATTTTATTTCCAAAATCTCTTACCAAATTACATTGTTTAAACACATATATATAGGTACAAGGGCTGCCAAAGTCGTTTAAGTTGTGTGGCTGATATTAAAAGGAGTTTAAAAATTGAATTTGAGTGAAAATAACTCCTTTTGGGCGGACTCAATTGGCAGCCACAAGTTTAGGCGCCCAAAACACATGAAAATCACATTTAACATGTGATTTTTATGTTTGAAATTCAAACATAACCACTCGGGCTTATCCTTTCTTGCAAATGGCATATAATGAAGGAGAAAACGGGCTGATTCGGCTGCACATTCACACACATGTGTCAAGCTGCCACATGGGTGCTGGAGATGACCGGATGCCACCTAGGCTGCCACATGTGCACTAGCACACTCCCCGATATGCAAGACGCTTTTCAGCTACTTCTGGACTTGTCAGCTGAAGTTGAGCTAGTGGAGCTAAAGTTGAGCTGACTGGAAATGAGCTGAGCTGAAACGAACTAGCTGAAAGTGTGATGAGCTGAAAATGAGCTGGTTGCATTCTCCTGAGCTGGATTTGAGCTGCATATGCTCACTTGAGCTGAAGTGGAGCTGCATATACTCACTTGACCCAGTGTCCTCCTACGTACCTATGTCAAAAGGCAACAAACTTCCATCAAAGCATTGTAAACTTAATGGAAACAATAATACAAATCGTAAACAAGTGCACAATTATTTATTAACACACAAACAAATATAAACACACCATAAGTTATATCAAACTTATTCAAAACACACCAAACATACTATATACATAGTAAACACACTGATATAAATAATATAAGTATAAGAAATGTTACACATCAGTATGTAACAAATGAAAAAGCAAACTTCCCTGAAAGTTTGAAGTTGCATCGTTGGTAGGCATAAACGTGCTCACATCAGATTGATTCTTTATGTGCGAGCAATTGGAGTTGCGCATGTGTTGGCTAAGGATGCGTTGATCGCTCCTCATTTTTCTCTGTTGATTTTTTATGTCTTGATATTAATTGAGAGTCGGTTTGTTGTGTGGAGCATTATGGCATTGCGTTTGATGCGTAAGTGTGTGGTATTTTGGTGTATGGGCATGTGCTTATAGTAGTTTTCGAGCTTCGGTTGGTGTTGTGTTTGGGTCGAGTGGGGGATGTGTTTGCTTATATTTTGCCCAATATGGGTCTCTTACATTCAGTGTTGGCATGTTCTTCGGTTGGAGTTTAGTAATAACAGGGAACTATTTTGTTCAAACATTAGTGGTTTTGTGGCTTTCTCTCCACATTATCATATTGTAATATTTTTTTCCATTTTAGTTTTATGAAAGTTTTTAATGAGGTACATGATAATGCTCTAGTACGTATGACTCTTCGTTAATAAAATTATACTATTTGCCGATAAAAAAATACATCAAACACAAACTGGGCAAAAATTACATTAAATAACAAAAAATTTAAACAAAATTACTACACTTATAATCAATATTCAATAAATTTAAAATTATAAAGACAAGTAGACAACCAATCTTAATTTCTTCAATGATTTGTAATAATAAACCTGTAAAAATTATTAATTAATCAAGATAGTAAGAATTTCATGCAAAATCATTCAATCCATAAAAGTTCTAATTTATCAAAAAAACAAAACCACACTCCTAATTTTCTAAAGATTAATCAATAAAACTTGAAAAGAAAAGAAAATTTTTTACCGAATTTGTGAATGACACCTATCTTGTAAAATATTAAGAAAAGTACAAAAAACAAGAGAAATTTAGGATAAAAGTGATGAAAGAAAAAAATAGGGATTTTTTGGATATTTATTAGGAGGAAAGAGAATAATTTATTTTTATAGTAGTATTTTTTAATAATTTTTTTCTTAACCTCTTTGATATAACAAAATAAATATTTATATAAATTATTACATATATAATTTAATTTTCTACATTTTTGGTCAATTGACCCCGCACTCTTGTATTTGACTCCATCCACAAATCATAATACTTAATTACAATTTTAAATTTATTTATTTAAAAAATTTCTCTATCACATTTTTATATAAAATTATATATTATGATTATTTTTTTAAAATATAATAAAAAAATTAACAAAATTTTCTGAAGTATAACTAGAACTACTTCTGTAGTCTTTAAAAGGAATAGTATATTATTAAGTGAAATCATGTTGTCAATGATTAATTACAGCCAAATAGAGTCAATATTTTTTTTGTATAACTAAGGATATTCAATTTATTTATTTATAATATTAAAACTCGAAAATTTGATCTTGTATAAAAAATCTAATAAAATCTAATATTCCATCCTAACATAATAACCGGTTGTTGATAAATAGAGGTTATGCTTTAATAATAAATCTTCGGCCACCAAACTAGAACGCCGGCGTTGTATCCAACTCCAAAACCTACAACTCATACCGTACGGTCAAATATGCAAATACCGAAGAGGTTAGCTTTTTGGACATTTCACAGTTGATAGTTGAAACTCTAAATTTGTTTTCGGCAAACTAACAATTGATTAGGTGGAATTTTAATGCAATTTTTACTGATTCTTTTTCAAAATAATTTTTAGTTTTTGGTCAGCATCTCTAGAAGTTTGACTTTTTCCTGCCTTATCAAATGGTCAGCAAACATATAACTGTAATTAACATGAAAAAGTATTTATGTTATATATATACCCTAACTAACATGAAAATGGAAGCATCTGATTTTTTTAAGTAATAACTGTTAGTTGTAATTAATAAAAATAAAATAAAATAAAGTTAGAAGGAGAATATATAAAATTATAGTAGAATAATTACGTTAATCGGTGATTTCTATTAAAACCATTTGACTACACTAAAAAGATGGAGAACACAACTAAGATTACGATTAAACATAGATGACTATCATTTAATCAAAGGTTGACGACGTCATCCTCCTAAACTACACAAAAAAAATCTTAGATAAAAATCCTTAAAAAAAATAAGTGAATAGGTTGTCTAAATTAAATAGAAGCATCTAATTGTTATATTTTCCAAATTATATATGTAAGCATTACGGATGTCATCACACTCATCAGGGGTGAACGTTCGGTCGAGTTGAGTTGAGTCGAGTTAAAAAAAATTGAGTTATTCGAGTTAACACGACATATTTTACAACTCAAACTTTATTTGAAATTTTTTCGATTCGAGTCGAGTTTTCTAGTTCCTATAAAAATTTAATTGTAAATATTTATCATGTTATAGTACGGTTTGATTCCAATTTAAACAAATTTCTCTAATCATATAAGACATGCACATATATATTTCTTCATATTTTTTCATATGTGACAATATTTCTTTATATTTTTATATATCGGTATATATATCATAAAAAATTGAGGGACTCATCTAGAACTTAAAAATAAATCCATTAATTACTAAAAATTTCGAGTTTTTCAAATTTCCATTTTACAACTCAAACTTTATTTGAAATTTTTTCGAGTTGAGTCAAGACGAGTCGAGTATTTTTCCTCGAATCGAATTATTTAATTTTTTCGAGTCGAGTGACGTTTTGCTCACCCCTAACACTCATTAAATATTATTTGTTCCACAAATTTAATTTATCATGGTATCTTACAGAAAAACTCATTAGGCTCCAAAATTAACATTTGAAATTTTATCATTTAATCATCAAGCGTTTAGAATCTTTTTGTTTTTTTACACATTTGGGGTGGAGATAGGGTTACCTTAATTTGAAAGTTGATCTTTTTTTTTGATGGAGCGCGGAGTTGGGAGAGGAGTTGGGAGAGGAGTGGCGCGGGGTGCGGTGAGAGGATCAGAGAGGTCAAAGGCGGCGTACAACGAATGGCAGTGGCGAGTGAAAGGCTCCTGGAGAAGATCAGAAGATCAGCAGGGGGTTTTCATGGTGGAAGGGCTAATGATTTCGACGATGGCAACTGGGCAATTTTCATTGATAACCTCAGTAGGCGTGTTCCAAGGGGTTCTTTATGGGAAATATCTAACGCTCATGGACGAGTGGATCGTGTTTTTATCCCGGCAGTGAATAGGAATCCAAAGTACAAAGATTGCACGTACGCCATAGTGCATTTCAGAAGCTTTTTAGATATGAGAAAGGCGTTAAGAGGGCTTGACGGTACAATCATAGATGGTCGACAAGTTGCGGTATCAAAAGCTAGATACCCTAGATTGCACAACAAACCCAGACAGACTCCAGCGACACAGAAAAGTGATAAAGCTCAGTTTCAGGAGCATCCAAATAGGAAGCAATTCGATAAGACGAGGGATTCCCGATCATTTAAAGATGTTCTTGTAAACAACTCAGGGAGGAGTAAAGCAAATGAGTCTGGGCGGTATCAAGTAAACAACCCAAGGGATGGTGATGAGACGGACGTTTCAAATGAGAACTTTTTAGATGAGGAAGAATGTCTGGTAGATATCAAAGTTCCGGAGGAGGATGTCGAATGGGTAAAAAACTCGAGTATAGGTATCATCAAACCTGGTTTTGACTTAGAGTTTGTTCAAAGGGCTCTTGCTAATGATGGTATAAAGGTTAAACTTGCCAAATGGGGTGGTCTGCATAATTCATGTCTTATTTCTTTTGACTCGGCAGATGCAAAGAGAGAGGTGTGGGCAGCAAAGAAAATAGAGATGGAATTTTGGTTTGAATACTTAGATGAATATGCCTTGGAGGAAGGCGAACCCTATTCTATCTGTCCTATCTCGTTGAAGGGTGTTCCCATCCATTGTTGGACTGAGGATTTTTTTCATCAAAATAGCTAATAGATGGGGGAGGTTCATCAAATTGCATGAAGATACAAAGAATCGAAAGGACCTTCAGATTGCAAGACTGGTTATTAGAGCATTCAGTCAGACCTCCGTTCCCAAATCAATTCAAATTAAGGTTAATGGAAGGGTGTTTCGCGTTGAAATTATTACTAGTGAACCTTTTCCGAAGCCTGAGGTTGTTAGTGATCCGGAAGAAGAAACTAATGTCGAAGATGATTGGCAAGGGATACACTTTGAGGATGGGCAATTTCAAGATAATCCTCCCGCCGATGGGGTTAACCCTGATCAGAATGTCGGGGCGTGTCTGACTCCGAATCCGGTGGGTAGGGGAACAGTCGAATCTGCTGAATCGTCTTCCCCTTCGGTTCCCTTGGGAAAAAGCGGGGAGAACATTCAATATGCTGGCTCTAACTCTGAGGAGGATGTCGGGTTAATTAATCACGTGCATAGTGGAGGTGAGAAGTATGCTGAAGTGGGACATTCTGTGGATCCAGTCAATTTGGACCCGAGGTTGGGCCGTTCCAATTTAGATATGGGGCAACTGGGGCCTAGTGATCTAGAGGCTAATTTAGCTCCCAATAACCAGGCCCTTGGTTCTTCCAACGGGCTGTGGTCATTGTCTTTTAACAAAACAAATAGAGCCTCTGAATCAAATTACCAGCAGTGGAATTCTAATATTAATCTCTCAGAAGCGGTGGTTCCGGATAGTTGTGAGAATTCAATCTCGTCTCAATTCATCTCTTTTAAATTTCGGGCTAGTCATAAGCTACCCAACAATCGTCCAAGTAGCAGAGGTAACTTCTTCAACTCAAGCACCAGAAGAGAAATGCGCAGCCAAGTTCGTGATTCGTTGGAAAACAGAATCCCTGTCGGCTCTATTGGATTTTCTGAGTCCTTCCAAGAATCCTCACATTTAAACAACATCGAAGAAGCCCTCGCTGTTTGGGGGGTAAGCAACATGATGGGCATTTCTTTTGTCGGTGGTAAACAGGTGATGGTTGATAAAATCGTTGAATTGGAGGGGGTTAACCATTAGTTCAATACTAGTGGTTGTATAATATCTGGGTTCCTTTAAATTTTTATTATGAGTTTTGTGATTGCTACATGGAACATCCGGGGTTTGGGTCAAAAGGAGAAAATTAGAGCTGTGAAAAACTTAATTGCCGAGAAGAAGCCGTGTATTTTGTTAATTCAAGAAACGAAACTGGAAATTATGAAGCCGTCCGTAATCAGGGGATTGGGCTGCAGTTCTTATATGAAGTTTCTGGTTGCTCCGGCCAATGGGTCTTCTGGGGGTCTTTTTTGCGCATGGGACGATAAGGTTTTCTCAGTTAAGAATTCGCTCATAACAGACAGGTGCATTGTTATTGTCGGAAAATTCATCAACCGAGATTTCGACTGTGGTATTATCAACGTCTATGGACCGACAGTGGAGGCGGACAAAGAAGCTTTCTTCTCCGAATTAGCTGAGCTGGTATCAAGTTTAAATTTGCCATGTTGTGTCGGTGGTGACTTTAACGCCATTCTAGCGACCGAAGAGAAACTTGGGGGAGCAGTTAACAGGGCATCAATGGAATTGTTTAGAAATTTAGTTCAAGAAACTGGATTAGTAGACATTAGCCTCTCGGGGGGTGCTTTCACTTGGTCAAATAATCGGGATCCGCCTACTTATGTGAGACTCGACAGGTTCCTGCTTCACCCTGAATTTCTTATCAAGTTCCCTACCATTTGTCAATTGCTCTTGCCTAAATCTATTTCTAATCATAATGTTGTTGTGTTGAGCGAGGAATTAAATAATTGGGGCCCTCGCCCGTTTCGATTCTTTAATTATATGTTCGAGGAGGAAGGCTTCGAAGAGGCAGTGAGAAACAGTCTCAAGGACTTGAAATTGAAGAACAAGAAGTGTGGAATTCTTAGCTTACTGAAAGGCTCGAAAAAGACTATCCGTAGTTGGCAGTGTAAGTCTAAAGGTAAACCCGAAGACAAAATTAAGTTATTGGAGCGTGACATTCATAGCATGGAACAATTAATGCAATCGGGAAAGGGCTCTGACAGTGTCCTATCGAAGCTAACGGAGGCTAGAGTGGAGTTGTGGAGGTGTTACAAGCAGGCTGAGAGTATGTGGCTGCAGTATTCCAGATTAAAATGGTTTAAGGAAGGGGACCGTAATTCCCGGTTCTTCCATATTTCCACTTCGAATAGGAGGAGGGCAAATTTTATTCCAGCACTCAATGTTAATGGGGCTATGATTTCCGACCCAAGCAAGATGAAGAGTTGTGTGTTTGAACACTTCTCAAAATTCTACAATAGTAACTCAGCTCTGGAAGTTGAGAAGCTTGATCTCAATTTTTCAAAAATTTCAGCAGAACAAGGAGCGCGTCTAGAATGACCTTTTTCCAGCAGTGAAGTCTGGGAGGCAATTTCTTCATTTGACAGCTCTAGAGCGCCAGGCCCAGACGGTTTCAACATAGGTTTTTTCAAAAAATTTTGGCCAGAGTTGAAAGACGATATAATGAAATTTTTTGAGAAATTTTATCAAGGCAAAGATTGGGAATCCGGCGTAAACCACTCGTTCATAACTTCGATCCCAAAAAAACTTGAGGCTCAATCACTGGAAGACTTCAGACCTATTAGCCTGGTGGGGGGCATCTACAAAATCCTGTCGAAGGTTCTGTCTTGCCGTTTGAAGGAATGTGCGGAAAAGGTAATTAGTAAATCCCAATTTGCATTCATCCCTGGCAGACAAATTATGGACTGTATCTTCATAGCCAATGAAGGAATTGACCTGATTCGGAGGAAAGGGCTGAGAGGATCTGTGTTCAAAATTGACTTTATGGAGGCTTACGATTCAGTGGATTGGCGGTTTCTTATTAGAGTTCTTCAAGAGATGGGATTTGGTGAAACATGGTGTAATTGGATGAGGAAATGTATGTCCACGGCTACTATCTCAGTTCTAGTGAATGGCTCTCCCACGCCTCAATTCTCAATGGGGAAAGGCCTAAGGCAAGGGTGTTCTTTATCGCCGATTTTATTTAACATGGTGGGTGAAGCTCTTCACCTTATGCTTGCAAGGGCTTTCAGATTGGCGATGTTGACCCTATTTCCCTATCACACCTATAATTCGCTGATGATTTAATCATCTTTTGTGGGGCTGCTTGTGGAGAGATTCGAAACATTAAAAGAATTTTGCGTATCTTCGAGATTGCGTCAGGATTAAAGCTCAACTTGAAGAAGAGTTTGCTTTTCGGGATAAATGTCGAAACATAAGAGGTGACTAAATGGGCCAAATCCATCGGGTGTGCAGTGGGAAAATTTCCTTCTATGTATCTTGGAATGCCTTTAGGGTTAGAAAGGAGCTCTAAGGCAATGTGGGATCCGATTTTTAATAAGTTTAACCATAATTTATCAAGTTGGAAAGCTAAGAACCTCTCATACAGTGGGAGGCTTGTGCTTATTAAATCAGTTTTGCTATCCTTGCCTATGTACTATTTAGCACTGTTTAGAATGCCGGTGGCTATATCTAATAGATTGAATAGCATGATAGCAGGGTTCCTTTGGGGAGATTCGGACACTAAAAAGAAGCTTCATTTACTCAAATGGTCGGAGGTGTGCCTACCTAGGGAGTTTGGAGGTCTTGGCATTAGAAGCTTAGATATGCAGAATAGGGCATTGCTTGGAAGATGGGTGTAGAAATTCTCATCCGAAAGTGACTCATTTTGGAAGAGAATTATATGTAACAAAACGGGAGCTTCCCACTTGGACATAGTGCCGGCTCAGCAACATAGTAGGCATTCATCGTGGGTTTGGAAGGCTATCACAACCTCCTTTTATAAGGAGGACAATTTTGGGACAGCGATGAGGAAAAATCTAAAGCTTCATGTGGGCGATGGTGTAGCTATTTCTTTTTGGCATGATCCTTGGCTTAATGAGTCTCCTCTACAAGTTTTATACCCTCGTATATATGCTCTAGCGACAAACCGATCGGGAAAAATAGCAGAGTTCGGAACTAAGTCAGTTCTTGGGTGGTCTTGGAAAATTGAACTAAGGAGGAGATTGTTCGATTGGGAAGTGGATCAATGGAACCAACTGATGAGTAGGCTACAGTCATTTAAATCGATTGGTACTGATCAAGATTGCTTGTTATGGATGCCTACAGGGGATGGTATGTACTCCATTAAAACCGCTTATGCTGCCACTTTAGATTGCGACAAGGCTGACTTGTTTTGGAAGAAAATGGTGTGGGTTGATCTTGTTCCGCCGAAAGTCGAATTTTTCGTTTGGCAAGTCATGAGAGGGCGGATTGCCGTGAAAGAGGAACTGCGTAGAAGAGGGTTGCTGTCGAATGGTGAACTGTTATGTCTGTTTTGTAAGGATGAAAAAGAATCTATTTTTCACCTCTTGTTCGCATGCAGAGTGGCATGACTTTTGTGGCAACGTTTTGCCAATTTCTGGGGTTTTCACTTCACCCTCCCTGGGGACGCAATCGGGGCTGTCAAATTGTGGCTCGAAGCAGCACCAAATAAAGGAATTGGTTCCATTTGGCGTTTTGTCCCGGCAGTAATACTATGGTCGCTATGGTTGCTTCGGAACGATATCACCTTCAAGGACGGGAAGCTGGACCTGTCAAATTTGTTTTTCATCTCTCGTTTCAGACTTATTACCTGGTTTAAAGCTCGTCGTCCTGAGGTATCTACTCTCTTTGTCGACCTTTTTGCTAATCCGGTAGTGGAGACTTTCAACCGTCCAGTAAGTAGCGTACAATGCATATCCAAGTACCGGTCTCTTCCCCCCCTTGGTTATTTGAAATTGAATGTGGACGGTGCTACTAAGCGGGATGGTTCTGCAAGTGGTATTGGAGGAGTTATTCAAGATCATGCTGGACAGAAGGTGTTATCATTCTCGAAACCTGCTGGGCCAAGCACTCCCATCCTCGTTGAGCTTAGAGCCATTGGTTTTGGATTGCGGTTGGTTAAATCGCTTCAGTCGTACAAAAATCTCAAAGTAATTCTTGAAAGCGATAGTTCGTTGGCAGTCGATTGGATAACTAGGAAGAAAAGGAGCCCCCTGTTACTGGAAGAGACTGTCAAAGAAATCAGAAAGCTTGGTGAGGAAGGCTATTGTGTATTCAAAGTAATTCCCAGAGCGTTAAATATGGAAGCCGACAGTTTAGCCAAGCAAGGAATAGGCTGAATCTGCCTTTGTATTTTGACTCTCGGATTGTATTTCTATTATTCTATGGTATATCAATAATAAAAGGGGCACTCTTTTCCCCCTTCCGCTATCGGCTGATCTCGTGTCGGCCGGTATGAGGGGGGTTTTAATGAGGCTCCGAATTCTTATCAAAAAAAAATTGAAATTTTAGAAATAAAATAATATTAAATACTTATTTATTTATTTTAAATATTAAACTAAAATATTTTATGAAAATATAATTATAAATAATGATTATAACATTAGTGTATTTTAGTTGATGTTAAAATATGTTCTTATATTTTATAATTCATCATGGTATGATTAATATATTTTTATAAGATAAATAAAATTATGTCAAAGTTTAACTTAACTTAAATACTATGTTTGTCAAAATATAGCAAAATTCTTACTTAGCTCGGTGGTTACTCGTTAAACATACCTCCATATTGAGAGCGCCCTCAAAATTCAGCTACACCAGTGTAATTTACCCTTATATGTAATGATGGTGTTCAGATGATATTTAAAACCTTGATGTTATTATTAGATTATTAATCTGTTGTTAAATAAAAAATAATTTAAAACTCCTAAAAATTAAAATTAATAAATTGATAATAAAATATCTTTACTACTTGAACCATACTGAAGCTCAAAATTTATGTGTTGAATCTAGCTTATGGACTGGTTTAAACAGTATTCATAGTAATGACAAAAAAAAAATTTATTCATACGAATTTTAGTACTATAAATGGTTTGTGGGACGACATCAAAGAATGAATAAATAATTAGCCGTTTATAATTGGCTATTAATCCTTTGTATAAGACTTGTCCACCCCATATACCAAATAAATAATCATTTCATAGGCATGAATTCCAACTTCCAACGGTAAGCCATGACTGTTCCACGCGGTTTTTAATGTTTTATAGTTACCAATGGGCCTGAAATTTTTAAAACACGCGATACATACCGTTATACATCACTAACGCTATATACTATTAAATTTTTAATTTCAATTAAATTATTATTAAAAATCTTGAAGACTCGACGTACAATTAATCATATTTCAAAATAAAATTATAATTTGGGTTGAATAACCTCTCATCTTTTTGTTTTTTATTGGCTAAAAGGGTTATTTTGTCCCCGAGTTCAACCGAAGTTAGCAATGTTGCCCCTCGCGCGAAAACGCGTTCAATTAGGTCTTTCAGTTCGCACATTGCAGCAAATTTACCCCTCGACTAACGTTGACCGACGAAACCGTTAACCTAGCCATTATATTTTAACACATCAGCCGTCTTTGATCACATGGCATGCCATGTCAGCGTTGAAAAGTCAAAATGATGATGTGGCAAACAAAAAATCTAATTTTTTCTTGTTTTTCTCTCTCTCCCAATTAATGTGTTTTCTCCATCGTCTTCTCCAAAGGCTCAAAGCCAACAAAAATTAGTGTTCTCCATTGCCATCATCAACTTCTTATTCGCCACTGACGCCTGCTTCTTCCAACCAGCAGAAAGTCGAGGATAGTCACGGTTTCATCAAAGATATTTTCAACGATGAAAATTTCAACACCGTAAATGTTACCGAAATCGAATCGTGTTTGAGTTCCGATGATAATGAAGATTGTTCCGATGGAGCAGCGACATTGGATTTCCAGTTCTTGAACGAGATTGGATTTGAGCAGCCGTCCATTCAATGTTCTCATTTCCATATAGCGGAAGAGCTTCAAACACCAAAAATGGCGGAGGAGTGGTGATATCGTATGAGAGGAGATTCTCAGCTTCGATGTATCGTGTACGCATCCAATGGGATTTCAAAGCTGTTGAAACGAAAGCTTGGATCAAAAGCTGCCATGGCGGAACGAAGACTGGAGCAATTAACAAAACTTTCGAACGCATGCAAGAAGAAGATGAAGATGGAAGAAGAAAAAAAAAGATGGCATATAGCTTTGGAAGTCACTTGATCTTCCACTCATCGTTGCTTTGTTAACCAATTGAGTCGAATATTGGATTTCCAGTAAGATGTAGTTACATACATTGGATATGTTAGCATGCATGGCATACCGTCCAGCTCATGCAATGCTGGCCAACCTTTTCCAGAAATGTCCAAAGTTGTTATCACAAATTGTTAGGGTTGTTAGATTGTTTTTTAACAAACTTGCTGATGTAGCAATTCTCTAGATCCTTGTATTGAACCTATATAAACCCCTCAATGAAATATACACATCATCTTTCTCGTGCTCATCTTCTTCTCTATAATCTTTCAATTTTGCTTTGCAACATGGTATCATTCGCCAACGGTTCTGGGCCTCCTTCTTCTTCTTCCTAAGTTCTTGTTGCTTTTCAGCTGCCTTGCCTTGTCTCCATGACGCAGCCCGATGGCTTCGCTGCTACCTCACCCTCTGATGTTCCTTCCTCAGCTGGTCTGGCCACGATGAGCAAGTCGTTCACCAACAAATGAGTGACGATTGTTCTCTATGAGTCTAATTTTCTGATGTGGAAGCAGCAGGTGTTGTTGGCTGTTCATAGTTTGCGTCTCGAGAAGTTGTTAACTGGGGAGCTCAAGCCTCCTCCGGCCCCTGTCACTGCTGCCAATGGTTCCTCTGCCGATAATGAAGCTTATGAGGTTTTTGTCGCACATGAGAGTGCGTTGGCTTCTTGGCTACTATCTACCATCAACTCCCACTTTCTTTCCGAGTTTGTTGGGGCTGACCTACAGCTGAAATCTGGTCTACCGTTCTTCAGTTCTTCTCCAGCCGCTCGACTACCACCGTCATGAGCCTTCACTACAAACTCAGATCTGTCAAGAAGGGCGAATCCAGCATGCGTACGTTTGTTTCTCAGATCAAGGAAATTTGTAATGCTCTTGCGTCGTGTGGTAGTCCAATCTCAGATCTGGAGAAAATAGCCACCATTTTGAATGGTCTTCCAATGGAGTATCATCCGTTTGTTGCTGTGATAACTGCCAGCCAACAACCATTCACTCTTGATGCTGCTATTTTTGTTCTTTTTGATGCTGAAACTCAGCTTCTTAGCTTTAGTTCTATGACTGATCTATCGTCTAGTGTCAATAAGGTGCAGGCTTCATCGACCTTTCATACCAGTCGTGACGTTGCTTCCAACTCCAATCGTTCTCCTCGATCATCTTCCTCTCGTGGTCGTGGGAGATTTGGTCGCACACGTTTTCAATGCCAACTGTATGGCAAGCTAGGGCACTTGGTTGGCCGGTGCTGGCATCGTTTCGATGAAAAATTTATCAGGGTCACCTCTTGCAACAGAGATTTGGGCAAAGATGAGTCTGATACAGCTCATCTGTGTGATCTTGAGGTTCCCTCCCACCACTGTGGATGCTCTCATGGTTCTAATGCTTATCCCACACCGTCTGGTTCTCAGACTACTACTCCTGCTCAAGACAATGTTGCAACAGCCAACAAGGGCCATTGGTTTGTTGACTCTGGTGCGTCTCATCACGTTTCTCCTGACCCAGCTACTCTCCTCGACAACACTGATTATTTTGGTCCGGGTAAGCTCACTGTTGGTAATGGAGTCTCCCTTGGTATTTCCAAGATTGGTCAATCTGCTTTGTTGTCATCCTCTCGCACATTACTCTTGAATAATGTTTTGCAAGTGCCTACCATAACAAAAAACTTGGTTTCGGTGTCCAAGCTTGCTAGGGATAACAATGTGTTTTTGGAGTTCCATGCTCGATCTTGTGTTGTTCGTGATGAAGACACGAGTGTTGTTCTTCTGACTGGTGATGAAGATGTCGGCCTTTATAAATTTCGTTCTTGTTTTCCCTTCAGTTGTAATAAACAACCCTCACCTGAGGTTCATTTAGCTCATAGTTCAGTTACTCTGGATGATTTGTGGCATCGCCGTTTGGGGCACCCATCTAATGATACACTTGTTTCAGTTTTCAAGTCTTGTAATATTACAATTCCCAGTAGCACTCGTACCTCTTCTACTGTTTGTGTTGCGTGTCAATTGGGGAAGAATCACAAGCTTCCCTTTGAGCCTTCAGATACATGTTATAACAGTCCCTTCGAGCTTGTTTTCACAAATCTTTGGGGCCCTGTCCATGTTGCTTCACAGGGTTACGTCTATTATGTTTCATTTGTGGACGCCCATACTCGCCACTGTTGGCTTTACCTATCAAACACAAGTCTCAAGCACTAGCTGCGTGTCAGGATTTTCTTCAACTCATACGGACTCAGTTTGATTCCACCGTTAAAGCCATACAGAGTGACTGGGGTGGGGAATATCACAGCTTAACTACTATTCTTCAACGTGCCGGCATAGTCCATCGTGTTACTTGCCCTCACACCTTTCAACAGAACGGTGTTGTTGAGCGCAAGCATCGCCACATCATTGAGCTTGCTTTGACTCTCCTTGCTCAGGCGTCTCTCCCTCTGAAGTTTTGGTCATTTGCTGTGGTTTCTACAATATATTTAATTAATCGCCTTCCTACGAGGGTGCTTGATGGCGTGTCCCCATTTGAGAAGCTTTTTGGTCGAAAGCCCAAATATGAACTTCTTCGTGTTTTTGGTTGCCGATGCTTTCCACATCTTCGACCGTTTCAAACCCACAAGTTGGATTTCCGATCGGTTCCGTCCATGTTCTTAGGCTACAACACCTCTCACAGGGCTATAAGTGCCTTGCTCCTGATGGACGGGTCTATATTTCCAGGCACGTGGTCTTCGATCAAAATATATTTCCGTTTGTGAGCCCCACTGAATCATCATACTCGTCATCAACCACTCGTGTTGTCAGCTCTACTTTGCATGTAGTTTCTGGTATTGATCAACTGCTACAGTCCCGACGATCATCCTCCACTCCGTCTCCTACACCACACGTGAATGCTTCACCTCATACTTCTCCTCCTACTCCTTCGAGGAGTTCATCTCCTGTTGTTCCTGATGCCCCCTCTGGCTCGATTGATGGTTCTTCTCCTACTAATATCGAACCTTCTGTTCCTGTTACTTCATCTCCTCTTGTTACGACTGCGACACCTTCTCCTCCATCTGCTCCTTTTGCCTCTCCTTCTACGCCCTTGTCTGTTCCTACTGACACTGTTCCCCATGAACAATCTACTAATATTGGTTTTCCTTCAGATTCTACAGTAGTTGAAGACCCTCAAGAGATACCACTTCCAGCTGCTCCTACCAACTTTCACCCTATGGTTACTCGAGGAAAAGCTGGTGTGTTTAAACCCAAGCTTTACCTCACTGATCTTTCTGGTGATGATGGTGTGCCACAAATGATTCATGATGCACTTGCCTCTCCTGAGTGGCGTCAAGCTGCCTTGAATGAGTACGAGGCCTTGTTGAAAAATGGCACATGGTCTCCTGTCCGTCTTCCTGAAGGTCGTCTCCCTATCGGTTGTAAATGGATCTTCAATGTCAAGAAAAATGCCGACGGGTCAGTTTCTCGGTACAAGGCCCGCCTCGTGGCCAAAGGGTTCTCTCAAATTCCCGGCAGAGACTTCAATGACACCTTTATGTTGAGTGTGTAAAAGTTCTATAATTTACCCCCTATTTAACCCATATTTCTGCTGCATTCAAGCATAATTCATTGCATTTATGTTAGATTTCAGTTATACATCACAAATATAATAAATGGCACAGTTTCTACTGAAATTGGTTGCTTTTGTAGGTTGCTGCTGTAGCAGATGGAGAAGCAGACGCTGGGCAGTAATGCAGCAGAGCTGGAACTGAAAGTGCAGACGAGGAGGATGATGCTGCCATGGCCGCTGCCGTGGAAGCTAAGGACGACACCAGTATTGCGGAAAAGAAACAAAGTGGGCCCCGACATAAAGATAAAATTAAGCATGTCTGTCGTGGAATACCCTTATATTTTTCCAAGCCCTAGATCAGAATGAAGGCCAAGCCCAAAGTTCAAGGAAGAAAACTCCAAGCAAGAAGGAAGGACGAATTAAAGACTTATGCTCTGAAGATTTAGTCTTTAATAGAGTTGTACTTTAATTTAAACTTGTATTCTTGCCATATTAGAAAACTTGAACCAAAGGCCTATATAAAGGCATGTAATTCGACCTAGGAGAGGACATCATCTATCTCTAGCCTTCTTCCCAAAACCCTAGCCGTTTTCCCCTTCTCAACATGTTCTAAACTTCCCCTAGGGCCACAGGTTGATTTGTAAAGTAGTTGCAAGGATTGCTTTTGTTTTAGGAATTTTCTGTTCAATAAAATAAACTTCAAGTTCACATATTCTAGTTGTTAACATCTTGCAAGAGTATCGGGAGAGCATTGTGAGGTTATCTATTTACTTAATATCGGGAGAGTTAATTATACGAAAGGAATAAGTGCGAGTTCTCTAGTTTATAGTTGAACTATCTCGGACCTAGGGATAGGACGAGGTTAAGTGGCTAAGGAAGAATTCAACAACATCGGTGTTCATCCTTCGATTCACGCCGGGAAGTATCATCAAAGACGTGTTCATCGACAGACTTGGACCTAGGGATAGGCCAAGGCATAGCAGGGATTCTTGCCAAGCTTGAAGTACAGAGTTGTGAGATCGCTGCCGCGACTAACAACAGACCGCTGCCGTGACGGGTGTTGTCGCGACAGGGACGACGACAGAACAAATTTTCCTAGACTTTGCAACACCTACACTATTGAGCAATTCAATATCAGCCCATTCTCTCTATCTTGATTTCGTTACTCTTTTGTTTAACTATTCTTTATTATTTTCATGACAACAATTTAAACTATTCCTTTTACCTTCGTGCAGTAATCAAAGGTGGAGCTACTAGCCCAGTCCTTGTGGAGACGATATCCGATACTTCCGTATCACTTTACTACTTGTGTCGTGTACACTTGCACTACATTGCGATAGACACTTTTACTCGCAACAAGTTTTTGGCGCTGTTGCCGGGGACTGGCAACATAACTTTACCCTACCTTTTACTGCATTCTTTTTATTTTTCTGTTTTATTTTGGATTGTTCAACCTGTGCTTTTCACAAGGTTTCTTGTTTATGCGCAGATCGAGACGGGGAAAGGAACCTGAGTATCCATTAGATCCTGAAATTGAACGTTCGTGCAATCTTAGGAACCGACTCCGCTTCGTACTAGCCAGAAACGAATACCTTGAAGAACAGTTAGAGGCCATGAACAACAAAAGGAATCCCCAGGATAATAACAATCCTGCCGGAGATGGAGGGAACGATCCACTTGCCGACCCTCCTGTCGCTGCCGCACGCCGGTCATGTTGAGACTACATGCTCAATGATCATGTAGAACTAGAGACAACCCTGCCAGACATAAATGTTGACAACTTTGAGCTGAAACTTGTTATGTTCAGCATGATCAACAACGCTGGCCAATTTAGTGGTGCTGCTACAAAGGATGCTAGGGAGCATCTGAAGACGTTCCAGGAAATCTATGGTTCGTTTAGACTACCATGTGTTAATCCGGAGATACTGAGGCTTCGGTTATTTCCTCATTCATTGAGGGACAGGGCAAAGACTTGGTGGAATAAACTAACGCCGGGTTTAATTCGAACTTGGGCAGATTTAACTCGTGAATTTTTGTCTCGTTTTAATCCTTCACACTTATCTAAGCGATTACGTAACGAAATTGCTACTTTTCAACAGGAAGATGACGAGCCAATGCACGAAGCCTGGGACAGATTTACCACTCTGCTAAGGAACTGCTCGATGCATGGATTCCCCGTTTGGAAGCAGGTAACTAAATTCTATAATGCTGCCAATTTACAAACTCGTATCAGAATTGATTCAGCAGCAAACGGATTACTGCTGGACAAAGACCCAGATGAGGCAATGACAATATTGAAAAACCTGGCGAAGAATGAGGAACAATTTCCTACAGCAAGAAGAGGGGGTAAACGGGTTCTAGATGTAAAAGATTTTGAGGCCGACAGTTCATTAAAATCACAGGTGGCATATCTCACTAAGGCAATGAAAAAGCTCTTGAAAGAAGACTGACAGCTTGTCTACTCTACTAAAGAGGAATGCGAAACTTGTGAAGGAAACCACAGTTCGGAGGAATGTCCATTACAGTTAGAAGAAGAGATGTATGTTGGAAACTACAATAAGCAGAATTATAACTCCAACAACTACAATCCCAACCGGAGAAAGGATCCCAAGTTCTCTTGGAGCAATCCTAATAATGCCCTGAATCCTCAAGCACAGAATATACAGAACCATGGAGGACCTAGATTGCTGACTCGGTAGCAACCGCATCAGCAGCAGCAACAGCCACCAGCTGCCACAACTAGTATACTGGAACAGACTCTGGCTACGTTTATGTCTCAAACAGGAACTTACATAGAGAACATGAATCACTTTGTCAAGAAAACGGAAACATTCATGGATAAATCAGAGATGCGGATGACCAATCATGAAGCTACTCTGAAATCGTTAGAGACACAGATGGGTCAGGTTTCCCAACATACTAAACCAAGGCAGAATGGAGGATTTCCTAGCGATACTAAAAACGCTAGACATCCCACACATGAGCAGTGCAAAGCCATCACTACTAGGAGTGGGAAGAAACTACTAGGGCCTGAGAAGGAAACTGAATCCATTAAGGAACCAGCCTTGGAGTCGACTGTCGAGGAAGCTGCCCCGACAGGTAACAAACAACCTGCTGCTGATGAGCCTGTCACGACAGCAGAAAGGACAGATGAGAAAGATGATGAACCAAAACCTCATCAAATCCGAATGCAGTGGGAAGGATGTATTGCTGATTATCGTCCTCCACCTCTTTTTCCTCAGCGGTTACAGAAATTGAAATAGGAATCCCAGCTTAAGAAAATTTATGATATTTTTAAGTAGGTTCATATCAACATTCCGCTGTTAGATGCCATAAAAGAGATGCCTGGTTATGCCAAATTCCTCAAAGATGTCATGTCAAAAAAATCCAGACTTCGGGAATTTGAAACGGTTAAGATGAAAGAAGGATGCATGAGTATTCTGCACAAGCATCCACCCCAGAAGAAGAAGGATCTAGAGGAGGTAAATTGGATTGGCAATCATCCAGGTAAGTTGTTCGAGCCCTTAAACTATACCTCGGATAACCATGTAATTCAAAAGCCATCAACTGTTGAGCCCCATGTTATAGATCTTAAGCCCCTGCCAGGACAACTAAAATATGTTTTCTTTGGTTTAAATGATACGTTGCCCGTAATCATCTCTTCCAAGTTGATGCAAGAACAAGAACAACAGCTGATAGGGATGCTGCAGCAGCACAAGAAGGCTATTGGATGGACGATAACTGATATCCAAGGCATCAGTTCGGCATTATGCATGTAACCCCCTTAACCCGGCCTAGACGGTTGACCCGAATTAAGAAAGTCACACGGGGAAAACCAAAGTCAACCCGAAAGTCAACCTTGATTAACGACCCTTTTTTTTCTTTTTAATCTTATCTAGATGCACATTAACCTTAATTGTGATCACACAAACAACATACTCAAGGATCACAAACATCAGAGATCAAACAGGGACCCAATTGAACAAATTACAACTTTAGGGACCAAATTGTAATTTCTGATAAATTAAAGGACTTAACCCAAATTAATCTTACCAACTTGAAATTAGTCAGGTTTCATGCTTCTCTGTGAAATTTCAGCTCAAAAGGACTTCTCAAACTCATACAATTGCACAAACAAGATTCATGACCAAAACGCAAACATTTCAAAACATATAACTGCCCATGTCAGCCCCCAACGGTCGACCGTTCCGAAACAGGTTGACCCTGTTCCGAAACACGGGCCGTTCCGAAACCAGTTCCGCAACGGGGGTCTGGCAGAGGCCAAACCGTTTCGAAACGGTGCATACCGTTTCGGACCCCTGGGTTCATTCCAGGCACCCGTTCCGAAACGGTGCACACTGTTCCGAAACGCCTGCACAAAATTCAGCAATCTAGCATACCAAAACATGCAATTGATCACTCAAACATGCTCCAAATGCTACCAAACTTTACCAGCATGCAATTCAACATATATAGGACACACTTGCATCATCAATTCATCAAAACAACATCACAAGCAAAAAGTCCCAATTCTATAGGCATGCTTCCTACACAAGCTAGCTATTCAAGCACAAACTTCCACAACAAGCATATAAGAATCCAATCCAAAAACCAGCATTCATAACATCATTCAACATACTTAGGGAGTTCCAAACACCTCCCTAAACATACACATTGGTCCCCCATTGCCAAATTACCTAAAAGCTAAAAGGTGCTTATAAAACCTTCCATACATTGAGCTTTACTTGAACTAGAATGCTTGCCCTCCTTGCTGCCCTTTGAGGTTCCCTAATGCTCTGCATTATTGAATTAAGAAAACGAGAGAGCGTAAGCAATAGCTTAGTGAGGAATGCTCTTTAAAAACCATTCAATAATGCAATTAAAAACATTTACAAAACATGCTTATAATCAACCTTTGCACATGCTCAAAAGCATATTTAAAACAAGCAATCTCATGCTTCAACATAACATTAAAGCAAGCATCTCATGCTTCACAATATTCTTAACATGTCATATTGGCTCAAGTGATACATTTCATTTATTAAAACAAGTTCAACAACTTTCCCAAGGACTTTTAAACACCTTGGCCCCAAGGACTTTTAAACACCTTGGCCATGGACTTTTAACCACCATGGATGAGGACCACACAAGGACTTTTAACCACCTTTGTGTCCATAGCTTGAATCACCCCAAGGACTTTTAAACACCTTGGCCCCAAGGACTTTTAAACACCTTGGCCCCATGGACTTTTAAACACCATGGAAAGGAGCACCTAAGGACTTTTAACCACCTTAGTGTCCGCAACAAGAATCATCCAAGGACTTTTAACCACCTTGATGTTCTTAAGTAACAAGGCTCACTCAAGGACTTTTAACCACCTTAGTGACCTTAACATTTTCAAAACATCACTTGCCAATATACATCTTTTACATCATATAATCCACTGTTTTAAAGCATTAAACCAAGCCATGTTCAACATGCATTTCAAAGCATCAAACCACATTATTTCAATGTATAAAATCAAGGAACTCCTACCTAGAGTTACCTTCAACATATGGCTTAAAACATCAGCAAATACCATGCTAAAACATGCTTTCAAAACAGTAATTAAAACATGCAATTCACCAATTTGCATCACAACAAAATTCATGGCCACCACTAGAGAGAAAATCCGAAAACTTACACTTGAGCTTAGGAAAGTTGTTTAGACTTAGACTAAGCTCCCAAAACCTTCAAACCTTGGTTTTAAAATCTGAAAACCCAACTTCACTCACCGATTTCCACTTTGCTTCAAGCCAAAGCACCAAATCAAACTTCCGGATCAACAACTCTTGGATCCAAAGATGCATCCCCTGCTTCAACACATCAAAGCAGAGGATTAATGCATCATCATGCATTAATTGCTTCAATGAAAACACCTAAACTCGCTGCTCTCAAACAACCTCCATTTTCGGCCACCAAACACAACCGAAAATGCATCCAAAACACTTCTAAACAAAGCCCAGCCATAAACCAGCAAAACCACACTTCCATCAACATCATAAAACATCTAAAAACAATCTAATAACAACCTTATACCTCCAGCAACATCAGATCCACAAGATCACCACAAAAACTACCTTGAAACACAAGCTAAACTTAGGAAACTCAACCTATCCGGGATTGCATCAATCAAAACTCAATTCCTTATCAATTTAGAGATCATTTAACATCAAAAACACCTCTCAAAACACAGATTACTCAGATCTAACGAAAATCATCAAAATTCATCAAAATCTTGCATAATAAGCCAATATCCATTTCAACACTTTAAAACCTTTAATTAAACATCAATTTAGGATTGAAAACTTAGGAATTTCAGTAAAGAACTGATAGTTTAGAGGAGAAGGACGTTCTTACCTCCAAACTTGAGTTTCTCCTCTTTTTGGAATCAAAATCCTTGTTGAAACAAGTAGCAATTGAAGAGGTTTTGAAGATACAATGATTAGGAATCAAATGAGAGTTGAAAGGAGGAATTTAGGTGAGAAAATCAGAAACAAATCTCTGGAAATGGAGTGTTTGGGTTGAGAGAAAAAGAGAGAAAGAAAATAGAGAAGTTAGTT
This sequence comes from Hibiscus tridactylites, assembly GCA_958450335.1. Lineage (NCBI taxonomy): Eukaryota > Viridiplantae > Streptophyta > Magnoliopsida > Malvales > Malvaceae > Hibiscus > Hibiscus tridactylites. The sequence continues at coordinate 33,038,664 of OY288292.1, read as the reverse complement.
ATGAAATTAGCCAAATGGCTTTTCCCTCCTTTTGATATACTTTAAAATCAGAATTATAACTCAAAATATCTTAGAAAAATCTGGAGAAACTCCCTTTGGGTAAATAGCTCCTTAAAGATTCAAAGTTTCAACCCTTTGTAAAACAGCCACCAAACTTGCGAAAATTACATTTTGGTCACTAGCCAAAATGTCACCCTTCCAAAACTCATTTTCCAAAATTGATTTCACAGTTCACTTAATTATATTAAAAGATGATTTTAGAACATTTTTCCATATTTTTAATGCAACCCGAACTAGGCTTTCCCAATTTAACCTCTTATGATTCGAACAGCACTTTGACCGACCGGTCAACGCCCAAGACTTCTAAGCCCAAAACCGGGGCGTTACAACTCTCCCCCCCTTAAGAAATTTCGTCCTCGAAATTTACCTGAAGGAAAGAGATAAGGAAACTGCTTCAGCATATCTTCCTTCCGCTCCCACGTGGCTTCCTCAACACCGCGATGCTTCCACAGCACCTTCACCAACTCAATGGTCTTGCCACGAAGAACCTTGCTATCCGAATCCAGAACCTTCACCGGTTCCTCATCATAGGTCAAATCCGGATTCAATTCCACTTCCTCCACAGGCATCACATGCGAAGGATCAGATCTATACTTCCGGAGCATAGAAACATGGAACACATCATGAATCTTCTCCAACTCCTGAGGTAACCTCAACCGATACGCAACAGGACCCACACGCTCAACAACCTCATACGGTCCAATGTATCTAGGGCTCAACTTACCCTTCCGACCAAACCTCATCACCTTCTTCCAAGGCGAAACCTTCAAGAACACACGGTCACCCACCGCATACTCTATCTCCTTACGCTTCAAATCCGCGTAAGATTTCTGCCGGTCAGAAGCAGCCTTCAACCGCTCACAAATGAGCTTCACCTTCTCGGTGGTTCCTTTCAACAAAGCCGGCATCGAAACCAACTTTTGACCAGTTTCAGCCCAACAAAGAGGAGTCCTACACTTCCTCCCATATAGAGCCTCATAAGGTGCCATCTGTATACTCGCCTGATAACTATTGTTATAAGCGAACTCAACCAAAGGCAGATGCTTCTCCCAAGAACCTTGGAACTCAATCACGCAGCATCTCAACATATCCTCCAAGATCTGAATAACTCGCTCAGACTGACCATCCGACTGAGGATGATAGGATGTACTGAAATGCAACCTTGTACCCAAAGCTTGATGCAAACACTGCCAAAAACGCGATGTGAACCTCGGATCCCTATCCGACACAATCGACTTAGGCACACCATGCAGCCTAACAATCTCAGCAATGTACAGCTCTGCCAGCTTATCCAAAGAGAACGTAGTATGCACAGGCAAGAAATGTGCACACTTCGTCAGGCGATCCACAATCACCCAAACAGAATTCTTCTTTGATGGAGACAAAGGTAAACCAGATACAAAATCCATGGTAACCCTCTCCCACTTCCATTCAGGGATTTTCAACGGTTGCAACAAACCAGAAGGAACCTGATGTTCAGCCTTAACCCGCTGACACACCAAACACTTGCTCACAAACTCTGCAACATCCTTCTTCAAACCCACCCAATAATACTCATCACGAAGATCACGATACATCTTAGTACTACCAGGGTGCATAGCAAAAGGACTACTATGACCTTCAGTCAGAATAGCACGCCTCAACTCAGCATCATCAGGCACTACTATTCGACTCCCAAAACACAACACTCCATCCTCATTAAAGCAGAAATCCGAAGGTCTACCCTCCGCGATATCCTGAACATGAGACACCAAGGAATCATCCAACAACTGCTTATCCTTGATCAACTGAACCAACGATGGTTTCACCTGCAACTCAGCAACAAGACCACCATCCCTCGATAAACTCAAGCTAGCAAACATAGCTCTCAGCTCAACAGCTACCTTCCTACTCAAGGCATCCGCAACAACATTAGCCTTTCCAGGATGATACTCTATCGTCAGATCATAATCCTTGAGCAACTCCAACCAACGCCGTTGCCTAAGATTCAACTCCTTCTGAGACATCAGATACCTCAAACTCTTATGATCCGTGTACACAGTACACTTCTCACCATACAGGTAATGCCTCCAGATCTTCAGAGCAAAAACCACTGCTGCCAGCTCAATATCATGCGTAGGATAATTGCGCTCATGCACCTTCAACTGCCGCGATGCATAAGCCACAACCTTACCCTCTTGCATCAGCACACACCCCAAACCAACATAGGATGCATCACTGTAGACCACAAACTCTTTCCCTGATTCAGGCTGAATCAAGATAGGAGCTTGCGTCAAAGCCATCTTCAGCTTCTCAAAAGCCTGCTGTCTCGCTTCTGTCCACTCATACTTAACATCTTTCTGCAACAACTTCGTCAAAGGAGCAGCAACCTTGGAAAAACCATCCACAAACCTTCGGTAGTATCCTGCCAAACCAAGGAAACTACGGACCTCATGAACAGACTTAGGAACCTTCCAGTTCATCACCGCTTCAATCTTCTGAGGATCCACACGAATCCCCTCAGCTGAGACCACATGCCCAAGAAACACCACCTCCCTAAGCCAAAACTCACACTTGCTCAGCTTAGCATAAAGTTGATTCTCCAACAAAGCTTGCAGCACAATCCTCAAATGCTCTTCGTGCTCCTCCTCGGTATGCGAGTACACGAGGATATCATCAATGAACACCACAACGAACTTGTCCAGGTATTCATGAAACACACGATTCATCATGTCCATAAAAGCAGCAGGAGCATTTGTCAAACCAAACGGCATCACAAGGAACTCATAATGCCCATACCTTGTCCTGAAAGCTGTTTTAGGCACATCCACATCCTTCACCTTCAACTGATAATACCCTGACCTCAAGTCAATCTTAGAGAACACAGCAGCTCCCCGAAATTGATCAAAGAGATCATCAATCCTCGGCAAAGGATACCAATTCTTGATAGTCAACTTGTTCAGCTGACGGTAATCAATGCACATCCTCATAGTGCCATCTTTCTTCTTCACAAACAAGACCGGTGCTCCCCAAGGTGACACACTCGGCCGGATGAAACCACGATCAAGCAGTTCTTGCAACTGCGTCTTCAGCTCCTTCAGCTCCTTAGGTGCCATTCTATAGGGAGTAATGGACACAGGAGTTGTATTCTCATACAGCTCAATTCCAAACTCCACCTCGCGATTAGGAGGTAAACCAGGCAACTCCTCAGGAAAAACATCAGGAAACTCCTTCACAACCCTGATATCTTGCACCCTCAACTCCTTAGAACAAGGCTTCATCACAAAAGCTAAATAAGCTTCACAGCCCTGCCTCAGCATCCTACTCGCCTCCAAGGTAGAAACAACATTGGCAAGAAACTTCACATTCTCACCAACCACCACCACTTCATAATCATCTGCCAGCTTAAGCGAAACCCGCTTATTCTCACAATCCACAACAGCACGATGCTCAGCAAGCCAATCCATACCAAGGATCACATCAAAACCATAAAAGGGCAACTCCATAAGATCAACATGAAAGACATGCTCTTGAACAACCAAAGGACACCTTCTATAAAGCTTTCGAGTCACAACAGTTTCACCAAAAGAACTAGTGACACGAACACCAACATCCAAAGACTCAACAGGCAAACCAAGCAATTCAGCATGCTCACGCAAAATGTATGAATGCGTAGATCCAGAATCAATCAAAGAAAGCAATGACAAGGATTGCAAAGTAAAGGTACCTGCAATCACATCTGCATCATTCCTTCCCTCGCGCTGAGCATACACCCTCGCCTGGCCTCCACCCTCAGGCTGAATAGCCACAACATGGGCTACTCCACGACCACCTTCCTCTCGCCTCTGGAAATTACCACGGCCGCGCCCACGACCTCTCTGCGGTGCAGCAACAACAGGAGCACGCTCTTGGCCACCAGCCATTCTCGGACAATCTCGCCTCAAGTGGTCTGCAGAACCACAATTCCAGCATTCAAAACCAGCTGCCGCAACAGGAGCTTGCACCTCCCTCATAGCACGAGGACAGTCACGCTTCAAGTGACCACGTGAACCGCAGATCCAACAAGCACTAGGGTCAGCTCTAGCATTGCCACCCCTAGCAGGTGCACCTCCACCTCTCTTAGCTGAGGACTGATACCTCTGATCGCGTCCCCTCTTGTTCCGTCCACCTCCGGAACTATACTCAGCAGCTCTCTTCCCAGAACTTGCTCCAGCACCTTTCGCAGACAAACTCAAATTCATCTCTATGTCCTTTGCTCGGCCCACTAACACATCAAAATCATCATACTCAGTGGCCAGCACATACATCTTTACCTCCGTTATGAGACCATAACGAAACCTCTCGCACCTCTCCCGCTCATCAGGAATCAGCTCCGGTGCATACTGACTGAGTCGCACAAACTGCACCTCATACTCAGCCACACTCATGCTCCCTTGGGTCAAAGTCATGAATTCACGCTTTTTCTCATCCAGATATCTCACTCCCAGATATCTCCTCTTGAACGCATTCTGAAAGAATGTCCAAGTGATGTCAGCTTCAGCCATTCCAGAGGTTGTGGTCGTCCACCACGTATAAGCATCGCCCTGCAGCAAGGACACAACACATCCCAACTTTTGCACATTCGTGCAGCTCATCTGTCCCAAGATACGCTTGGTACTTTCTAGCCAAGCTTCCGACCTCTCAGCAGACATACCCCTAAACTCAGTCCCACCAAGACTGCGCAGACGCTCTAAGGGTAGTCTAACACCAGCATCTCCCCGATGCCCAGCTCCTTGAGCTCCAGCTACTGCTGCTCGAAAAGCACCCGCAATAGCTTGTACCAGCATCGTCATATCAGGCATAGCTTGCCCCTGACCAACCTCAGGTCCTGCAGCTCTAGCACCAGCTGCTTCAGCTCCAGCTCTCCCTCCCTCAGCACCACCACCACCAGGTGGAGGAGGAGGTAACACATCACTACCCGCATTCTCATCATTCTCATTCCCATCCGGGGTCGTAGCTCTCACGCTACTCCTTAACTCTCTACGTGGTGCCATACTTTTAACATGCATAACAATACAAATAAAACATAGTCAGGCCCAACAAGGTAAGCAATTCCAAGTATTCAAGCTCAATTTCTTTCAAAATCAACATCATTTCTTTAGCTTTTGTTTGGCAATGGGTACCCTCATCATGCAACATCCCAGCATACATCTCAAAAGCATCAACATCTCAAACCACTGAACATGCTTTCATACAACAAACATACAAGCCAAACATGCTTCAATCATGCATACAAACATTCCCAATTACTCGAGAACTCAGCTCTGATACCACCAAATGTAACCCCCTTAACCCGGCCTAGACGGTTGACCCGAATTAAGAAAGTCACACGGGGAAAACCAAAGTCAACCCGAAAGTCAACCTTGATTAACGACCCTTTTTTTTCTTTTTAATCTTATCTAGATGCACATTAACCTTAATTGTGATCACACAAACAACATACTCAAGGATCACAAACATCAGAGATCAAACAGGGACCCAATTGAACAAATTACAACTTTAGGGACCAAATTGTAATTTCTGATAAATTAAAGGACTTAACCCAAATTAATCTTACCAACTTGAAATTAGTCAGGTTTCATGCTTCTCTGTGAAATTTCAGCTCAAAAGGACTTCTCAAACTCATACAATTGCACAAACAAGATTCAGGACCAAAACGCAAACATTTCAAAACATATAACTGCCCATGTCAGCCCCCAACGGTCGACCGTTCCGAAACAGGTTGACCCTGTTCCGAAACACGGGTCGTTCCGAAACCAGTTCCGCAACGGGGGTCTGGCAGAGGCCAAACCGTTTCGAAACGGTGCATACCGTTTCGGACCCCTAGGTTCATTCCAGGCACCCGTTCCGAAACGGTGCACACTTTTCCGAAACGCCTGCACAAAATTCAGCAATCTAGCATACCAAAACATGCAATTGATCACTCAAACATGCTCCAAATGCTACCAAACTTTACCAGCATGCAATTCAACATATATAGGACACACTTGCATCATCAATTCATCAAAACAACATCACAAGCAAAAAGCCCCAATTCTATAGGCATGCTTCCTACACAAGCTAGCTATTCAAGCACAAACTTCCACAACAAGCATATAAGAATCCAATCCAAAAACCAGCATTCATAACATCATTCAACATACTTAGGGAGTTCCAAACACCTCCCTAAACATACACATTGGTCCCCCATTGCCAAATTACCCAAAAGCTAAAAGGTGCTTATAAAACCTTCCATACATTGAGCTTTACTTGAACTAGAATGCTTGCCCTCCTTGCTGCCCTTTGAGGTTCCCTAATGCTCTGCATTATTGAATTAAGAAAACGAGAGAGCGTAAGCAATAGCTTAGTGAGGAATGCTCTTTAAAAACCATTCAATAATGCAATTAAAAACATTTACAAAACATGCTTATAATCAACCTTTGCACATGCTCAAAAGCATATTTAAAACAAGCAATCTCATGCTTCAACATAACATTAAAGCAAGCATCTCATGCTTCACAATATTCTTAACATGTCATATTGGCTCAAGTGATACATTTCATTTATTAAAACAAGTTCAACAACTTTCCCAAGGACTTTTAAACACCTTGGCCATGGACTTTTAACCACCATGGATGAGGACCACACAAGGACTTTTAACCACCTTTGTGTCCATAGCTTGAATCACCCCAAGGACTTTTAAACACCTTGGCCCCAAGGACTTTTAAACACCTTGGCCCCATGGACTTTTAAACACCATGGAAAGGAGCACCTAAGGACTTTTAACCACCTTAGTGTCCGCAACAAGAATCATCCAAGGACTTTTAACCACCTTGATGTTCTTAAGTAACAAGGCTCACTCAAGGACTTTTAACCACCTTAGTGACCTTAACATTTTCAAAACATCACTTGCCAATATACATCTTTTACATCATATAATCCACTGTTTTAAAGCATTAAACCAAGCCATGTTCAACATGCATTTCAAAGCATCAAACCACATTATTTCAATGTATAAAATCAAGGAACTCCTACCTAGAGTTACCTTCAACATATGGCTTAAAACATCAGCAAATACCATGCTAAAACATGCTTTCAAAACAGTAATTAAAACATGCAATTCACCAATTTGCATCACAACAAAATTCATGGCCACCACTAGAGAGAAAATCCGAAAACTTACACTTGAGCTTAGGAAAGTTGTTTAGACTTAGACTAAGCTCCCAAAACCTTCAAACCTTGGTTTTAAAATCTGAAAACCCAACTTCACTCACCGATTTCCACTTTGCTTCAAGCCAAAGCACCAAATCAAACTTCCGGATCAACAACTCTTGGATCCAAAGATGCATCCCCTGCTTCAACACATCAAAGCAGAGGATTAATGCATCATCATGCATTAATTGCTTCAATGAAAACACCTAAACTCGCTGCTCTCAAACAACCTCCATTTTCGGCCACCAAACACAACCGAAAATGCATCCAAAACACTTCTAAACAAAGCCCAGCCATAAACCAGCAAAACCACACTTCCATCAACATCATAAAACATCTAAAAACAATCTAATAACAACCTTATACCTCCAGCAACATCAGATCCACAAGATCACCACAAAAACTACCTTGAAACACAAGCTAAACTTAGGAAACTCAACCTATCCGGGATTGCATCAATCAAAACTCAATTCCTTATCAATTTAGAGATCATTTAACATCAAAAACACCTCTCAAAACACAGATTACTCAGATCTAACGAAAATCATCAAAATTCATCAAAATCTTGCATAATAAGCCAATATCCATTTCAACACTTTAAAACCTTTAATTAAACATCAATTTAGGATTGAAAACTTAGGAATTTCAGTAAAGAACTGATAGTTTAGAGGAGAAGGACGTTCTTACCTCCAAACTTGAGTTTCTCCTCTTTTTGGAATCAAAATCCTTGTTGAAACAAGTAGCAATTGAAGAGGTTTTGAAGATACAATGATTAGGAATCAAATGAGAGTTGAAAGGAGGAATTTAGGTGAGAAAATCAGAAACAAATCTCTGGAAATGGAGTGTTTGGGTTGAGAGAAAAAGAGAGAAAGAAAATAGAGAAGTTAGTTATGAAATTAGCCAAATGGCTTTTCCCTCCTTTTGATATACTTTAAAATCAGAATTATAACTCAAAATATCTTAGAAAAATCTGGAGAAACTCCCTTTGGGTAAATAGCTCCTTAAAGATTCAAAGTTTCAACCCTTTGTAAAACAGCCACCAAACTTGCGAAAATTACATTTTGGTCACTAGCCAAAATGTCACCCTTCCAAAACTCATTTTCCAAAATTGATTTCACAGTTCACTTAATTATATTAAAAGATGATTTTAGAACATTTTTCCATATTTTTAATGCAACCCGAACTAGGCTTTCCCAATTTAACCTCTTATGATTCGAACAGCACTTTGACCGACCGGTCAACGCCCAAGACTTCTAAGCCCAAAACCGGGGCGTTACAACTCTCCCCCCCTTAAGAAATTTCGTCCTCGAAATTTACCTGAAGGAAAGAGATAAGGAAACTGCTTCAGCATATCTTCCTTCCGCTCCCACGTGGCTTCCTCAACACCGCGATGCTTCCACAGCACCTTCACCAACTCAATGGTCTTGCCACGAAGAACCTTGCTATCCGAATCCAGAACCTTCACCGGTTCCTCATCATAGGTCAAATCCGGATTCAATTCCACTTCCTCCACAGGCATCACATGCGAAGGATCAGATCTATACTTCCGGAGCATAGAAACATGGAACACATCATGAATCTTCTCCAACTCCTGAGGTAACCTCAACCGATACGCAACAGGACCCACACGCTCAACAACCTCATACGGTCCAATGTATCTAGGGCTCAACTTACCCTTCCGACCAAACCTCATCACCTTCTTCCAAGGCGAAACCTTCAAGAACACACGGTCACCCACCGCATACTCTATCTCCTTACGCTTCAAATCCGCGTAAGATTTCTGCCGGTCAGAAGCAGCCTTCAACCGCTCACAAATGAGCTTCACCTTCTCGGTGGTTCCTTTCAACAAAGCCGGCATCGAAACCAACTTTTGACCAGTTTCAGCCCAACAAAGAGGAGTCCTACACTTCCTCCCATATAGAGCCTCATAAGGTGCCATCTGTATACTCGCCTGATAACTATTGTTATAAGCGAACTCAACCAAAGGCAGATGCTTCTCCCAAGAACCTTGGAACTCAATCACGCAGCATCTCAACATATCCTCCAAGATCTGAATAACTCGCTCAGACTGACCATCCGACTGAGGATGATAGGATGTACTGAAATGCAACCTTGTACCCAAAGCTTGATGCAAACACTGCCAAAAACGCGATGTGAACCTCGGATCCCTATCCGACACAATCGACTTAGGCACACCATGCAGCCTAACAATCTCAGCAATGTACAGCTCTGCCAGCTTATCCAAAGAGAACGTAGTATGCACAGGCAAGAAATGTGCACACTTCGTCAGGCGATCCACAATCACCCAAACAGAATTCTTCTTTGATGGAGACAAAGGTAAACCAGATACAAAATCCATGGTAACCCTCTCCCACTTCCATTCAGGGATTTTCAACGGTTGCAACAAACCAGAAGGAACCTGATGTTCAGCCTTAACCCGCTGACACACCAAACACTTGCTCACAAACTCTGCAACATCCTTCTTCAAACCCACCCAATAATACTCATCACGAAGATCACGATACATCTTAGTACTACCAGGGTGCATAGCAAAAGGACTACTATGACCTTCAGTCAGAATAGCACGCCTCAACTCAGCATCATCAGGCACTACTATTCGACTCCCAAAACACAACACTCCATCCTCATTAAAGCAGAAATCCGAAGGTCTACCCTCCGCGATATCCTGAACATGAGACACCAAGGAATCATCCAACAACTGCTTATCCTTGATCAACTGAACCAACGATGGTTTCACCTGCAACTCAGCAACAAGACCACCATCCCTCGATAAACTCAAGCTAGCAAACATAGCTCTCAGCTCAACAGCTACCTTCCTACTCAAGGCATCCGCAACAACATTAGCCTTTCCAGGATGATACTCTATCGTCAGATCATAATCCTTGAGCAACTCCAACCAACGCCGTTGCCTAAGATTCAACTCCTTCTGAGACATCAGATACCTCAAACTCTTATGATCCGTGTACACAGTACACTTCTCACCATACAGGTAATGCCTCCAGATCTTCAGAGCAAAAACCACTGCTGCCAGCTCAATATCATGCGTAGGATAATTGCGCTCATGCACCTTCAACTGCCGCGATGCATAAGCCACAACCTTACCCTCTTGCATCAGCACACACCCCAAACCAACATAGGATGCATCACTGTAGACCACAAACTCTTTCCCTGATTCAGGCTGAATCAAGATAGGAGCTTGCGTCAAAGCCATCTTCAGCTTCTCAAAAGCCTGCTGTCTCGCTTCTGTCCACTCATACTTAACATCTTTCTGCAACAACTTCGTCAAAGGAGCAGCAACCTTGGAAAAACCATCCACAAACCTTCGGTAGTATCCTGCCAAACCAAGGAAACTACGGACCTCATGAACAGACTTAGGAACCTTCCAGTTCATCACCGCTTCAATCTTCTGAGGATCCACACGAATCCCCTCAGCTGAGACCACATGCCCAAGAAACACCACCTCCCTAAGCCAAAACTCACACTTGCTCAGCTTAGCATAAAGTTGATTCTCCAACAAAGCTTGCAGCACAATCCTCAAATGCTCTTCGTGCTCCTCCTCGGTATGCGAGTACACGAGGATATCATCAATGAACACCACAACGAACTTGTCCAGGTATTCATGAAACACACGATTCATCATGTCCATAAAAGCAGCAGGAGCATTTGTCAAACCAAACGGCATCACAAGGAACTCATAATGCCCATACCTTGTCCTGAAAGCTGTTTTAGGCACATCCACATCCTTCACCTTCAACTGATAATACCCTGACCTCAAGTCAATCTTAGAGAACACAGCAGCTCCCCGAAATTGATCAAAGAGATCATCAATCCTCGGCAAAGGATACCGATTCTTGATAGTCAACTTGTTCAGCTGACGGTAATCAATGCACATCCTCATAGTGCCATCTTTCTTCTTCACAAACAAGACCGGTGCTCCCCAAGGTGACACACTCGGCCGGATGAAACCACGATCAAGCAGTTCTTGCAACTGCGTCTTCAGCTCCTTCAGCTCCTTAGGTGCCATTCTATAGGGAGTAATGGACACAGGAGTTGTATTCTCATACAGCTCAATTCCAAACTCCACCTCGCGATTAGGAGGTAAACCAGGCAACTCCTCAGGAAAAACATCAGGAAACTCCTTCACAACCCTGATATCTTGCACCCTCAACTCCTTAGAACAAGGCTTCATCACAAAAGCTAAATAAGCTTCACAGCCCTGCCTCAGCATCCTACTCGCCTCCAAGGTAGAAACAACATTGGCAAGAAACTTCACATTCTCACCAACCACCACCACTTCATAATCATCTGCCAGCTTAAGCGAAACCCGCTTATTCTCACAATCCACAACAGCACGATGCTCAGCAAGCCAATCCATACCAAGGATCACATCAAAACCATAAAAGGGCAACTCCATAAGATCAACATGAAAGACATGCTCTTGAACAACCAAAGGACACCTTCTATAAAGCTTTCGAGTCACAACAGTTTCACCAAAAGAACTAGTGACACGAACACCAACATCCAAAGACTCAACAGGCAAACCAAGCAATTCAGCATGCTCACGCAAAATGTATGAATGCGTAGATCCAGAATCAATCAAAGAAAGCAATGACAAGGATTGCAAAGTAAAGGTACCTGCAATCACATCTGCATCATTCCTTCCCTCGCGCTGAGCATACACCCTCGCCTGGCCTCCACCCTCAGGCTGAATAGCCACAACATGGGCTACTCCACGACCACCTTCCTCTCGCCTCTGGAAATTACCACGGCCGCGCCCACGACCTCTCTGCGGTGCAGCAACAACAGGAGCACGCTCTTGGCCACCAGCCATTCTCGGACAATCTCGCCTCAAGTGGTCTGCAGAACCACAATTCCAGCATTCAAAACCAGCTGCCGCAACAGGAGCTTGCACCTCCCTCATAGCACGAGGACAGTCACGCTTCAAGTGACCACGTGAACCGCAGATCCAACAAGCACTAGGGTCAGCTCTAGCATTGCCACCCCTAGCAGGTGCACCTCCACCTCTCTTAGCTGAGGACTGATACCTCTGATCGCGTCCCCTCTTGTTCCGTCCACCTCCGGAACTATACTCAGCAGCTCTCTTCCCAGAACTTGCTCCAGCACCTTTCGCAGACAAACTCAAATTCATCTCTATGTCCTTTGCTCGGCCCACTAACACATCAAAATCATCATACTCAGTGGCCAGCACATACATCTTTACCTCCGTTATGAGACCATAACGAAACCTCTCGCACCTCTCCCGCTCATCAGGAATCAGCTCCGGTGCATACTGACTGAGTCGCACAAACTGCACCTCATACTCAGCCACACTCATGCTCCCTTGGGTCAAAGTCATGAATTCACGCTTTTTCTCATCCAGATATCTCACTCCCAGATATCTCCTCTTGAACGCATTCTGAAAGAATGTCCAAGTGATGTCAGCTTCAGCCATTCCAGAGGTTGTGGTCGTCCACCACGTATAAGCATCGCCCTGCAGCAAGGACACAACACATCCCAACTTTTGCACATTCGTGCAGCTCATCTGTCCCAAGATACGCTTGGTACTTTCTAGCCAAGCTTCCGACCTCTCAGCAGACATACCCCTAAACTCAGTCCCACCAAGACTGCGCAGACGCTCTAAGGGTAGTCTAACACCAGCATCTCCCCGATGCCCAGCTCCTTGAGCTCCAGCTACTGCTGCTCGAAAAGCACCCGCAATAGCTTGTACCAGCATCGTCATATCAGGCATAGCTTGCCCCTGACCAACCTCAGGTCCTGCAGCTCTAGCACCAGCTGCTTCAGCTCCAGCTCTCCCTCCCTCAGCACCACCACCACCAGGTGGAGGAGGAGGTAACACATCACTACCCGCATTCTCATCATTCTCATTCCCATCCGGGGTCGTAGCTCTCACGCTACTCCTTAACTCTCTACGTGGTGCCATACTTTTAACATGCATAACAATACAAATAAAACATAGTCAGGCCCAACAAGGTAAGCAATTCCAAGTATTCAAGCTCAATTTCTTTCAAAATCAACATCATTTCTTTAGCTTTTGTTTGGCAATGGGTACCCTCATCATGCAACATCCCAGCATACATCTCAAAAGCATCAACATCTCAAACCACTGAACATGCTTTCATACAACAAACATACAAGCCAAACATGCTTCAATCATGCATACAAACATTCCCAATTACTCGAGAACTCAGCTCTGATACCACCAAATGTAACCCCCTTAACCCGGCCTAGACGGTTGACCCGAATTAAGAAAGTCACACGGGGAAAACCAAAGTCAACCCGAAAGTCAACCTTGATTAACGACCCTTTTTTTTCTTTTTAATCTTATCTAGATGCACATTAACCTTAATTGTGATCACACAAACAACATACTCAAGGATCACAAACATCAGAGATCAAACAGGGACCCAATTGAACAAATTACAACTTTAGGGACCAAATTGTAATTTCTGATAAATTAAAGGACTTAACCCAAATTAATCTTACCAACTTGAAATTAGTCAGGTTTCATGCTTCTCTGTGAAATTTCAGCTCAAAAGGACTTCTCAAACTCATACAATTGCACAAACAAGATTCAGGACCAAAACGCAAACATTTCAAAACATATAACTGCCCATGTCAGCCCCCAACGGTCGACCGTTCCGAAACAGGTTGACCCTGTTCCGAAACACGGGTCGTTCCGAAACCAGTTCCGCAACAGGGGTCTGGCAGAGGCCAAACCGTTTCGAAACGGTGCATACCGTTTCGGACCCCTAGGTTCATTCCAGGCACCCGTTCCGAAACGGTGCACACTTTTCCGAAACGCCTGCACAAAATTCAGCAATCTAGCATACCAAAACATGCAATTGATCACTCAAACATGCTCCAAATGCTACCAAACTTTACCAGCATGCAATTCAACATATATAGGACACACTTGCATCATCAATTCATCAAAACAACATCACAAGCAAAAAGCCCCAATTCTATAGGCATGCTTCCTACACAAGCTAGCTATTCAAGCACAAACTTCCACAACAAGCATATAAGAATCCAATCCAAAAACCAGCATTCATAACATCATTCAACATACTTAGGGAGTTCCAAACACCTCCCTAAACATACACATTGGTCCCCCATTGCCAAATTACCCAAAAGCTAAAAGGTGCTTATAAAACCTTCCATACATTGAGCTTTACTTGAACTAGAATGCTTGCCCTCCTTGCTGCCCTTTGAGGTTCCCTAATGCTCTGCATTATTGAATTAAGAAAACGAGAGAGCGTAAGCAATAGCTTAGTGAGGAATGCTCTTTAAAAACCATTCAATAATGCAATTAAAAACATTTACAAAACATGCTTATAATCAACCTTTGCACATGCTCAAAAGCATATTTAAAACAAGCAATCTCATGCTTCAACATAACATTAAAGCAAGCATCTCATGCTTCACAATATTCTTAACATGTCATATTGGCTCAAGTGATACATTTCATTTATTAAAACAAGTTCAACAACTTTCCCAAGGACTTTTAAACACCTTGGCCATGGACTTTTAACCACCATGGATGAGGACCACACAAGGACTTTTAACCACCTTTGTGTCCATAGCTTGAATCACCCCAAGGACTTTTAAACACCTTGGCCCCAAGGACTTTTAAACACCTTGGCCCCATGGACTTTTAAACACCATGGAAAGGAGCACCTAAGGACTTTTAACCACCTTAGTGTCCGCAACAAGAATCATCCAAGGACTTTTAACCACCTTGATGTTCTTAAGTAACAAGGCTCACTCAAGGACTTTTAACCACCTTAGTGACCTTAACATTTTCAAAACATCACTTGCCAATATACATCTTTTACATCATATAATCCACTGTTTTAAAGCATTAAACCAAGCCATGTTCAACATGCATTTCAAAGCATCAAACCACATTATTTCAATGTATAAAATCAAGGAACTCCTACCTAGAGTTACCTTCAACATATGGCTTAAAACATCAGCAAATACCATGCTAAAACATGCTTTCAAAACAGTAATTAAAACATGCAATTCACCAATTTGCATCACAACAAAATTCATGGCCACCACTAGAGAGAAAATCCGAAAACTTACACTTGAGCTTAGGAAAGTTGTTTAGACTTAGACTAAGCTCCCAAAACCTTCAAACCTTGGTTTTAAAATCTGAAAACCCAACTTCACTC
Source organism: Hibiscus tridactylites (assembly GCA_958450335.1). Lineage (NCBI taxonomy): Eukaryota > Viridiplantae > Streptophyta > Magnoliopsida > Malvales > Malvaceae > Hibiscus > Hibiscus tridactylites. The sequence continues at coordinate 33,023,176 of OY288292.1, read as the reverse complement.
ACCGATTTCCACTTTGCTTCAAGCCAAAGCACCAAATCAAACTTCCGGATCAACAACTCTTGGATCCAAAGATGCATCCCCTGCTTCAACACATCAAAGCAGAGGATTAATGCATCATCATGCATTAATTGCTTCAATGAAAACACCTAAACTCGCTGCTCTCAAACAACCTCCATTTTCGGCCACCAAACACAACCGAAAATGCATCCAAAACACTTCTAAACAAAGCCCAGCCATAAACCAGCAAAACCACACTTCCATCAACATCATAAAACATCTAAAAACAATCTAATAACAACCTTATACCTCCAGCAACATCAGATCCACAAGATCACCACAAAAACTACCTTGAAACACAAGCTAAACTTAGGAAACTCAACCTATCCGGGATTGCATCAATCAAAACTCAATTCCTTATCAATTTAGAGATCATTTAACATCAAAAACACCTCTCAAAACACAGATTACTCAGATCTAACGAAAATCATCAAAATTCATCAAAATCTTGCATAATAAGCCAAGATCCATTTCAACACTTTAAAACCTTTAATTAAACATCAATTTAGGATTGAAAACTTAGGAATTTCAGTAAAGAACTGATAGTTTAGAGGAGAAGGACGTTCTTACCTCCAAACTTGAGTTTCTCCTCTTTTTGGAATCAAAATCCTTGTTGAAACAAGTAGCAATTGAAGAGGTTTTGAAGATACAATGATTAGGAATCAAATGAGAGTTGAAAGGAGGAATTTAGGTGAGAAAATCAGAAACAAATCTCTGGAAATGGAGTGTTTGGGTTGAGAGAAAAAGAGAGAAAGAAAATAGAGAAGTTAGTTATGAAATTAGCCAAATGGCTTTTCCCTCCTTTTGATATACTTTAAAATCAGAATTATAACTCAAAATATCTTAGAAAAATCTGGAGAAACTCCCTTTGGGTAAATAGCTCCTTAAAGATTCAAAGTTTCAACCCTTTATAAAACAGCCACCAAACTTGCGAAAATTACATTTTGGTCACTAGCCAAAATGTCACCCTTCCAAAACTCATTTTCCAAAATTGATTTCACAGTTCACTTAATTATATTAAAAGATGATTTTAGAACATTTTTCCATATTTTTAATGCAACCCGAACTAGGCTTTCCCAATTTAACCTCTTATGATTCGAACAGCACTTTGACCGACCGGTCAACGCCCAAGACTTCTAAGCCCAAAACCGGGGCGTTACAATGCATGCATAAAATTCTTTTAGAGGATGATCATAAGCCGACCATTGATGCACAAAGACGTCTGAACCATGCTATGCAAGAAGTAGTGCGTAAAGAGATAATCAAATGGCTAGATGCTGGAATAATCTACGCCATCTCGGATAGCAAATGGGTGAGCCCAGTGCAATGCGTTCCCAAGAAAGGAGGAATAATCGTGGTAACCAACGAAGAAAACGAGCTAATCCCAACCAGGACTGTGACCGGTTGGAGGGTTTGTATGGACTACCGAAAACTTAACAAAGCTACCCGGAATGACCACTTTCCTTTACCCTTTATTGATCAAATGCTTGATAGATTAACGGGTAAACCTTACTATTGTTTTCTTGATGGTTACTCAGGTTACAATCAAATAGCCATCGCACCGGAAGATCAAGAAAAGACGACGTTCACATGCCCTTACGAAACTTATGCTTTTCGGAGAATGCCATTCGGACTTTGTAATGCACCAGCCACCTTTCAAAGCTGCTTAGGCAACCTACCGAAGGGGCTCGAGAGATGTGAAAAAGCAAACTTGGTATTGAACTGGGAAAAGTGTCACTTCATGGTGGATGAAGGGATAGTCCTTAGCCATAAAATTAGCTGCCGTGGCATAGAAGTCGACAGAGCTAAAATAGAAGTGATAGAAAAGCTGCCGCCACCCACCACAGTAAAGGGAATCAGAAGTTTCTTAAGACATGTTGGTTTTTATCGGAGGTTCATTGCGAACTTTTCAAAGATCACCAAGCCATTATGCCATCTTTTGGAGCAGAACCGTCCCCTCGACTTTAACGCTGAATGTACTAAGGCATTCAAGGTTCTGAAAGAAAAGCTGGTAACAGCCCAAATAGTACAGCCACTAGATTAGACATTGCCGTTTGAGATCATGTGTGATGCTAGTGACTATGTTGTCGGGGCAGCACTTGGGCATAGGAAAGAAAAACTTTTTCATGTCATATATTATGCCAGCAAAACACTGAACGACGCCCAAGTGAACTACACCACCACAGAGAAGGAACTATTAGCTGTGGTATTCTCCATTGACAAGTTCCATTCTTATATACTTGGAACGAAGGTCATAGTCCACATAGACCACTCTGCATTGAAGTATTTGTTCACCAAAAAGGATGCAAAGCCTCGACTGATACGTTGGATTCTGCTACTTCAAGAGTTCGACCTTGAAATCAAGGACAAAAAAGGGACAGAGAATCAAGTTGCAGATCACTTGTCAAGGTTGGAGAAGGGAAAGAGTCTACCGGCAGATGAGACAAACATACTGGAGACCTTCCCTGATGAGCAGCTGTTTGCTGCCACAATCACTACCGCGACAGCCATGGCAGTAGGTAAGTCTTCTGAACTCCCCTGGTATGCTGATTTCGTTAATTATTTAGTTAGCGGAATAACCCCTCCTGACCTTAATTATCAAGCTAGGAAGAGGTTCCAAAATGATGTTAAGCATTATTATTGGGACGAACCTCTTCTTTTCAAATTTTGTGCAGATCAGGTTATAAGGAGATGTGTACCACAAGATGAACAAGAAGATATACTTCATCATTGTCATGCTTCACAGTATGGAGGACACTTAGGAGGTAACAAAACTGCTGCCAAGGTTTTGCAGTCGGGATTTTATTGGCCGTCACTGTACAAGGATGCTCAAATATTCTACAAGAACTGTGACAAGTGTCAACGGACCAGAAACATCTCAAGGAGACACGAGATGCCGCTGCAAAATATTCTTGAAGTCGAGATCTTCGACGTTCGGGGGATAGATTTTATGGGACCATTCCCAACTTCATGTGGGAACTTATATATCCTCCTGGCAGTGGATTATGTACCAAGTGGGTTGAAGCGATCGCCACTCAGAAATATGATGCCAAGACGGTTCAAAGGTTTTTGCATAAAAACATTTTTTCCAGATTCGGCATCCCTAAGGCGATCATCAGTGATTAAGGGAGGCATTTTGACAATAGGGTTATAGTTGCTGCCTTGAAAAAGTATGGTGTCAAGCATCGGATTGCAACAGCATACCACCCTCAGACCAATGGACAGGCTGAAATATCCAACAGAGAGGTCAAGAACATTCTTGAAAAGATGGTAAAGCCAACTCGGAAAGACTGGTCTCTACACCTCAATGATGCATTATGGGCCTACAGGACAGCGTTCAAAACTCCATTGGGAATGTCCCCCTATCGGCTGATTTACGGGAAAACGTGCCATTTACCTGTCGAGATTGAGCACAGAGCATATTGGGCAATCAAGGCAGTTAATATGGACTTGGAAAAAGCAGGGCAGAAAAGGCTACTTGATCTAAACGAAATTGAAGAAATTCGAACAATGGCCTATGACAACGCAAGAATCTACAAGGACAAGACCAAGAAGTGGCATGACAAGAAGTTGCTGCCACGACAGTTCTGCCTAGGGCAGCTTGTGTTGCTATTTAACTCTATGTTGAAACTCTTCCGAGGGAAGCTGAAATCTAGATGGTCTGGCCCATTCCAAGTAGTACAGGTTTTTCCCCAAGGTGCCATCACGATCAGATCTATAAAAGACGGGCACCAATTTAAAGTCAACGGACAGCGGTTGAAGCATTATCAGGGGACTGAAGCCCCACGAATGCAGGAAGTGGTTACCTTAGGCGATGCCCCACCTGGCATCCCTAATTTAATCTAAATTTTATTTTTATTTCTTTCTATTAATTATTAGTTATATATTAGGAAATTAGAATTATTTTATTTTTTAAGAAATAATGTCTTTTATTTTTATTATTTTTAGGAAATACAGGAGACAAGGAGAAGACGAGAAGTGAATTCAGCCCACCATCCTTCCATCAGCCCAAAAAGACCAACTTTGGAGCCTGTCGTTACAGCTACCGCAATAGACGCGAAAAATCCAGCCTGTCGACACGCTGTCGCGACAGACACGCAAATGCGTAACAGACGTGCAGCAGACACGGAAACGCGTGACAGACGCGTCAAAAACCGCGTAACAGCTGGCCCCGTTATTCGCGTCTGCCGTTACAGCTCCAACGAGCAGCAAACTCTTCCCTATATAAACCCCATTTTACTATTCATTTTTCACTCACTTCTACTCTTCTTACTTGTATTCTCTAGAATTTTACTTGCTTTCATTTTTTTTCTCACACAATCCTTGCAACCATGTCTTCAAGAAAAAACCCGCAGAAGTGCTGCTTCAAGCTCTGCCCCGGCAGCATCAACCCCACGATCCTTCCAGATTCGTGACATGTGGGAGGAGAAAGGCTTTATTTACACTTCCAAGGAGGGGAACATGGGACTGCAACCATTTATAGCTAGGAAAATCAAAGCCCTACAGTGGCAGATATTCGCAGAACAACTAGAGGAGATGAATGTGTCTCTTGTCCGAGATTTTTATGCTGCCATCGGCAGCAGAAACGCGACAGTAGTCACAATCAGAGGGAGAGAGGTGCCCTTCGAGCCAGGATATATCAACACTCTCTATGGATTTTATGTGGGTAGAAACGAAGATGGCCACCAGCAATTTCTCGAGAGATTAGAACCTGCTGCCTAGGACGTTGTTATGGCAGAACTCACGAACAAAGGTACACAATGAAACACTGATCCGAAAAACCCAAGGACAGTGAAGAGAGTCCAACTCACCTCGGAGGCCAAACTGTGGAACGCCTTCATCAAAAAGCGAATCATGTCATCCTCACACAACACAATCGTAGACCAACCCAGGTTAGCCCTCATTCATTCTATACTACATGAGAGGCCGATTAACATTGGCAGATACATCCGAGAGAGTATATTGGAATGTGCACACCGGCCGACAGGACCACTCCTTTTCCCTTAACTCATCACCGCCCTCTGCCGCGGCCATCATGTACCAGAAGCTGTCACAGATTTACGAGTCCAATGGAAGGGCTAGACTGAGAAAAATATACTCAGCCTGATGGAACTCACTGCTGCCACACCGCTGTCGTCTTTCGACCATACTGCCACAGCAGCAGAGCCGACAGAAGCAACAAACATTGAGCCTGCTGCCACAGAACCCAGGCAGCCTACAGCAGCAGCACCCCTGGCCGACACCTCTTCCCAGATCCTTGCTGCCATACAAAAAATTGAGGAATGACAGCTCGGCCTCATGAGTTTCATCAGAGATTTCACCTCTTCCACGGTACATTTCATCCATACCTCTTTAAATTTCCATGATGTTGTATTCCCTGCCTTTCCAAATCAATATTTTGCTGCCACCACCCTGCCCATACCCCTACACCTGCTGTCATGCCCAAGATGCCATCTGCAGCATCCACACCAACCCCTGCCACAGTAGCTGCAGGCAGCAACCGCGCAGCTGACACCTCTGCCCGAGGAACCAAGAGAAGGATGCCTTTAGAAGAACTCGATGCCTTCATAGTCAGTTTCTCCTCTTCCTCAATTTGGGAGGAATCTGACCGCGAACCCTCTGTCAAGAGGAATTTATCCAAGGAGTTCACACCAGTAAAGCGGCAGAAAATAGTGGCAGACAAGAACAAGGAAGATAGCGGCAGCAGCAGTAGCAGCGGCAGCGGTAGTGACAGTAGCAGCAGCAACAGCTCCGAGGTACAGGTAGTGGAGAAACCTCCTCACATCTCCCTACCCGTATTCAACCTCCAAGGGAGGCCAAAACGAAGAATACCTCTGCCTAGACCTGGCAAACTTGACCCGAGACTCGAAACCCGAACCGAATTACCCGAACCGAAACCCGATTTTGACCCGAACATGATGATTCGAAGTTGACCCGAAACCCGAACCGAACCGAATCGAACCGAACCGAAAATTTTTGTTGAACCGAAATGGACCCGAACCGAAATAGACCCGAACCGAATAGACCCGAACCGAATGGACCCGAACCGAATGCTACCCGAACCGAAAGCTGAACCGAATATCGACCCGATTTTAACCCGATTTTGACCCGAATATCTATTGTTAACAATATAATAAATAATAAAATGAAGTATAGAAATTTGAGATCTTGGTGACCAATTTTATAATTTCATCATAAAATATAGTATAAAATTGAAATTGTAGACTAAATTGACAATTTGGAAGTGGAGAAATTTGAGAGTCCAATGATCAAATTTGTAATTATACCATATAAATAAATAGGGGTCAATTTTGGCTAAAAATTAAATCTTTGAAATTAAAATGAACGAAAATATCAATATATTAAATTAATAGACTAAATTACAAAGATTAGTCAATTTCAACTAAAAGTAAATTTTTAGAGACTAAATATCACTACGGGGAGGAGATTTGTATATCCGAAGTCTAAACCGTGGGAATACTTGTGACTAAATTAAATTAAATTAAAACTTAAAGTTGACTAAAATGTAACATTTTAAATGCAACATGACCTAAAAAGTAATTAATCTCTAGCTTAACAAATTGGTGGCTTATTTCCCTCCAAAATTTTGTCTTTTCTCTCTCTATTTTTTCCAATTGTCTTTTTCTTTTTTTTCAATCTAGCTTAAAAAATTGGTGGCTTTTTTCCCTCCAAAATTTTGTTTTTTCCCTCTCTATTTTTACCAATTGTCTTTCTATTTTTCTTGATTTAATTGAGTTTCAATTTAGATTAATTTAACTAAAATTTCACATTTAGTTTTAAAATTATTTTAATTATGTCCGTGATTTATGCTTTTAGATTTTAGTTAATTCAATTAGATCCTAAGTTTAATAAATTAATTCATTTCAGACATTATTATTATTATTATTATTATTATTATTATTATTATTATTATTATTATTATTATTATTATTATTATTATTATTATTATTATTATTATTATTATTATTATTATTATTATTATTATTATTATTATTATTATTATTATTATTATTATTATAAACTTTGATTCAATATAATTATACCAAAAAAATTATATGGATACATGAAGCTTTGATTTAAATATTTAATCAAATTCAAATGCATAGATTGACAAGTTGAATTAGAATTAATCTCATACATCAATAACTCTAAACTAAACCATAAATACTAAACCTCAAACCTTTAACCCAACTCAAATCAAATTGACCCGAAAATTTAAATGTTGACCCGACCCGAAATTGACCCGAAATTGACTCGATTTTAACCCGAACCGAAAGCGACCCGATTTTGACCCGAACCGAAAGCGACCGATCCGATTATGACCCGACCCGAAAACAACCGATCCGATTTTGACCCGATCCAATACCCGAACCGAATCCGACTCATCACAGACCCGAATTAGACCCGAACCCGAACCGAACCGACCCGAACCGAATCTAAACTGATTCTAGATAGACCCGAAATGACCCGAACCGAAACGACCCGAACCGAACCCGAACCGAATGACCCGATTGCCACCTCTACCTCTGCCTCCCCCATCCGCCAACCAGCCAAGAAGGCCCCTGCCCGCCGACAGATCCGACTGAGCAGCAGCAGCGACGACAGCGCCTAAATTTTAAGTTTCTTACCTTATATTGTTGTCTGCCTTTTGATATTTTGTGATGTACTTTTTAGTTTCTTTTTACTGTCATTTCATTGAGGGCAATGCAACCCTTGAGTTTGGGATGGCATCCCTCCATTAATGGAGTCGTTTAAGTTTAAAAAGTGTGTCCTTTACTTAGTTTATTTTTGCTAAAAATGAAAATTTTGGCTTAAGTCTTTGAACTGAACTTACCTGCCGTGACAGCCTTTGTCGTGGCAGTGCCTTTAGGATAATTTTAGGAGCAGTTTAGAGTCTTACTATAGTTCTGAAACTTAAACACCATTTGTGACTTTTATACTGCCTAGAACTCTACTAGTAAACTAGAATAGGAAGCTTAGCACTTGAATAGCCCCTAGAGGTGCCTAACACTGGCTCTAGGAAAAGAAGTTAAGAAAAATAGACTCAATATACCTAGAGGTGCCCGAAACCAGCTCTAGGAAGTTAGCTAGAGGTGCCCGAAACCGGCTCTAGTCAAACTTAAGCTTGAGAGAATAAAATCGAGTCTAAATAAAAGGAGCCTAAGAATTGCCTCCAAAAAGATGAACTTTGGCATAAAAATTCAAGTTAGAGGCTGAAATATTCTAGTGAAACTAAGGGAGTCTTGGCATATAATTGTTCACAAGCATGCACACACTGCACGAGAATTATAGCAAGGTTCTGGACGAATCCTGAATTATCCGACAAGGTGTTGCTCACAATAGGGAATGAATGGTAGGTAAGGAAAAGTTCACTGTTTTAAGCCAAACAAAAATTCTGTTTTCCTTGTTAGGTTTGAGTAGCTTGAGGGCAAGCAAAAACTTGAGTTTGGGGGTGTGTTGAGTGTGTAAAAGTTCTATAATTTACCCCTTATTTGACCCATATTTCTACTGCATTCAAGCACAATTCATTGCATTTAGGTTAGATTTCAGTTATACATCACAAATATATTAAATGGCACTGTTTCTACTGAAATTGGTTGCTTTTGCAGGTTGTTGCTGTAGCAGATGGAGAAGCAGGCGATGGGCAGTAATGCAGCAGAGCTGGAACTGAAAGTGCAGACGAGGAGGACAATGCTGCCATGGCCGCTGCCGTGGCAGCCAAGGACGATAGCAGTATTGCGAAGAAGAAACAAAGTGGGCCCCGACAGAAAGAGAAAATTAAGCTCGTCTGTCGTGGAATACCCTTATATTTTTCCAAGCCCTAGATCAGAATGAAGGCCAAGCCCAAAGTTCAATGGAGAAAACTCCAAGCAAGAAGGAAGGACGAATTAAAGACTTATGCTCTGAAGATTTAGTCTTTAATAGAGTTGTACTTTAATTTAAACTTGTATTCTTGCCATATTAGAAAACTTGAACCCAAGGCCTATATAAAGGCATGTAATTCGACCTAGGAGAGGACATCATCTATCTCTAGCCTTCTTCCCAAAACCCTTGTCGTTTTCCCCTTCTCAACATGTTCTAAACTTCCCCTAGGGCCACGGGTTGATTTGTAAAGTAGTTGCAAGGATTGCTTTTGTTTTAGGAAATTTTTGTTCAATAAAATAAACTTCAAGTTCACTTATTCTGGTTGTTAACATCTTGCAAGAGTATCGGGAGAGCATTGTGAGGTTATCTATTTACTTAATATCAGGAGAGTTAAGTATACGAAAAGAATAAGTGTGGGTTCTCTAGTTTATAGTTGAACTATCTCGGACCTAGGGATAGGACGAGGTTAAGTGGCTAAGGAAGAATTCAACAACATCGGTGTTCATCCTTCGATTCACGCCGGGAGGTATCATCAAAGACGTGTTCATCGACAGACTTGGACCTAGGGATAGGCCAAGGCATAGCATGGATTCTTGCCAAGCTTGAAGTACAGAGTTGTGAGATCGCTGCCGCGACTAACAATAGACCACTGCCGCGACGGGTGCTGCCACGACAGGGACGACGACAGAACAGATTTTCCTAGACTTTGCAACACCTACACTACTGAGCAATTCAATACCAGCCCATTCTCTCTATCTTGATTTCATTACTCTTTTGTTTAAGTATTCTTTATTATTTTCGTGACAACAATTTAAACTATTCCTTTTACCTTCGTGCAGTAATCAAAGGTAGAGCTATTAGCCCAGTCCATGTGGAGACGATATCCGATACTTCCGTATCACTTTACTACTTGCGTCGTGTACACTTGCACTACATTGTGATAGACACTTTTACACGCAACACTTTAGTCCCGTCATTAAGTTTGCCATCGTTAACGTTGTTCTTTCACTAGTTGTGTCCAATAATTGGAGCTTGCGAAAGGTGGATGTAAATAACGCCTTCCTCAATGGCGAGCTAGAGGAAGACGTCTTCATGATACAACCACCGGGTTTGAAACTGTTGCCAGTGATGGTTCTTCCCTTGTATGCAAGTTGGAAAAGGCTCTGTACGGTCTACGCCAGGCTCCTCGTAACTGGTACTCTCAACTACGGTCTTTTCTTCTTGGTCTTGGTTTTCGGAGTAGTGGTGCTGATCCCTCACTCTTCATTTCCAGTTGTGGCGATGCTTTCACTTACATTTTAATCTATGTCGGTGACATTTTAATCACAGGGAGTTGTGCTTCTCGTATATCAGAGGTGGTTCATCTTCTTGGTGACAACTTTTCTTTAAAAGACCTTGGTGAATTGGGGTATTTCCTTGGCATTGAAGTTCAGCTTCGTGCTGGGAGGTTGTTTCTAAGCCAACAAAAATTCATCCTCGAGCTGTTGGTCTGCACCAGTATGGACAAAGCCAATGGTGCATCTACTCCTATGCTTCCTTCTGACAAGCTTACCCTTGATAATGGCAGTCCTATTGAAGATGCAAAAGGATATCGTAGCATTGTTGGTTCGTTGCTATATTTGTGCCACACACGTCCGGATATCACCTTTAGTGTTCACAGGGTTGCTCAGTACATGCACAAGCCTTGTGAAGCTCATTTTACTGCTGTCAAACGCATTCTACGGTATTTGAATGCCACACTGCATTATGGTTTTCTGTTTCTTTCTTCTGGGTTGAGTTCCAGTTTAGTTGCCTTCTCCGACGCCGATTGGGGAAGTTGTCCAGATGATCGACGATCAACGACTGGTAATTGTGTATACTTTGGCAAAAATCTTGTCACTTGGACCTCCAAGAAGCAATGAGTGGTGTCTCGTTCAACCATGGAAGCCGAGTATAGGAGCATTGCTGACACCACATCTGAGGTTATTTGGCTCGGCACTCTTCTTAATGACATGGGTGTCACACAGAAGCTTACTCCTGTTATTTGGAGCGATAGTACGAGTGATGTTTCCTTGAGTATGAATCCCGTGTTTCATGCCCAGTCAAAACACGTCGACCTTGACGTTCACTTTGTTCGCGAGAAGATTTCTTCCAAGTCGCTGTTGGTGAATTATGTCCCAGCTTCATTTCAAGTTGCCGATGGGTTCACTAAGCCTCTTACCACCTCCTTCTTTACCTTGTTTCGTGAGAAACTCAATGTTTTTTCTCTTACTGAAGCTTTTCAAGAGGAGGAGAGAAGTGGGGGAGATGTTAGCATGCATGGCATACCGTCCAGCTCATGCAATGCTGGCCAACCTTTTCCAGAAATGTCCAAAGTTGTTATCTCAAATTGTTAGGGTTGTTAGATTGTTTTTTAACAAACTTGCTGATGTGGCAATTCTCTAGATCCTTGTATTGAACCTATATAAACCCCTCAATGAAATATACACAACATCTTTCTCGTGCTCGTCTTCTTCTCTATAATCTTTCCATTTTGCTTTGCAACAGGATAAAACCCAAGTATCAGTGATAATAAAGGGGTCGTAGATTGTAGCTTGCTTACAAGCTTGTAAAGCTAAGCATTTCTAAGCCTTGTATTTTTAAAAACTGAGCGACGGGTCGACAGTGACCGCTCCCCCTTTGTCATGCACTCGTCTCTGTGGTGGAGAAATTGGCGTTGCTTGATATATATAAAATCTTGTTCTGTGAGGCCGCCATGGCTGGTCATGTGAAGTTGCTCATAAAAAGAGAAGCTAATGGGAGAGATCAGAAGAAGAGTGGTAGAAGAGAGTGGGGAAGATGTAGATTTTCTCCAATAGTGGTTGTTCTTTACTAATCTAAGCTTTATTGGAGATAGAGGAGGTTGGGGAAGACGAGGGATGGTTTTTAATTTTTTTTACTTTTTTAAATTTTTTGCCACGTCAACAAATTAACGGCCACATTAACAGTTTTGTCGGTCAATGTTGGTCAATGAGCTAATTTGTTGCAATGTGTGAACTAAATGACCTAAATGAACGCGTTTTTTGCGAGGGTCAACATTGCTAAATTAGGTCAAACTCGGGGAAAAATAACCCTTTTAGCCTTTTTTATTTTTGAATTTATAATTTAAAATACTAATATAATATTCTCTGTCTTTCATAAACTTTTAAGAAATCTCATATTAGGGTTTTGAATTAAAAATTCTCAATTGTTAGGGTTTTCAAAATTATGTTTCAAAATTAGGGATTTTTTAAATTTAGGGTTTACAATTTGGGCGTAATTTTTGGGGTGTTACAACTCTCCCACCCTTGAAAAAAATTTTGTCCTCAAAATTTTCAAACTAACGACATACTTCAAAAAAATATTTTGGTAACAATTTTAAAAAGGCATAGATTAGGTTATGAATGATAACACACTTTTCAAATAGGCTTTAATCCCAAAATTTATAGGAATGAGTATAATCATGATCGGTCGCTAATTTAGAGCTCCTACGAGGTGGAATATTAATCTATCTACAAAAGGGACAATCTTAGAATTAGAGTTGGTATTTGGAGTTTCTATTCAAAACATATACTGTATTTAATTCTTTAAAATACTAAATTTATCACAAAATCCCATTTTGCCCCAAAACATTTTAATATCCATGCAAAAATCATTTTCGGCTTAAAATTTTATGTGAGCCACACAGCCTAAAGGTTAAACTTAGCTCCGATACCACTAAATGTAACCCTCTAAACCTGGCCTAGAAGAAAAGACCGAATTTAGGAAGTTACGTTTGAAAACTTTTCCCTCAAGAAATCCAATTTTGAAAATTATACTTTAATTAAAATAAAATAACATAAATTTAATAATAAATAAGAATATAAATACCATAATAGATATTCAAATGATTATATAAAATCTTTGAATTAAAATAACAGTAGATGAATGCTAAAAATAATCTCAAAATATAAATAGTCTAAAATTACATCTATGTCCCAAAATAATAAATAGAAATCTGATTAAACTAAAATAGTTTCGTACTAAATAATAAAATAACCAAATAAAATCTGAGATCCTCCAAGTACCACGTCGCCTAAAGCCCAAAGATATATGTAAGAGGAAACTATGGGGGAGTAAGCTAAAGAGCTTAGTGTGTCTCTAAAGTGCAAGAAAATCATAATCATAAAACATAGTATTATTTTCTTAAAATCCTTTGAAAACATGATACAATATCACAAGCGTAATGCAATGCACCCAACTACGTCTGCCATAAATGAGGAAGGTTCCCACAACCTTCTCCCTACGTCCGTCAATCCGAAGTGGAATTCAGCCTGAAGGGTGAAACCACTGAACTTCCTCTCAACAAATCCCAACTCATACTCATACATATATAATGTTTAAAATTCAAGTTTTATAAAAAACCAATTTTGTAAATTCGATATTCCATAAACATAATTCATAAATCCATAAATCATAGTCCATAAATCCATAAATCATAATTCCATAAATCTGATGTTTCATAAATCAATGTTCATAGTACATAACCAAAATAAATTCTGAAATCGTATACATATAATGTCAACCATACAAGCCATAATACATATAAATAATCACACAAGAGGTAAAACACCAACACATAGAAAATAGTATATAATTTAAATATAGCACCAGAAGAAAACGCACCTTAGCCAAGCTATACTCAACCTAAAGAATGATGTGATTTTCCATGATTAGAAGTATTAGATCCAACTGTACGGTACCAGACTAAACTTGGGGTTGAAGGGATTAACGAACAAGAAGGGGTATAGAGCGGTAGAGATTATTACATAGGAATTTAACAAATCAACAAGGGATTTTGGCGGCATGAAACTATATAAAAAAAGTAAGATTCTTGGGGTGATCTTATTTGAACTATGTGTGTGTATATATATAGGGAGAGTAAACCTGATTTAAGTAAAATAATGAAAGTGGTATAAGATAGGAAAGAATAAAAATAAAATAATTAAAAGAAGACGAGTGAAGGAAGAGATTAGAATTCAATTTAAATTGAAGTACTATATATATATAACATTTAAATAATAATTAAAAAGAAGATGATGATGATTCGGCTGCTAATTGAATTTCAAACCTCTCTTAAAATAATGGGTTAATTTCATACGGGTCCTTAAACTTTTAAGAAATCTCATATTAGGGTTTTGAATTAAAAATTCTCAATTATTAGGGTTTTCAATTAGTGATTTCAAAATTATAGATTTTTTAAATATAGGGTTTACAATTTGGGCCTGATTTTTAAGATGTTACAGTTTAAGAATTTAATTGGAAAAAGTTATAACCGAAAATTACATATTGAGATTGATATGGATTGTGGTATGAATTGATTGCCTAAGAAAATATGTAAGGAAAGTTTAAATTTACTTAGAAGGGGGAAGAATCGATTATCATTAATGAAATAAAAGGCAAATATTCTATTGTAATTAAAAGTGTATATTACTCTCATTAATTTTAGTTGTAATATGGGATTAAAGGATGTTTGTGAAAATAATTTATATCTAAAAAGGAAGTATGCTGAGTGCATATCTTTAAAAAAAGTCAAGGATTGAGTACAAAAAGTTAAGGGTGATGACGTTGAAGTCTAATAGGGTAATAAGTTTGCTCCCCAAAAGAAATGTGTTGTGTTGATTATATTGACTATGTGATTAGGAGGTAAAAAGTTGGAACATTTTGTTTTAATTTTTATGAATCCAGAAAAAGAAGTTTTACTAAAGATGAGAGAGCTATCTAAGCTAAAGGAAGGAGGGAAAAATCCTCCAACATATATGTAGTTACTATAATTGATAAGAATGAATGCTATAATGGAATAATCATAGGGAAAGAATTAGCTCCAATAGATCTCATTAAGAAAAAATTAATGTTAATGATAAAGTTGAATTTGAAAAAGGTATTGAAATCAATTCTCCCATAGGCACTTAGGGAAATGAATTATAAGTAATAGGAAGAAAAATGGTTATTATTAACTGTTGAGTTTTAGGGTGCTCGATTCCTTCAACCGATCTTGCTCACTAAGTGGTGGAGAGGTGGATTTTTTTGTGGATGTGGTGTGGAAGCTAAAATATAAATGACACAATGATTTTATAGTGGTTCAACCTTCTAACCAAGGTCTACATCCACTACCTTAGCTTCCCACTAAGGATTTCCAATCAATCCACTATTGATTCGTCCCCTTTTCTAGGCTTAGGAGGAAACTCTTATACACCGATCAAGCTTTCTATCCAAAGCCTTGATCAAACCCTCTTTACAAAAAGAAAGATAAGCAAACTTAAATCCCTCTAATAGGTGATTGTTTGCACAATTTAGCACTCATCCAAAGCCTAAAACACTTGAGCAAATTTGACAATTTTGGCTCACTAGTGTTTGTCTATACAAGGAATGACAATTTAGCTCTAAGACAATTTCTTGATCATTTGTTGACTGACAATTGAAGCATTAACAATTACTTGATGCTTGAAGGTCCCTTTTATACTCCTTAATGTGTTTGTAGCCGTTACTAGCCGTTGAGGATGAATTGGAGCCGTTGAGGACTTTATTTCCCTTCATTAATGTTGTTTTGCAGCCTTCTGTATCGATACGCTTGAACCCGTATCGGTATGGCCTTCATCAGAAACTAGTCATTGGGCTCTTGCCAGTCTAGGCGTATCGATACGCTTGAGGGCGTATCGGTACGGTGTGACGTTTAAAAGACTGTTGGGAAATATGACCGTTGGAGTTGTTAAAATGGGATCGGTACGCTGACTAGGCGTATCGATACGATCTCTCACCGTATCGAAACGGCCAAGCCTGTTTCGATACGAGTTTTGGTAGTGACCAAACTGGGCAAAAAAGGTATCGATACAAGTTGAACCGTATCGGTACGGGCAGCTTGAAAAGTTAAGTTTGGATATTTAAAATCAATAAAAACATTGCCAAAAACCTTTTTAAATACCTCAAACATATATTCAAGTTGTTTGGATTTAAAACCAAATTTTAAATTCTTTTCAAATTAGTCCAAAACATTTTTCAATTATTATATCAAAACACTAGTTCTACAATCTCCCCCTTTTTGATATAATAAAACCAACTTGAAAGATTGTTTGGGATTATCCCCCTTTAATTTTAAAAATGTGAATAAGAGATTAAAGATATGAAATCAAATAAAGCTCCCCTTATTCATTTGAAAATCCAATTTTTTCAAATCATTTCTCCCCCTTTTTGTTATATCAAAAAGAATTTAAAACATTAAGTTCAAAAATAGCAATAGAGGTAAAAAGAATGAAAAAATTAAGAATTTTGGTTTTAAAATGGCTCCCCCTTACTCAAAGCATTGTTAAAAATGTTAGTCAAACATAATGATCATCTAGTTGAAATAAAAAGAAATAAATAAAATAAAATAAAAAACAACTAGATTTTTACCAACACTTGAACCCAAGGGAGGATGTGAAGCCTTCCTTCTTCAAGTGTTCTTCCTTTGTGTGCATGGAGCTCCCCCTCAAAGTTTGACTTGTTGATCACTCTCCATCACATCTAGCAAAAGACAATCAAGTAATTTTTGGTATCCAAATTGCTTTGGATCCATAAACGTTATTATCACAAAACTTAGTCCCCTTAGGAATCTATTTTTCAATTTCATCCTTTTTAATTGAAGTACTAAGTCCTTTTTGGACCCAAACACTTCTAATACATTTTCTTTTTACAAATCTAGGGGCACTAGATTGTCTTACATAAAAAAATTGATTTTCCAAAATCATTTTTCTTTTAAAGTTCATTGGAAATCAAATCTTTTTCTTTTTGAACTTTAAGAAGAAAATTTTGTAAATCAAAACATTTTTGTTCAAAATCTTTCAATTTTGCTTCAAGTTCAAGATTTGTTTTGGAAAGCAAATCATTCTCAATTTTTATTTTTGAAATCAACTTTTTGTTTTTGGAAAATGATGCATTGAATTCCAAAAGCAAATCATCATAGGCATTTTGCAACTCATCAAATGTATATGAATTTGAAATAGATGAGTTAGAAGTTACCTCCCCCTCATTGAGGGCCATCAAGCATAAGTGGGCTACTTCATCATCGGTGGAGTCTTCATCGCTCCATGTGGCCATATATGCTTGCTTTGAAGATGGCCCCCTCTTGTTAAACTTGTGGGATTCCTTCATCTTCTTCCTCGATTCACGCTTGGAATTTTCCATTTCGCTCTTCATGAACCGGGAAAATTTGTGGAAGAGATAGGTCATCTCTTCATCTTCACTTTCCTCATCACTAGAATCTATATGATGACAAGTGAAGGATTTGAGAGCAATGGCATTTGTGTTGATGTCAAGCTCTTTGATCTTTTTCTCTCTCATAGCTCTAATGTCTTTCCTCTTCTTCTCATATTCTTTGTTCTTCTTCATGATTTGATGAGTAAGGAGTGACCCCATGAGTTCATCAAGCTTCAAGGTTTTCAAATTCTTGGCTTCGATGATGGCAGTCCTCTTTGAGTCCCATGACTCGGGAAGTGAGTAGATAAGCTTTCGGACAAGTTTCTATTCCGAAATGGCTTCTTCATAGCCCTTGAGACCATTGGTGAGTCTGGAGAACCTATCAAACATCTTCTCGATGTTCTCTTCCGGATCCATCTTGAAGTTCTCATACTCTAAGGTGAGGAGCCCAATCTTGGTCTCCTTAACTTCATCGGCTCCCTCGTATGTGACTTCAAGCTTGTCCCATACCTCCTTGGCACTCTCACAAGAAGACATCTTCTCATAAATGGTTGGGCTAAAAGCACAAAAGAGGATGTGTAAGGCTTTGCAATTTAGCTCCATCTTCTTGCGATCGTCGGCACTCCACTCCGCTTTGCCTTCGTTGAGGCACGAACGGACCATCTTCAACTATGTCCCATAGCTTGTAGTCTCTTGACTTAATGAAGAACTTCGTCTTTGTCTTCCAATGGGCATAGTGGGTTCCGTCGAAGAAGGGCGGTTTGTCGATGGATTGCGCCATTGAGCCGCTTGTTAGAAATGATGATCGAGCTTGCCGGATCTTCTCAATAGGATGTTAATCCTCTTCGATTGAGCCAAGCTCTGATACCAATTGTTGAGTTTTAGGGTGCTCGATTCCTTCAACTGATCTTGCTCACCAAGTGGTGGAGAGGTGGAATTTTTTGTGGATGTGGTGTGGAAGCTAAAATACAAATGACACAATGATTTTAGAGTGGTTCAACCTTCTACCAAGGTCTACATCCACTACCTTAGCTTCCCACTAAGGATTTCCAATCAATCCACTATTGATTCGTCCCCTTTTCTAGGCTTAGGAGGAAACCCTTATACACCGATCAAGCTTTCTATCCAAAGCCTTGATCAAACCCTCTTTACAAAGAGAAAGATAAGCAAACTTAAATCTCTCTAATAGGTGATTGTTTGCACAATTTTTCACTCACCCAAAGCCTGAAACACTTGAGCAAATTTGACAATTTTGGCTCACTAGTGTTTGTCTATACAAGGAATGTCAATTTAGCTCTAAGACAATTTCTTGATCATTTGTTGATTGACAATTGAAGCATTAACCATTACTTGATGCTTGGGGGTCTCTTTTATACTTCTTAATGAGTTTGTAGTCGTTACTAGCCGTTGGGGATGAATTGGAGCCGTTGAGGACTTTATTTCCCTTCATTAATGTTGTTCTACAGTCTTCCGTATCGATACGCTTGGACCCGTATTGGTACGACCTTCATCAGAAACTAGCCGTTGGGCTCTTGCCAGCCTAGGCGTATCGATACGCTTGAGGGCGTATCGGTACGGTATGACGTTTAAAAGACCGTTGGGAAATATGACCGTTGGGGTTGTTAAAATGGGATCAGTACGTTGACTAGGCGTATCAATACGATCCCTCATCGTATCGAAACGGCCAAGCTTGTTTCGATACGGGTTTTGGCAGTGACCAAATTGGGCAAAAATGGTATCGATACGGGTTGAACCGTATCGGTACGGGCAGCTTGAAAAGTCAAGTTTGGCTATTTAAAATCAATAAAAACATTGCCAAAAACCTTTTTAAATACCTCAAACATATATTCAAGTTGTTTGGACTTAAAACCAAATTTTAAATTCTTTTTAAATTAGTCCAAAACATTTTTCAATTATTATATTAAAACACTAATTCAACATTAACGTTAGATTGTAATAATTCTATCATTGAAAGTGGTGTATTTAGATTGGTAGAAGGGTAGTAACCGAGAATTACATGATGAAATTGATATTGACTGTATTAAAAAATGATTTCCTATAAGTAATCGATTATTAGTAAATGAGGAAAAAGTAAGTAGTCCATTGTAATTAAATTTGTATATTACTCTTCTTATACGTAGTTGAATTTGAAAATTAGAAGTTGATTGTAAAGTTAATTTATATCCAATAAGGGAGTATGCTAAGTGCAAAACTTTTAAGAATACAAGAATTGAGTATGAAAATATAGGGGTTATGACTAAAAATTAATATTAATTTAAATTTGTTCCCAAAAAAGTATATAGTGTAGTAATTATATTGACTATGGAATTATAAGGTAGATGTTTGGAGGATTTAGATTTGCTTTTTATGAGTTTAAGTGAGGAGATTTTACGGAAGAAAGAAAAAGTAAGAACTCTAATATTGTATATGATGTGGATGAAAATGTGCACAATTCTTCCTAAAATGAGAATTATCCAAAATTTTTATATTAGAATTATTGTCATTTGAACTTGTGTTTTGTTTACAAGATTATGAATTATAGTCCATATAATTGTAATTAAATCAATAACAGTAAAAGTGAATCTAGTAGTAATTACATTTGAAATTAAAGTGGAATCAATATTATTTGTAATGGCAATATTGGAAAGAAATTTAATTGCGATGAAGAAAAGGGGAAAGAATCCGTCAGTGGTTGTGTTATAGTAGATTTTTTATAAAATTCTGATATTGGTATTATGGTTGTTCCAAAATTCGTATCCAATTTGAATTAGAATGGGATTTATCAGAATAAGATTTGATGATAAAATTGTGAATAGAGTATCTAAAAAATATTTCAATATAGCACATATATACTGGTATATATTGTTCGAGAATGAAGACCATGAAGACGACGACAAAAGCCTTAAAAAGGCAGTAACGTTAGGTGCCATAGGGCACCCTATAAACTCTTTCCCTTGAAAAACACATAAGAAAAATAGCGTAATTGTATACAAGTAAAAATGAATAAGAAAAGTACCGTCTATATTTAAATGATTCGAGAGAATCGTTCTCACAAAAAAGTACATGAAAATCATGGCACACTTACAAAGTAAAGTAAGTTGGTGAAAATTGTGATGGTAAATGGGACGTAAAGGAAATTGTATCATATTTAAGTTCTTAATAAACTTTTTATGGGGATGTTTAGCCCAATCTAATTCTGACATCCAAAAATATGCAAAAAAATGTAAAAACTTTAGTAACCAACGAAAATTAAAAAACAATGCAGAAAGCAAAATAATACATATAGCATATTGTTAAAGATGATGTCATTTGGAACAAGGTGAAGGGCCATTAGAAACAAGCGTTTATCAAAAAAAAAATTAAAACCAAGATACAGACTTATCAATGGAACAATCCAAGATTGATATTCATTTAAAGCCAAACAAATGGCAGAACTGAAAGATACATGAGTGTGATCGAAAAATTTCACCTCTCAATACAAAATGATTATTCTTGATCCGATTGGGTAGCCGAAGGCCGTGAAAGGGCGGCATCAACAGTCCCCAAGAAACAACAATCTGATGTTGTTTAAGACGTTTTGGTGGCCAACATCCTGAAGCATAAGCAGAAACAAAACACAACGCCGGTAAGAGAGATGGTGAACGGCAGAACAAATGGCAAGATGCAGCGGCGATAAGGGAGGCGGAAAGGGAGAGGCGAAAAGAGGAGGAGAAGAGAGGAGGAAGGAGGATAGGTTGAGAGAATTGAGAGAGATGAGAAAATTTTGAAAACACACTCGTTATCCGTTGAAATTTTAACCGAGTGAGATTACAATTATTAAATGAGGTTATTGATGATGAAAAGTTATTTATACATCATTAAATGATATATTATGTCAATGAGATCTTTGATTTAATCTAGATTATTGTTTAGTGTTTATGTTTAGGATATATAGTCTAAGGTTTAGGATCTATGGTTCAATGTTTAGGGTTTAGAGTTTATACTTTAAAGGGTTTAGGAATTAATGGTTAGGATTTATGGATTTTAAGCATCTACCTTAAACCATAAATCTTAAAAGGTAGAAATTTCTATTCAAATGGAACTAAGATACCCTCTAGTTAAGGCTAAAAGTAAGCATCTATTGTGAATAGAAATCCTCAATGTATACAGTTTAAAAATTAAAGTTTAAAATTTAAGATTTAGTGTTAGAGTATAAGATATAATATTAAGACATACGGTACCAAAATTAGGCAGATGAATTTTTATTTTCTATCGTAATGTCAAATGTGTTGAAAGTTTTATATTTCAATCCCTCCAGGCGGAACATTCGCTTTGGGAGAAAAAAAAAAACAACGGAAGGCGCGGAGCCGACTCACCAAATTCAAAGAAATTAATTTCTTAGTTTCCCATGAATGGGATGAGTGCAAATGGAAAAGATTGCGTACCTGCTTAACTAAGCAATATGGAGAGCTTAATTGTCTCACAAGAAAACTCAGCAGAATTTTGGAAGAAAGCTCCATCACAAATCAAGCTTCCTTGAAATTTAATTATCAAGATTTACATGAAGCTTCAAACTGGGAAATGTTATCAAGTCCGGCTAATGTATCCTTCAAATCTAGACAATGAAAGCTCACATTGTTAAAGAAAGAAATACCATTCCCATTGTATGTACAGTTTGACGGACATTCTCATTCCTATATTATACGTGTCTAAATCTGATTGGAGGTTGAAAATTTTCAAAGGCAAAATTACATAAAACTAAACCCTTTGTTGGGTTCTAATTTGGTTTACACATGCATTTATTTCACATTATTTGAAATATGTTGAAGAGGATTTTCAACTCCCTCGAAAAAGTTTGTGACTTGTCGTTCGTCAATTTAAGATTTTCCTGAGATGCCTATCTTTAATTTTTTAGGACTTCTCGACCCTCTGCCAAACAATCAACTATTTGTAGAATTCTCAAATGTGTAAAAAACACTCCTTTCGACAAAATCGCATGATTAAAATAATCTTTAAATTATAGGTCCAATTAAATCAATAAATAAAATTAATTTTCTTCGTCAATTTTTAAAGTTTGGTCTATATTATTCAAAGTAATTTAATTATTTAAACCTTATAAAATACTTTTTTTAAAGAAAATACAGAAGTACCTAAAATTTATTTTTATAAACCAAGTTATCGCAATGAACTAGCATTGTGAACGGTGTAATGTTTGTTAAACATATACCAAATAAAACATTTCATTACCAGCTGTTGAAATAAAAGTTGAAGCATTTGATTAAGCAACGAGGGATTTTGAACATGCACGAAATGAGTGAATGTACATAATGCCAAAGAAAAGAAGAGCCCTAAATGAGTTGAATTAAATGTTTATAGAGGGCAAAAATATTTTAATATAATATATTTACAATAAAAAATTAATTTTAAAAGGGCTCATAATATATTTTTTACTAAGATAAAAATATATTTAAAAATAGGTTATGCTATTGACAACCTTTAGATAAGAACACTATAGATTCTTGTAATTAATTTTTTTTTTGCTTTTTAAAGAAATATAGTAGAATGTAATTAATTACATTCTTAAAATGTTGTGTTTCATTAATTTAAATTTTTTAATTTAATTAAACAATAAAACCCCAAATTTTAAACCACAATTCCCAAACCTCAAACCTTAAACCCAAACCCTAAACCCTAAACATCAAGCCATAAAACCTAAACCATAAGCCATAAACCCTAAACCCTAACCCTAAATTTAAATTCTAAACCCTAAACAATAAACCATTTTAAGTGAGTATTAATTACATTAAACAACCTAAAATTAATTAAACATGATTTTTTTAAGAATGAATTTAATTACATTTTACTAGATTTCATTACAAATCAAAACAATCATTAATTACAAAACAAAACAAGCATTAATTATAAGAATTTATAGAATTCTTATTGACAGCCCTTAGGGCCGTCAATAGCAAAATTTTTAAAATAATTATGCTGAAATTATAAATTAAAAGGCTTCATTTTAATAAACTTTTGAACTCTCCTGTGATTAAGTGGAGATACTTTTATTTAAGTACTACTTAATGATTAAAAAGTGAATAATTTGAAATTAATTAATTACAAAATAAAAAAGGTTTTGTTGAGATTGGAAAATCAGGATAACTGGCTTTAACGCGTAAAAATGGAAGACCCAAATAGGTGACACATGGAAGACAGCAAAACAAGGGAAAGCAGTGGCTTGATACAGCTCTCGCTCGGCCCTTCACGGTTCACACGTCGTCCACACAAATAATATACAAATGGTGGCATCGCATTTAACACACAAGAATCTCAAACATGGAAATCAAGGGGAATCAAAACGCATCCATTCCAACAAATAGTAGTATACAAGGAAAATAGATCTCGAGTTCCGCACTTTGTATATATAAAAAAGAATTTTTATTAAAAGATTTATCATTACAATTAGGTGTACAACTTGATTGGAATAGAAAAAATAAAATAAAATAGGGCTCTACAATTGCACGGTAATTATAAAAAGTACAAGTAAGAAAGAAAAGGGGTTTCTTCCCACCCACCTATGTATGAATTTCCAAAACGGAAATGGCGTGCCAAAACAAAACCCACTGCCCCCATCCCATTCATGCCTATCTTCTTATCCACACCAAACATCCCCCCTTCACCTCTAAACTTCATACACACCATAATTAAGATCGTGTTTAGCCCAACCAAAACAATAAAACACGTAACATGCACGTGATCTTTATGGTCTCCTGTAACTTTTAGCCTGTATATCTGGTTTTTGTCTCTGTAAATATACCACAAACTTTGAACTGTTTAAAACACCCGTCACTTTCATGCACCGAACTTAAGCTTCAACCACCTTTGCCACTTGCCACCCACCACCAACTAATTAACAGTAAAGCTATGAGGTTTATACAATACAACAGTAAAGCTGGAGATTAATCATGAATTTACTAGTGGAGTATTCAAGCAAGGAAGAGGAATTCAACTAATTTGTTTTAATTGAATTGAGTTGACTAATTCATTAATCAAAACAGTAGACTGAAGAATTGTTCAAGTTCTATGTACAGAAAAAAAATGTCTAAAAAAAACAAAGAAAATTAAGAAGAAATACATGGAATGGTGCCTAAGACTCGATTCCTACAAAGAACTAAAGAAAGGGTTTTAATTGTTTAGCTGACTTCAATTTTGGGTCGCATAAAGAAACATGGCTTCTTAGCAGGGTGTGGGCTTTCGACTTCATCATCGCCGGCAGCAGAAGCAAAGAAATTAGCCGGTGGGAATTCCGGCAACGCGGGCATGTTGAGGTCAAAGCCTCGGTTGCTGATGTGGGTCGTGGTAATGGTTGAGCCAACTCCTTCAGATGTAGTGACGGCGCTAGCGCTGGCGCTGGCGCTGGCGCTACTCCCCGCCCCACCTTCGTAGTGGCATCGCTTGTGGCCACCCAAGGCCTGGCCTGTAGGGAAGGTTTTGTGGCAGATGGAACACTCGTGGGACCTCCCGCTTGGGTTGATCGACGCGGCCGAATTGAGAACTCCACCGGATGTCCTGATTGTTGACGTTGACTGGTCGTCGTTGCCGCCCGAAAGCTTACGGTGGCTGGCTTTATGTCCACCCAAAGCCTGGTAAGAGTTAAAGGCTTTGTTGCAAACGCCGCACTTGTAGCTTGGTTTCTGCCCCGTCGTGGTGGGTTCCGGCGGTGGCGGTGGTGCAGTGGTTGTAGTAGGAGAGCGGTGGCAGTTTGGGTTGGTGGAGGAAGCTTCACCTCGTGCTAGCATGATAAGGCAGAGAGCTAAATATTCTTCCTCGGTGGTAACTTGGTCGAAACGCGGTCGCTTGGAGCGCTTACGCTTGGTAAATGATTCCAAGCAGTGTAGGTTAGTATCTTGAAAGGGAAAAGGAGGTGAGGCAGCGGTGGGAGAGTTAAGAGCTTCTAAAGCCATATCCCAATAATGAAAAAAAGGAAGGGCTAAAGCTAAAGGGAAGTTTGAAGGTTTGGGTTTGAGTGAAAGATGTGAGTTGAAGAGTGAGAGTGAGGAGTTTTTAAAGGGGAAAGGAAGTTGCGTGACAAGTGGTGGGAAAGTAAAGCAAAGGTTGATAAAGAGTTGGTTATTTGGGTGTGACTTGTGAGAGTGGAAGAAGCAATATAAAAAAGGGGTTTTCTTGGTGGCTAAGAGCCGGTCAAGGCCATGAAATAGTAAGAAGCTTTGAAGGAATCGGTGGGTCCTTCCATTGCAAGCCTGTATGAGTTGTGCTTTCTTTTAAGACTTGGAAACCAAGTCAAATACCAGATCTAAGCCAAGTCCCAAGGGCCCAGGGCTGCCCATTCTTTCGCATCCAAATAATTTTAAAATCTAAATGAGATATAAAGAGATGTTCCTTTAGTTTTGCTTTTCAGCGGAACAGATGGTGGCGGTGAAACCTAATACCTAATACATGCATGTAGACAAGAGCTTTCGCACCAATTCATTTCTGCTGGATCAAGATTTGTTTGGATTCTGCTGAGCTTGTTTCCTTGCCACTGGCCGATGAACTCTAAATTAATGACTCAAGTCTTCACTCTATTAATTAACTTTATGTAAAGTATACAGTGTGTGAATCAAACTCAACTTCTCAATCTCATGTGAACCAAAATAAGACCCACGCGGCTTTCACCACTTATTCAATCGTATTAATTGGGATCGGAAAACAATCCGGACCTTTTTCCCATTAATAAATCTCTCTCTATTCATATTATCTATGCATTATGCTATTGGTTGTATTTAATGTAATGTGTGAATGATATTAATTCAATTTATAAAAAAATTACATTTAAAAGTCGGGTCTATTAGATTAATTACGAATACCATAGACTTATGATTCACATGAATTTATGTGATTGGTCACATGTTTGGTTCTTTGAACTGATTGAACACGTGGGAATTTTTGACAGTTTAGATATTTTTGGTGTGAGGAAGAGGAAATCATGTTGGAAAAGCAAAAAGTAAAAAAAGAAGAAGATGGATGACCAAACTTATTCAGTGTATTAGGACGATTCTATTCACTTGAAAA
Source organism: Hibiscus tridactylites (assembly GCA_958450335.1). Lineage (NCBI taxonomy): Eukaryota > Viridiplantae > Streptophyta > Magnoliopsida > Malvales > Malvaceae > Hibiscus > Hibiscus tridactylites. The sequence goes on along the minus strand of OY288292.1, from coordinate 32,996,977 downwards.
CGAGAAAAAAGAAAGTTTGATGCTGAATTGGCTCTCTACAAAGCTGCAGGCTGCAGGAAGTTACGCCAAACATCATAAATACTAGACTACCCGCCCGCCGACTAATATAACTTGCCCCCAAATCTATCATAAAGCTCAACTATTTTTTTTGTTCCTCCACTATGCTAAACAACCAAATCCTTACAGATAAATTTTTATTCTGTTATTATCAGTTCGTCCTAATCGTTAATACTATTAACTATTTTAATTAAAACAATTACATGAATTTCTGAGAAAATTTACATAGCAATTAAATACTTGAAAATATTTTTAAAAGACTCTCGATAAAAAATATTCCTTCAATAAAAAGTTTGGCTTAACAGCCAAGTAAGTGCACAAACTATATTTTTTAGATAAGTGTCTGAATTATATTTTAGCCAAATAGATGTCTAACATTTCATTCCGCATCTCATTTAAAGTTTTTTCATCAACGACCGTTAAAAAAAATTCGCTACCCAATCAGAAAATGACACATGACCTTTTTTTATATTTTTAATTTCTAAATTTCTTTCAACCAAATCCTCAAATCATATCTTTTTCACCATCCAACATCCCCCACAAGTCGATAGTTCACTGTTCACCGCCCAAGCGTCGTGTACCTTACCGCTCGACGTTTTCCATCCTCTATCCCATCGCTGGGAATCTAATCGACCTATATTTTTTCTTTATTGTTGGGTGTTCGTCGACGGCGCAATTGGCGATTTATTCATCGATTTTTGACAACGTGATGATGAGGTTTTCAGTAGATGGGTCCGATGAAGATAAGGGTGACCAATGGTGGTTAGAGTGGAGGAATTTAAGGTTAGAGTTTGAGGTTTTTTAGATAAATTAAATATTGTTGGGTTAATTAATATATTTTATTTTTTAATTTTAATTTCAAAAAGTAAAGAATCATGTCACGTGTTAGAATTTTATTGAATAACAAAAAAATATCGTTTGTCACGAAAAAACCTTAAATAGGTCATAGAATGAAACGTTAGACACCTATTTAACCTAAAATATAGTTTAAGCATCTATTTAGAAAAATGTAAAATTTAGGCACTTATTTGAGGGTTAAGCCTAAAAAGTTTATACGTCAACCAAACACTTAATGGCTGGATTAACTAATAATATTATAAAAATAGGCGGACCAAATTATATTAACAGAGTGAAATGGTAGTTTCAAAATTTTATATAATAGAGGGACCAGAACCACAGTTTGAGCAATCATAAAAAGCCGTCCAAATCCAAAATTGAAAAGAAAAACGAATCCGACAATAAGAGAAGAAGGTAAAAACATGTTTAAGGGCTTACGGTTACCCAGCCTTCACATAAAAAGAAGATAAGCATGAATAAAATATATGGCGGGCGAAACCGCCTTAAGTCATTGCTTACCTGATGAAATGGGGTTTTGGTTTTTTCTTTTACAAACATTTTAGTTCAGTTTCAGTTCACCTGCGAAACAGAGGCATCAGGCATGGGTTTCTCGTTTTAAATTTTATGCAAAGCCGTCACTGTGGGGTACAGTCATTGAACTTATCGCATATTCTATAAACAAAGTTGGTTAAGAAAATGAAAGACACGTTTTTTTTAAGATTTCAATGTTCCGTTTTAAAGGCCAAACTAGTTTGTCGGAAAACAAACTACTTGACGGAATCCATAATTAAGGCAATATGGATCTGTTAAGGTCTCTATTAATTTGTTTATTGTCACAGGAATAGGAACCGTTTGACATTTATTCCATTTTATGTGCAGGGACTTAGAATTCTGGGATATGCAAGTTAAGGATATTTAGTTCAGTGGAAGATGGGATAATCTTGTCCTAGCGCTATGTGCTTTGAACTGTTTGAGAGATTGGTGCATTTGCGACGTTGTTCAAGTGGCAAGTGGTCCCTCACAAGTCACAACCTAGAGGGTTGGACTTGATCTAGAAGTGGTACACTCGGCCCTATTTGGTCCAAGTCGGTAATACAAGAAAATCACTAGGATTCACACCCAAAGCCACTGGAGTTGGAAAGACGCTTCCTTAGAACAAGTCTTAATTTTGGACTATGGTTTTCTCCTCCTCAGTCTGTGCTATATTCCGATGTCTTCATTTCAGGTTACTGTGTGTACTATAAGAATCATTTTTTATTATGAAGTTCAAAGAAACAACGCCCTATTTTCACGGTCAACAGTGGAGTACCCAAGCTTTTTTTTTTTTACTTGGCAATGAATTTTTTTTTATTAAAATAGCCAACACCTAGCCTCGTTAAAACTTTTCCTAAATTTAATTGGAGGAAAAGAGTACAACACATGTAGGCCAATAACAACACTAAAAAAGTAACTACAACACACAAAACAACACGAAACACTTCCCGACTTACACCTCAAAACACTTGACTAAAGCATTAAAACAACATGCAATTTTGCATTGGGCTAACGCCTCAAAACAAAAGTCACAAGCTTGCCAAGATCTTAAACAGCTTTAGTCTTCGCATTCCATCATTCACAAGCCAACCATTAATCTATCTCCTTGATTTTTTTGTAACAAGACCAAACTACATGTTTTTGATCTTTTGCAACAATTAATCTATCTCTATGATTTTCGATGTAAAGAATTACCAATCCAATTCAGCACTTATGCTTGGCTCCAATTCGACTAGTAGCCCCATAAAACAACATCTCAAAAGACAATCAAGTCAAAAGGAAACAACTATCCTCATCTTCAACCCTTAAACCTTTACCAGTCAACTCATATTAAGGATATTTCACACAGTCCCCACTACCATGATTGTCATTAGGCCCATCTCCAAATTCAGCCCTTATAGAGCACACATCCTCTAATGCCCTCAAGTCCGCAGATTCACTGCTGCCCAAATCAAGATTGGAACAATGCACACAACACAACAGCGCCACCTATCTTATTTGTTGCGTTCTCAACCTTGCTGACTATGGGAACAGAGGTTTCACTCCAAGGGAGTTGGAGTACCCAAGCCTTGCTATACTAGTTGACATGGGGTTACGGCACATAAAATACCAAAATTCTAGTACCAATTTTACAACTAAACATGTTCATCTTGTTCGTGAAAAGGCACAGGGTAAATATTAAAACAAGAGAATTTTTTAATTGTTTATCGTTAAGCCCAATAACCCATTTCGATTTCGTTGTTGGGCTCTCGGTACAAGTGTATTAAATTTTCTGTTATATGGATCAAGTGTACAAAATGATGTATATAAGCTGCACCCAGGACTGTTTTGGCTTCTTCATAATTACAAATCATTGATAAATAGCAACAAATTGCTAATGACAGAAGGTGTGCGCCACTTTAACTGGTCCTCACATGCTACAAATTCCTCGAGTTCGAAACCAAAATTATAGTGCTGGAAAACGACTGCGTTGTTATTATGGACATGTTAAACATGGAGACAAGACAAGTGATCAGTTGAGCTTTGTTAGATTAATCCATGACCTTTGTGCTCGGTTTTAAAATTGACGTAATGTAAAAAAAATTATTTTTAATGTTTGACTGGATAGTCACCTTAGCCTTTACTTTATTTTGATGCATTTTAATGATTAGCGTTTCATTTTGGGTCAAGATAACTCTTACGTGTATAAAAACTGTTAGTCACGGAATTCAACAGAAAAATAATTTTATATTTTATATAAAATTATAAAATTATATTTTGACTGATGTGTCATTCTATTAAGTCAACACCTTTTTTTCTATATGACACTATTATGTTAACGTACACTGCCATGTAATTTTATCACATAATTTCAAGTAATTTACTATTATTTGACTAATAGTTTTTTATTTATTTACGAGGAGTAATTTTAATCTAAAGTGAAACTTTAGAATTGAAGTGTTGCAAACAAAACAACCCTAAAGTAATACACACCGAAAGGTTCTTCAATCTTTGCTGCTTCCGCTTTAGATAATGTTTTTTTTTTTAATTCAACTCAATTCACTCCCCATTTCTTGACTTTACAACTAAAATATGTTAGATAATGAGCATTAATCCAAGAAAACAAATAGACAGTAAAATAAATAAAGAATTTATTTATTATATCGAATAAAGTATAAAATCAAATAATTTAAAATTAAATCAAAAACAAAAGAAATTAAATCGAAAATGTTGATTTGTTGAGGCATGTGTAGCACACAATTTCCTTAAGACAAATTCTCCCGCTCCTATGGTGTTTGAGAAACGTCAAACGTCTATCTCCAATATACAACAATGGAATGAGCACAACAGTAGAACGTCTGCAATGATCAACAATTAAAAATTCTCTGTGTTATTGTGTGTTTAACCTAGAAGGTTAACAAGGTATCTATAGGGGTTTCACATGGGAAAATAATTGGAAATAATATATTCTAAAATTAAGGTGATTAATATTGTGTTCGAATAAATTTAGAAATAAGTCATTAATATCGTATATATTCGAATATATTTCATGAACATCAAAGCAATATCAAATAATATCTAACCATTAATTCAATCTGAACATTCGTGTCACCCACAATGTGTGAGTGCACCCCAACCCAAATAAGTTTAACAAGCTTTAATTCACACCCCTATGCCAGCACACAAGACACAATCTCAACCCAAGTCATTCAATGATAATCAAGTGGGTTAGTGTCTATAAACACTTTCCATACTTGATATCCTACCAATGTGGGATATGTTTTCTTTATTTTTCCTTGCACACAATTCACAAGTACCATACTTTGAGCATCAATTTCTCATTTATCACTCAACTATTTTGAGCATATGAAATACCATTGTAAAGATCTCGTGGAGTAGAAAATAAACCTATAAAATCATCATTCTTATCTCCATCTTTACCCATAGAAAATATGCCTCAAAGTTTCCAATTTATCACAATTTCCCAACAAAATAGTTATTAAAAAAACATCACAACCGCTTAATTATATAATAGGTCATTTTTTCGTTAAAATTGAAACATGACATGATATAATAACATTTTTAGTTATCAAACCTTATATATCCTATCAATTTGGTACTAATTCAAAAATAATTCAATAAATTTAACTCTTCATATTTAAAAATTTTAATAATGCACCTTTTTGAAAGACCAACCGATCACTTGTTGCACTTAATGCTAATGTCCCCCAGTTTGATAATTGAAAAATGAGATTGCTCGACAAACACAATCACCTCACTATTGGAAAACTGACAGACTAATGGAACAGACTCATTATGACCTTAACGTCATCTACTAGTAGACATAATCATTTCCCTAATGGTTTTTTTAAATAAATGGTTAAATTTATTGAATTATTTCGAATTGAGACAAATTAATAGAATGTATAAGTTTTAAGACAAAAAATGTTATTATAACAAGTTGTTCATTTCAATTTTAACGGCAGAGTAACATATTTTTTTCATAAAATTTTAATTGTGTGACCAAATTATTATTATTTTTAAATATATATATATATATATATATATATATATATATATATATATATATATATATATATTACCAACTTTATAATTAAATAACATATATGATGTAGTTTACATTTGTTAAAATGATCAAACATCACTCTCAATAACTATAAAACTTTTTGAAAAAGATAAAGAGAACAAAAATAAAGTTAAGCAGGTGGACTAAAGAAAAATATGACAAGAATAGAATAACGACGAAAGAGCTTCTTAGTAGAATCAAAAGCATGCAAGACAAAACGCTCACAAGTAAGGAAGCCATCAAAGTCAAAGAACTTAAGAAAGAGCTCGGTAAGTCATGGGAGAGTGAGGAGAGACATTGGCATCAACGAGCGAGAATTGATTGGTTCAAGTTTGGAGATCGCAACTCTAAGTTCTTTCATGCCACGACAATTCAGCACAAAAAGGTGAATAATATATATCGGGTGAAGAAGCGTCAGGGAGAGTGGCTTGAGGATATTTCAAACATTGCTCTATTTTTCAAGAACACTTCCAAAGTGTGTATACAAAGGATTGCTTAATAGACCTAAAAGAATTTTTAGAGATTATTCCTTCGCTCATTTCCTCTAAAATGAATATGAGGCTTTGTCAAGAAGTCTCTAGAGAAGAAATTAAAGAGGCATCGTTTAGCATGCCCCCCCTAAAATCCCCAAGATCGGATGGCTTTCCTGGCACATTTTATCATTCTTTTTAGAATTCTATTAAGGATGACCTCTATAGGATGGTCGATCACTTCTTTAAATATGGTGTTCTCAATCCTGAGATAAACAAGACCAACATTGTTCTTATTCCCAAGCAAAGGAATCCTTTTGAAGTCCATCATTTCCGACCGATTAACCTTTGTAACTTCTCTATGAAGATTATTAAAATGATCTTGGCTTCAAGACTAAAGAGCATCTTACCGGATATCATCCTTCCTTCCCAATTGGATTTTGTTCATGGAAGACTTATCCATGATAATATTATCATCGCTCACGAAGCATTTCACGTGATCAAGAGAAGGAATAAAGGATTTAGTGGTGTTATGGCCCTTAAAATTGATATGTAGAAAGCCTGTGATAAGGTTGACTAGATGTTCTCCGAAGGATAATACATAAAATGGGTTTTGTGAGTGGTGGGTGTAGAGAATCATGTAATGTGTTACTTCACTGTCCTTTTCCCTTGTTATGAATGGGAAAATGCGAGGTGAATTTTTTCCGAGTAGGGGACTTCGACAAGGTGACCCTCTCTCACATTTCTATTTCTCTTGGTCTCGAATGTCTTTACATTGTTAATGGAAAGAGAGTTGAATAACTCGTCTTATGAAGGTTTCAAAATTAAGAGGAGATGCCAGACTCTCAACCATTTGATGTTTGTTGATGATTGTATTATGTTTACTAAAGTTGATGAGAAGAATTATGGTCGAGTCCTAAAAATCTTGGAAGATTTCCAAAGATTGACTAGACAAACAATTAATTTTGGGAAGTCTTCGATTTTTTCTCTCATAATGTTAGTCTCGATCGAAAGACCCATCTTTCGAATGTGTTGGGTTTTGGGCTCATGAAAGAGGGCAATACATATCTGGGCCTGCCTACCATTAGGGTAAGGAACAAAAAAGAGGAGTTAACCTTCATCAAAGAGAGTTCATAACAAGCTGGAAGGATGGAAAGCCAAATTTCTCTCTCAAGCTGGTAAATAAACGCTTATTAAAGTGGTGGTGCGAGTTATACCTTATTATGTTATGCAGTGTTTCTTATTACCAGCTATGTTTTGCGAAGAACTTTGCTCCATGATTGACCTTTTTGATGGAAGAGTTCAAATGAGAAAGAAAGGGGTATTCACTGGCTAAATTGGAAGAAGTTGTGTCTCCCAGAAGATAAAGGCAAGATTAGTTTTCGAGATTTGAGAACGTTTAATCAAGCACTTGTGGCTAAGGTGGCTAAGAGATTGATTAAAAAACCAGAATCTCTCTTAGCAAAAACTCTTTAGGACATTTATTTCCCAAATGGAGAGATCTTTTTAGCCCCGGTTTGCCATAACCCATCTTAGGCTTGGATCGATATTAGAGACGACATAAAGACTATCTCAAATAGATCACTCTGGAGAATTGAGAACGGAAGGAAAGTGTCCATATGGGAGGATAAATGGATTCCTTCTCTTCACTTATTCTTGGTCTCTTCACACCGACCTCCATGGTGCCATGACCTTACGGTTTCTAGACTCATCCTTGAAGAGGGGAAAGATTGGGATCGACCAAAGCCTGCACAATTGTTCACCCCTCACGAAATAGAAGCCATTCTTCGGATCCCGATTGGAGGCCCTTCGGCTAATGATGCCCTTATATGGGTAGGTAACAAAAATGGTGAGTACTCAGTTAAATCAGGGTATAATTTCCTGGCTAGTGAGTTGGTCAAGGGGATAGCCTAAACTATAGTGAGGATGTGTTTCAATATCTCTTTCTCTAGAGAGCTACTTGGAGACTTAATGTTCTACCCAAGATTCGGATGTTTGTGTGGAAGCTTTGTCATAACATTCTCCTAACAAAATGTAACCTCTTCAACCGGTTTCATGGCGCTCTTTCTTTTTGTGCTAAATGCCCAAGGTGTGGGAAGAAAATTGAGAGCATTAACCACATGATTTTTTTCTGCCTTTTTGCTCAAGCTGTCTGGAGGGCTTCATGTTTTAGCTACTCACATTCTCCTAAGGGATTTTTGGGCTTCGGAAAATGGTGAATGAAAATCTTGAACCTCAGAGATAAAGAGAGATTATTTGAGGGTTGCGAGCTTATTACTTCTCTATGTTACTCCATTTGAAAATCTCGTAACTGTTTTGTGTTTAATTGCTCGACTGACTCACTTTTGAAAGTTCGGTTCCATGCCGAAAAGTCATTCACTAAATTCTCTATAGCAAATCAAAGACTCAAAGATATTTTTTCATCGAATGTGAGAGATAATACAAGATGAAATTTGTCGAAAAATGGTTGTTTCAAAATATATGTGATGCATCCTTTTGTAAGGAAAGATGGAATATCATGGTCGCTGCAGTCACCCGCAATTCATAGGGCTCGATTATTGGTGGAGATCCTCCTTCTTCACATCCCACTCTATCGAAGCTGCCGAGGCACAAGCTATCTGGCTAGGGGTAGCTCTCGTGACTAAAAGAGGCTTTGATAAGGTCATCTTTGAATCAGATAACCTTAGTGTTTTTAACCGTCTTAACTCCAAGACTCAATTTGTTTAGGATACGACGACCATCGAAGAAGACATTATTGTTATTGCATCCTCTTTATCAAGTTGTTTTTCTTTTGTCCCCAGATCTTGTAATAGAGTCGCCGACTTGGTGGCTAAAAGTTGTAGGACATCTTTATGTCTAGAGGATTTGATTATTAATGTCCCTTATGACCTTGGAATCCTGTTGTAATTTCCTCGAGATTTATGAATTCCCTACTTCGGCAAAAAAAAAAACATCTTGCTGAGCATCATGGATCTTGGGACCAATAGGGTCTAATTTCGAGGCCATAGAGAATGTTCTTTCTTTGAACAAATCTCCCATAATGATGGAAAAAATGTTGTATTTCTGAATTCCCTAATAAAAAATATTAAAAAAATTAAATTTTAAGAGTAAGCATTTAATAAAAAAAATATTGAAAAAATTAAGCATCTAATAACAAGTATTGAAAAAAATTGAATTTTAAGAAGAGGCCACTGATAACAAGTATTGAAAAATTTAAAATCTAATAATAAATATTGAGAAAAAACTAAACTAAAATTAAAATTTTAATTATGATCGTAGGACCCACTAATACCTAGACTAAATAAGTTTCAATAATTCTTTATATTTAACAAGTGAGGTGGGCTCCACTAATATATAAATAAATTTCAAACAAATCTTTATTTATTTCTAATTTTGGGCGATTAGCTATGGACAATTGATGACCTCTAGACAAGCGCCCTTATTGTCCTATCTTAGGGATGAGCCTAGATATTAAATGTTTAGATTTTATAAAGGGTTTAGGGTTTACAGAGATGATTGGGACTTACCTATCTAATTTTATTTTGTTATTTTTTATTTAAATAGAAAATGACGTGGAAACATGATATTGCCAATCATTATACAAACCAATAGAAAAAAGGATGTTTCCTTGTCATTAAACTATTTCAATTATGTTTTAGTTTTCTATTTAATACATGACTTTTTAAGAAAAATTATATATCATTAAAGATTGAGAGGCAATTGATAAAAATGGTATATATATATTGAATATTTTGGTGTGATTAAATAGTAGTATATATACTTTTACTCTTAGCCTTTTGAAATTGAATATACACTGTGTAGACTACTCTACTCAAATCCGAGTCACTAGGAGAAAAAAACGTCATCCTTTGTAATGCCCCGAGTTTAGGGGTCGGAAGTTACTCGGGTAAATAGGGTTCGAGTCGTGGGTTCGTTTTAAAATTTAATTAAACTTTGGTTTAAATTAAAAGGGTTTGAATTCATTAATGGCATTTTAGTAATTTTAAAATAAGGGAAAATAAGATTAAGAAAAGGGGGTTTAATTTCAAAAAGATGCGCATCTTCTTCTTTCCAAGTTTTTGACGACCTAAAACCTCCCTTATCCCCTTCTCACTATTCCATTCATTTCTCCATCGAATTCAAGTGATTTCAACGAGGTAAGATCATTTTTGACTTGTACTTTCAATTCCTAACACATTCATGGTTTTAAGTTTTAGAAAACACCATTGTAGAGAAATTTGAGTTTTCATAGTTTTCAAAGAAAAGCGTGAAACTTTAGTATATTTTCGTTTTATTTTGATGTGTAGAGTGAAGTTATGAGTTAACCTAGCCCTAAGGTACATTATATCTCAATTTGGTTGATTTTTAATAAGAATCCCGAAATTGGGTTTTGGGGTTATTTTAAAAGTGTCAAACTTTGTGTTTTTGGTGTGGTTTTGTGAAAGGGAGTTGAGCTGGGGTTATAGTGATACTAGGAGGTGATTTTGAAGGTGTTTGGAGGTGTTTTGGGCATTGAATTTGGTAGTTTTCTGCTGGGTTATTAGGGTGTACGAAAACGAAGAAGTTTTGTTGGTTCATGGGTTGGAAATATGGTAAATGGGTCTTGGAATTGTATCTTGATTGTGACAGTGATTTTGGGGCTGAATGATTGAGTAAATTGTTATTTTTGATTGACTAGAATAAAGGGAAAACATCGGAGAGGCTTCGGGCACGATACCAGGGAATTTGGAGACTTGAGATCGGTGTTCGGCTTCCGTTTGGGTTGCAACAGTGAGTGCAAAATACTTAGAACTTGGTTTTATTACAGAAGGGGATTCTTGGGGGTTTGGGTGGAGCGTTGAGGGCCAACCCAAACCCAAGCGTAAGTTTACTAATCCTACCTCGATAGTTAAGTGTTGATGTATGAGTATTTGTTGTGATATCATATGCATTGTGGATTGCTTTTACATCCGTTGTTGTTGTGTAGTCATTGTTGGTGTCGAGCCTCACATGATGGTTGTCTTAACTACGGTGATGAGTGGTCCCGCCGATAGTGACTAGTAGTAGAGTAAGGTAATATGTGGTCCCATCGGAAAACTACTAGTCGAACGGTGATGTGTGGTCCCACCGTGTGTGTTTGTTGTGCATGTGCAAACCATGTAGTTGCCTTGTTGTGATACCTTTAGTGCATTCAATGGTTTATTTATCATTTAAGAAATGAGTTTTGAAAACTGCATGATTATTGAGTTTTTTAGAGCTTCGCTCACTAAGCTATCAAGCTTACGCTCTCCTTTTTCCAACATGCAGATCGTTAGAGTTCGGAAGGCAAGTGGGCAAGGGAGGAGCTTTTTGGAGTTCTCAAGTAGCTCAAGTATGCTTTAAGTAATTGTAATAATGCCTAGACATTAGGGTTATTAGACTTGTTTGGTGTTGGAGTTCAAACTCCTTTGTTGGCTTTTGATGTCCTAGCATGTTTGGTTTGTTGGTGCCATGTGTTGTATGAGCATTGTTGGACTCATGTATGTTGAATTGTTGTTAATGTCTTGTTATGGATTTGTAAACCATGTTTACCTTGTTGCTTAAATGCCTTGTGTTTGAGGGTTTAGACCATTTTCTATGAATGCCTATGTGTTGTTTTGAGAGTATGTAAATCTTGCTAGTGGATGCATGTATCTTTTGGCTAACTAGACCCTTTATGCATGTTTAGGAATCAAGTTTCTCTTAAGTATGGTTGCCTTGGTGTTGATGCCTCGTTGTTTGTTTAAATTGATCTGAATGCTTATTTATGGTTGCTAGATGTTGTATGAAGGTTTGTTTGGGGCTAGGTGAGTCGTAAAATGCATCTAGAGTTGGGTCTTAAGTTGTTTTTCGGCTAATTCGAGTCTTGCAGTGTAGGGCGTATCGGTACGCCCAAGGGCCGTTGTTGAGTGTGTAAAAGTTCTATCATTTACACCTTTTTTAACCCATATTTCTGCTACATTCAAGCATCATTGCATTGCATTTAGGTTAGTTTTCAATAAAACATCACAATCATATAAAAGGCACGGATTCTACTGAAAGATGGCTATTTTTGCAGGTATCTGTCACAGTAGATGTCAAAGGCAGGCGCAGGGCAGATAAGCAGGAGAGCTAAACTGGACAAGCAGCTGAAGAAGACGAACCTGTCATGGACCTGTCGTGACAGCATGGTGACAGCAGATTTATGAAGAGGAAAAGTGAGTTGGACCTCGATAGATAGAGAAAAATCTGCTCGTCTGTCGTGTGGAAGCCGAATATTTTTCCAAGCCCCGGATCAAAAGATATGTCAAGCCAAAGCTCAAGGAGAGGAATTTCCATGAAACAAGGAGGCGACTGAAAAGTAGGAATCCTTAGAGATTTAGTCTTTATTAGAATCTTACTTTTAATTAAAGTTGTAATCCTTGTTACCTTAGATAATGTTGCGTGTAAAATAGTCTATCGCAATTATAGTGCAAGTATACACGACGCAAGTAGTAAAGTGATACTAAGTATCGGATATCGTCTCCACAGGGATTAGGCTAATGACTCCACCTAAATTCACTGCACGAAGTAAAGAGAAATATTTAAGAGAATTGTCACGAATATTAAAGTAAAAACGTAAATAAAAGATTGAGATATCAAGATAGAGAGAATAGGCTGGTATTGAGTTGCTCAGTAGTGTAGGTATTGAATTGCTTAGGATCTCCAGTTCTGTCGTCGCACCCGTCGCCGACAGCACCTGTCGCGGCGTCTGTCCGTTAGCTGTCGCGGCAGCGAACACTAACTCCGTACTTCAAGCTTGGCAAGAATCCCTGATCTGCCTTGCCCTATCCCTAGGCACAAGTCTGTCGATGATCACGTCTTTGATGATACCTCTCGGCGTGAATCGAAGGATGAACACCGATGTGTATGAATTCTTCCTTAGCCACTTAACCTCGCCTTATCCCTAAGCACGAGATGGTTCAACTATAAACTAGAGAACGCGCTTTTACCTCTTTCGTATACTTAACTCTCCCGATGCTAAGTAAATAGATAACCTCACAATGCTCTCCCGATGCTCTTGCAAGATATTAAAACCAAGATAAAAGAACTTGAAGTTTATTTTATTGAACTTGAAAAATCCTAAAACAAAGCAACCCTTGCAACTACTTTACAAAACAACCCGTGGCCCTAAGGGGAATTTAGAACATATCGGTGACAGGTAAACGGCAGGGTTTTGGTTTCGGTTATGGGGTAGTCGGCTATGCCCTAGGTTTAATTTATGCCCTTTATATAAGCTTTGGGCTCAAGTTATCTAAGGTAACAAGGATTACAACTTTAATTAAAAGTAAGATTCTAATAAAGACTAAATCTCTAAGGATTCCTACTTTTCAGCCGCCTCCTTGTTTCATGGAAATTCCTCTCCTTGAGTTTTGGCTTGACATATCTTTTGATCCGGGGCTTGGAAAAATATTCGGCTTCCACACGACAGACGAGCAGATTTTTCTCTATCTATCGAGGTCCACTTCACTTTTCCTCTTCATAAATCTGCTGTCACCATGCTGTCACGACAGGTCCATGACAGGTTCGTCTTCTTCAGCTGCTTGTCCAGTTTAGCTCTCCTGCTTATCTGCCCTGCGCCTGCCTTCGACATCTACTGTGACAGATGCCTGCAAAAATAGCCATCTTTCAGTAGAATCCGTGCCTTTTATATAATTGTGATGTTTTATTTTAAACTAACCTAAATGCTATGCAATGATGCTTGAATGCAGCAGAAATGTGAGTTAAAAAGGGTGTAAATAATAGAACTTTTACACACTCAACACACCCCCAAACTCAAGTTTTTGCTTGCCCTCAAGCAATGAAGACTTAAAAGAAAACTGAAAATTTTTGTGTTGGCCTTCAAACAGTGAATTGTCCCTTGCCTGTCGCTCATTCTCTCTGGCGGCAGCAACCTGTCGGAAAGGTTAGGATCTGTCCGGAATCTTCCTATAGCTCTCGTGCAGTGTGTGCATGCTTGTGAACAGTTATATGCTAAGACTCTCTTAGTTTTACTAGAATATTCAACTCCTTAACTTTGAATTTTATGCCAAAGTTTACCTTTTTTTTAGAAGGCACATTTTCATGCTTTTTCTTCTATTTTCAAGCTAAGTTTTTCTAGAGCCAGTTTTGGGCACCTCTAGTTAGCTTCCTAGAGCCGGTTTCGGGCACCTCTAGGTTTTTGATTTTCTTTTGCTAAACTTCTTTCCTAGAGCCAGTGTTAGGCACCTCTAGGGGCTATCCAAGTTCTAAGCTTCCTATTCTAGTTTGGCTAAAAGAAATCTAAGCAATATAACAGTCACAAAAGTGTTTAAGTTTTCAGAACTATAGAAAGGCTCTAAACTTTTCCTTAACCTGTCCTAAAGATGCTGCCACGACAGAGCCGTCATGACAGGTAAGTTAACTTCACAGTTTTAAGCCAACAGTTTAGATTTTCTAATTTTTTTTTAAAGATAAAAGAAAATAAATAACTAATAAGACACAACAATTAAACAAAAGATGTGCTAAAGACTCCATTAAATATGGAGGGTTGCCACCCCCAAACTCGAGGGTTGCATTACCCTCAATGCAAAATGACACAAAAATAAACAAAGAAAAATACGATAAAGAAAAGTACATCACAAATATATAAGGGCAGGCAGCAATAAGAGGAGTAAAAGAAATAAAAACTTAAATTTTATGCGCTGTCCTCGCTGCTACTGCTGACGCGGATCTGATGGTAGCGTCTGCGTTGGGGAGGTGGCTGGGCAGGTTCCTGAGCAGGTTGATCAACAGGTTCATCAGCCTGTTGAGGTGCAGGTTCTTCCTCCGGGTGGGGGACAGGGTCGTCAGCAGGTTGAATGGCAGGTGGCTCCACTAGTCGGACATCAGAACTGCTGCTACTGTCCCAGCTGTTACTCGTGATGGCTTTGGACAGCATCCTCTTGTTGGCCACATGCTTAATTCGTTTCACCCACGTGAAAGCGCTGTCCAAGTTCCTCCGGACAAGAGGGCTGTCATCAGTGGCAGCTCGCTTGGTGCCTCTAGGGGAAGTGTCCGCCGGTGGGCTGCCGGCTGCTGTCGGGGAAGGTGTGGAGGAGGCAGATTCTTCGTGGGGAGAGACAGGTGGTGTGGGAGTGGGGGAGGGGATATTGAAATAATGGGCGGGGAAGGTGGGGAAAATGACATCCGGAAAATTCAAAGTATTGGTAATGAAATTTACCGTTGCATTGGAGAAGTCGCGGATGAATGTCATCAAACCCATCTGGCGCTCCTCTATCCTCAGGATGGCAGCAAGGATGTGGGAGTTCTGATCTGCCGGAGCGGTGTTGGTGGCAGCTTCTGGGGCAGGTTCGGTAGCAGGTTCATCATCAGACTCAGCAGGAGGGGCGTTTGGATCGAAGGCGTTGAGGGGCGATACGACGATGATCTCCATGAGGCTGGAGATGTTGCTATCGGTCCAGCCGCTGCCCTTCTTGATTTTGTCTGAAGGGTCCTCCGGTACGGCAGCGCAGCGGCAGAGGGCAGTGATTGTGAAGGGCAGGCATAGTCGTGAATCTGATCGGAAGGCACAATCGAGAATGCTGTCTCGCATGTACCTGCCCACATTGATGGGCCTGTCATGCATGATAGAGTGGATGAGGGCCAACCGCTGTCTGTTGACTGTCGTATGGTGTGACGAGGGCAGGATACGCTTTTTGATAAAAGCATTCCATAATTTTGCCTCGGGGAGTAGCTCTGCCCTGTTGACGGAGTTGGGGTTTTTCTTGCTGGTGCTCCAGGTTGTGCCTGCCTCTGTCAACTCCCTCATGACAGCATCATGTCCGGCAGCATCGAGGGTGTCCCAAAACTGTTGATGAGCATCGTCAGTGGGGCCAAAGAAAAGGCCGAATACATGGTTGATGCTGCTGGCGGTGAAAGGAACTGTCACTCCTCGGACGACGACAGATGTCGCCGTCTTACTTTCGATCGCCTCGTAAAATTCCCTGACCAAAGTGTCGTTAAGCTCTGCCGGCTGCTCGGCAAAGTCTTCCCAAAGTTGTGCCGTAATGGCCTTCATAATGAACGACCGGAGTCCAAAAAGAGGGGCATCTCTGTTATAGATGAAGCTCCGTTCCTCCCATAGTTCCTTGTTGGCGAACGGGGATGCTGCTGCTGAAGAAGAGGCGGCAGCAGCATTCTGGCGAGTTTGTCGTGAATACATTTTTGGTTGCAAGGGCTGAAAAAAGAAAGAGAGTAGATAAAACTAGAAGGGAATAACAAGAGAGAAAATCAGAAGTGATGAAAAATGAAAAGGGGAAGGGGTTTATATAGCGGTCGAGTAGCTGCCCATTTAATGCCACAACGGCAGACGGGAATAACGGGGCGGCAGATTGGATATTGCGTGTCTGACGCGTCTGACACGCATTAATGCGTCTGTTGTGCGTCTGCCGCACGTTTCTTCGTCTGCTGTGCGTCTGTTGACAGCCTGTCAAATCCGTCTGCGCCGGCAGCCGAAACGACAGGTTACCATAAATGGGCTTTATTGGGCTGGTGGATGAGCGGTGGGCTTGGGCCACTTCTTCTTTCTCACTTGACTCCTTTATTTCCTAAAAACTGAAATTAAAAACAAAACATTATTAAAATAAATCTAATTCCTAATAAATAATAATAAATAAAATAAAATAAAAATAAAAATTAGATTAAATTAGGGATGCCTTGTGGGGCATCACCTAAGGTAACCACTTCCTGTATTCCTGGGGCTTCAGTCCCCTGATAATGCTTGAGGCGTTGTCCATTAACTTTGAATTGGTGCCCGTCTTTTAATGATTGAATTGTAATGGCACCATGGGGAAAAACTTGAAGCACTTGGAACGGGCCAGACCATCTAGATTTAAGCTTTCCTGGGAATAGTTTCAACCTAGAATTAAACAATAATACAAGCTGCCCTGGGCAGAACTGACGTGGCAGCAACTTCTTGTCATGCCACTTCTTTGTTTTCTCCTTGTATATTCTTGCGTTGTCGTAGGCCATCGTCCGTATTTCATCGATCTCATTCAAATCTAACAGCCTTTTCTGGCCTGCCTTGTCCAAGTCCATGTTTACTGCCTTGATTGCCCAATATGCCTTGTGCTCTATCTCGACAGGCAGGTGGCAGGTTTTCCCATAGATCAATCGGAATGGAGACATGCCCAATGGAGTTTTGAAAGCTGTCCTGTATGCCCATAATGCATCATTCAGAAGTAGAGACCAATCTTTCCTAGTTGGTTTAACCATCTTTTCAAGAATGTTCTTCACTTCCCTGTTGGAAATCTCAGCCTGTCCATTGGTCTGTGGGTGGTATGCTGTCGCGATCCTGTGCTTGACACCATATTTTCTCAAGGCGGCAGCAATTACCCTGTTGTCAAAATGTCTCCCTTCATCACTGATAATCGCCCTCGGGATGCCAAATCTAGAAAAGATGTTTTTGTGCAAAAACTTTTGGACCGTTTTGGCATCATTCTTTTGAGTTGCGATTGCTTCTACCCACTTGGAGACATAATCTACTGCTAGGAGGATGTAAAGATTTCCACACGAAGATGGAAAAGGTCCCATAAAATCAATCCCCCAAACGTCGAAGATTTCGACTTCTAAAATATTCTGCAGTGGCATCTCGTTTCTCCTCGAGATATTACCTGTCCGCTGGCACCTGTCACAGTTTTTGTAAAATTCCTGTGCGTCCTTGTACAGTGTCGGCCAGTAGAACCCTGACTGCAGCACCTTGGCAGCAGTTTTATTGCCTCCTAAATGTCCTCCATATTGTGAAGCATGACAGTGATGGAGAATGTCTTCTTGTTCTTCTTGTGGTACACATCTCCTTATAACCTGATCTGCGCACATCTTGAAAAGAAGAGGTTCGTCCCAATAATAATGTTTAACATCATTTTGAAACCTCTTCCTGGCTTGATAAGTAAGATCAGAAGGTAATATTCCGCTAACTATAAAATTAACGAAATCAGCATACCAGGGAAGGTTAGAAGACTTACCTGCCGCCATGGCTGTCGCGACAGCTATTGTGGCAGCAAAGAGCTGCTCATCTGGGAAGGTCTCTGGTATGTGTGTCTCATCTACAGGTAGACTCTGTCCCATCTCCAACCTCGACAAGTGATCTGCCACCTGATTTTCTGTCCCCTTTTTGTCTTTGATTTCAAGGTCGAACTCTTGTAATAGTAAGATCCACCGTATCAACCTAGGCTTTGCATCCTTTTTTGCAAATAAATACTTGAGGGCAGAGTGGTCGGTGTGTATTATAACCTTCGTTCCAAGTATGTAAGAACGAAACTTGTCGATGGAGAACACCACAGCTAACAGCTCCTTTTCTGTGGTGGTATAATTCACTTGGGCATCATTCAATGTTTTGCTGGCATAATATATGACATGAAACAGCCTGTCCTTGCGCTGCCCAAGTGCTGCCCCGACAGCATAGTCACTAGCATCACACATAATTTCAAACGGTTGCGTCCAGTCTGGTGGCTGTACTATGGGGGCTGTCACTAGCTTTTCCTTCAGAACCTTGAATGCTTCAGTACATTCTTCATTAAAGTCAAAGGGTCGGTTCTGCTCTAAGAGATGACATAGGGGTTTCGTGATTTTTGAGAAATTGGCGATGAATCTCCTATAAAAACCAGCATGCCCTAAAAAACTCCTAATTCCCTTGACTGTGGTTGGCGGCGGCAGCTTCTCTATGACCTCTATTTTTGCCCTGTCGACTTCTATCCCACGACAGCTAATCTTATGGCCTAAAACTATCCCTTCATCTACCATAAAATGGCATTTTTCCCAATTGAGAACAAGATTAGCTTTTTCACATCTTTCAAGTACCTTTTGAAGGTTGCCGAGGCAACTTTCAAAATCGTCTCCAAAGACAGAAAAATCATCCATGAAGATCTCAAGGAAGTCCTCAACCATGTCGGAGAATATAGCCATCATGCACCTTTGGAAGGTGGCAGGTGCGTTACAGAGTCCAAACGGCATCCTCCTAAATGCGTATGTTCCGTAGGGGCAGGTGAAAGTCGTTTTCTCTTGATCCTCTGGTGCAATAGCGATTTGGTTATAACCTGAGTAACCATCAAGAAAACAATAGTAAGGTTTACCCGCTAATCTATCAAGCATTTGATCAATAAAGGGTAAAGGAAAGTGGTCTTTTCGGGTAGCTTTGTTAAGCTTCCGATAGTCCATACTAACCCTCCAACCGGTCACAGTCCTGGTTGGGATTAACTCATTGTTTTCGTTGGTTATCACGGTCATGCCTCCTTTCTTGGGAACACATTGCACCGGGCTTACCCATTTGCTATCGGAGATGGCGTAAATAATACCAGCATCTAACCATTTAATTATTTCTTTACGCACTACCTCCTTCATTGCAAGGTTTAACCGCCGTTGGGCATCAATAGTCGGCTTATGATCTTCCTCTAGGAGGATTTTGTGCATACAGATTTCCAGACTAATGCCCTGAATGTCTGCTATCGTCCATCCTATCGCCCTTTTATGCTGCCTCAACATGTCGATCAGCTGTCGTTCCTGTTCCTGCGGCAGCTTAGCAGAGATGATTACGGGCAGTGTGTTATCACAACCAAGATAAGCATATTTAAGCTGCCCTGGCAGGGGCTTAAGTTCTAAGACAGGTGGTTCAACAGTAGATGGCTTTTGGATTAAATGGTTATCCGAAGTGTAATTCAAGGGTTCGAATAACTTACCTGGGCGATGGTCTAACCAGTCTACCTCCTCATGACCTTCAGTATCAGATGTATCGGATTCAGAGGAGTCGCTGTCGTCGGTGCTGTCGTCGTTGCTGTCGTGACAGGCTTGTAAATGGCTGTCGCAGCAGTGACCAAATTTTATATCCCGGCAGCCCGACCTGATGCAGGGTTGATCAAAGGTCACCTCAATGATGGCCTTGCATTCTTCATCCACATCAGCATGTTTCATTGCTTGGAGAACATTCAACTTAATTTCTTGATCGTTCACGCGCATGGTGAGTTCTCCTTTCTCCACATCAATTAATGATCTTCCCGTGGCTAAGAAGGGTCGCCCTAGGATGACTGGTGCGTTCTCATCTGCCTCACAATCTAAAATAAGAAAGTCAGCAGGAAATATAAGCTTATCCACTCTTACCAAAATATCTTCAATTTTTCCTTCGGGGTGAACGTAAGAGCGGTCGGCTAGCTGTAGGGTAACTGTCGTGGGCCGCGCCTTGCCAATACCTAGTTTCTGAAAAACAGATTTAGGCATTAGATTAACACTAGCACCAAGATCACATAATGCCTTACCCACAAATCTGTCGCCGATTACGCAAGGTATGAGGAAGCTCCCCGGATCCTTCTTTTTCTGGGGTGGTTGCCGATGAAGAATACTCATGCAACCTTCTTGCATCCTTACCGTTTCAAATTCCCCAAGTTTAGATTTTTTAGACATGACATCCTTGAGAAATTTAGCATAACCGGGCATCTCCCTAACAGCATCTAACAACGGAATATTGATGTGAACCTGTTTAAAAATATCATAAATTTTTTTAAGTTGAGATTCATGCTTAGCTTGCTGTATCCGTTGCGGAAAAGGTGGTGGAGGACGGTAATCAGCAATGCGTCCTTCCCACTGCATGCGAATCTGAGGACGATACTCATCTTTTTTCTCCTCTGTCGCTTCTGCTGTCGTGACAGGCTCATCGGCAGCAGTCTGTTTATCACCTGTCGGGGCAGCTTCCTCGGCAGGCTTATCCAAAGTAGGTTCCTTTTCTGTTTCAGCTTCTTTTTCCGGCCCTGGTAACTTTTTCCCACTCCTAGTAGTAATCGCCTTACATTGCTCATGTGGGGGTGGTCTAGCATTTTCAGTATTGCTAGGAAAACCTCCATTCTGCCGTGGCTTAATATGCTGCGACACCTGACCCATTTGTGTCTCTAGAGATTTCAAGGTGGCCTCATGATTTGTCATTCTCATCTTAGTTTCATCCATAAAGTCTTCCGTTTTCTTGACAAACTTATTGATGTTCTCCATATACGTACCAGTCTGAGACATAAAGGTGGCCAGAGTCTGCTCCAATATACTACTCGTGGCAGGTGGTGGCTGCTGTTGTTGCTGAGGCGGCAGGTTCTGCGGCTGCGGCTGCTGTCGCGTCAACAATCTAGGACCCCCTGATTCTGATTATATGCTTGCGGATTTAGGGCATTGTTAGGGTTACTCCAGGAAAATTTGGGATCTTTCCTCCAATTAGGGTTGTAATTGTTGGAATTGTAGTTTGGCTTGTAATTTCCAACATATTTTCCTTCTTCTATATTTATAGGGCACTCATCCCTACTATGATTTCCCTCACATGTAGCACAAACTTCCTCGACAGCAAACCCTCGTACTTCCTCTTCACTCAATAAGTGTTTCATGGCTTTAGTGAGGAATGCTACATGTGATTTCATAGTGCTGTCGGCCTCATAATCCTTGACAGCAAGTACCCGTTTACCCCCTCTTCTAGCGGTTTGAAACTGCTCCTCATTCTTAGCCAGATGTTTCAAAACTTGCAGGGCCTCGTCTGGATCTTTATCCAATAATAGTCCATTCGCTGCAGAATCAATTCGAATGCGAGTTTGTAAGTTAGCAGCATTATAAAACTTAGTTACCTGATTCCAGACGGGGAATCCATGCATTGGGCAGTTTCGTAGAAGAGTTGTGAATCTGTCCCAGGCCTCGTGCATTGGCTCGTCATCTTCCTGTTGAAAAGTAGCAATTTCATTACGTAATCGCTCAGCTAAATGTGAAGGATTAAAACGAGACAAAAATTCACGAGTTAAATCTGCCCAAGTCATAATAGAACCCGGTGTAAGTTTATTCCACCAAGTTTTAGCTCTATCCCTCAATGAATGGGGGAATAACCGAAGCCTCAGTATCTCCGGACTAACTCCTGGTAGTCTAAACGAACCACAGATCTCCTGGAACGTTTTGAGATGCTCCCTAGCATCTTCTGTCGCAGAACCACCAAACTGCCCGGCATTGTTGATCATACTAAACATGACAGGTTTAAGCTCGAAGTTGTCAACATCAATATCCGGCAGCGTGGTCTCCAGCTCTACATGATCGTTCAACATGTAGTCACGACATGACCGTCGTCCACCTGCCGCGGGCGGGTCACCGACAGGCGGGATTTCTTCACCGGCAGGCTGATTACGGGCCATCTGCTCTAGCTGTTCTTCAAGGTATTCGTTTCGGTCTAAGAGGTGGCGAATCTGTTTCTTGAGATTAAAGGAACGTTCGATCTCCGGATCTAATTTATACTCAAGATCTTCACCTCTTTTCGATCTGCGCATAAACAGGAAAACCTCGTGAAAAGCAAGAGTTTAAAACAAAAAAGAAAAATTAAAGAAAATTTAAATAAAAACAAAAAATAAAAACAAAAAGTGCAAGGAAAGAAAGATGTAGTTATGTTGCCAATCCCCGGCAACGGCGCCAAAAACTTGTTGCGTGTAAAATAGTCTATCGCAATTATAGTGCAAGTATACACGACGCAAGTAGTAAAGTGATACTAAGTATCGGATATCGTCTCCACAGGGATTGGGCTAATGACTCCACCTAAATTCACTGCACGAAGTAAAGAGAAATATTTAAGAGAATTGTCACGAATATTAAAGTAAAAACGTAAATAAAAGATTGAGATATCAAGATAGAGAGAATAGGCTGGTATTGAGTTGCTCAGTAGTGTAGGTATTGAATTGCTTAGGATCTCCAGTTCTGTCGTCACACCCGTCGCCGACAGCACCTGTCGCGGCGTCTGTCCGTTAGCTGTCGCGGCAGCGAACACTAACTCCGTACTTCAAGCTTGGCAAGAATCCCTGATCTGCCTTGCCCTATCCCTAGGCACAAGTCTGTCGATGATCACGTCTTTGATGATACCTCCCGGCGTGAATCGAAGGATGAACACCGATGTGTATGAATTCTTCCTTAGCCACTTAACCTCGCCTTATCCCTAAGCACGAGATGGTTCAACTATAAACTAGAGAACGCGCTTTTACCTCTTTCGTATACTTAACTCTCCCGATGCTAAGTAAATAGATAACCTCACAATGCTCTCCCGATGCTCTTGCAAGATATTAAAACCAAGATAAAAGAACTTGAAGTTTATTTTATTGAACTTGAAAAATCCTAAAACAAAGCAACCCTTGCAACTACTTTACAAAACAACCCGTGGCCCTAGGGGGAATTTAGAACATATCGTGACAGCATGGTGACAGCAGATTTATGAAGAGGAAAAGTGAAGTGGACCTCGATAGATAGAGAAAAATCTGCTCGTCTGTCGTGTGGAAGCCGAATATTTTTCCAAGCCCCGGATCAAAAGATATGTCAAGCCAAAACTCAAGGAGAGGAATTTCCATGAAACAAGGAGGCGGCTGAAAAGTAGGAATCCTTAGAGATTTAGTCTTTATTAGAATCTTACTTTTAATTAAAGTTGTAATCCTTGTTACCTTAGATAACTTGAGCCCAAAGCTTATATAAAGGGCATAAATTAAACCTAGGGCATAGCCGACTACCCCAGAACCGAAACCAAAACCCTGCCGTTTACCTGTCACCGATATGTTCTAAATTCCCCTTAGGGCCACGGGTTGTTTTGTAAAGTAGTTGCAAGGGTTGCTTTGTTTTAGGATTTTTCAAGTTCAATAAAATAAACTTCAAGTTCTTTTATCTTGGTTTTAATATCTTGCAAGAGCATCGGGAGAGCATTGTGAGGTTATCTATTTACTTAGCATCGGGAGAGTTAAGTATACGAAAGAGGTAAAAGCGCGTTCTCTAGTTTATAGTTGAACCATCTCGTGCTTAGGGATAAGGCGAGGTTAAGTGGCTAAGGAAGAATTCATACACATCGGTGTTCATCCTTCGATTCACGCCGGGAGGTATCATCAAAGACGTGATCATCGACAGACTTGTGCCTAGGGATAGGGCAAGGCAGATCAGGGATTCTTGCCAAGCTTGAAGTACGGAGTTAGTGTTCGCTGCCGCGACAGCTAACGGACAGACGCCGCGACAGGTGCTGTCGGCGACGGGTGCGACGACAGAACTGGAGATCCTAAGCAATTCAATACCTACACTACTGAGCAACTCAATACCGGCCCATTCTCTCTATCTTGATATCTCAATCTTTTATTTACGTTTTTACTTTAATATTCGTGACAATTCTCTTAAATATTTCTCTTTACTTCGTGCAGTGAATTTAGGTGGAGTCATTAGCCCAATCCCTGTGGAGACGATATCCGATACTTAGTATCACTTTACTACTTGCGTCGTGTATACTTGCACTATAATTGCGATAGATTATTTTACACGCAACAAGTTTTTGGCGCCGTTGCCGGGGATTGGCAACATAACTACACCTTTCTTTCCTTGCATTTTTGTTTTTGTTTTTATTTTCGTTTTTGTTTTTATTTTTTATTTTCTTTAATTTTTCTTTTGTGTTTTAAACTCTTGCTTTTCACAAGGTTTTCCTGTTTATGCGCAGATCGAAAAGAGGTGAAGATCCTGAGTATAAATTAGATCCGGAGATCGAACGTTCCTTTAATCTCAAGAAACAGATTCGCCACCTCTTAGACCGAAACGAATACCTTGAAGAACAGCTAGAGCAGATGACCCGTAATCAGCCTGTCGGTGAAGAAATCCCGCCTGTCGGTGACCCGCCCGCGGCAGGTGGACGACGGTCATGTCGTGACTACATGCTGAATGATCATGTAGAGCTGGAGACCACGCTGCCGGATATTGATGTTGACAACTTCGAGCTTAAACCTGTCATGTTTAGTATGATCAACAACGCCGGGCAGTTTAGTGGTTCTGCGACAGAAGATGCTAGGGAGCATCTTAAAACGTTCCAGGAGATCTGTGGTTCGTTTAGACTACCAGGAGTTAGACTACCGGGTTCTATTATGACTTGGGCAGATTTAACTCGTGAATTTTTGTCTCGTTTTAATCCTTCACATTTAGCTGAGCGATTACGTAATGAAATTGCTACTTTTCAACAGGAAGATGACGAGCCAATGCATGAGGCCTGGGACAGATTCACAACTCTTCTTCGAAACTGCCCAATGCATGGATTCCCCGTCTGGAATCAGGTAACTAAGTTTTATAATGCTGCTAACTTACAAACTCGCATTCGAATTGATTCTGCAGCGAATGGACTATTATTGGATAAAGATCCGGACGAGGCCCTGCAAGTTTTGAAACATCTGGCTAAGAATGAGGAGCAGTTTCCAACCGCTAGAAGAGGAGGTAAACGGGTACTTGCTGTCAAGGATTATGAGGCCGACAGCACTATGAAATCACAGGTAGCATTCCTCACCAAAGCCATGAAACACTTATTGAGTGAAGAGGAAGTACGAGGGTTTGCTGTCGAGGAAGTTTGTGCTACATGTGAGGGAAATCATAGTAGGGATGAGTGCCCTATAAATATAGAATAAGGAAAATATGTTGGAAATTACAAGCCAAACTACAATTCCAACAATTACAACCCTAATTGGAGGAAAGATCCCAAATTTTCCTGGAGTAACCCTAACAATGCCCTAAATCCGCAAGCATATAATCAGAATCAGGGGGGTCCTAGATTGTTGACGCGACAGCAGCCGTAGCCGCAGAACCTGCCGCAGAACCTGCCGCCTCAGCAACAACAGCAGCCACCACCTGCCACGAGTAGTATATTGGAGCAGACTCTGGCCACCTTTATGTCTCAGACTGGTACGTATATGGAGAACATCAATAAGTTTGTCAAGAAAACGGAAGATTTTATGGATGAAACTAAGATGAGAATGACAAACCATGAGGCCACCTTGAAATCTCTAGAGACACAGATGGGTCAGGTGTCGCAGCATATTAAACCGAGGCAGAATGGAGGTTTCCCTAGCAATACTGAAAATGCTAGACCGCCCCCACACGAGCAATGTAAGGCAATCACTACTAGGAGTGGGAAAAAGTTACTAGGGCCGGAAAAAGAAGCAGAAACAGAAAAGGAACCTACCTTGGATAAACCTGCCGAGGAAGCTGCCCCGACAGGTAATAAACAGACTGCTGCCGATGAGCCTGTCACGACAGCAGAAGCGACAGAGGAGAAAAAAGATGAGTATCGTCCTCAGATTCGCATGCAGTGGGAAGGACGCATTGCTGATTACCGTCCTCCACCACCTTTTCCGCAACGAATACAGCAAGCTAAGCATGAATCTCAACTTAAAAAAATTTATGATATTTTTAAACAGGTTCACATTAACATTCCGTTGTTAGATGCTGTTAGGGAAATGCCCGGTTATGCTAAATTTCTCAAGGATGTCATGTCTAAAAAATCTAAACTTGGGGAATTTGAAACGGTAAGGATGCAAGAAGGTTGCATGAGTATTCTTCATCGACAACCACCCCAGAAAAAGAAGGATCCGGGGAGCTTCCTCATACCTTGCGTAATCGGCGATAAATTTGTGGGTAAGGCATTATGTGATCTTGGTGCTAGTGTTAATTTAATGCCCAAATCTGTTTTTCAGAAACTAGGTATTGGCAAGGCGCGACCCACAACAGTTACCCTACAGCTAGCCGACCGCTCTTACGTTCACCCCGAGGGAAAAATTGAAGATATTTTGGTAAGAGTGGATAAACTTATTTTTCCTGCTGACTTTCTTATCTTAGATTGTGAGGCAGATGAGAACGCACCAGTCATCCTAGGGCGACCCTTCTTAGCCACGGGAAGATCATTGATTGATGTGGAGAAAGGAGAACTCACCATGCGCGTAAACGATCAAGAAATTAAGTTGAATGTTCTCCAAGCAATGAAACATGCTGATGTGGATGAAGAATGCAAGGCCATCATTGAGGTGACCTTTGATCAACCCTGCATCAGGTCGGGCTGCCGGGATATAAAATTTGGTCACTGCTGCGACAACCATTTTCAAACCTGTCACGACAGCAATGACGACAGCACCGACGACAGCGACTCCTCTAAATCCGATACATCTGATACTGAAGGTCATGAGGAGGTAGACTGGTTAGACCATCGCCCAGGTAAGTTATTCGAACCCTTGAATTACACTTCGGATAACCATTTAATCCAAAAGCCATCTACTGTTGAACCACCTGTCTTAGAACTTAAGCCCCTGCCAGGGCAGCTCAAATATGCTTATCTTGGTTGTGATAAAACACTGCCCGTAATCATCTCTGCTAAGCTGCCGCAGGAACAGGAACGACAGCTGATCGATATGTTGAGGCAGCATAAAAAGGCGATAGGATGGACGATAGCAGACATTCAGGGCATTAGTCCGGCAATCTGTATGCACAAAATCCTCCTAGAGGAAGATCATAAGCCGACTATTGATGCCCAAAGGCGGTTAAACCTTGCAATGAAGGAGGTAGTGCGTAAAGAAATAATTAAATGGTTAGATGCTGGTATTATTTACGCCATCTCCGATAGCAAATGGGTAAGCCCGGTGCAATGTGTTCCCAAGAAAGGAGGCATGACCGTGATAACCAACGAAAACAATGAGTTAATCCCAACCAGGACTGTGACCGGTTGGAGGGTTTGTATGGACTATCGGAAGCTTAACAAAGCTACCCGAAAAGACCACTTTCCTTTACCCTTTATTGATCAAATGCTTGATAGATTAGCGGGTAAACCTTACTATTGTTTTCTTGATGGTTACTCAGGTTATAACCAAATCGCTATTGCACCAGAGGATCAAGAGAAAACGACTTTCACCTGCCCCTACGGAACATACGCATTTAGGAGGATGCCGTTTGGACTCTGTAACGCACCTGCCACCTTCCAAAGGTGCATGATGGCTATATTCTCCGACATGGTTGAGGACTTCCTTGAGATCTTCATGGATGATTTTTCTGTCTTTGGAGACGATTTTGAAAGCTACCTCGGCAACCTTCAAAAGGTACTTGAAAGATGTGAAAAAGCTAATCTTGTTCTTAATTGGGAAAAATGCCATTTTATGGTAGATGAAGGGATAGTTTTAGGCCATAAGATTAGCTGCCGTGGGATAGAAGTCGACAGGGCAAAAATAGAGGTCATAGAGAAGCTGCCGCTGCCAACCACAGTCAAGGGAATTAGGAGTTTTTTAGGGCATGCTGGTTTTTATAGGAGATTCATCGCCAATTTCTCAAAAATCACGAAACCCCTATGTCATCTCTTAGAGCAGAATCGACCCTTTGACTTTAATGAAGAATGTACTGAAGCATTCAAGGTTCTGAAGGAAAAGCTAGTGACAACCCCCATAGTACAGCCACCAGACTAGACGCAACCGTTTGAAATTATGTGTGATGCTAGTGACTATGCTGTCGGGGCAACACTTGGGCAGCGCAAGGACAGGCTGTTTCATGTCATATATTATGCCAGCAAAACATTGAATGATGCCCAAGTGAATTATACCACCACAGAAAAGGAGCTGTTAGCTGTGGTGTTCTCCATCGACAAGTTTCGTTCTTACATACTTGGAACGAAGGTTATAATACACACCGACCACTCTGCCCTCAAATATTTATTTGCAAAAAAGGATGCAAAGCCTAGGTTGATACGGTGGATCTTACTATTACAAGAGTTCGACCTTGAAATCAAAGACAAAAAGGGGACAGAAAATCAGGTGGCAGATCACTTGTCGAGGTTGGAGATGGGACAGAGTCTACCTGTAGATGAGACACACATACTAGAGACCTTCCCAGATGAGCAGCTCTTTGCTGCCGCAATAGCTGTCGCGACAACCATGGCGGCAGGTAAGTCTTCTAACCTTCCCTGGTATGCTGATTTCGTTAATTTTATAGTTAGCGGAATATTACCTTCTGATCTTACTTATCAAGCCAGGAAGTGGTTTCAAAATGATGTTAAACATTATTATTGGGACGAACCTCTTCTTTTCAAGATGTGCGCAGATCAGGTTATAAGGAGATGTGTACCACAAGAAGAACAAGAAGACATTCTCCATCACTGTCATGCTTCACAATATGGAGGACACTTAGGAGGCAATAAAACTACTGCCAAGGTGCTGCAGTCAGGGTTCTACTGGCCGACACTGTACAAGGATGCACAGGAATTTTACAAAAACTGTGACAGGTGCCAGCGGACAGGTAATATCTCGAGGAGAAACGAGATGCCACTGCAGAATATTTTAGAAGTCGAAATCTTCGACGTTTGGGGGATTGATTTTATGGGACCTTTTCCATCTTCGTGTGGAAATCTTTACATCCTCCTAGCAGTAGATTATGTCTCCAAGTGGGTAGAAGCAATCGCAACTCAAAAGAATGATGCCAAAACTGTCCAAAAGTTTTTGCACAAAAACATCTTTTCTAGATTTGGCATCCCGAGGGCGATTATCAGTGATGAAGGGAGACATTTTGACAACAGGGTAATTGCTGCCGCCTTGAGAAAATATGGTGTCAAGCACAGGATCGCGACAGCATACCACCCACAGACCAATGGACAGGCTGAGATTTCCAACAGGGAAGTGAAGAACATTCTTGAAAAGATGGTTAAACCAACTAGGAAAGATTGGTCTCTACTTCTGAATGATGCATTATGGGCATACAGGACAGCTTTCAAAACTCCATTGGGCATGTCTCCATTCCGATTGATCTATGGGAAAACCTGCCACCTGCCTGTCGAGATAGAGCACAAGGCATATTGGGCAATCAAGGCAGTAAACATGGACTTGGACAAGGCAGGCCAGAAAAGGCTGTTAGATTTGAATGAGATCGATGAAATACGGACGATGGCCTACGACAACGCAAGAATATACAAGGAGAAAACAAAGAAGTGGCATGACAAGAAGTTGCTGCCACGTCAGTTCTGCCCAGGGCAGCTTGTATTGTTGTTTAATTCTAGGTTGAAACTCTTCCCAGGAAAGCTTAAATCTAGATGGTCTGGCCCGTTCCAAGTGGTTCAAGTTTTTCCCCATGGTGCCATTACAATTCAATCATTAAAGGACGAGCACCAATTCAAAGTCAATGGACAACGCCTCAAGCATTATCAGGGGACTGAAGCCCCAGGAATACAGGAAGTGGTTATCTTAGGTGATGCCCCACAAGGCATCCCTAATTTAACCTAACTTTTATTTTTATTTTATTATTTATTATTATTTATTAGGAATTAGATTTATTCAAATAATGTTTTATTTTTAATTTCAGTTTTTAGGAAGTAAAGGAGTCAAGTGAGAATGAAGAAGTGGCCCAAGCCCACCGCTCGTCCACCAGCCCAATAAAGCCCATTTATGGTAACCTGTCGTTTCGGCTGCCGGCGCAGACGGATTTGACAGGCTGTCAACAGACGCACAGCAGACGAAGAGACGTGCGGCAGACGCACAGCAGACACATTAAATGGGCAGCTACTCGACCGCTATATAAACCCCTTCCCCTTTTCATTTTTCATCACTTCTGATTTTCTCTCTTGTTATTCCCTTCTAGTTTTATCTACTTTCTTTCTTTTTTCAGCCCTTGCAACCAAAATGTCTTCACGACAAACCCGTCAGAATGCTGCTGCCGCTTCTTCTTCAGCAGCAGCATCCCCGTTCGCCAACAAGGAACTATGGGAGGAACGGAGCTTCATCTATAACAGAGATGCCCCTCTTTTTGGACTCCGGCCGTTCATTATGAAGGCCATTACGGCACAACTTTGGGAAGACTTTGCCGAGCAGCCGACAGAGCTTAACGACACTCTGGTCAGGGAATTTTATGAGGCGATTGAAAGTAAGACGGCGACATCTGTCGTCGTCCGAGGAGTGACAGTTCCTTTCACCGCCAGCAGCATCAACCATGTATTCGGCCTCTTCTTTGGCCCCACTTACGATGCTCATCAACAGTTTTGGGACACCCTCGATGCTGCCGGACATGATGCTGTCATGAGGGAGTTGACAGAGGCGGGCACGACCTGGAGCACCAGCAAGAAGAACCCCAACTCCGTCAACAGGGCAGAGCTACTCCCCGAGGCAAAACTATGGAATGCTTTTATCAAAAAGCGTATCCTGCCCTCATCCCACCACACGACAGTCAACAGACAGGGGCTGGACCGACAGCAACATCTCCAGCCTCATGGAGATCATCGTCGTATCGCCCCTCAACGCCTTCGATCCAAACGCCCCTCCTGCTGAGTCTGATGATGAACCTGCTACCGAACCTGCCCCAGAAGCTGCCACCAACACCGCTCTGGCAGATCAGAACTCCCACATCCTTGCTGCCATCCTGAGGATAGAGGAGCGCCAGATGGGTTTGATGACATTCATCCGCGACTTCTCCAATGCGACGGTAAATTTCATTACCAATACTTTGAATTTTCCGGATGTCATTTTCCCCACCTTCCCCGCCCATTATTTCAATATCCCCTCCCCCTCTCCCACACCACCTGTCTCTCCCCACGAAGAATCTGCCTCCTCCACACCTTCCCCGACAGCAGCCGGAAGCCCACCGGCAGACACCTCCCCTAGAGGCACCAAGTGAGCTGCCACTGATGACAGCCCTCTTGTCCGGAGGAACTTGGACAGCGCTTTCACGCGAGTGAAAAGAATTAAGCATGTGGCCAACAAGAGGATGCTGTCCAAAGCCATCACGAGTAACAGCTGGGACAACAGCAGCAGTTCTGATGTCCGACTAGTGGAGCCACCTGCCCAGCTACCTGCTGAAGACCCTGTCCCCCAACCGGAGGAAGAACCTGCACCTCAACAGGTTGATGAACCTGTTGATCAACCTGCTCCGGAACCTGCCCAGCTACCTCCCCAACGCAGACGCTACCATCAGATCCGCGTCAGCAGCAGCAGCGAGGACAGCGCATAAAAATTTAAGTTTTTATTTCTTTTACTCCTCTTATTGCTGCCTACCCTTATATATTTTTGATGTACTTTTCTTTATCGTTTTATTTTTCTTTGTTTATTTTTGTGTCATTTTGCATTGAGGGCAATGCAACCCTCGAGTTTGGGGGTGGCAACCCTCCATATTTAATGGAGTCTTCAGCACATCTTTTGATTAATTGTTGTGTCTTATTAGTTATTTATTTTCTTTTATCTTTAAAAAAAAATCAGAAAATTTAAACTGTTGGCTTAAAACTGTGAAGTTAACTTACCTGTCATGACGGCTCTGTCGTGGCAGCATCTTTAGGACAGGTTAAGGAAAAGTTTAGAGCCTTTCTATAGTTCTGAAAACTTAAACACTTTTGTGACTGGTATATTGCTTAGATTTCTTTTAGCCAAACTAGAATAGGAAGCTTAGAACTTGGATAGTCCCTAGAGGTGCCTAACACTGGCTCTAGGAAAGAAGTTTAGCAAAAGAAAATTCAAAAACCTAGAGGTGCCCGAAACCGGCTCTAGGAAGCTAACTAGAGGTGCCCAAAACTGGCTCTAGAAAAACTTAGCTTGAAAATAGAAGAAAAAGCATGAAAATGTGCCTTCTAAAAGAAAGTAAACTTTGGCATAAAATTCAAGTTAAGGAGTTGAATATTCTAGTGAAACTAAAAGAGTCTTAGCATATAACTGTTCACAAGCATGCACACACTGCACGAGAGCTATAGGGAGATTCCGGACAGATCCTAACCCTTCCGACAGGTTGCTGCCGCCATAGAGAATGAGCGACAGGTAAGGGACAGTTCACTTTTTGAAGGCCAACACAAAAATTTTCAGTTTTCTTTTAAGTCTTCATTGCTTGAGGGCAAGCAAAAACTTGAGTTTGGGGGTGTGTTGAGTGTGTAAAAGTTCTATCATTTACACCTTTTTTAACCAATATTTCTGCTGCATTCAAGCATCATTGCATTGCATTTAGGTTAGTTTTCAATAAAACATCACAATCATATAAAAGGCACGGATTCTACTGAAAGATGGCTATTTTTGCAGGTATCTGTCACAGTAGATGTCAAAGGCAGGCGCAGGGCAGATAAGCAGGAGAGCTAAACTGGACAAGCAGCTGAAGAAGACGAACCTGTCATGGACCTGTCGTGACAGCATGGTGACATCAGATTTATGAAGAGGAAAAGTGAAGTGGACCTCGATAGATAGAGAAAAATCTGCTCGTCTGTCGTGTGGAAGCCGAATATTTTTCCAAGCCCCGGATCAAAAGATATGTCAAGCCAAAGCTCAAGGAGAGGAATTTCCATGAAACAAGGAGGCGGCTGAAAAGTAGGAATCCTTAGAGATTTAGTCTTTATTAGAATCTTACTTTTAATTAAAGTTGTAATCCTTGTTACCTTAGATAACTTGAGCCCAAAGCTTATATAAAGGGCATAGATTAAACCTAGGGCATAGCCGACTACCCCAGAACCGAAACCTAAACCCTGCCGTTTACCTGTCACCGATATGTTCTAAATTCCCCCTAGGGCCACGGGTTGTTTTGTAAAGTAGTTGCAAGGGTTGCTTTGTTTTAGGATTTTTCAAGTTCAATAAAATAAACTTCAAGTTCTTTTATCTTGGTTTTAATATCTTGCAAGAGCATCGGGAGAGCATTGTGAGGTTATCTATTTACTTAGCATCGGGAGAGTTAAGTATACGAAAGAGGTAAAAGCGCGTTCTCTAGTTTATAGTTGAACCATCTCGTGCTTAGGGATAAGGCGAGGTTAAGTGGCTAAGGAAGAATTCATACACATCGGTGTTCATCCTTCGATTCACGCCGGGAGGTATCATCAAAGACGTGATCATCGACAGACTTGTGCCTAGG
This sequence comes from Hibiscus tridactylites, assembly GCA_958450335.1. Classification (NCBI taxonomy): domain Eukaryota; kingdom Viridiplantae; phylum Streptophyta; class Magnoliopsida; order Malvales; family Malvaceae; genus Hibiscus; species Hibiscus tridactylites. The sequence continues at coordinate 32,963,401 of OY288292.1, read as the reverse complement.
GATAGGGCAAGGCAGATCAGGGATTCTTGCCAAGCTTGAAGTACGGAGTTAGTGTTCGCTGCCGCGACAGCTAACGGACAGACGCCGCGACAGGTGCTGTCGGCGACGGGTGCGACGACAGAACTGGAGATCCTAAGCAATTCAATACCTACACTACTGAGCAACTCAATACCGACCCATTCTCTCTATCTTGATATCTCAATCTTTTATTTACGTTTTTACTTTAATATTCATGACAATTCTCTTAAATATTTCTCTTTACTTCGTGCAATGAATTTAGGTGGAGTCATTAGCCCAATCCCTGTGGAGACGATATCCGATACTTAGTATCACTTTACTACTTGCGTCGTGTATACTTGCACTATAATTGCGATAGATTATTTTACACGCAACAGCCGTATCGTTACAGTCCTACACTTTGGGGCTCAGTTTAAGCCTAGCGTACCGATACACAGGGGTGTATCGATACGCCAAAGGCTCTCTGGAAATCTGAGTTTTTGTCGAGATTTTGGCGTATCTGTACTGGTCTAGAGTGTATCGATACGGTTTCATATCGTTGACCATGAGAAGTTGACCGTTGAGGACGTATCGGTACGGTCAACCAATGTATCGATACGGTCTCCCTAGTTTGACTTTGGGCAATTGACCTAGTCAAGGCGTACCGATACCCTCTTCTAGTGTATCGATACGACCTGCTGTACAAACTAAAATGGGCTGTTTTAAATTGTTGCTTTGTATGTTTGTATTAATTCGTTTTGTTTCCGCTGTCGGGTTTCACATAGGAAGTATTAAAGCCTTTAGACAAGATAATGTTAAAAGAAATTTTCTAGGGTTGCTAACCGAAGGGGAGCCTTAACGGGTTTCACTTCGGTTTTGCCTGTGTGACCCATTCGGACCGGTCAGTCGTCCAGACCGGGACGAGGGGGTTACATTTGGTGGTATTAGAGCCTGAGGTTTCCGAGACCTTGGGTAGGTAAGTGAGGTAAGGTTGATATGTTATGTTGTTGCTTTGTATCAATGAGTGTTTTATCATGTATGCTTGTAGTTGCTTGCTAGTACGGTGTTTGGAAGCATGTTTTAATGGCCTTTGATTTTGTTAAGGGTTAGTCAAATGTCCCCATTGTTAGGCGTTGTTGTCAAAAATGGTTTTGATTAAACGAGCTTGAGGACCTAAGTCCTTGCCCTTTTGCTAACCTAACGTTTTTCTTGTGTGTTGTGTGTTTGCTGTTTTAGATTCTATCTTGATATGGTGAGACCGAGGGGGTGACCTAGAGTGGGTGACCAGGCACCCGGGGGTGAGCCTCCTGTTTCTTCTGCTCCCAGTGGTAATGGAGTGGGTGGCGAAGGTAACGCGCCTCAGGCGGGTGCGCAAGTCGGAGGTGATGGTAATGGGCCTCAGGTTGATGCTAATGTTGGGGGAGTTGGAGCACATGCGGGTTAGGGTCCAACGGGTGCGAACATGGCCTATTTAATTCAGACCATAGCCGAGGCTTTTCAGACAGCTTTGGTCGGTGTACAAGCTTCAACACCACCTCAGGGTGCGGGGACAAGATTACCCCTAGAGAGGCTCCGTAGTTTGGGCGGAGTTGAGTTCCGTGGGTTGACTCTCGAGGGTTCAGAGGCATGGCTTGAGAGTACTACACGCATCTAGGGTCAGATGGAGTGCTCGGACGCCCGTAAGTTGGGTTGCATCGTCTCCTTGCTTCAGGGGGATGCATATACTTGGTGGACCACTGTTACTTCGGGTATGGCCGAAGCGGATATCATGTGGGAGTTCTTCAGAAATGCCTTCAAGAGGAAGTATCTCGGAGTTCAATACTTGGATGAGAAGAAGAGGAAGTTTATGGCCTTGGTTCAGGGCAACATGACCATGTCTGAGTATGAGGTTCAGTTTGTGAGATTGAGCCAATATGCACCTGAGTTGGTTCCTAGCGAGAGGGAGCGATGTGAGCGCTTCCGGTATGGGTTGACTAGAGATGTGAAGACCTACATGCTTGCCTCTAACTACACTGAGTTTGATTTTTTGGTCTCTAGGGACAATGATATTGAGCAGAACTTAGGCTCCAATGCTCGTGCTAGTGGGTCCGATTCCGGGAAGAGACACGCGAATTGGGATAGAGATCATGCCAAAAGACATAGGGATAGGAGGTATCAGCCTGATTCGAGGCATAAGGGTGATAACTATGGATGGGCCCATCAGGGCCAAGAAGCTGTGGTACACACTCCGGAGTGCACTAGATGCAGGAGACGCCACCAGGGCGAGTGTATAGGTACCTTTGGGCCATGCTGGAACTATGGTTCCCGAGATCATATGAGGCGTAACTGTCCACACCCGGCTAGGGGCGGACTGACTCTAGCTAGGGGTTTTGAGCATCAGAGAGGCCGTGGGCGCGGTCGTGGAAACTTTCAGCCGAGGAACGAGGGTCAGAGGAACTTAGCTCATGTAGTGGCAGTTCAGCCCGAGGGCGGAGGGCCAGCTAGGGTATACGCACAACGAGAGGTTGGGAATGACACATATGTCGTTGTAGGTAATTTTTCGTTACAGTCCTTGAGTTTGCTTTCTTTGATAGATTCAGGGTCGACATATTCTTACATTTTGGGTGAGCACGCAAGGTCATTAGGGTTACCAAGTGAATGGCTAGAGGTAGGTGTAAATGTTACTAGCTCTTTTGGTGATACAGTGGTAGTTAGGAAAATGTATAAGAGGTGTCCCTTGATGGTTTAGGGCCACGTGTTTCCGGTTGATATAATGAAGTTACCGTTCTATGACTTTGACGTGATTTTGGGCATAGATTGGCTCGTAGAACATAGAGCTAGGGTTGACTTTGAGACCAAGAGAGTCTCATTGAGGCTTACGGATGACTTTGAGGTTGTGGTAGTTGGTGAGAACGTTAGGTTCCTGTCTAATGTTGTTTTGGCTTTGGAAGCTCAGAAGTTGTTGAGTTCGGGTTGTCAGGATTACTTGGCTTATGTGATGAATCCGAATATGAGTGAGGTGAGACCGCAAGACATCAGGACAATATGTGATTTTTCGAGTGTCTTTCCGAAAGAGTTGTCGGGTTTGCCTCTAGATAGAGTAGTTGAGTTTGCTATTGAGACGTATTCTGATTCTGCACTAGTGTCTATTGCTCCGTATAGAATGGCACCGAAAGAGTTGAAAGAGTTGAAGACACAGCTTCAGGAGTTGTCTGATAGGGGTTTTATTAGGCCTAGTATTTCTCCATGGGGTGCTCCGATCTTGTTTGTGAAAAAGAAAGATGGTAGCATGATGATGTGTATAGATTATAGGCAACTGAACAAAGTGACAGTGAAGAACAAGTACCCTTTGCCTAGGATAGATGACCTGCTTGATCAGTTGAGAGGTGCTTCCGTGTTTTCGAAGATCGACTTGAGATCCAGGTACTATCAGTAGAAAGTAAAGGATGTGGACATACCGAAGACAACCTTTCGTACACGTTATGAGCACTATGAGTTCTTGGTGATGCCTTTTGGGTTGACTAACGCTCAAGTAGCTTTCATGGATATGATGAACTGTGTGTTTCATGAGTTCTTAGACAGATTTGTGGTAGTGTTCATAGATGACATCCTAGTGTACTCTAGGACCGAAGAAGAGTATGATGAGCATTTGCGGTTGGTGCTTCAAACCTTACTTAAGAACCAGTTGTATGCCAAGCTAAGCAAATGTGAGTTTTGAATTAGAGAGGTAGTCTTCCTGGGTCACGTGATCTCGGCTAATGGGATTAGTGTGGATCCCTAGAAGATAGAAGATATAGTGAATTGGAAACAACCGAAGTCAGTGACAGAAATCCGTAGTTTCCTAGGTTTGGCGGGATACTATAGAAGATTTGTCGAGGGATTTTCTAGGATAGCGGCTCCTTTGACTAAGTTACTTCAAAAGAATGTTCCGTATGAGTGGTCAGATGCAAGGCAAGAAGCGTTTGAGAAATTGAAGAAAGCTTTGACCGAAGCTCCTACCTTGATTCAGCCTGAACCGGGGAGAAAGTTTGTGGTTTACAGTGATGCATCATACGTAGGTTTAGGTTGTGTGCTTATGCAAGAAGGTAAGGTGGTAGCCTATGCTTCGAGACAGTTGAGAGTGCACGAGAAGAACTATCCCACTCATGACATAGAGTTAGTCGCCGTAGTGTTCGCTTTGAAGATCTGGAGACACCACCTTTATGGTGAGAAATGCACCGTATATACCGACCACAAGAGCTTGAAGTACTTGGTGTCTTAGAGGGAGTTGAACCTTAGGCAGCGTAGGTGGTTAGAACTTCTTAAGGACTATGACCTTACAATAGAATACCATCCGGGTAAGGCAAATGTAAAACCTATGTTTGATTTTGATATAATTAGATCTTTAAGGATCAATTTGAAAAACTTAAAATTGTTTTTGTAAGTCCCTTAATAAGTTTTAAATCACCAACTCTTTAAAACTGATTTGAAAAACTCAAACTCAAAATATTTTCTAAGTGTTCCAAGGCCAAACTATTGAAAAACGTTCAGGTGTATCGATACACTCCCAAGCGTATCGATACCTTTTTACCAAAGTTGGCTACTGGAGGAACACGTATCGATACGGCAAACCCTCGTATCGATACGCCCCTGTGTTAAAGTCTAAAAAGTTTGAATGGCGTACCGATACAGCAAACCCTCGTATCGATACGGCCTTAATAATTTTTTTAAATATAAGTCGGTTTAAATTTTGTGACCGTTGGTGTCAGTTGGTTCATAACCAAATTTTAAATGGTCGTTGACTCGCATCGATACGCCAAACCCTCGTACCGATACGGAAATCGACAGTGAGCTAAGTTGAGAAAAAGGTATCGATACAGCCTTTACCGTTTCGATACCCCGTACCGATACGCTTACGCGCGTATCGATATCCCTTATTTATTGCACACAACGGCTCTTTCTTTTCTGAGACAGGTATCGATACACCTCCCCGCGCACCGATACACATAGCTGCAGAAGTGCATTTATGGTGGTAAGAGAGGGTTCCAACGGCTCCATTTATGTTCCCAACCACTCAAACGGCTAGAAATCAATGAGGAGGTATAAAAGAGACATCCAAAAGCTCCAGCAACAACTATTGATCATCAAGAAAACATCCATACATCAAATCCAAGCAATTGTGCAAAAATCTCATATTGTCTAGAAACCCCAATTGTAATTTTCATTCTTATCTTGTTCAATTGGGTTGAGTGCCTGTAATTGGGCTACAATTTGTATTGAGAGATACTATATTAGCCAACAAATTCTTTGTTACCTTGTTGTGAGGATTGGGTTAAATTTTGGGTAGAAAATTTAACCGAAATTGTAAAGGTTGCCTCCTTATCCTAGAAAAGGGGAAAAGCAATTAGTGGAATTGTTGCAAATCCTTAGTGAAGCTAAGGTAGTGGATGTAGAGTTCATTTGGAACTTGAACCACTCTAAAATCCCTTGTTAATCATTTTAATTTGCAATTTCCACCACACAAACTTTAAATTTCCAATTCACCCCCTATTGGTTCATATCGATCTTTCGATCCACTCAACAGCAAACGTAGTGGCTGATGCTTTGAGTAGAAAAGTGGCAATTGAGTTGCGAGCTATGTTTGCGAGATTGAGTGTGTCCAAGGATGGTGGGTTGATAGCCGAACTTTAGGTTAAGCCTTTGTTAGCCCAGTTGATTCGAGAGAAGTAGTTGCGAGGCGAGACTTTGGCACCTCACGTGCAAGATATAGCCGAAGATAGGCCTACCGATTATTGTTTTGGTGAGAATGAGATCCTATGTTTCAAGGATAGGATAGTGGTTCTTGAAGATACCGAGTTGAGACGTACGATCTTGAATGAAGCTCATAACAATCCTTTTGCTATGCATTTGGGTAGTACGAAGATGTATCGAGGGTTAAAGGAATAGTACTATTGGGTTGGATTGAAGAAGGATGTGGTTGAGTTTGTGAGTAAGTGTATGGTTTGTCAACAAGTCAAGGCCGAGCATCAGTTTCCCTTAGGATTGTTACAGCCGTTGAAGATTCCGGAATGGAAGTGGGAACGTATCACCATGGACTTTGTGTCAGGGTTACCGTTGACTCCTTCGAGGAAGAATTCAATGTGGGTGATAGTTGATAGATTCACTAAGTGTGCTCACTTCATACCTGTTCATACCACCTATACTTTAGATAAGTTGGCCGATCTGTACATCTGTGAGATTGTGAGACTACATGGGGTACCGAAATCGATTGTGTCAGACCGAGATCTGAGGTTTACAGCTAGATTTTGGGAGTGTTTGCATCGTGCCTTGGGTACTTGGTTGAACTTTAGTACTTCATATCATCCACAGTCAGATGGTTAGTCCGAAAGAGTGATTCAGGTGTTGGAGGACATGTTGAGGTGTTGTATTATCGATTTTCAGGGGTCTTGGGAGAAACATATACTGTTAGTAGAGTTTGCATACAACAACAGTTATCAGGATAATATTCAGATGTCACCGTATGAAGCTCTGTATGGTAGGAAGTGTAGGACTCTGATTTGTTGAGCCGGAGCCAGACAGAAGCTTGTACTGATGCCCGATTTGCTTAAGGGCACTACCGAGAAGGTAAAGTTGATATGTGATCGTTTGAAGGCAACTTCAGACTGACATAAGTCGTATGCTGATTTGAAGAGAAAGGAGATAGAGTATGCAGTGGGTGAGAAAGTGTTTTTGAAAGTCTCACCTTGGAAGAAGGTGATGAGGTTTGGTAGGAAAGGTAAGCTGAGTCCGAGATTCATTGGACCTTATGAGGTAGTTGGGAGGATTGGTCCTGTTGCATATAGATTGAGACTCCCGACCGAGCTAGAGAAGATTCATGATGTGTTTCACGTGTCGATGCTCCGAAAGTATAGATCGGATCCGTCTCACGTAATGCCCATAAAAGAGATTGAATTAATCTGGATTTGACATATGATGAGGAACCAATGGAGATCTTAGCCTCAGACAGCAAGGTGTTGCATGTAGATCAATTGAGTTGGTCAAGGTGAGGTGGCAACGTCGAGGGGTGGACGAGGCAACTTGGGAGAGAAAAGAGGATATGGAAAGGCAGTTTCCTTATCTCTTTAGTCAGGTAATTTCGGGGACGAAATTCCTAAAGTGGGGGAGAGTTGTAACACCCCGAGTTTAGGGGTCGGAGGTTACTCGAGTAAATCGGGTTCAAGTCGTGGGTTCGTTTTAAAATTTAATTAAACTTTGGTTTAAATTAAAAGGGTTTGAATTCATTAATGGCATTTTAGTAATTTTAAAATAAGATAAAGAAAAAGGGGGTTTAATTTCAAAAAGATGCTCATCTTCTTCTTTCCATGTTTTTGACGACCTAAAACCTCCCTTATCCCCCTTGTCACTATTCCATTCATTTCTCCATCGAATTCAAGTGATTTCAACGAGGTAAGATCATTTTTGACTTGTCCTTTCAATTCTTAACACATTCATGGTTTTAAGTTTTAGAAAACACCATTGTAGAGAAATTTGAGTTTTCATAGTTTTCAAAGGAAATCATGAAACTTTAGTGGATTTTCGTTTTGTTTTGATGTGTAGAGTTAAGTTATGAGTTAACTTAGCCCTAAGGTACATTATATCTCAATTTGGTTGATTTTTAATAAGAATCCCAAAATTGGGTTTTGGGGTATTTTAAAAGTGTCAAACTTTGTGTTTTTGGTGTGGTTTTGTGAAAGGGAGTTGGGCTGGAGTTATAATGATACTAGAAGGTGATTTTGAAGGTGTTTGGAGGTGTTTTGGGCATTGAATTTGGTAGTTTTCTGCTGGGTTATTAGGGTGTACGAAAATGAAGAAGTTTTGTTGGTTCATGGGTTGGAAATGTGGTAAATGGGTCTTGGAATTGTATCTTGATTGTGACAGTGATTTTGGAGCTGAATGATTGAGTAAATTGTTGTTTTTGATTGACTATAATCAAGGGAAAACATCGGAGATGCTTTGGGCACGATACCGGGGAATTTGGAGACTTGAGATCGGTGTTCGGCTTCCGTTTGGTTGCAATGGTGAGTGAAAAATACTTAGAACTTGATTTGATTACAAAAGGGGATTCTTGGGGGTTTGGGTGAAGCCTTGAGGGCCAACCCAAACCCAAGCGTAAGTTTACTAGTCCTACCTCGATAGTTAAGTGTTGATGTATGAGTATTTTTTGTGATATCATATGCATTGTGGATTGCTTTTACATCCGTTGTTGTTGTGTAGTCGTTGTTGGTGTCGAGCCTCACGTGATGGTTGTCTTAACTATGGTGATGAGTGGTCCCACCGGTACTGACTAGTAGTAGAGTAAGGTGATGTGTGGTCCCATCAGAAAACTACTAGTCGAACGGTGATGTGTGGTCCCACTGTGTGTGTTGGTTGTGCATGTGCAAACCATGTAGTTGTCTTGTTGTGATACCTTTCGTGCATTCAATGGTTTATTTATCATTTAAGAAATGAGTTTTGAAAACTGTATGATTGTTGAGTTTTTTAGAGCTTCGCTCACTAAGCTATCAAGCTTACGCTCTCCTTTTTCCAACATGCAGATCGTTAGAGTTTGGAAGGCAAGTGGGCAAGAGAGTAGTTTTTTGGAGTTCTCAAGTAGCTCAAGTATGATTTAAGTAATTGTAATAATGCCTAGACATTGGGGTTATTAGACTTGTTTGGTGTTGGAGTTCAAACTCTTTTGTTGGCTTTTGTTGTCCTAGCATGTTTGGTTTGTTGGTGCCATGTGTTGTATGAGCATTGTTAGACTCATGTATGTTGGATTGTTGTTAATGCCTTGTTATGGATTTGTAAACCATGTTTACTTTGTTGCTTAAATGCCTTGTGTTTGAGGGTTTAGACCCTTTTCTATGAATGCTTATGTGTTGTTTTGAGAGTATGTAAATCTTGCTAGTGGATGCATGTATCTTTTGGCTAATTAGACCCTTTATGCATGTTTAGAATGCAAGTTTCTCTTAAGTATGGCTGCCTTGGTGTTGATGCCTCGTTGTTTGTTTAAATTGATCTGTATGCTTATTTATGGTTGCTAGATGTTGTATGAAGGTTTGTTTGGGGCTAGGTGAGTCGTAAAATGCATCTAGAGTTGGGTCTTAAGTTGTTTTTCAGCTAATTCGAGTCTTGCAGTGCAGGGCGTATCGATACGCCCAAGGGCCGTATCGATACGGTCTTACACTTTGGGGCTCAGTTTAAGCCTAGCGTACCGATACACGAGGGTGTATCGATACGCCAAAGGCTCTCTAGAAATCTAAGTTTTTGCCGAGATTTTGGCGTATCGATACTGGTCTAGAGTGTATCGATACGGTTTCATATCGTTGACCGTGAGAAGTTGACCGTTGAGGGCGTATCAGTACGGTCAACCAGTGTACCGATACAGTCTCCCTAGTTTGACTTTGGGCAGTTGACCTAGTCAAGGCGTACCGATACCCTCTTCTAGTGTATCGATACGACCTGATGTACAAACTAAAATGGGCTGTTTTAAATTGCTTCTTTGTATGTTTGTATTAATTCGTTTTGTTTCCCTTGTCGGGTTTCACATAGGAAATATGAAAGCCTTTAGACAAGATAATGTTAAAAAGAAATTTTATAGGGTTGCTAACCGAAAGGGAGCCTTAACGAGTTTCACTTCGGTTTTCCCCGTGCGACCCACTTAGATCGGTTAGTCGTCCAGACCAGGACGAGGGGGTTACATCCTTTACCACTGAAACCACTTAATAGGTTAACATCCCTGTCTAATGTTATACGATGAATTGGCATTTTCAAATAAAAATAAGGGAAAACTACACTGGTGGTCCTCTAACTATCACTGTTCTCCTGTTTTGGTCCCCAAACTATGTTTTTCGGTAAACTCGTCCCTTCTGTTACATAGTTCTCCTGTTTTGATCCCCAGGCGTTAAATAGCTAACGGTTTTGCTGACGTGACATTTTTTAATATTTTTTTAATCATTTCTCTATCCTCTTATATTATTTTTATTTAATTTTATTCACCCAATCATGTCGTGACACGTGTTACTACCCTATTACTTGGAAAAAAAAACCCCAAAATCCTTACAAATACATTTGGTGTCGCTGGGATTCGAACCCAAGACCACCAGCGCTAAAGGCATGCGCGTGAACCAACTATGCTAGGTTGGTTACTTAATTCGAGTCTACTAACATTTATGAATCAAGGATTAATAAAATCTCAAAACTCCCCGAACTTGGCACTATTCCTGGAGCTGCTCCTTGTGCAGGTGCTGTAGCCGCCTCCGTCGACACTGGAGGAGCGGCTTTGAAGCAAGGGTTGCCGCCGGTGGACGGACGTTGGGGTCCTAAAAATAATCTGGCGAGACATTAAATAACACTGAAAAGAAGGAATTGTCTGGTGTTTCCTTTTGGCAACGAAACAAAAATGAAAATTGGATTTTTAAAAAAAAGGGTGGGTTAAAATAATGATTAAACGATGAAAGAAAGAAAGATGCAATTTTTTTCTCAAGGGTTCAACCTTGTGGTTCTCAAATCTCAACAAACTAATAAGAAGAAGAATGGACTCATCTCTTTTTCTCCCCTGTTTGAAGAAACAGAACAATCTGAAACTTGGGAGGAAGAAGAAGAAGAAACAAAATGGAAGGTGTGGTGAGTAGTATTTCACACGAGGACTATTTCGTATCTATCCCAAACTAACCCAAAAAATTGTAACAGAAATGATTAATTTGTATAGCTTAAATATAAATGTTAGTAGACTTGAATCAAGTAATCAACCTAGCATAGTTGGTTCACGCGTATGCCTTTTGCGCTGGTGGTCCTGGGTTTGAATCCCAACAACACTAAATGCATTTTTAAGAATTTTGGGGTTTTTTTCCAAGTAATAGGGTAGTGACACGTGTCACAACATGATTGGGTGAATAAAATTAAATAAAAATCATATAAGAGGAGAGAGAAATGATTAAAAAAATATTAAAAATGCCACGTCAGCAAAATCGTTAGCTATTTAACGTCGGAGGACCAAAATAGGAGAACTATGTAACAGAAGGGACGAGTTCGCCGAAAAACATAGTTTGGGGACCAAAACATGAGGACGGTGATAGTTAGGGGACCACCGGTGTAGTTTTCCCTAAAAATAACATAAAAAATTTAATTTCGCAAATATTATTAAATTTTAAATTTTAAAATAGAGTAAAATTTTGACATACAAACTGTTAGAAAATTGGCGTTAATCCAAGAATAAAATAATAAACAATAAAATCAAATATTGATATTATTATAAATCGAACAAAATAAGAAATAAAAATTAATAATTTAGATACAACATATCTAAAACCAAACCGATTGGGAACAAGTTCTGAAAGAAAACGTGTTGAGGCCTGCACGAACACAGTTTCCTTAAGACAAATTTTCGGTCACTCCTATGGTGCTCGAGTTCATTGGTCGTCTGTCTCCTAGGATACAACAACATAAGATCAGCCACAGTTGCACTACTATGGAGATCACGAACCGACCCTTGCCTTTGCCTATCACCGTAAACACTTGTAAAATCCACAGAGTAAAACAATAAAAAATTTCTGTGGTTTTTAGTTGGTTGTAAACCTAGAAGCTTTACTCCCTATTTATAGGATTGTCATGAGGGTATAAGTGGAAATTTTGACCTAATGGAGCATTTAATATTGGGAACCAATTGATTCTCCTATAAAGCAATTTCCAAAATTATTATCTGAATTAAAGGTAACTTCTAATATTTACCCTTTTAATTCCAAGATAAAATTTGGCAAATTTATGCTTTTTATTTGAGGAAAATTCATTTCAAATTTGGGTCAAAATATCTGCAAGCCCACGAAGGACCAGACCGGTTCAGACATTTGCGTTACCCACGTCGTGCACGTCTGATTATTTACGAACTTACAATTGGTTCCACATTTTCCTCAACAACATTTGAATCAATTTCTTATTCAAAGCTCCAAAATTATCAATTTTTTCAACCAATCCCCCACATGAATGAAATTGATTTAATCAAAAATATTTTGACTCGATGTGGTGATAGATTCTACGATTGATAGCTGCATAGGATAGGTAGGTGTCCACCCTTGAACCTTCCCTTGTGAAAGTATATTTACTTTACTAGCTGACCAGTAGACGTAATGTCCTTGAACTGTTCTGTAGTTTGTGTAAACGATGATATACTTCACACAACTACCTCTCTGACAAAAGTATTAGTTCTCATGGGTATGTCCATATGGGCGTGGACATCGCCTGGTTCTGCAAGAGTTTGAAAGAACTATACCCAATAGTCTCATTGAAGCGGCCCCACTTCACTCTCACATAGGTGACTTATGTTGCTTGACTCACAAAAGCACACAATGGCCATTAAAAGCATTGCTTAGCCTAAACCACTTTGATCACTGTTTACATCATAGGAATGGACTTGGGGATAAGAGCCCCTACAGTGACCGCACAGATCTATGCAATTAGGTTGTCCCTTTGAACCTAGATCTTGGGATCTCCAGTCAACTAGGTAGGGTTTTCCTTCACATAGCACCTTAAATTTACATGGGCTTTAGTCTCATTCCTTTCGTTTTTTTAACTTGATCTCGACTTAACCCTTTGGTTAGTGGATCCACAATGTTATCCTTTGGTTTCAAAAAATCAATAGAGATAACTTCATTTGAGATCAGTTGTCTAATGGTATTAAGTCGACGACGCATATGTCTCGACTTATCCATTATACACAAAGCTCTGAGCTCTACCAATTGTGGGCATTGGCTTTGGTCGTTTAGGAATATCCTTCAAGAAATTTCTGAAGCCATTCAACTTCTTTTCTAGAACTACAACTCAAATTCTATTATGGATTTGATTATAATCATTTTCTTAAGGATTTTCATGACACGGTTCCTCCTCTCAAAGTGAAGACATATCCACTTGTGCCTTTGATATCTTGAATATCATATATCCAATTGCATCGGAGTATCCTTCTAAATAGTAGGATCTCTGGAATAATGTAATTCATAATCTCGAGTATATCTAAGATATCTCAATGCCCTCACAATTGCTTTCCAGTGATTTTCACTTGAATTTCTTATGAATCTACTTGAACTTCTCACAGTAGAAACAATATCTGGTCTATTGAATCTACTTGGTCAACACTTTGGTCTTTGTTCTTGAACAAAAGTTGGCATGTATTTATTGGAGTTTTGGCTATGCCGGAAACATTCTTGCCAAACTTCTCTTGCCCGCGTAGTGTGACTACGTCAATATGAGACCTTCAAGTGATCGTTTGATTTGAATGCCCAAAATCAAATATGTTAATCTCATATTTTTCATGTCAATCTTGAATTTGACAAGTCTTTGGTACGTTTACCATTTTATTGTTGCTTCCAACAATGAATATGTTATTAACATACAAACATAGAATAATATATCCAATGTTAGTAGTTTTGACATATACACATTTGTCACACTCATTTATCTTGAAGTCGTTTGTCATCGTGACATTATCGAGCTTCTCATGTCTTTACTTTGGTGTTTGTTTAAGTCTATACAAGGACTACACCAATCTACATACTTTTCTCTCTTGACTTGAAACTACATAACCCTCAGGTTGTTCCATGTATATTTCTTCATCAAGATCTTCATTTAGAAAAGCTCTTTTAACATCTATTCAATGTACGTCTAGATTTCGCAAAGCGACAATTGTAAGTATCATACTTATGGAGGTTATCCTTGATACATGAGATTATGTATCGAAATAGTCAAGACATTTGGTAATCTTTTATTACCAATCTGGCCTTATACTTATCAATTGTTCCATTTACTTTTATTTTCCGTTTGAAAATTCATTCAAAACTTAGTGGTTTAATTCACAGAGGAAGATCCACTAATTCCCCACGTATAGTTTTGCATGATGGAATCAATTTCACCCTTAATGGCATCCTTCCATAAGGTGCCTTCAAATGAATGTATAACATCATTATACGTTTGAGATTCAACCTCTAGCATAAAGTTTAGAAAAATGATCCAAAGAATTTTTCTACCCTTGCTCGTTTACTTCTTTGTGGCTCTATTTCAAGCTCAAACCCTTGTTGATCATTTGAGTCATCTTTATCGATAATCTCCAAAGTTCGTTTCATTGAACTTTGACCAACTTCCCTAGCTTTACAAGGGAATACATTTTCAAAGAAAAGGCATCCTTTGCTTCCATTATCGTATGCTTGTGAATCTTAGGGTTCTTCGATTCATACACAAGAAATCGATATACATTGGTATATTTTATATAGCCAATGAAAATACAATCGATCATATTTAGGGATATATTCTCAATTGTTTTAGTAATGAGGTCATTACCTTTGCAAGACACCCCTCACATTTTCAAGTAGTTGTAGGAAAGTTTTATTACATTTCATAACTTATATGGTGTCTAGTCTCTTTAATTATGGGAAATCTTGTTTAAAAGGTAATTAGCTTATAAAACAGCTTCCCCCACATGTTAGGCACATTATAGTACCAACGTTACTCATATAGAGCTTCTCCCCACCTTAAACCTTTAATTAAGTTTGGGATTTAATATCATGCTCATAGAGAAAAATTTCCACTATAGCTTCATCTTTACATTATTTTTGTGCTATCATCAATGAAGGTAATAAACATATTCCTTCAACCAATATGTTACCATATCAATTGTTATGGCAAAAATATTCCCTCGTTTGGAAGTCTATAGTCCGAATACTTGTTCCCATCTTATGGAAATTGAAGCATTTTTTTCTCATGAAATTTTGCTTTTTAAACACACCGTCTAATTTACGGTTTGAAGTCGTTTTTGACTTACACTACGTTTTCCGTGATAATATTTGTCTTAGAAATATTTACCTTAGTAACATTTGAAGGTGATAACAATATTTACCTTATCCTCTCTAATAATAAAAGGATCGCCCTTCAAATATTTAACCAGGTTTATCACGGTCAATTATGCAACATCTTTTGTTGTCATGTATGAAATTCTTTCCAATAAATTTCACTGATTTTTCCATTGTGTCGCGTAGACACAATCCAAAACCAAGCATTACGAATCTGTTAAGCGCCAGGAATTTAGTCAAAAACTAAAACCAGAAACAGAAATATAATTTGTAACTTTTGTTTGACGACGGAGATTTAGTAAACTAAACCCAAACAAAAGTTCACACGATATTAATAGAAAGAACAATAATAAACAATGCACCATGCAGGTAACTTATGAAAGAGAGGTGGTGCACTAGGCACGCTTAAATACCAAGTCTCTCAAAGAATCAATCCCAAAACATGCATTTTTAAATTTTCTTTCCATCACCGTTTATGGATTCAATTCTTGAAATCATTCTAAGCATGGATGATAAATCGGAATCACTACCTTTGATTCACAACAATTTGAAATCTTCCATTTATGGTCCAACGACCCTCTCGATTCTTTAGCCATTTTTAAACACTGTGCACTTCATAACATGCATCAGAATAGGCTTTAAGAATTTAATTTTGACATAGAGAACCAAGTTCTTCTATGCTTTGATTCGAGACCCAGTCGGAATCAGCGCTCTGAATTTGGTAACCAATGTTACTTTCCGAAATAAATTCACCAATTTATTTCCAAAATAAAATCATACTTGATAATAAATTTGAGTTATTTTTTTTTCAAAATAAATTCACCAATTTATTTCAAGATTTAATCATTCTAGATTCCCACGAAATTAAATCTAACAATTTATTTTCTTTTACAAAATAGAATCATATTTGATTCCCAAGAAATAAATTCAACGATTTATTTCTCCCACAATGTTAGAATCACATGAGATTCTATCGAAAATAAATCCAATGATTTATCTTCTTTTCCAAAATTAGAATCACCACAATATTCTAATGAAGAAATAAATTTAGTAATTTATTTTCATCATATCTTCTATTAAACAACAGAGATATCAATCCAACTTGATTCTGTTTAACCAACAGAAACCAAAAGGAATTAATCCTTAGATTTTAATTCCATTGATTCTTGTTTGGAAGATCAAGTAAACCCGTTAAAACGGTAGGAATTAATTCCCGAAACGAATTATTTACGAGATCTGTATTTCCAAAACAAATCACGACTTCGCCTGGATATCTTGTTTCTCTCTACAAAATTTCTCAAAAGAAATTGTTAGTACGGAATAAAATCTACATAGATTCCAAAAAAAAAAAATACAAGACAACACATTTAATGCCAAAATAATGGCACATGATAAATCATATTAAAAACCAAAAATCATTAAAGAATACTAAAATTCCCTTAATATCATGATTTAAGGTATTGAAAATACCATAACTTAAAAAGAATCATATTGATTCTTATTACCCAGAAAGGTAAACTTTTAAAGCACATATAAAGATATTTCAAATTTATGGTTGCAAATATTAGGTAATAATATCATAACAATATTTCAACATAATATAATTTAAGAATCTACCTTAAATATATTCCAAGTTTGAAACTTGGCAAATCTTTGACTTGTCATCTCCTTATAAAGAGAGTATTTTCCTTATATAAAATATTATAGCAACTTTCACAAGAAAACAAACATGTTAGGAAACAACTCACATAAAAAGAAATAATATTCTTACATAAAATAAAACAATTAAATATTCCATGTCAAACATAATGTAATATTTTACCAACACGTACGATATATACTGATCATGACCATAAATATGGAATCTGTTCGTCTTGGATTAAAACTCAAAAAATATGTCTTAAGAATGTTAGAAAATTGGCGTTAATCCAAGAATAAAATAATAAACAATAAAATCAAATATTGATATTATTATAAATCGAACAGAATAAGAAATAAAAATTAATAATTTAGATACAACATATCTAAAACCAAACCGATTGGGAACAAGTTCTGAAAGAAAACGTGTTGAGGCCTGCACGAACACAATTTCCTTAAGACAATTTTTCGGCCACTCCTATGGTGCTCGAGTTCATTGGTCGTCTGTCTCCCAAGATACAACAACATAAGATCAGCCACAGTTGCACTACTATGGAGATCACGAACTGGCCCTTGCCTTTGCCTATCACCGAAAACACTTGTAAAATCCACAGAGTAAAACAATAAAAATTTTCTGTGATTTTTAGTTGGTTGTAAACCTAGAAGCTTTACTCCCTATTTATAGGATTGTCATGAAGGTATAAGTGGAAATTTTGACCTAATGGAGCATTTAATATTGAGAATCAATTGATTCTCCTATAAAGCAATTTCCAAAACTATTATCTGAATTAAAGGTAACTTCTAATATTTACCCTTTTAATTTCAAGATAAAATTTGGTAAATTTATGCTTTTTATTTGAGAAAAATTTATTTCAAATTTGGGTCAAAATATCTGCAAGCCCACGAAGGACCAGACCGGTTCAGACATTTACGTTACCCGCGTCGTGCACGTCTGCACATTTACGAACTAACAATTGGTTTCACATTTTTCTCAACAACATTTGAATCAATTTCTTATTCAAAGCTCCAAAATTATCAAATTTTCCAACACAAACTTGCATATTTACATTATACAACTCAAACCCTAAATTTTTAACCTTAAATCTTAAAAAAATAAACTCTAAACATTATACCCTAAATTCTAAACACTAACTTTAAATTCTAAACCTTAAATCCTAAACCCCTAAACTAATATCCTAACCCCTAAAACTAAAAGACTTATGTAAACTAAAATTTAGTCAACTTGTGTATCGAATTTTTTTCTTTAAAACAATATAAAACTCATCTACTAATTTATACTCTAACTATAATTATGCTTTTAAAGTGAAACCTCCTCAACTATTGCTTCTTCTTTTATGCTCCACCCTCTTACTTTCCAACAATTTTAATTTTAAACTTCTCCTCTCTCCTTTTTTTTATTAAGAAAAATAAAAGAAAAGATATATTAAACAAAACAAAGCAAAATTCTTTTTAGTGTGTGTGAATATGAACAACAAACAAAGCTAATTTAGATTTAATTCTATAATTCATTTTAGTTGGACATCTTCCCCCTCCAACATATAAAAATGGAGTTGAAGTCAAATTACTTAATTTGGAACTCGGAAGTGGTCGATTATTATTATTATTATTATTATTATTATTATTATTATTATTATTATTATTATTATTATTATTATTATTATTATTATTATTATTTGGGGTTATTTAATTGTTTAGGTACATTAGTGACCCCTATATGTCATTACTATTTGTGTTTAATTTCCACATTTCCCATTAAATAACACTTATATCTAATATTAAAAAGTTAACATTTTTGTCAGCTTATATTCTATGTAACCCCCTCGTCCCGGTCTGGTCGGATGACCGGTCCGAGTGGGCCACACGGGGAAAACCGAAGCGAAACCCGTTAAGATTTCCCCTCGGTTAACGACCCTAAAATTTTCTTTTTGTTTTATCTTGTCTATATGCATAAATTAATCCTACATAAGGCACAGCAGCGGGAATACAAACATTTGCAACGTGCATCGACCAACCAAACAATTAAACAGTTCATTTTAATGTTCTACAGCAGGCCGTTTCGAAACGCCCTTAGGGTGTTCCGAAACGCCTTGACTTAGTCAACGGGCCTGGGTCAACCATAAGGTGACCGTTTCGAAACAGGGGAGACCCGTATCGGAACGACCTTGACGGTCAATACCTCGTGGTCAACGAGATTTGACCGTTTCGAAACATTAGAGGCCCGTTCCGGAACGCCTATATCTCGTCCATTTCTCAAAATTCCAGTAGCAAAAATGTTCCGGAACGACCCCCATCCGTTTCGAAACGGCAGGCCATTTGCAAAGGAACCGTTTCGGAACAGGGGGACCCGTTCCGAAACGCCCCCTGTCTGCAGACACGATTTGGTTGTTTTAAGGCACAAGGGTGCCCTAAAACACCTCCAAAACACCTCACAACACCATACAAATTAAACTCAAGGCATACCAACCATACTAGCATGCTTCAACAAGATTTAGACAAGTCTAACACTAAGGCAACACCCCACAAACATACATTCATTCAAACATCATTCAAACATAAAGATGGCCTCTAAGGCATTTAACTAACATTCAAAAGAGCAAGTTAGGCATGAGCTACAATTCAACATGGCAACACTCACCATACAAAAGCAAGATACTAAGGAGTCTATACATGCTCCTAGCAACCAACAACTATCCAACAAAACCATACATGTCCCATTGCTCTAACTATTACATGTCTAACATTAAAAATCCATACTTGATGAACTCAAGCCAAAAACCACACTTGGAGGCCCTCCACTTGCCCGAGCAACCCACGAACTAAGGATCTGCAATGTTGAACAAAGAGAGCGTAAGCAATGATGCTTAGTGAGGGTAAGCTCTAAAAACAAACCTCAACATTGCAGGGTCCGAGCACGATCTAGCCAAGGTAAAACACAACCATACCAAGGGTCCACAAGAGCCATGAAGTAAAGATGCATGAGCAATATACAATATAAATGCCATGATCATAAGCCCAACTCTACAATACATGTAATCACATTTAACATTCAATTCATAGCTCATACGTCAGAACACATTGGTACACATATCAATCAACATTGGCACCTAGTTAAGACCCGAATACGCGGATAGACACGTTGGAATTCACATCCAACAACCATATTACCTCACGGTGGGATTTCACTCATCACCAGTCTCGCGGAGGGGATTCCACTCATCCTCACGCCCCGTCGATGGGATTCCACTCATCACCGACTACATTTAAATAAAATTTCCGGGCGAACCCGTACTCCTCCTTGGTGACTCAACGCCACCAAGGCCACGCGCGACTTTTGACTCATGTGTACACACTAACATCCTAATGATCGATCATTTGTATTCAAGTATACTAGTGCCAACATTTACTTATTTCTCATTACTCATTTCAACCAATTCCGTGCTTAGCACGTACTCACCAACAACCATCATCATGCATGTCTCAATCATCACAATTCATATCTCATTCCACATGTATAATACAATATACATTACCATTCATATCACATATCATACGAGACATACACAATCACATAGAAGAGTTCATCCAAAGGCTCTAGATCAAGTTTAGGATTAGGCTACCACCCTAATCCTAACTCTAGGTGGGTCTACCAAGCCCAACCTAGTCCATATACTCGAACCAACTATTTTAAAACCTTTAAAAGCAAACAACCACTCACCTAAGCTTCCAAGCTCCAAGACCAAGCAAGCAATCACCTTCAACTTCCCGGATTCGGTCCCAAAGCCTCTTCCACGTTTCCTCTTGCTTCTAGTCAAACAAAACACATACATTACTTCTCTTGCAACTCGGTGATCAAACCACCATCATCGGACACACTCAATCTGGCAAACATAGCTCTCAACTCAACTGCCACTTTTCTACTCAAAGCATCGGCTACTACGTTTGCTTTACCCGGATGGTACTCAATGGTCAAATCATAATCTTTTAACAACTCTAGCCACCTTCTCTGTCTCAAGTTCAACTCTTTCTGTGTCATCAAGTACTTCAAGCTCTTGTGATCGGTGTAGACAATACACTTCTCATTGTTGAGTGTGTAAAAGTTCTATTATTTACACCCTTTTTAACCCATATTTCTGCTGCATTCAAGCATCATTGCATTGCATTTAGGCTAGTTTTCATTAAAACATCACAATTATATAAAAGGCACGGATTCTACTAAAAGATGGCCTATTTCGCAGGTAGCTGCCATGGTTGACGATGAAGGCAGGCGCAGGGCAGATAAGCAGAAGAGCTAAACTGGACAAGCAGACGAAGAAGACGAAGCTGCCAAGGACCTGTCGTGACAGCAAGGTGACAGCAACTTCATGAAGAGGAAAAGTAAAGTGGACCTCGATAGATAGAGAAAAATCTGCTCGTCTGTTGTGTGAAAGCCAAATATTTTTCCAAGCCCCGGATCAAAAGATATGTCAAGCCAAAGCTCAAGGAGAGGAATTCCCATAAAACAAGGATGCGGCTGGAAAGTAGGAATCCTTAGAGATTATGCATTTATTAGAATCTTACTTTTCATTAAAGTTGTAATCCTTGTTAACCTAGAATACTTGAGCCCAAAGCTTATATAAGGGCATAGATTTAACCTAGGAGGCATAATCCCTCATTCTACCCCATAACCGACATCTCTAAACCCTCCGCCGTTTACCTGTCACCGACATGTTCTAAATCCCCCTAGGGCTACGGGTTGTTTTGTAAAGTAGTTGCAAGGATTGTTTTGTTTTAGGATTTTCCAAGTTCAATAAAATAAACTTCAAGTTCTCTTATCTTGGTTTTAATATCTTGCAAGAGCATCGGGAGAGCATTGTGAGGTTATCTATTTACTTGGCATCGGGAGAGTTAAGTATACGAAAGAGATAAGAGCGAGTTCTCTAGTTTATAGTTGAACTATCTTGTGCCTAGGGATAGGGCAAGGTTAAGTGGCTAAGGAAGAATTCATACACATCGGTGTTCATCCTTCGATTCACGCCGGGAGGTATCATCAAAGACGTGATCATCGACAGACTTGGACCTAGGGATAGGCCAAGGCAATTCTGGGATTCTTGCCAAACTTGAAGTACGGAGTTGGTGTGTTCGCTGCCGCGACAGCTAACGGACAGCCGCCGCGACAGGTGCTGTCGGCGACGGGCGCGACGACAGAACTGGAGTTCCTAAGCAATTCAATACCTGCACTACTGAGCAATTCAATACCAGCCCATTCTCTCCATCTTGATATCTCAACTCTTTTATTTACGTTTTTCTTTATTATTCTCGTGACAATTTTCTAAACTATTTCCTTTACTTTCGTGCAGTAAATTAGGTGAAGTCATTAGCCCAATCCCTGTGGAGACGATATCCGATACTTCGTATCACTTTACTACTTGCGTCGTGTACACTTGCACTACAATTGCGATAGACTAATTTACACACAACAAGTTTTTGGCGCCGTTGCCGGGTATTAACAACATAACTACACCTTTCTTTTCTTGCACTTTTCGTTTTTATTTTCGTTTTTATTTTAATTTTCTTTAATTTTTCTTTTGTGTTTTCAACTCTTGCTTTTCACGAGGTTTTCTGGTTTATGCGCAGATCTAAAAGAGGTGAAGATCCTGAGTATCCATTAGATCCGGAAGTTGAACGTTCCTTCAATCTCAAGAAACAACTTCGCCGACTTTTAGACAGAAACAAATACCTTGAGGAACAGCTAGAGCAGATGGCCCGTAATCCGCCCGCTGGAGGAGGTATACCGCCTGTCGGCGACCCGCCCGCGGCAGATGGACGACGGTCATGTCGTGACTACATGCTGAACGATCATGTAGAGCTGGAGACCACGCTGCCGGATATTGATGTTGACAACTTCGAGCTTAAACCTGTCATGTTTAGTATGATCAACAACGCCGGGCAGTTTAGTGGTTCTGCGACAGAAGATGCTAGGGAGCATCTCAAAACGTTCCAGGAGATCTGTGGTTCATTTAGACTGCCAGGAGTTAGTCTGGAGATACTGAGGCTTCGGTTATTCCCCCATTCATTGAGGGACAAAGCTAAAACTTGGTGGAATAAACTTACACCGGGTTCTATTATGACTTGGGCAGATTTAACTCGTGAATTTTTGTCTCGTTTTAATCCTTCACATTTAGCTGAGCGATTACGTAATGAAATTGCTACTTTTCAACAGGAAGATGACGAGCCGATGCACGAGGCCTGGGACAAGTTTACTACTCTTCTTCGAAACTGCCCTATGCATGGATTCCCCGTCTGGAATCAAGTTACGAAATTCTATAACGCTGCCAACCTACAAACTCGCATCCGAATTGATTCCGCAGCAAATGGATTATTATTGGATAAAGATCCGGACGAGGCTTTGCAAGTTTTGAAAAATCTGGCCAAAAATGAGGAGCAGTTTTCGACAGCTAGAAGAGGGGGTAAACGGGTACTTGCTGTCAAGGACTATGAGGCCGACAGCACTATGAAATCACAGGTAGCATTCCTTACTAAAGCAATAAAACGGTTATTGAATGAAGAAGAATTACGAGGATTTGCTGTCGAGGAAGTTTGTGCTATCTGTGAGGGAAATCATAGTAGGGATGAGTGCCCAATAAATATAGAAGAGGGAAAATATGTTGGAAATTACAAGCCGAACTACAATTCCAACAACTATAGTCCCAATTGGAGGAAGGATCCCAAATTTTCCTGGAGTAACCCTAACAACGCCCTGAATCTGCAAGCACATAATCAGAATCAGGGAGGTCCTAGATTGTTGACGCGACAGCATCTACCGCAGAACCTGCCGCAGCACCTGCCGCCGCAGCAGCAACAGCAGCCACCACCTGCCACGAGTAGTATATTGGAGCAGACTCTGGCCACCTTTATGTCTCAGACTGGTACGTATATGGAGAATATTAATCAGTTTGTCAAGAAAATGGAAACCTTTATGGATAAAACCGAGATGAGAATGACAAATCATGAGGCTACCTTGAAATCTCTGGAGACACAAATGGGTCAGGTGTCGCAACATATTAAGCCGAGGCAGAATGGAGGATTCCCTAGCAATACTGAAAATGCTAGACCGCCCCCACATGAGCAATGTAAGGCGATTACTACTAGGAGTGGGAAAAAGTTACCAGGGCCGGAAAAAGAAGCTGAAACAGAAAAGGAACCCGCCTTGGATAAACCTGCCGAGGAAGCTGCCCCGACAGGAGATAAACAGACTGCTGTCGATGAGCCTGTCACGACAGCAGAAGCGACAGAGGGAAAAAAAGATGATTACCGTCCTCAGATTCGCATGCAGTGGGAAAGACGCATTGCTGATTACCAACCCCACCACCTTTCCCTCAACGGATACAGCAAGCTAAGCATGAATCTCAACTTAAAAAAATTTATGATATTTTTAAACAGGTTCATATTAATATTCCATTGTTAGATGCTGTTAGGGAAATGCCCGGTTATGCTAAATTTCTCAAGGATGTTATGTCGAAAAAATCTAAACTTGGGGAATTTGAAACGGTAAAGATGACAGAAGGTTGCATGAGCATTCTTCATCGGCAGCCACCCCAGAAAAAGAAGGATTCGGGGAGCTTCATCATACCTTGTGTAATCGGCGATAAATTCGTGGGTAAGGCACTTTGTGATCTTGGTGCTAGTGTTAATCTAATGCCCAAATCTGTTTTTCAGAAATTAGGTATTGGGAAGGCGCGGCCCACGACAGTAACTTTACAGCTAGCCGACCGCTCTTACGTTCACCCCGAAGGAAAAATTGAAGATATTTTGGTAAGAGTGGATAAACTTATTTTTCCTGCTGACTTTCTTATCTTAGATTGTGAGGCAGACGAAAACGCACCAGTCATCCTTGGGCGACCCTTCTTAGCCACGGGAAGATCATTGATTGATGTGGAAAAAGGAGAACTCACCATGCGCGTGAACGATCAAGAGATTAAGTTGAATGTTCTCCAAGCAATGAAACATGCTGATGTGGATGAGGAATGCAAGGCCATCATTGAGGTGACCCTTGATCAACCCTGCATCAGGTCGGGCTGTCACGATATTAAATTTGGACACTGCCGCGACAGCCACCTACCGGCCTGTCACGACAGCAACGACGACAGCACCGACGACAGCGACTCCTCTGAATCCGATACATCTGACACTGAAGGTCAAGAGGAGGTAAACTGGTTAGGCCATCGTCCAGGTAAGTTATTCGAACCTTTAAATTATACTTCGGATAACCATTTAATCCAAAAGTCATCTACTGTTGAACCACCTGTCTTTGAACTGAAGCCCCTGCCAGGGCAGCTTAAATATGCTTTTCTTGGTTCAAATGATACGTTGCCCGTAATCATCTCTTCTAAGCTGCCGTAGGAACAGGAACGACAGCTAATCGACATGTTACGGTAGCACAAGAAGGCGATTGGATGGACGATTGCTGACATACAAGGCATTAGTCCGGCGTTATGCATGCACAAAATCCTCCTTGAGGAAGATCATAAGCCGACTATTGATGCCCAAAGGCGGCCAAACCATGCGATAAAGGAGGTAGTGCGTAAAGAAATCATTAAATGGTTAGATGTTGGCATTATTTACGCCATCTCCGACAACAAATGGGTAAGCCCGGTGTAATGCGTTCCTAAGAAAAGAGGAATGACCGTAGTGACCAACGAGAACAATGAGTTAATCCCAACCAGGACTGTGACCGGTTGGAGGGTTTGTATGGACTATCGGAAGCTTGACAAAGCTACCCGAAAGGACCACTTTCCTTTACCCTTTATTGATCAAATGCTTGATAGATTAGCGGGTAAACCTTACTATTGTTTTCTTGATGGTTACTCAGGTTACAACCAGATTGCTATTGCACCAGAGGATCAAGAGAAAACGACTTTCACATGCCCCTACGGAACATACGCGTTTAGGAGGATGCCGTTTGGACTTTGTAATGCACCTGCCACCTTCCAAAGGTGCATGATGGCCATATTCTCCGACATGGTAGAGGACTTCCTTGAGATTTTCATGGATGATTTTTCCGTCTTTGGAGACGATTTTGAGAGCTGCCTCGGCAATCTTCAAAAGGTACTTGAAAGATGTGAAAAAGCTAATCTTGTTCTAAATTGGGAAAAATGCCACTTTATGGTGGATGAGGGGATAGTCCTTGGCCATAAGATTAGCTGCCGTGGGATAGAAGTCGACAGGGCTAAGATAGAAGTAATTGAGAAGTTGCCGCCGCCGACTACAGTCAAGGGCATTGGGAGTTTTTTAGGGCATGCTGGGTTTTATCGGAGATTTATTGCTAATTTCTCAAAAATCACGAAGCCCCTATGCCATCTTTTGGAGCAGAACCGACCCTTTGACTTTAATGAAGAATGTACTGAAGCATTCAAGGTTCTGAAGGAAAAACTAGTGACAGCCCCTATAGTACAGCCACCAGACTGGACACAACCGTTTGAGATCATGTGTGACGCTAGTGACTATGCTGTCGGGGCAGCACTTGGGCAGCGAGAGACAAGCTGTTTCACGTCATATACTATGCCAGCAAAACTTTAAATGACGCCCAAGTGAACTATACCACCACAGAAAAGGAGTTGTTAGCTGTGGTGTTCTCCATCGACAAGTTTCGTTCTTACATACTTGAGACGAAGGTAATAGTGCACACTGACCATTCTGCCCTTAAATACATGTTCGCAAAGAAGGATGCCAAGCCTAGATTGATACGGTGGATCTTGCTACTACAAGAATTCGACCTTGAGATCAAGGACAAGAAGGGGACAGAAAATCAGGTGGCAGACCACTTGTCAAGATTGGAGACGGGACAGAGTCTACCCATTGATGATACACACATACTGGAGACCTTCCCAGATGAGCAGCTCTTTGCTGCCGCAATCGCTGTCGCGACAGCCATGACGGCAGGTAAGTCTTCTAAACTTCCTTGGTATGCTGATTTCGTTAATTTTATAGTTAGCGGAATACTTCCTTCTGATCTTAATTATCAAGCCAGGAAGAGGTTTCAAAATGATGTTAAGCATTATTATTGGGACGAACCTCTTCTTTTCAAAATGTGCCCAGATCAGGTTATAAGGAGGTGTGTACCACAAGAAGAACAAGAAGACATTCTCCATCACTGTCATGCTTCACAATATGGAGGTCATTTAGGAGGCAATAAAACTGCTGCCAAGGTGCTGCAGTCAGGGTTCTACTGGCCGATACTGTATAAAGACGCACAGGACTTCTACAAGAACTGTGACAGGTGCCAGCGGACAGGTAACATCTCGAGGAGAAACGAGATGCCACTGCAGAACATTATAGAAGTCGAGATCTTCGATGTTTGGGGGATTGATTTTATGGGACCTTTTCCATCTTCATGTGGAAATCTATACATCCTCCTAGCAGTGGATTATGTCTCCAAGTGGGTAGAAGCAATCGCAACTCAAAAGAATGATGCCAAGACGGTCCAAAAGTTTTTACACAAAAACATTTTTTCTAGATTTGGCATCCCTAAGGCGATTATCAGTGATGAAGGGAGACATTTTGACAATAGGGTAATTGCTGCCGCCTTGAGGAAATATGGTGTCAAGCACAGGATCGCGACAGCATACCACCCACAGACCAATGGACAGGCTGAGATATCCAATAGGGAAGTGAAGAACATTCTTGAGAAGATGGTTAAGCCAACTAGGAAAGATTGGTCTTTACTCCTTAATGATGCATTATGGGCATATAGGACAGCTTTTAAAACTCCATTGGGAATGTCTCCATACCATTTGATTTATGGGAAAACCTGTCATCTGCCTGTCGAGATAGAGCATAAATCATACTGGGCAATCAAGGCATTGAACATGGACTTGGACAAGGCATGCCAGAAAAGGCTATTAGATCTGAACGAAATTGAGGAATTACGGACAATGGCCTACGACAATGCAAGGATTTACAAGGAAAAGACTAAGAAGTGGCATGACAGGAAGTTGCTGCCACGACAGTTCTGCCCAGGGCAGCTTGTATTGTTCTTCAATTCTAGACTGAAACTCTTCCCAGGAAAGCTAAAGTCTAGATGGTCCGGCCCGTTCCAAGTGGTACAAGTTTTTCCCCATGGTGTCATCACAATTCAATCATTAAAAGACGGGCACCAATTCAAAGTCAATGGACAGCACCTCAAGCACTATCAAGGGACTGAAGCCCCAGGAATACAGGAAGTGGTTACTTTAGGAGATGCCCCACAAGGCATCCCTAATTTAACCTAATTTTTATTTTTATTTATTTTTATTATTTATTATATATTAGGTAATAAGGTTTATTTTAATTTGAATAATGTTTTTCTATTTTCTGTTTTTAGGAAATAAAGGAGTCAAGAAGAAAAGAAGAAGTGGCCCAAGCCCACCATCCATCCACCAGCCCAACAGAGCCCATTTATTAAAGCCTGTCGTTTCGGCTGCCGCCGCAGACGGATAAGACAGGCTGTCAACAGACTGACACGGCAGAAGCAGAAGCGTGCGACAGACGCGTAACAGACGCATAATTACGTGTCAGACACGCTAAATCCCATCCGTCGCCCCGTTATTCACGCTTGCCGTTACAGCATTAAATGGGCAGCAACTCGACCGCTATATAACCCCGTTTTTCCCTTTCATTTTTCATCACTTCTGATTTTTCTCTCTTGCTTTCTCCTCTAGTTTTATTTGTTTTCTCTCTTTCACAGCCCTTGCAACTAAAATGTCGTCGAGACAGACCCGTCGTAGCGCTGCCTCCGCTTCTTCTTCAGCAGCAGCGACGCCCTTTGCCAACAAGGAGTTATGGGAGGAACGTGGCTTCGTGTACAACCGAAAAGCTCCTCACATGGGACTCCGGCCGTTCATTGTAAAGGCCATCACGGCTCAGCTATGGGAGGACTTTGCCGAACAACCGGCAGAGCTCAATGACACCTTGGTCCGGGAGTTCTACGCAGCCATAGATAGCAGAACGGCAACATCTGTCACCGTTCGAGGAGTGGAAGTGCCCTCCACTGCCGACAGCATCAACCACATGTTTGGCCTCTTCTTTGGCCCCGATGATGATGCTCACCAAAAATTTCTCGACACCCTAGATGCTGTCGCTTATGATGTTGTCATGGTGGAGTTGACAGAGGAGGGAACATCATGGACAACCAGCAAGAAGAACCCCCACTCCGTCAACAGGGGGCAGCTCCTCCCTGAAGCAAAACTTTGGAACGCTTTCATCAAAAAGCGTATCCTGCCTTCTTCTCACCACACGACAGTCAACCGGCAGCGGCTTGCCCTTATTCATTCCATCATGCACGACAGGCCCATCAATGTGGGCAGATATATGAGGGACAGCATCCTGGACTGCGTCTTCCGCTCCGACTCACGCCTCTGCCTGCCGTTCACCATAACTTCCCTCTGCCGATGTGCTGTTGTACCCGAGGAGCCCTCCGACAAACTACTCCAAGGTCGTGGCTGGACTGACAACAACATCTCAAGCCTCATGGAGGTCATAGCCGCAACACCCATCAACGCCTTTGATCCAACTGCCCCTCCTGCAGACTCCGATGACAAACCAGCCACCGAACCTGCCGCCGACACCGCTCCAACAGACCAGTCTGCTTACATCCTTGCTGCAATCCAACGGGTAGAGGAGCGACAAATGGGATTGATGACTTTCATCCGCGATTTCACCAACGCAACGGTAACTTTCATTACCGATACTTTACATTATTCTGATGTCATCTTCCCCTCCTTCCCTGCCCATTATTTCTATATCCCCTCCCCTACACCTACACCACCTGCCTCCCCCCATACACATTCTGCCGTCTCCACCCCATCACCTGCTCCGACGGCGGCAGGCAGTTCACCAGCCGACACCCCTGCCAGAGGAACAAAGAGACCTGCCTCCGATGACAGCCCTCTGATCAGGAGGATTTTGGAGCGGGAATTTACGCCGGTCAAGCGGATAAAGCACATGACAAGTAAGAAGCTGCTGCCCAAGGCTAGCACCACCACCAGCAGCACCTGGGACAGCAGAAGCAGTTCCGACGTCCAACTCGTGGAGCAACCTGCCCCTCAACCTGCTCCTGAACCTACCCAGCCCCTTCCACAGCCCAGACGCCGCCGTCAGATCCGCGTCAGCAGCAGCAGCGAGGACAGTGACTGAAAATTTAAGTCTTTATTTTCCTTTCTTGCTGCCTGCTTAATTTATATTTTGTGATGTACCTGCCTTTAATTTTTCTGTCATTTTGCATTGAGGGCAATGCAACCCTCGAGTTTGGGGGTGGCAACCCTCCATCATTAATGGAGTCTTAAGTACATCTTTTTATCAATTGTTGTGTCTTCTTTTTAAATAAGTTCTCTTAAAAAAAATCAGAAAATATAAAACTGTTGGCTTAAAACTGTGAATTTAACTTATCTGTCATGACAGCTCTGTCGTGGCAGCATCTTTAGGACAGTTTAAGGAGAAGTTTAGAGCCCTTCTATAGTTCTGAAAAATTTAAACACCTTTGTGACTGTTATATTGCTTAGATTTCTTTTAGCCAAACTAGAATAGGATGCTTAGAACTTGAATAGCGCCTAGAGGTGCCTAACACTGGCTCTAGGAAAGAAGTTTAGCAAAAGAAATTCAAAAACCTAGAGGTGCCCGAAACCGGCTCTAGGAAGCTAACTAGAGGTGCCCGAAACCGGCTCTAGTAAACTAGAGGTGCCCGAAACTGGCTCTAGTAAAAATTAGCTTGAAAATAGAAGAAAAAAAAGCATGAAAATGTGTCTTCAAGAAAGTAAACTTTGGCATAAAAATTCGAGTTAAAAAGTTGAATATTCTAGTGAAACTAAGAGAGTCTAGGCATATAACTGTTCACAAGCATGCACACACTGCACGAGAGCTATAGGGAGATTCCGGACAGATCCTAATCTTTCTGACAGGTTGCTGCCGCCACAGAGAATGAGCGACGGGTAAGGGACAGTTCACTGTTTGAAGGCCAACACAAAAATTTTCAGTTTTCTTTTAAGTCTTGATTGCTTGAGGGCAAGCAAAAACTTGAGTTTGGGGGTGTGTTGAGTGTGTAAAAGTTCTATTATTTACACCCTTTTTAACCCATATTTCTGCTGCATTCAAGCATCATTGCATTGCATTTAGGCTAGTTTTCAGTAAAACATCACAATTATATAAAAGGCACGGATTCTACTAAAAGATGGCCTATTTCGCAGGTAGCTGCCATGGTTGACGATGAAGGCAGGCGCAGGGCAGATAAGCAAGAAAGCTGAACTGGACAAGCAGACGAAGAAGACGAAGCTGCCATGGACCTGTCGTGACATCAAGGTGACAACAACTTTATGAAGAGGAAAAGTAAAGTGGACCTCGATAGATAGAGAAAAATCTGCTCGTCTGTCGTGTGAAAGCCGAGTATTTTTCCAAGCTCCGGATCAAAAGATATGTCAAGCCAAAGCTCAAGGAGAGGAATTCCCATAAAGCAAGGATGCGGCTGGAAAGTAGGAATCCTTAGAGATTATGCATTTATTAGAATCTTACTTTTCATTAAAGTTGTAATCCTTGTTAACTTAGAATACTTGAGCCCAAAGCTTATATAAGGGCATAGATTTAACCTAGGAGGCATAATCCCTCATTCTACCCCATAACCGACATCCCTAAACCCTCCGTCGTTTACCTGTCACCGACATATTCTAAATCCCCCTAGGGCTACGGGTTGTTTTGTAAAGTAGTTGCAAGGATTGTTTTGTTTTAGGATTTTCCAAGTTCAATAAAATAAACTTCAAGTTCTCTTATCTTGGTTTTAATATCTTGCAAGAGCATCGGGAGAGCATTGTGAGGTTATCCATTTACTTAG
This sequence comes from Hibiscus tridactylites, assembly GCA_958450335.1. Classification (NCBI taxonomy): domain Eukaryota; kingdom Viridiplantae; phylum Streptophyta; class Magnoliopsida; order Malvales; family Malvaceae; genus Hibiscus; species Hibiscus tridactylites. The sequence continues at coordinate 32,932,102 of OY288292.1, read as the reverse complement.
CATCAGGAGAGTTAAGTATACGAAAGAGATAAGAGCGCGTTCTCTAGTTTATAGTTGAACCATCTCGTACCTAGGGATAGGGCGAGGTTAAATGGCTAAGGAAGAATTCATACACATCGGTGTTCATCCTTCGATTCACGCCGGGAGGTATCATCAAAGACGTGATCATCGACAGACTTGGACCTAGGGATAGGCCAAGGCAATTCTGGGATTCTTGCCAAACTTGAAGTACGGAGTTGGTGTGTTCGCTGCCGCGACAGCTAACGGACAGCCGCCGCGACAGGTGCTGTCGGCGACGGGCGCTACGACAGAACTGGAGTTCCTAAGCAATTCAATACCTGCACTACTGAGCAATTCAATACCAGCCCATTCTCTCCATCTTGATATCTCAACTCTTTTATTTACGTTGTTCTTTATTATTTTCGTGACAATTCTCTTAAATATTTTCTTTACTTCGTGCAGTGAAATAAGGTGAAGTCATTAGCCCAATCCCTGTGGAGACGATATCCGATACTTCGTATCACTTTACTACTTGCGTCGTGTACACTTGCACTACAATTGCGATAGACTCTTTTACACGCAACACTCACCATACAAGTAATGACGCCAAATCTTCAATGCAAAAACAACCGCGGCCAACTCTATATCATGAGTAGGATAGTTCTTCTCATGAATCTTCAACTGTCTAGAAGCATAAGCAACAACTCTCCTATCTTGCATCAAAACACATCCTAAACCTATGTAGGAAGCATCACTGTAAATCACAAACTCCTTACTTGAAACAGGTTGCACTAACACTGGAGCATTCGTCAAAGCTTCTTTCAATTTTTCAAAGTCCTTTTGTCTTGCATCTGACCATTCAAACTTAACTCCCTTTTGCAACAACTTGGTCAAAGGAGCAGCTACTCTAGAGAAGCCATCAACAAATCTCCTATAGTAACCGGCTAATCCTAGGAAACTCCTAATCTCGGTCACGGACTTAGGTTGTTTCCACTCAACAATAGCCTCTATCTTCGATGGATCAACTCGAATACCTTCGGCCGAAACAACATGGCCAAGAAATACAACCTCTCGAATCCAGAACTCACATTTACTAAGCTTCGCATACAACTGATTGCTCAACAATCTCTGTAAATCAAACCTCAAGTGCTCATCATGCTCTTCTTCTGTCTTCGAGTACACAAGTATATCATCAATGAAGACAACTACAAAACGGTCTAGATAGTCTCTGAAAATTCTGTTCATCATGTCCATGAATGCTGCTGGTGCATTCGTGAGCCCAAATGGCATCACAAGAAACTCATAGTGACCATATCTAGTCCTAAAAGCTGTCTTCGGAACATCACACTCTTTCACTTTCAACTGATAGTACCCGGATCTCAGATCTATCTTCGAGAACACTGAAGCACCTCTCAACTGGTCAAACAAATCATCTATACGAGGCAACGGATACTTGTTCTTCACAGTCAACTGATTCAACTGTCTATAGTCAATACACATGCGCATGCTACCATCTTTCTTTTTCACAAACAACACTGGAGCACCCCACGGAGAACTACTAGGCCTAATGAAACCACGGTCTAATAATTCTTGCAACTGACTCTTCAATTCTTTCAACTCTTTCGGAGCCATACGATACGAAGCTATCGAAACTGGATTAGACCCTGAAACTGTCTCAATCAGAAACTCAACATCTCTGTCAGGAGGCAAACCCGGCAACTCTTCAGGAAACACATCTGAAAAGTCACACACTGTTTTGATATCTTTCGGTCTAGCTTCACTCATGTCCGGATTCATAACATAAGCTAAATAGGCCCCACATCCAGAGTCCATCAACTTATGAGCCTCTAAAGCTGACACCACATTAGACAAGAACTTAATGTTCTCGCCCACTACCACTACCTCGTAGTCATCAGAAAGCTTCAGAGAAATTCTCTTTGTCTCAAAATCCACACTAGCCCGATGCTCAACCAACTAATCCATACCCAAAATAATATCAAAGCCGTATAAAGGAAGTTCCATCATATCAATTGAGAACACATGACCCTGAATCTTCAGTGGACACCTCCTATACATACGTCTAACCACAACTGTCTCACCAAAAGAACTAGTAACATGCATACCTACATCTAAGATCTCAACAGGAATATCTAACTTCTGTGCATGCTCACTCAAAATGTAGGAATGCGTAGAACCCGAATCAACCAAAGAAAGCAAAGACATAGACTGTAACTCGAAATTACCTGCTATCACATCGGTGTCGTTCCCGGCCTCTCTCTGAGCATAGACCCTTGCTGGTCCTCCCGCCTCTGGCTGCACCGCCACAACATGAGCAAGGTTCCTCTAAGCATCTACCCTAGGTGCATCAGCCCTAGGCTGGAAGTAGCCACGACCGCGCCCATGGCCTCTCTGAAAATCATTAGCTCTCGCAGGAGCCTGAGCAATGTTTGGTGCCTGAGCCGCCTGATGCGGACAATCCCTCCTAAAGTGGTCCCTCGAACCACAGTTCCAGCAGTCATGGAAATTACCCCAACACTCACCAGCATGCTGCCTCCCACAACGGGTACACTTGGGCAACCGCCCTCCTCCTCTATGGCCCTGATGGCCCCTACCATGGTGGCCACCGCCACGTCTATGGTCAAACTGATGTCTGCCGCCTCTGTGCCTCTTGGCATCTCTACCATCAAAGTTGTTGTGCCTCTTACCAGAACTAGATCCCCCAGAACGCTTGGCCAGCCCCAAGCTATGCTCAATGTCCTTGGCTCTAGCAACCAAGACATCAAAGTCAGAATAATCAGAAGCCAAGGTATACCTCTTAACTTCCTCATGAAGTCCGTATCTGAAACGATCACATTGAGCCCTCTAAGTAGGTACTAACTCCGGAGCATACTGACTCAGACGAACGAAACGAATCTCATAATCAGTCACAGAAGCATCTCCCTGAGTGAGAGCCATGAACTCTCTCTTCTTCTCATCTAGGTACCTCGGTCCCAAGTACCTCTTTCGGAAAGCAGACTCAAAGAACTCCCAATCAATCTCTGCCTCTGGAACCCCGATAGTAATGGTGACCCACCAGGTGTAGGCATCACCCTGAAGCAATGAGATCACACAACCCAACCTACGTGCGCCCGCACAACCCATCTGAGCCAAGATACGAACTGTCTTCTCCAACCATAACTCCGACCTCTCCGGAGTAGATCCTTTAAACTCCTCGGCCCCTAAGCTACGGAGCCTCTCCAAAGGTAGACTAGCATCATCACACCTAGGCTGAGCTGCAGCCTGAGCTCCCGCAACTGCGGGATGAAACGCTCCCGCTATTGCTTGCACTAGCGGAGTCATGTCAATTCCAGCTGGACCTTGGCCACCTTGGCCACCTTGTGGTCCATTTCATCCGGCTCCATCCTCGCCCCCAACTCCAGGTGGAGGAGGTGGTGGTGGTGGAGGAGCGCCAACTCCCGCGGCCACCGGCCCCTCAAGGTGAGCCTCCACACCAACTGCCGGCTCAACAGGAGCCGCAACTCGTGGTTCCTGACGAACCAACCTCGGTCTACCTCTCGGTCTAGACATCGCTCTCACAGATATTAACTACAACCACAACAACAAAACATACAAGCTGGGTTAGCAAGGCAAGGCTTCCAAGTGTTCAAGTACGTTCCCTCACTTAAAAATCATTTTTCCAATGTAATAGTAGCAATGGGACCCACACACACCTGCTTTAAAATAAAACAATCAACATACTTGTCACACAAGCAATCATTCTTGCAAAACAAGCAAACACCGTGCAATTCAATTAAAAAACTTAAACTTACCTCACTTACCTACCCAAGGTCTCGGTAACCTTAGGCTCTGATACCAACAAGTGTAACCCCCTCGTCCCGGTCTGGTCGGATGACCGGTCCGAGTGGGACACACGGGGAAAACCGAAGCGAAACCCGTTAAGATTTCCCCTCGGTTAACGACCCTAAAATTTTCTTTTTGTTTTATCTTGTCTATATGCATAAATTAATCCTACATAAGGCACAACAGCGGGAATACAAACATTTGCAACGTGATCGACCAACCAAACAATTAAACAGTTCATTTTAATGTTCTACAGCAGGCCGTTTCGAAACGCCCTTAGGGTGTTCTGAAACGCCTTGACTTAGTCAACGGGCCTGGGTCAACCATAAGGTGACCGTTCCGAAACAGGGGAGACCCGTATCGGAACGACCTTGACAGTCAATATCTCGTGGTCAACGAGATTTGACCGTTTCGAAACATTAGAGGCCCGTTCTGGAACGCCTTTATCTCGTCAATTTCTCAAAATTCCAGTAGCAAAAATGTTCTGGAACGACCCCCATCCGTTTCGAAACGGCAGGCCATTTGCAAAGGAACCGTTTCGGAACAGGGGGACCCGTTCCGAAACGCCCCCTGTCTGCAGACACGATTTGGCTGTTTTAAGGCACAAGGGTGCCCTAAAACACCTCCAAAACACCTCACAACACCATACAAATTAAACTCAAGTCATACCAACCATACTAGCATGCTTCAACAAGATTTAGACAAGTCTAACACTAAGGCAACACCCCACAAACATACATTCATTCAAACATCATTCAAACATAAAGATGGCCTCTAAGGCATTTAACTAACATTCAAAAGAGCAAGTTAGGCATGAGCTACAATTCAACATGGCAACACTCACCATACAAAAGCAAGATACTAAGGAGTCTATACATGCTCCTAGCAACCAACAACTATCCAACAAAACCATACATGTCCCATTGCTCTAACTATTACATGTCTAACATTAAAAATCCATACTTGATGAACTCAAGCCAAAAACCACACTTGGAGGCCCTCCACTTGCCCGAGCAACCCACGAACTAAGGATCTACAATGTTGAACAAAGAGAGCGTAAGCAATGATGCTTAGTGAGGGTAAGCTCTAAAAACAAACCTCAACATTGCAGGGTCCGAGCACGATCTAGCCAAGGTAAAACACAACCATACCAAGGGTCCACAAGAGCCATGAAGTAAAGATGCATGAGCAATATACAATATAAATGCCATGATCATAAGCCCCAACTCTACAATACATGTAATCACATTTAACATTCAATTCATAGCTCATATGTCACAACACATTGATACACATATCAATCAACATTGGCACCTAGTTAAGACCCGAATACGCGGATAGACACGTTGGAATTCACATCCAACAACCATATTACCTCACGGTGGGATTTCACTCATCACCGGTCTCGCGGAGGGGATTCCACTCATCCTCACGCCCCGTCGATGGGATTCCACTCATCACCTACTACATTTAAATAAAATTTCCGGGCGAACTCGTACTCCTCCTTGGTGACTCAACGCCACCAAGGCCACGCGCGACTTTTGACTCATGTGTACACACTAACATCCTAATGATCGATCATTTGTATTCAACTATACTAATGCCAACATTTACTCATTTCTCATTACTCATTTCAACCAATTCCGTGCTTAGCACGTACTCACCAACAACCATCATCATGCATGTCTCAATCATCACAATTCATATCTCATTCCACATGTATAATACAATATACATAACCATTCATATCACATATCATACGAGACATACACAATCACATAGAAGAGTTCATCCAAAGGCTCTAGATCAAGTTTAGGATTAGGCTACCACCCTAATCCTAACTCTAGGTGGGTCTACCAAGCCCAACCTAGTCCATATACTCGAACCAACTATTTTAAAACCTTTAAAAGCAAACAACCACTCACCTAAGCTTCCAAGCTCCAAGACCAAGCAAGCAATCACCTTCAACTTCCCGGATTCGGTCCCAAAGCCTCTTCCACGTTTCCTCTTGCTTCTAGTCAAACAAAACACATACATTACTTCTCAATCCAATGCTAATTTGTTGAGAAATATTTTGATATAACAATTATGTGAAAAATGTTTTGGGACTTGTTTAAAGACTTCAAAAATAATTCAAAAGTCCTTAAAACGTGACAAAATGTTTTGAAAGAGTTCGACTTAATACCTATATCGAACTATACTTTTAAAAGTCGAAAAATGCCCGAAATACATGTTTTTGGATGAAAGTTTCGAAACCTCAAACAAAGGTATCGAAACTTATATGGGCAGTAGCTGATTTTTTAGAAACCTAAGCAAAGGTTTCGAAACCTCTACAAGGTTTCGAAACTTTGGCCCTGTAACGGCTACAAACGGCTATAAAACGGCTAGTTTTTCTAAACCCTCTTAAGGTTTCGAAACCTCTTCAAAGGTTTCGAAACTATTGTGCAGGTGAGCATTTAAAGCTCAACTTAAATGGCTTCCAACAGCTCCAAAACATCCCAACGACCATAAACGGCTAGAAACTCATTTGGGAGTATAAAAGGGACCTCCAAGCATCAAGAGAAGGCTAATGCTCATATTGTCAAACATCAAATGATCAAGAAATTGTCTTAGTGCTTAATTTGTCATTTCTTGTATAGACAAACACTAGTGAGCCAAAATTGTCAAATTTGCTCAAGTGTTTTAGGTTTTGGGTGAGTGCTTCATTGTGCAAACAAACACCTATTAGAGGGTTTAAGTCTGCTTTCATTATCTCTTTGTAAAAGAGGGTTTGATCAAGGCTTGGGTAGAAGCTTGATCGGTTGTAAGGGTTTCCTCCTAATCCTAGAAAAGGGGACGAATCAATTAGTGGAATTGGTTGAGAAATCCTTAGTGGGAAGCTAAGGTAGTGGATGTAGACCTTGGTTAGAAGGTTGAACCACTATAAATCATTGTGTCAATCTTCATTTTAGCTTCCTTAACCCTTCCACCCAAATATCCACCTCTCCACCACTTGGTGAGCAAAATTGGTTGATCGAATCGAGCTCCACACAACAAAACAATTGGTATCAGAGCTTGGCTCAATCGAAGAGGATTCACATCCTATTGAGAAGATCCGGCAAGCTCGATCACTAGTTTATCAATCGGCTCAAATGGCACAATCTATCGACAAACCGCCTTTCTTTGACGGAACCCACTATGCCCATTGGAAGACAAAGATGAAGTTCTTCATCAAATCAAGAGATTACAAGCTATGGGATATAGTTGAAGATGGTCCGTTCGTGCCTCAAAGAAGCAAAGCGGAGTGGAGTGCCGACGATCGCAAGAAGATGGAGCTTAATTGCAAAGCCTTGCACATCTTGTTTTGTGCATTTGGTCCATCCATCTATGAGAAGATGTCTTCTTGTGAGAGTGCCAAGGAAGTATGGGACAAGCTTGAAGTCACATACGAGGGGACAAATGAAGTCAAGGAGACCAAGATTGGGCTCCTAACCTTGGAGTATGAGAACTTCAAAATGGATCCGGAAGAGAACATCGAGAAGATGTTTGATAGGTTCTCCACCATCACCAACGGTCTTAAAGGTTTTGGAGAAGCCATCCCGGAAGAAAAGCTTGTTCGAAAGCTCATCTACTCACTTCCCGAGTCTTGGGACTCAAAGAGGACCGCCATCATCGAAGCCAAAAATTTGAAGACTTTGAAGCTTGATGAACTCATGGGGTCACTCCTTACTCATCAAATCATGAAGAAGAATAAAGAGGATGAGAAGAAGAGGGAAGAAATTAGAGCTATGGGAGAGAAGAAAATCAAAGGGCTTGGCATCAATGCTAGTGTCATGGCTCTCAAATCCTCCACTTGCCATCATGTCTACACAAGTGAAGAGGAGGATGAAGATGAAGAGATAGTTCATATCTTCAAGAAGTGTGCCCCGTTCATGAAGAAAGCTTTGAGAGAGCTTGAACGAGAACCCAAGAGAAAGGAGAGGGCAAGCACTTCAAGCCATAAGAAAAAGGCACATGTGGCTACTTGGAGTGATGAGGACTCCACCGATGATGAACAAGCCAACCTTTGCCTTATGGCCATCGAAAAAGATTCAAGGGTAACTTCTAATTCATCTACTTCATGTTCTTACTCTTTTGATGAATTACAAGATGCCTATGACGATTTGGTTTTAGATTTTAAAAGTCACATTTTGAAAAACAATAAATTGATTTCAAAGTTGAAAATTCAAAATGATTTGCTTTCTAAAACCAAACTTGAACTTGAAGCAAAACTTGAAGAGTTTGAATTAAAATGTTTTGATTTACAAAAATTGCTTCAAAATGTTCAAGAAGAAAAAGATTTGATTTCCAAAGAGCTTGAAAAGAAAAACAATTTTGGAAAATCAAATTTTTATGTTAGACTATCTAGTGCCCCTAGATTTATTAAAGGAAAATGTTTTAGAAGTGTTTGGGTCCCAAAAGGACTAACCACTTCAATTAAAAAGGATGACATTGAAAAATAGATTCCTAAGGGGTCAAAAATTTGTGCTACTAATGTTCATGGATCCAAAGCAATTTGGATACCAAAAATCACTTGATTGTCTTTTGCTAGGTGTGATGGAGATGTTCAACAAGTCAAACATTGAGGGGGAGCTCCATGCACACAAGGAAGAACACTTGAAGAAGAAAGGCTTCACATCCTCCCTTGGATTCAAGTGTTGGTAAAAATTTCTAGTTGTTTTTGCTTTCATTTGTCTATTTTAGTTTAAATTCAACTAGATGATCATATATGATGGACTAACTTTTTGATGATGCTTTGAGTAAGGGGGAGCCAAATTTTAAAACAAAATTTTTAAATTGAATCAAAATTTTTTAAAACCTCCATTGTTATTTTGAGCTTAAAGTATTTTAAATTATTTTTGATATAACAAAAAGGGGGAGAAATAAGTGAAAAATTAAGGGGGAGCTTTTGTCAAAAACAATTTTTTTCAAAGAAGTTTTGTTATATCAAAAAGGGGAGATTGTTGAGAAATATTTTGATATAACAATTATGTGAAAAATGTTTTGGGACTTGTTTAAAGACTTCAAAAATAATTCAAAAGTCCTTAAAACGTGACAAAATGTTTTGAAAGAGTTCGACTTAATACCTATATCGAACTATACTTTTAAAAGTCGAAAAATGCCCGAAATACATGTTTTTGGATGAAAGTTTCGAAACCTCAAACAAAGGTATCGAAACTTATATGGGCAGTAGCTGATTTTTTAGAAACCTAAGCAAAGGTTTCGAAACCTCTACAAGGTTTCGAAACTTTGGCCCTGTAATGGCTACAAACGGCTATAAAACGGCTAGTTTTTCTAAACCCTCTTAAGGTTTCGAAACCTCTTCAAAGGTTTCGAAACTATTGTGCAGGTGAGCATTTAAAGCTCAACTTAAATGGCTTCCAACGGCTCCAAAACATCCCCAACGACCATAAACGGCTAGAAACTCATTTGGGAGTATAAAAGGGACCTCCAAGCATCAAGAGAAGGCTAATGCTCATATTGTCAAACATCAAATGATCAAGAAATTGTCTTAGTGCTTAATTTGTCATTTCTTGTATAGACAAACACTAGTGAGCCAAAATTGTCAAATTTGCTCAAGTGTTTTAGGTTTTGGGTGAGTGCTTCATTGTGCAAACAAACACCTATTAGAGGGTTTAAGTCTGCTTTCATTATCTCTTTGTAAAAGAGGGTTTGATCAAGGCTTGGGTAGAAGCTTGATCGGTTGTAAGGGTTTCCTCCTAATCCTAGAAAAGGGGACGAATCAATTAGTGGAATTGGTTGAGAAATCCTTAGTGGGAAGCTAAGGTAGTGGATGTAGACCTTGGTTAGAAGGTTGAACCACTATAAATCATTGTGTCAATCTTCATTTTAGCTTCCTTAACCCTTCCACCCAAATATCCACCTCTCCACCACTTGGTGAGCAAAATTGGTTGATCGAATCGAGCTCCACACAACTCAACATAATTCAACCATCAATCTACTTTGCAAATCACAACCCAATTTCCTCAAATTCCCAAACCACATAACATCTCAAAAACCCAATTTTCGGACTCCAACAACCATTGGCTGAAATACCCATTTCCAAGCACCCAAATGACTTCCAAAACATCCCAAATCACCCTCCTAACATAGGTAGACCATCAGCCCTTCAATTCCAACACTAAACCTCTCAAAAACCCAATTTTTCATACTCTAAAATTTGCCCTAAGGACCCACTACGAAATTTCATCCAAAATCAACCAAATTAATATATGTTGTACATTTCATTATGATTAAACATAACCCCAAAACAATTTCTCAAAACAAATTGAAAAACCCCATTAAAACCCAAATTTCCATATGAACCCTAATTCCCAAAACTCAATATTTTTGAAATCTAAGACAATAGATAAGTAGAGGATAGAGAGGAGGTTAAGAAAATATATTTACCTCTTAATTTGATGTTGAAATCGATTAGCAAAGTCAATGGAATAGTAACTAGGGTTTTAGGAGAGTTTGAAAATAGGGGAGAGGGTTTTGAAATTGGGAAAGGGAAAAATGAGAAGGAAGATGACAACTTTTCCCTAAAAGTTGTCTTGCTTTATTTAAAATGTGGGTAAATCACAACATTGGTCCCTCCCTTTTTATTAAGATTCAAATAGGTCATTATTCAAAGTTGGTTTATTTTAATTAGATTTTATTTGACTCGAACAACAACCCGGCTAACTCCTAGGCCCAAGACACGGGTGTTACATTCTAGAACCCTAATTATTTGAATCTACAAAAAAAAAACCAGTCACCATTGACATTTTCAGTTTAATAATTACAAGTAAAAAATAAGATAAATGCATATAAATGATTAAATAGTAACCTATTAAGATGCTATAAATTTATATTTTATTGCTCATATATATTATTTTCATGAGAAAAAAAATATCTTCTTTGATTACAAAAAGATAGTATCTTAAGTTTTATTTATAATTTTTTAGTGATATACCTTTCACTTTGTTTCAGTTAGTTTTTCTACATTGATAATCAATGTTTTCGAGATTAATTTGTTTTTATAATTTTATTTTTTAATTTTTTTCAACGTTGGAATTTTTATTGAATTTTAATTATGTCACTTTATTTGTTTATTTAAAATTTTCAAAAGCAAACCAGTGGTGCTTAGGGTCATTTGCTATATTGGGGTTAACTATTATATTGATATTTTTTCTTTTAACTGTAGTCTAATTATGTATAATTATTTATTATTTTCACCATTTTAAGCTTTATTTTATTTTATTTATACAAAACACCATATTCATAAAACTTCAAATTCGCAATCATCACCCATCACCACCTATACTCTTCCATCAAAACCTAGTCAAAGTGAAAATTCCCCTTTAATAGTATGGCCAATGCAAGCCTGAAGCAATTTAATAGACGGTAAAATATCACTAATAACAAGTATATTTTTCATGGTAAAATATATTTTATTGTTTCTTATACTACTTTCTCAACTAGTCATCTTGCACACACCTCTAAAATATATTTTGTAATTTGTATGCGATGAAGGATTCATGGTAACTGATGCACCTTCAATCTGATGTACACGTGCTTCATTCGATGTTACAATATCATCTTTATTATTATGTTAATATTCATAATAGATAAATGGTTCATCTTCTATGTTCTATTTGTAGCATTTTATAGACTTCATGGCTAGAGCATTTAACTTATCCCCATTTTAGGTATGAAAAAGTTTATGTCGAGGTCTAATCTAATTACCTATATCATAGTAATAATAAAATGATTTTAATTTTTCTTATCGCATGATGAATGAATGATTGAGTTTGTCTTGACAAATACTTTATTGAAGAACATACTTTAAAATTGTAGCCTAGGCCTTGATAGTCTCCACTTGATTTCATACAATTTTCACTTTTTGTACCTATCATTTTCAATATATTCCTTATTGCAATCAACTTTGATTCTATAACTTTAAATGTTCTCTCTTAAGCAACTTTAACAATCTCTTTTTCTTTGATAGTCTTTACAAGTTTCATATCACCTTTTTCAGACCAACAATTTATACCCTTAAAAATTTGTTCATGGTGCAAATTGCAAATTATGTCACACTTTTTTGACGTGATTTTATAGGTTTCATACGATTCTCTCTTTGTTAGATCATTATCACTTTTATTTGTTTCTCATTTTTAGCTCTGTTTAAAAAAGTGTTACAACATCAAAGTGTAACACTTGCGTAAACAATAAAAGCAATAAAGTTATTTATATGTTCTTTATAATTCTCCTTTTAATTTTCAAGATCTTTTTCACTTGAGAAAACAATAACAGATTTTTTTCCTAAAAAGTGTTAGCACATTCGAACTTGATATGCTCGAAGTCATCACATTTATGGCATTATATTTCATACTTCTTGTCTTTGTGTTCTTCTACCACAACTAGGGTGTTCATATCCGAGTATATGTATTTTCGAGAACGGCCCGTGACCCGACCCATAATAGCAAGGTACCCGCAAGTCGAGTACTCATAAAACTCGAGCACCTGCTAATTTAGGTAACAAAGTACCTAGTTTATTTTTTCCAAATTAAAATTAATTTTCACAAGCACCAATACATGGTACTATACAATATTATATAAAGAGTAAAAACATAATTTGTTATTGCTATACAATATTGCATAAAGAGTAAAGACACAATCTGCACTGCTATACAATATTAAAATCACCAAGCACCTACTCTAAATTATGTTTACCGCTGTTTTTTTTTATTTCTAAATCCATTGCTAATTTTCTATACAAGCATATATGCACCAAGGTTAATGTCCATCAAACAGACAAGCTAATAACCATTTTTATATTTTTTCAAGGAGTCTGTTCTTAAGTAATGATTCCATAAAACCATCAATTCAAATTGCATAATCCAAATATCTAAATTACACATTTCAAACATAGAGTTTTAAAATAAAAATACAAAACTTTTAACTTTAAGCAAAATACAACTAAAGAAATATATTTCATTGGCCTTGAACTCTGTTTGACTCATCGATAATTATTGGTTGCTATGCAGTCATATCTTACATCTCTACATAAACATTAAAACACATATGTCAATAAATTAATAACAATAATATATGTTTAAAATATAATTATTTAAAGGTTAAAGGGGTATTTTTGTCCTTAGATTCGACCTAAAAAAATCAATTTTGTCCCTCGTTATAAAATGCACTCAATATGTCCCCAATTCGCGAAATCGATCAAATTGACCCTTTAACCGACGTTGACCGTTATGGTGCTGGCGTGACGGTTCACGATGCTGACATGGTGGTCCACGGTGATGACGTGGCTGTACACGAGGGATGATGATGTGGCAAAAGGGGCTGAATTGATTATTTTAACTGAATTCAAGGGCATAATTGATTTTTTTACCGAATTCATGGACATGACTGATTTTAATTGAAAGTGCGATAACATACTTAATCGTTAAGCTAAAAAATATTAATATTTAAATATTTATAAAAAATTAAAAATTAAAAACACCATAATAAATTAAAAAATATGTAAAAATATTAAAGTTGTAAATATAAAAAGTTATCAATATAAAAAAATCAAACTTTTAAATATATTTATAAACCTTTGGAAAATCCTTCAACTGTTTCTCGTTATGCTAAGCGTACTAATGTTTCTTGAACATATTTCCAATTGAAACATCATTTTATTAGAGTAGTAATAATTAATAAAACCAAAATTTTCTTTCATTTTTGTACATCAAATATTAATGAGCATCAATTTGATGTAGAAAAGCGATAGTAAAATTTGAGTTTTATTGTTACTCTAACACAATGTTGATTCTACTACAATTTTTAACGAATGCTAATACTCTGACTAACAAAGTCGAAGATTTTTTCGATGAAAATGCTCAATTTTTTAATATTTTATAAATACTTTTTTATTTATTAAGTTTTGTCATTTTATAATTTCTAATACATTTTAATTTTTTATATAATTTTTATTTGTAGTAATTTTTAGAATATTTTATTTATTTATATTAAACTTATGAATTTTTATAAAAAATTGAAGAATATTTTAATTTTTTGTGAGAGTCTTCACTTTATTTTTTTAAAATTATCTCCGCTTAATAGAATTATTTATCCACTTTTAATATTTTAATAATTTCATAAATTCTTATTTTTCAACTTAAATATTAAATAAGTTATCAAACTTTTAATTAAAATCAATTATGTCCCTGAACTCGGCAAAAAATCAATTATGCCCTCGAATTCAGTTAAAATAATCATTTCAGCCCCTTCTACCACACTATTATCCCACGTGTACTGCCACATCATCACCATGGACCACCATGTCAGCATCGTGGACTGTCACGTCATCACCGTTATCTGCCACGTCAGCACCGTAACAGTCAACGTCGGTCAAAGGGTCAATTTGATCAATTTTGCAAACTAGGGAGCCACATTGAGTGCGTTTTTCGGTGAGGGACAAAATTGATTTTTTGGGTCGAATTCAGGGACAAAAATACCCCTTTAGCCTTATTTAAATATTTAAACTATGTAACTATATATTACAAAATGAAAATAATAAATTTAAAATGATATAACTAACTTTCTTCCATATTCTCTAATGCTAACAATCCTTCCTCTATCATAATGAGGTGATGCGAAGGACATATCCAATTTTGAGTACAAATAAGAGTTTTCACCAACCTATGAGTAAGGAATTAAGAACACGTCCTCCCGTACTAAAAATGGACTATGAAAAAATGATGGAAACTGAAATCACAAGTATATCACGTGCCATGCTCATAAGACTATAATATTAAATTAATGTTTCTTCATTATTTTTTTTTGGGTATGAAAAACGTTCCACCTAAACTGCCATGTCAGTTGGGTAAATTACTCGGTGGGTATTAGGAGTTGGTTACATTATTAGTTAAAAGGTTGTTATGGGTAGTTAGTAAATTAAGTTGACAGGTGTCAAAAGTCACCCTAATTATCTTTTGTATATATGTAAAAGAACTTTCATTTAGTTTTAATTAATAAGAATCTTATCGTTTCTTTTCTCTCTCTCATACCCGACTCTTCTCTTCCATTTCCTCTTTTCTAAACTCTAAATCAAGAATCCAATCCAAGAAAATCTAATATGGTATCAGAAGAAGATGATTTCGTCTCGTGTTCACATGATTTCGCCTGCGTTTTTCGCACTGGTGATCCACATGATGAGTTTTATATCCACCCGAACGAAAACTCATCTCTGGTTCTTGTTTCCAGTCTTCTCACCAGAGCCAATTATCATGCTTGGGCCAGATCGATGAAGATGGCGCTTATATCGAAAAACAAATTCTATTTTCTTTCTGGTGCTATTAAGGAGCCCCGCGTTGATGATTTCCAGTATGAAGCATGGGTGAAGTGTAACAATTTGGTGCTTTCGTGGTTGCAAAAGGGCAATACACCCAGATATCATTCAGAGTGTAATGTGGATCGACACGCTTATGATCTTTGAAAAGATCTTTATGATAGTTTTAATCAAGGGGATTTAGTCCGTATCTCGGACTTGCTTCACGAGTTCTATGCGTTGCAGCAAGGTACTCTTCTGGTTACTTCTTACCATACTGAATTAAAAAAATTTTAGGATGAAATTTCAAATTTGAGACCTTTAAGTTATTGTTCCTGCTTAGCGTTGAAATATAAGAATCAAGACTTTGCGTTGAAATTTGTTAGGGGTCTAACTGAAAATTTTTCGATCCAGAAATTCCAAATACTCATGACTAAGCCTCTGCCCACTACTAACGAAATCTTTGCAATTGTTGTTCAGCATGAACACACTTTTTTAGCACTCTTAGTAATGAGTCTAATATTTTTATGGTAGACAAATTTTCCACTACTAAATGTGGGATAGAGGAGACATGCAAGAAGTTAGGTCTGGTTGTACCAGTATGTCAATTTTTTTTCCTGGTGTTGCAAAAAAGCCTCTTTGTGTATTATGTGGTCTTTATGGCCACACTATTGACAAGTATTATAAGAAATACGGTTTCCCTCTAAACTACATGCAAAAAAATCAACAGTCTAATAGGATAAATCAGGTTGGGTCACATGAGGGTAGTGAGGATAGTCAGAATGTTCAGAATATTCTCAAGGCTCATGATCAGTTTGTTTAAAATATTTCCCTCACTAAGAAATAATATGAGGGTTTACTGAATTTGTTACAAGAACGTGGACCTGCACAAACTTTTGTTGCTCCTTCCTCTATTCAAATATCCATAGTGAACATGTTGAATCCTGCCTTTGATTTTGATTTAGCTTAGGAGTTAGGTATTATTCTTGATTGTTCTAATTCTTTAAAAGATTCAGTAACTCCTTGGATCCTGAGTTCAGGAGCTACTGACCATGTTGTTTCTTCCTTATCATATTTTACAAATTATGTTAGTATTCAAAATAAATTTGTTAAACTTTCTAATGGTGCATTAGTCAGAGTTTCTCATGTTGGTATTGTTAGAGTTTCTTCTGATCTTGTTTTGTTTAATGTATTGCATATACCTTTTTTAAGTTTAATTTAATTTTTGTTTCTCAATTAACTAATTCTGGTGATGTTTGCTTACTGTTTAATTCCGATTCTTGTTTCATTCAGGAAATCAAAAGTTGGAAGAGAATTGGTTTAGCTAAAATTGTTGATAGCCTATATCAGCTTATTGTCAGTTCTTTTATTTTTTATTTTCAGCTTTATGATTCTTGTAATGCTTTTAATAATTCTTGTAATGCTTCTATTTATGTTTCTGTTTTTGATCTTTGGCATATTAGACTAGGTCATCCTTCAAAACAAAGGATGAACCATTTTTATTTGTTAAATCGTGATATTCCTGTAAATCATGATATTTTTGGTTCTAATAATGAATCTGAAATATGTCATTTGTCTAAACATAAGAGATTGCCTTTTTCAGTAAGTTCTTCTTATTTTGATAATATTTTTGATTTGATCCATATGAATGTTTGGAGTCCCTTTCCTGTTGCTAGCATCTATGGTAGATGCCCATTTTTATTTTTTGACAATTGTAGATGATAGGAGTAGATTCTTGTAGATTTACCCTATGAAATCTAAATTTGAAGTTAGAAGTTTAATTAATTCTTCCTAGAATTGGTTAACTCTTAATTTTCTATTAAAATTAAATGCATAAGATCTGATAATGCCAAGGAATTCGAAATGATTGATTTTTACAATATTAAAGGAATAATTCACCAAAATTCTTGTGTTTAAACACCTCAACAAAACAGTGTTGTTGAAAGGAATCATTAACATCTTTTAAATGTTGATAGATCTTTAAGGTTACAAGCTGGTCTGCCCTTAATATTCTGAACTGACTGTATTTTACATACTGCTTCCTTGATTAATATTACTCCTACTCCTGTTTTAGATAATAAAATCTCTTTTGAATTGTTGTATACTAAAACACCTATGACTGAACATTTAAAGTCTTTTGGTTGCATTGCTTATGCTAGTATTCTTCCCAAACCTAAAACTAAACTCCATACTCGGGCAGTCGAGAGTGTGTTCCTTGGATTTTTTAGAAACATCAAAGATTTTAGACTATATGATCTTTAAAGTAAAACTATTTTTGTTTCTAGGGATGTGTCCTTTTCAGAACATATTTTTTTCTTTTACAGAAAAAGGATTAATTGAGGATAATGTTATTCTATAATCTAAAGAAATTTAATAGTGGGTAAATAAAATTTTCCCCGTCTATTTTTTTAACAATTTCTATCTAAAAAAAAGAAGGAAAAAATTACTCATAATGAATTTAGAACGCACAACCTAAGAAAAAGAAATGTTAACCGAGAGTTTATAACTGCTTACTCTAATGATGATTGATAGTTTTCTTCGTCTAATTCACACTTTAAAACATGTGATAAACAAATTGAAGTTTCTGTTTTTTTTAATAAATTATATTATGTTGATGTTGACGAAGAAGAAAGCTGAGTTTTACCAACCATGACACCCCACGTTAACACTGCTCCATTTTATTCGCTTGGAGACTTATCCCTCTAATTATTTTATAAATATAGTACGAAAATGCTTAAATGCATATGAATTTATCTAATTAATTATTTAATTAAGAGCTTAATATATCATTATCCCTATATATTATATAGGCTGATTCTCATTTTGTACCTTGTACAAGTTTTTCAAAAAATTTCGTTGTATTATTAATTATTTTTGTTCCCCATCTCCCTTAGGTCATGGGTTATAGACCCATTAATAGTATCTTTTTCTTTCTTTTAGAATCCCTTTTTCCCTTTCTCTCTAGGTAAAATTAAAATTAAATAGAATTTGTCACACAAAAATGTAAATTCAGGGTTTGTTTAGTTCTAAAAAATAAAGTTTATTTTCGTTTTTATTTTGATTTTACTGAAAATGAAAAACAGTGAATAAAATGTGCTTGGTTATAAAATTAAAAAATTACTTTTAAAAAATAAAACGAAATAAGTGAAAATTTTGAAAACATAAAAAAGATGTTTTATTTATTTTCATTGAAAATGTATTAGGAAAGTGGAAAATATGTAAACATGGTTTTTTCTTAATTTACTTCATTTTAATTCGGGTTCGAATTCTTCTAATGTCATTTTTAAAATTTTGGTTTATTTACACATATTTTATTTATTTATTATTATAATATTTTTCTAACTATATTTTATTTTAATTATTTAATAACTATTTTTCATCTCTATTTAAAAAAAACTAGATACCTATCACATTTTTCATTTTTGAAAACAAGTTTATTCCTATTAACCAAGCATATTTTATAATTTTTAGAAAACTGAAAATAAAAATAGAACATATTTTCTAAAACCAAATGATTATTTTTCAAAACTTAGAGTTTTTTTTTAGAATTTTATGGGGTTATCAAAATTTTAAGGATTGTTTATATTTGTAATTAGTTTATGGATTTTAATTTTTTTAAAAAAATGAACTAAGCATAATTACAATTTTGGGGAAAATATAAGTTCAAAACATAAATTAAAAAATAATAGAATTTGAATTAGATTTTTTAATATTTTTAAATGAAAAAAAATTCAAATTTTATTTTTAAAATTTCACATGTTTCAGAATTTTTTTTTCAATTTTTAAGATTTTTCAATTTTAATTATTTTAAGGATGTTTAATTTTTAAAAATAAATTAAGCATAAATACAATTTTGAAAAATACAAAGTCATTTAGATATAGTAATAGATTTTTTATATTTTAGGGATTTTTATAAGTTTTATCATTTTTAATTTATAATTTGTTTATGAGATATAGAACGTTATTGAGCTAAATGATTTATTTTATTTTATTTTTAGTTGCCCTCTGATTTTAAAGGCTTCTAAATAATTTATTTTTGATAATGACCACTGAATTTATTAATAACCATGAAAAATATCTCAAATACAAAACATCCAAAATGGAGAATAATGAGATCTAGTACACCAAAATCTCAAACAACCCAAAGATGCAAAGACCATCAACCGAGAGGGAATCTATCTTTCTATGAACACCGACAGAATCAAAATCAGAAACTAGCGTCGCGAAGATCTCTGTAAGAGCACCAAACGAACGCTAAGGTATGCTGAAATCATGCCAAAAATGACAGATGAAACAAACCACACAAATAACGAAAAAGCGTGCCACAAGGACAGAGAAACACGTGTCACAAGGACAAAGATTTTTATTAAAAATATAAATAAACAAGAAAATAAAAATATGAAAATAATGAATCCGGTGATCGACAACCAGTATTAAAACCGGTTGCCGATCACCGGCTAAGAAATAAAAGAGGAAGAGACTGCTATCAAATTGAAGGAGATGGCTTTGGGCGGCGCTACTAGGGTTTTCTCTAGAGGAAGAGGTTGCTGGATATTCCGCTTCTAAATAATTTATTTTATTAGAAAATAACATGAGATAACGAATAAGACAAAGTATTAATAGTAAGTAATGGTAAAATAATAGTACAAGGGTAATTGATAAAAAGGAAACTGTACAAAATACAAGGCGATAATTAAAATATGCATAAAATAAAAAATGTCACTTAACGTTTGACTAAATAGTTATTTTAGTCCCTATTTTTAAGTAAATAATCCTCAACGTTACATTTTGGGGGAAAAGATCTCTCTGCTTATGAAAATTGTCAGTTAACTAGCGGTAAATGACTTAAAATGACGGGACAAACTTATATGGAAGTGCATGCTGACATGATGATATCATATAGACAAATGTGTTGACTTGAAAAAAAAACGTTACATCAATCAAAAAGTAATTTATAAAATTATATGAAATATAAAATAATTTTTTCTGCTAATTTATCATTCTGTCAAGTCATTTTAAATTGTTTTTCGTCAGTTTTCTAACAATTTTCATCTACAAATGGGTCATTTTGGCCCAAAATGAAATGTTAAGAGTTGAATTGCTTCAAAAAAGAATAGGGGCCAAAGTGAGTACTCAGTCAAACGTTGGGGGTATTTTTTGACTTTATGTCATTAAATTAAAGTACATGGATAATAATGATACAAAGTATTAATTAAATCAAATACTACTTGGGTAAAATTTTGATACACATGATGTGTAATAAGCATGCATATTTACACTATAAAACTAAAATCATAAATTCTTAACCCTAAATTTTTAAAAAATAAACCCTGAACTCTGAATTTTATACCATAAATTCTAAACACTAACCCTAAATTATAAACCCTAAAACATAAATTCCTAAACTTTAAATCCTAAATTAAACCCATGACCCCTAAAACTAAAAGCCATATGTAAACTTTAGTATACACAACTTGTGCATTAAAGTTTTTTCCTTGTTACGTATAGAAAACATCTCTTTTATCTTTTCGTCTTTGTGAAATAAGGTCGGCTAACTTAAGTTTTTTTTCAACGTGTTTTGAAAAATAAAATTGAACATACCGACGTAATTACATGGTAGTATTTGTTTATGTTTTTTTTAACCCTTTGACAACACACACATTGCACACACAAGTGCTCGAACCTGAATCTCTTAAGATGAACATCATCCTCATTTCTTAAGGTAAAATACACCTAAGGTCACTTAATTATAGATTTTATAACAAATATGTCATTTTTCTTCTAAAAGTTACAAACAAGTCACTCAATTAATATATTATTTTTTATCATCAAAATATAATTAATATATTGCTACAAATATGTCACTCAATTAATATATTAATATATTGTTACAAACAAGTATATATTCTAATGAATTTATCATAGTTTCAAGCAATTCAAAAAATTTAATTCTTCATATTTAAAAATTCATCAATTTAGTCTTTTTTATGGTATTGTTAAAGCAAATGAGCTCATCAGATTAAATTTGTAGTTTAATAACTACATTCCGTCATAAAACAACAAATTATATTAAAATTGTTATTATACTAAAAAATAACGAGAAAACAATATAACATTAATTAAACAAGCTGTCGTATTATTGCTTTGTCATTTTTTTATTTGATGAGAAGAAACAGCTAATTTTAGATTCTAAAAGAAGAATAAAATCAGATTTTCACAAGTTAAAAAACTCCACACAGCGGCTAAGTTTATTGTTGATTTTGTTCCTTTAAGTTTCCCGACATGCTAGAGTTTTGGTGTTTGAAAGGTCGTGCGTTGGCCGGTGCAAAGTTCCAAACAACACCTTTACCTCATCGGGACTTTCCCCTCCAAAGTCCAAAATTATGAAAGTTTTTCTTCATTACAAAAACCAAAAATAATCTAAGCCCGAGACATCAATTTCTCAACGAGGGTTCCGGCGGATTCAAAGGGGGGCAAAGTACAATAATTTCAAAGTATGTTTATGGCTTTGTTCAGCTAATCTAATGGATTACTAATACTGTATATTAGTACACATATATGTGATTATTAATTTATAATATAGATAACTGCATGAGTGGAGAACTGATGAGAATACTCTTTCATCTTCACTATATTATTAATTTGATACTTAAAAATTACTTTTCTAGATAAATAAGTAACTAATAGTTTTACTTCAACTACTATAATAATTATTGTATATAGAAATTCATAAGCTATCAAAATAATTAATTTTTTTCAAACAAACGTTTACGAAAAGTTCTTTAGATAACCTAAAAAAATTTATGTTAAAAATTCACTTGAGACTTCAATAATTATTAGAGATATATACAATGGAATATAACTCATGTAGTACATCATAATTAAAAATAAGCTTGAATGCTCAATTGGCCCCTGAAGTATACATAAAATACCAAACTGCCCTCTAATTTTTTTTGACGTCCCCCCGAAGTATACACCATGACCTTCGTTGCCCTTTGAAGTATACACAAAATACCGAACTGCCCCTTAATTTTTTTGGACGTTTTGCCTGTAACCCCCTCGTCCCGGTCTGGCCGAATGACCGGTCCGAGTGGGCCACACGGGGAAAACCGAGTGAAAACTCCCTAAGGAATTCCCCCTCGGTTAGCAACCCTATTTTTTTTCATTTTAAATCTTGTCTAGATGAGTATTTAATCCTACGTGATCATACAGCGGAACAACATTCACGAGGCAAACAAACGAACTCAAACTAACATGTTACAGCCCAATTTTATACTTATACTACAGGCGGTATCGATACCCTTAAGGGGTGTATCGATACCCTCTTGACAAGGTCAACTGGTCAAAGTCAACCCGTAGAAACCGTATCGATACACCCAAGGAGTGTATCGATACCCTCCCCAACGGTTGACTTCCCACAGTCAACGCTAAGATGACGGTATTGATACACCAGAGGCCGGTATCGATACCGAACAGGACAGTAGCTCCAGTGACCAAAATAGTATCGATACACCTCTCAAGTGTATCGATACACGAAGCCTGAACAAGAAGGCGGTATCGATACCGTACCAACCGTACCTGCACAACAAAAACCTCCAAACTCAGCAAAAACGATCAAGACTCGAATCTAAATGCAATTTAGGACTTTCCTAGACCCCAACAAGCATTCATACAATATTTACATACCACTTTATAGCCATACAAGCACCCAACATGTACATACATCACGGGAACATGCAATTGAATCAAAGATGACACTTAAACATCCAAAACTCATACTTCAACATTCAACATAAGGCAAACTCAAAGGCATTAACCAACATTCAAGATAAGCAATTTAGGCATGGATTACAACTCAAACATGGCAACACAAGCCATACAAAAGCAACATAACATAGAGTCTAAGCAAGCTCCTAACAATCCACAATCAACCAACAAAATCAACACATGTCCCATTGCTTAAATTATTACATGTTCAACATTTAAAAGTCATACTTGATGTACTCAAGCCAACAACCACACTTGGAGGCCCTCCACTTGCCCGAGCAACCCACGAACTAAGGATCTACAATGTTGAACAAAGAGAGCGTAAGCAATGATGCTTAGTGAGGGTAAGCTCTAAAAACAAACCTCAACATTGCAGGGTTCGAGCACGATCTAGCCAAGGTAAAACACAACCGTACCAAGGGTCCATAAGAGCCATAAGATAAAGATGCATGAGCAATGTACAAGATAAATGTCATGATCATAAGCTCAACTCCACAATACATGTAATCACATACAAGCATTCCATTAAAGATTATAACCTCAATACTTTGATACGCATATCAAACAACATTGGCACCTAGCTATGACCCGAATACGCGGATAGACATGTTGGAACTCACATCCAACAACCACATTACCTCACGGTGGGATTTCACTCATCACCGGTCTCGCGGAGGGGATTCCACTCATCCTCACGCCCCGTCGATGGGATTCCACTCATCACCGACTATACATAATTACAATTTCCGGGCGAACCCGTACTCCTCCTTGGTGACTCAACGCCACCAAGGCCACGCGCGACTTTCGACTCATGTGTACACACTAACATCCTAATGATCGATCATTTGTATTCAAGTATACTAGTGCCAACATTTACTCATTTCCACATTACTCATTTCAATCACTTTCGTGCTTAGCACGTACTCACCAACAACCATCATCATGCATGTCTCAAGCATCACAAGTCATATCTCATCTCACATGTATAATACAATATACATAAGCATTCACATCGCAATTCATACGTGACATACATAACCACATAAATGAGTTCATCCAAGGGCTCTAGATCAAGCTTAGGATTAGGCTACCACCTTAATCCTAACTCTAGGTGGGTCTACCAAGCCCAACCTAGTCCATATACTCGAACCAACTATTTTAAAACCTTTAAAAACAAATAACCACTCACCTAAGCTTCCAAGCTCAACGACCAAGCAAGCAATCACCTTCAACTTCCCGGATTCGGTCCCAAAGCCTCTTCCACGTTTCCTCTTGCTTCTAGTCAAACAAAACACATACATTACTTCTCAATTCAATGCTAAACTCAACCATCAACTTACTTTGCAAACACACCCCAATTTCCATAATTTCCAAAACCACATAAATCTCAAAAACCCAATTTTCGTATTCCAACAATCCTTGGCTGAATCACCCATTTCCAAACACCCAAATGACTTCCAAAACATCCCAAATCACCCTCCTAACATAGGTAGACCATCAGCCCTTCAATTCCAACACTAAACCTCCCAAAAACCCAAGTTTTCATACTCTAAAATTTGCCCTAAGGACCCACTACGAAATTTCATTCAAATTCACCCAAATTAATATATATTGTGTATTTCATTATGCTTAAACAAAACCCCAACACAATTTATCAAAACGAATTGAAAAATCCCCTTAAAAATCCAAACTTCAATATAAACCCTAATTTCCAAAACTCTATATTTTTGAAATCCATGACCATAGATAAGTAGAGAATAGAGAGGAGGTTAAGAAAACATATTTACCTTTTAATTTGGTGTTGAAATCGAGTGGCAAAATCAATGAAATAGTAGCTAGGGTTTTGGGAGAGTTTGAAAATGGGGGAAAAGGGTTTGAAGTTGGGAAAGGGAGGATGAGAAAGAAGATGACAACTTTTTCCTTAAAGTTGTCTTGCTTTATTTAAAATTTGGGTAAATTACAACATAGGTCCCTCCCTTCATTTTAAAGCTCAATTTGGTCATTATTTGTAGTTGAATTGTTTTAATTAAAGTTTTATTTAACTCGAACTAAAACCCGGTTAACTCCTAGGCCTAAGACACGGGTGTTACAACTCTCTCCCACTTAAGGAATTTCGTCCCCGAAATTACCTGGTGGAAACAAATACGGAAACTGCTCAACCATATCTACTTTCCTCTCCCACGTGGCTTCTTCCACGCCTCTATGTCTCCACAACACCTTGTCCAACTCTATGGTCTTGCCGCGCAACACCTTGCTATCAGAAGCAAGTATCTGAACGGGTTCTTCATTATAGGACAAATCCGGATTTAACTCTATCTCCTCAACGGGCATCACATGAGAAGGATCTGATCTATATCTCCTAAGCATAGACACATGAAAGACATCATGGATCTTCTCTAACTCCGAAGGTAACCTCAATCGATAAGCTACAGGCCCAATCCGCTCAACTATCTCATATGGACCAATGAACCTCGGACTCAACTTGCCCTTTCGGCCAAATCTCATTACCTTCTTCCACGGAGATACTTTCAGAAACACTTTCTCACCCACTGAGTACTCAATCTCTTTCCTCTTTAGATCTGCATAAGACTTCTGACGATCGGAAGCTGCTTTCAAACGGTCACAAATCAACTTTACTTTGTCGGTAGTCCCCTTAAGCAAGTCTGGCATAGGTAACAATCTCTGACCTATCTCAGCCCAACAAATCGGAGTCCTACATCGTCTACCATACAAAGCCTCATAAGGTTCCATCTGAATGCTAGACTGATAGTTGTTGTTGTAAGCAAACTCAACCAATGGTAAGTGCTTCTCCCAAGAACCCTGAAAATCAATCACACAACAACGAAGCATATCCTCAAGAATCTGTATCACTCGCTCTGACTGCCCATCGGACTGCGGATGATAAGATGTGCTGAAATGCAAACGGCTACCCAAAGCACTATGTAAGCAACCCCAGAACCTCGAAGTAAATCTAGGATCCCTATCTGAAACAATGGACTTCGGAACTCCATGAAGTCTCACAATCTCACGGATGTACAAGTTTGCCAACTTGTCTAAGGAATCCGTAGTGTTCACTGCTAAGAAGTGAGCACACTTAGTGAACCTATCAACAATCACCCAAACTGAATTCTTCTTTGAAGGAGACAAAGGCAACCCCGATACAAAATCCATGGTGATCCTCTCCCATTTCCATTCCGGAATCTTTAAAGGCTGTAGCAAACCTGAAGGAACCTGATGTTCTGCCTTCACTCTCTGACAAACCATGCAACGACTCACATACTCGGCTACATCTCTCTTCAAACCAATCCAGAAGTAATCATTCTTCAAATCTCGGTACATTTTGGTACTACCCGGATGCATAGAAAAGGGACTCGAATGTGCTTCACTCAAAATCTGACATCTCAACTCAACATCTTCTAGCACAACAATTCTATATCTAAAGCACAACAAGCTCTCACCACTGAAATTATACTTAGTCGGTCTTCCTTCGGCTATGTCCTGAACATGAGGAACTAGGCTCACATCTTGCAACTGCTTCTCTCTAATCAACTGAATCAAAGAAGGCTTCACTTGTAACTCGGTGATCAAACCACCATCATCGGACACACTCAATCTAGCAAACATAGCTCTCAACTCAACGGCCACTTTTCTACTCAAAGCATCGGCTACTACATTTGCTTTACCCGGATGATACTCAATGGTCAAATCATAATCTTTTAACAACTCTAGCCATCTTCTCTGTCTCAAGTTCAACTCTTTCTGTGTCATCAAGTACTTCAAGCTCTTGTGATCGGTGTAAACAACACACTTCTCACCATACAAGTAATGACGCCAAATCTTCAATGCAAACACAACTGCGGCTAGCTCTATGTCATGAGTAGGGTAGTTCTTCTCATGAATCTTCAACTGTCTAGAAGCATAAGCAACAACTCTCCTATCTTGCATCAAAACACATCCTAAGCCTACGTAGGAAGCATCACTGTAGATCACAAACTCCTTACCTGAAACAGGTTGCACTAACACTGGAGCATTTGTCAAAGCTTCTTTCAATTTCTCAAAGGCCTTCTGTCTTGCATCTGACCATTCAAATTTGACTCCTTTTTGCAACAACTTAGTCAAATGAGCCGCTACTCTAAAAAATCCATCAACAAATCTCCTATAATAACCGGCTAATCCTAGGAAACTCCTAACCTCGGTCACGGACTTAGGTTGTTTCCACTCAACAATAGCCTCAATCTTCAATGGATCAACTCGGATGCCCTCGGCCGAAACAACATGGCCAAGAAATACAACCTCTCGAATCCAGAACTCACATTTACTAAGCTTCGCATACAACTGATTGCTCAACAATCTCTGTAAAACAAATCTCAAGTGCTCATCATGCTTTTCTTCTGTCTTCGAGTACACAAGTATATCATCAATGAAGACAACGACAAACCGGTCTAGGTAGTCTCTAAAAATTCTGTTCATCATGTCCATGAATGCTGCAGGTGCATTCGTGAGCCCAAATGACATCACAAGAAACTCATAATGACCATATCTAGTCCTAAAAGCTGTCTTCGGAACATCACACTCTTTCACCTTCAACTGATAGTACCCGGATCTCAAATCTATCTTCGAGAACACTGAAGCACCTCTCAACTGATCAAACAAATCATCTATACGAGGCAACAGATACTTGTTCTTCACAGTCAACTGATTCAACTGTCTATAGTCAATGCACATGCGCATGCTACCATCTTTCTTTTTCACAAACAACACTGGAGCACCCCACGAAGAACTACTAGGTCTAATGAAACCACGATCCAATAATTCTTGCATCTGACTCTTCAATTCTTTCAACTCTTTCGGAGCCATACGATACGGAGCTATCGAAACTGGATTAGATCCTGAAACTGTCTCAATCATAAACTCAACATCTCTGTCAGGAGGCAAACCCGACAACTCTTCAGGAAACACATCTGGAAAGTCACACACTGTTCTGATATCTTTCGGTCTAGCTTCACTCATATTCGGATTCATAACATAAGCTAAATAAGCCCCACATCCAGAGTCCATCAACCTATGAGCCTCTAAAGCTGACACCACATTAGACAAGAACTTAATGTTCTCGCCCACTACCACTACCTCGTAGTCATCAGAAAGCTTCAAAGAAATTCTCTTTAGCTCAAAATCCACACTAGCCCAGTGCTCAACCAACCAATCCATACCCAAAATGATATCAAAGCCATAAAAAGGAAGTTCCATCATGTCAACTGAGAACACATGACCCTGAATCTTCAGTGGACACCTCCTATACATACGTCTAACCACAACTGTCTCACAAAAAGAACTAGTAACATGCATACCTACATCTAAGATCTCAACAGGGATATCTAACTTCTGTGCATGCTCACTCAAAATGTAGGAATGCATAGAACCCGAATCAACCAAAGAAAGCAAGGACATAGACTGTAACTCGAAATTACCTGCTATCACATCGGTGTCGTTCCCGGCCTCTCTCTTAGCATAGAATCTCGCTGGTCCTCCCGCCTCTGGCTGCACAGCCACAACATGAGCAAGGTTCCTCTGAGCATCTACCCTAGGTGCATCAGCCCTAGGCTGGAAGTAGCCACGACCGCTCCCACGGCCTCTCTGAAAATCATTCGCTCTCGCAGGAGCCTGAGCAATGTTCGGTGCCTGAGCCGCCTGATGCGGACAATCCCTCCTAAAGTGGTCCCTCGAACCACAGTTCCAACAAGCATGGAAGTTACCCCAACACTCACCAGCGTGCTGTCTCCCACAACGGGTACACTTGGGCAAACGCCCTACTCCTCTATGGCCCTAATGGCCCCTACCATGGTGGCCACCGCCACGTCTATGGTCAAACTGATGTCCGCCACCTCTGTGCCTCTTGGCATCTCTACCATCATAGTTGTTGTGCCTCTTACCAGAATTAGATCCCCCAGAACGCTTGGCCAGCCCCAAGCTGTGCTCAATGTCCTTGGCTCTAGCAACCAAGACATCAAAGTCAGAATAATCAGAAGCTAATGTATACCTCTTAACTTCCTCATGAAGTTCGTATCTGAAACGATCACATCGAGCCCTCTTAGTAGGCACTAACTCCGGAGCATACTGACTCAGACGAACGAAACGAATCTCATAATCAGTCACAGAAGCATCTCCCTGAGTAAGAGCCATAAACTCTCGCTTCTTCTCATCTAAGTACCTCGGTCCCAAGTACCTCTTCCGGAAAGCGGACTCAAAGAAATCCCAGTCAATCTCTGTCTCTGGAACCCCAGTAGTAATGGTGACCCACCAGGTGTAGGCATCACCCTGAAGCAACGAGATCACACAACCCAATCTACGTGCGCCCACACAACCCATCTGAGCCAAGATACGAACTGTCTTCTCCAACCATAACTCTGACCTCTCCGGAGTAGATCCTCTAAACTCGTCGGCCCCCAAGCTACGGAGCCTCTCCAAAGGTAGACTAGCATCGTCACACCTAGGCTGAGCTGCAGCCTGAGCTCCCGCAACTGCGGCCTGAAATGCTCCCACTATTGCTTGCACAAGCAGAGTCATGTCAATTCCAACTGGACCTTGGCCACCTTGGCCACCTTGAGGTCCATCTCCTCCGGCTCCATCCTCACCCCCAACTCCAGGTGGAGGAGGTGGTGGTGGTGGAGGTGGTGGAGGAGCGCCAACTCCCGCGGCCACTGGCCCTTCTAGGTGAGCCTCCACACCAACTGCCGGCTCAACAGGAGCCGCAACTCGTGGTTCCTGACGAACCACCCTCAGCCTACCTCTCGGTCTAGACATCGCCTCACAGATATCAACTACAACCACAACAACAAAACATACAAGCTGGGTTAGCAAGGCAAGGCTTCCAAGTGTTCAAGTACGTTCCCTCACTTAAAATCATTTTTTCCAATGTAATAGTAGCAATGGGACTCTTACACGCATGCTTTAAAATAAAACAATCAACATACTTGTCACCCAAGCAATCATTCTTGCAAAACAAGCAAACACCGTGCAATTCAATTCAAAAACTTAAACTTACCTTACTTACCTGCCCAAGGTCTCGGTAACCTTAGGCTCTGATACCAACAAGTGTAACCCCCTCGTCCCGGTCTGGCCGAATGACCGGTCCGAGTGGGCCACACAGGAAAAACCGAGTGAAAACTCCCTAAGGAATTCCCCCTCGGTTAGCAACCCTATTTTTTTCATTTTAAATCTTGTCTAGATGAGTATTTAATCCTACGTGATCATACAGCGGAACAACATTCACGAGGCAAACAAACGAACTCAAACTAACATGTTACAGCCCAATTTTATACTTATACTACAGGCGGTATCGATACCCTTAAGGGGTGTATCGATACCCTCTTGACCAGGTTAACTGGTCAAAGTCAACCCGTAGAGACCGTATCGATACACCCAAGGAGTGTATCGATACCCTCCCCAACGGTTGACTTCCCACGGTCAACGCTAAGATGACGGTATCGATACACCAGAGGCTGGTATCGATACCGAACTGGACAGTAGCTCCAGTGACCAAAATAGTATCGATACACCTCTCAAGTGTATCGATACACGAAGCCTGAACAAGAAGGCGGTATCGATACCGTACCAACCGTATCGATACCCCTACACAACAAAAACCTCCAAACTCAGCAAAAACGATCAAGACTCGAATCTAAATGCAATTTAGGACTTTCCTAGACCCCAACAAGCATTCATACAACATTTACATACCACTTTATAGCCATACAAGCACCCAACATGTACATACATCACGGGAACATGCAATTGAATCAAAGATGATACTTAAACATCCAAAACTCATACTTCAACATTCAACATAAGGCAAACTCAAAGGCATTAACCAACATATTCAAGATAAGCAATTTAGGCATGGATTACAACTCAAACATGGCAACACAAGCCATACAAAAGCAACATAACATAGAGTCTAAGCAAGCTCCTAACAGTCCACAATCAACCAACAAAATCAACACATGTCCCATTGCTTAAACTATTACATGTTCAACATTTAAAAGTCATACTTGATGTACTCAAGCCAACAACCACACTTGGAGGCCCTCCACTTGCCCGAGCAACCCACGAACTAAGGATCTGCAATGTTGAACAAAGAGAGCGTAAGCAATGATGCTTAGTGAGGGTAAGCTCTAAAAACAAACCTCAACATTGCAGGGTCCGAGCACGATCTAGCCAAGGTAAAACACAACCGTACCAAGGGTCCATAAGAGCCATAAGATAAAGATGCATGAGCAATGTACAAGATAAATGTCATGATCATAAGCTCAACTCCACAATACATGTAATCACATACAAGCATTCCATTAAAGATTATAACCTCAATACTTTGATACGCATATCAAACAACATTGGCACCTAGCTATGACCCGAATACGCAGATAGACATGTTGGAACTCACATCCAACAACCACATTACCTCACGGTGGGATTTCACTCATCACCGGTCTCGCGGAGGGGATTCCACTCATCCTCACGCCCCGTCGATGGGATTCCACTCATCACCGACTATACATAATTACAATTTCCGGGCGAACCCGTACTCCTCCTTGGTGACTCAACGCCACCAAGGCCACGCGCGACTTTCGACTCATGTGTACACACTAACATCCTAATGATCGATCATTTGTATTCAAGTATACTAGTGCCAACATTTACTCATTTCCACATTACTCATTTCAATCACTTTCGTGCTTAGCACGTACTCACCAACAACCATCATCATGCATGTCTTAAGCATCACAAGTCATATCTCATCTCACATGTATAATACAATATACATAAGCATTCACATCGCAATTCATACGAGACATACATAACCATATAAATGAGTTCATCCAAGGGCTCTAGATCAAGCTTAGGATTAGGCTACCACCCTAATCCTAACTCTAGGTGGGTCTACCAAGCCCAACCTAGTCCATATACTCGAACCAACTATTTTAAAACCTTTAAAAACAAATAACCACTCACCTAAGCTTCCAAGCTCAACGACCAAGCAAGCAATCACCTTCAACTTCCCGGATTCGGTCCCAAAGCCTCTTCCACGTTTCCTCTTGCTTCTAGTCAAACAAAACACATACATTACTTCTCAATCCAATGCTAAACTCAACCATCAACTTACTTTGCAAACACACCCCAATTTCCACAATTTCCCAAACCACATAAATCTCAAAAACCCAATTTTCGTATTCCAACAATCCTTGGCTGAATCACCCATTTCCAAACACCCAAATGACTTCCAAAACATCCCAAATCACCCTCCTAACATAGGTAGACCATCAGCCCTTCAATTCCAACACTAAACCTCCCAAAAACCCAAGTTTTCATACTCTAAAATTTGCCCTAAGGACCCACTACGAAATTTCATTCAAATTCACTCAAATTAATATATATTGTGTATTTCATTATGCTCAAACAAAACCCCAACACAATTTATCAAAACGAATTGAAAAACCCCCTTAAAAATCCAAACTTCAATATAAACCCTAATTTCCAAAACTCTATATTTTTGAAATCCAAGACCATAGATAAGTAGAGAATAGAGAGGAGGTTAAGAAAACATATTTACCTTTTAATTTGGTGTTGAAATCGAGTGGCAAAATCAATGAAATAGTAGCTAGGGTTTTGGGAGAGTTTGAAAATGGGGGAGAGGGGTTTGAAGTTGGGAAAGGGAGGATGAGAAAGAAGATGACAACTTTTTCCTTAAAGTTGTCTTGCTTTATTTAAAATTTGAGTAAATTACAACATAGGTCCCTCCCTTCATTTTAAAGCTCAATTTGGTCATTATTTGTAGTTGAATTGTTTTAATTAAATTTTTATTTAACTCGAACTAAAACCCGGTTAACTCCTAGGCCTAAGACACGGGTGTTACATTGCCCCCTGAAGTATACACCATGAC
Organism: Hibiscus tridactylites; assembly: GCA_958450335.1. Classification (NCBI taxonomy): domain Eukaryota; kingdom Viridiplantae; phylum Streptophyta; class Magnoliopsida; order Malvales; family Malvaceae; genus Hibiscus; species Hibiscus tridactylites. The sequence goes on along the minus strand of OY288292.1, from coordinate 32,899,229 downwards.
CTCCGTTGGCCCCTGAATTAAAAATCGTGACCTCATATGCCCCTTCCGTTAAAAAATGTAACACCCGGGTTTAGGGGTCGGGTGAAAATAATATTTTTAATTTTATTTCAGGTTCGGTTTTGCAAATTAAATAATAAAATATTTTATGGGCCTCGGGATTTCAAATGTTTAAGGCTATGTTGGGCCTATCTCTTAAGTCCAAATCAATGGGCTTTAAGAGATGTGGGTTTGACCATTCATTAATGGCATTTTGGTCAAATACAAAATGGATGAGAAATAAGATGACAAAATGAGTTTTATTTGAAAGAAAAAAATGTTCATCTTCTTCATTCCACCATTGTTGAAAACCTAAAACCCTCCTACCCCAAAAACACTATTTCATCAAATCCCTTCATCAATTCAAAGGCTTTCTTTGAGGTAATTATAATTTTGAATTCTCCTCATGATTTCCAACATTTTCATAGCCTTAGTTTTCATAGAAATCATCTTTTTGAGTTTTTGAACTTTTCAAGTTTGAATAAAAGCATGGAACTTTAATAGCTTTTTGGGTTGTTTTGATTAATAGAGTTGAGTTTTGATCTAACCTTGCCCAATGGAACATTATATCTCATTTTGGTTGGGTTTTATAAAGATTTCCGAAATGGGTTTTAGGGGTGTATTTAAAGTGTCAAAAATTTGTGTTTTTGGAATGGTTTTGTGAGAAATTGTTGGGTTGATGTTATAGTAACATTGGGTGGGTGTTTTTAGATGTTTTGTGATGATTTTTGAGAGGTTATAATGTTAGTTTGATGGGATTTCCGTAGCTACTGCTGTAGGTGGTTTTTAGGAGTGGAAATTAAGAGTTTTTGAAGTGTTTGTGTGGGGAAATGAAGGGTCGATGGTTGTACAACATTATGAGGATGTTTTGGACATGTTTTGGAGTGTTTTAAGTGTTAAAATTGGGAGGTAATGGCTGGGTTTTGCTGGAGTACGAAAATGGAATTATTTGGGAAGGTTTCGGCTTTGAATTATTGAGAAAATGTTTGAGAATTGAGAAGAGATGTGTAACAGTAAATTTGTGGTTGATTAAGAGGTTAATACATTGATTTTGATTGACTAGAAACAGCGGATTTGGCCTTGGGAGGTTCGGGCACGATTCCGGAAGTTGTGGAGACTTGAGTCGGCTTTGCTTGGAATTGCTTAAGGAAGTAAGGTGAGTGGTTAATGTTTTAAATTGATTTCAAAGGTTGGTTCTAGCATGTGGAGGTGAAAATGTTTTCAAGTAATGTTTTGGTTCAAAGATGGTTTTGAAAGAATCTAGATTTGGCCTGAAAAGTCGAATTAAACTCAAGAGTAAGTTGTTGTGAATTGCCTCTTTAATTTCCCTTTTTTTCCATTTGTTTTCATTACTTGTGGTGATGTTTTGTCAAGCATGAAATTTAAATAATTTGGAAAGAAGTATGATTGCTTAATATTATATCGTTGATCATGTATGATGGTATTAATGATGTTGTTGATATGCCTTGTAAGGTGTGAGTAAGTTGGTGCAAGTTGTGCACGAAAATGGTGAGTAAGACCATTTGTAATCGGTAAGATTCCAAGTAGTAAGTGATGCTAATTGTAGATTTTGTTACATCTTGTTTTGGTTGTGCATGATATAGTGAGTACATGTCGTATGGTAGTAATTGTGCATCGTGTTGCATGGTTGGTGTCGAACCTCACGTGATGGTTGTCGTTGCTCCGGTGATGTGTAGTCCCGCCGGTAGCAAGTGGTATAAGACTCCGGTGATGTGTAGTCCCACCGGTAGTGACTAGTAGAAGAGTACTTTGATGTGTAGTCCCATTGGAAAACTACTAGTTGAAACGGTGATGTGTAGTCCCACCGTGTGTGTTTTGGTTATGCTTGTGCATGCCATGTAATGTTCATGTTGTATCTCACTATATCATTGTCTTCATATTGTCTTGCTTTAATCTAGGATTATGTCCTCACGCATACCATGAAGTGTAATGCCATGTTAAATGCCTATATTGTTGAATTGTGGTTGAACTTGTATGTTAGTAGAAGGATTAGGTCGTGGATGATTTGTATGCATTGACCTTTATTTTTAAAGAAAGCTTTGAACCCTGCATTGTCGTAGTTATGTTTTAGAACTCCGCTCACTAAGCTTTATGCTTACGCTCTCCCTTTTCCAACAATGTAGATCTTTAGCTTGGAGTTAGCAAGGAGCAAGATAAGGGCGTCCAAGCGTGTGGTAGTTTGCTCAAGTATGATTTATTTAAATAATGTAGTAGTCTAGCAATGGGAAATGCTACGTGTTTTAGGAGCTTGTATCTAGACTCTTTTGTGTTGGCCACATGTTGTTAATGCCTTATGTTGATGCTTTGAATTGATTGTGGTTTGTAATGCATGAATGCTATGATGAATGTTTGGGTATGGTGGCATGCCTTTAGATGTTTAGATTGCCTTGTCATGGTGCAAACCTCATGTGCTTTCCTTGTGCCCTTTATGGCCTTTGAGTTCCATGTAATGCTTGTATGTCCATATATGCATGAATTGCCCTTGTTGGAATGTTAAGTATGGATGCCTCTAGACTTGGTGGTTGGTGTTGTGTGCTTTTAGCGTTTTTAAGCTCATATGTATGGCTATGTATGATTCTATTGTGTTTGTATCATTGAAAGTCTTTATAGTGAAGCAAAATATGCTCCCCTACATCAAGGTTTCGAAACTGGGGGTAAAGTTTCGAAACCTTTGCAAATTTTTGGATTCCAGAGGCCACTGCCCACCAAAGTTTCGAAACCTTTGGGCAAGGTTTCGAAACTTTGATCAAAGGTTTCGAAACCTTCCCACCAAAGTTTCGAAACCTTTGGGCAAGGTTTCGAAACTTTGATCAAAGGTTTTGAAACCTTCCCAAGGTTTCGAAACTTTTGGTGAAAAATGGGTTCCAGGGGTCACTGCCAGCCAAAGTTTCGAAACCTATGGGTAAGGTTTCGAAACCTTCATTCAGAAATGCCCTGTTTGACCCTTGTAGGCCTGTTTAAAGAGAAAAACATATAGGTACTAAGATGCCTTTAGTCAAGCTTAAAGTTGGGATGTTTGAATGTGGGTCGGGGGTTTAAATGTTGTTTCGTGTGTTATGTTCCGCGTGTTGTGGATGAGAATAGAACGTGTCGATACCCTTGACTATTTTGTATGGCCGTGGTATGAATGTGTTTTTCCCTTGAATGTTTTCCGCTGTTGTGAATCACTTAGGACTTAATGTTCCTCTAGACAAGATTAATATAAAAAGAAAAAAAAATTAGGGTTGCTAACCGAGGGGAACCTTTACGGGTTTCACTCGGTTTTCCCCGTGTGGCCCACTCGGACCGGTCATCCAGCCAGACCGGGACGAGGGGGTTACAAAAAAATTCTCACAAACCAATCAGAACGTGCCACGTGCCACTAATAAACAAAAAAAATCAGCTGACGTATTTTAAAGGGGTAAATTGTACGCTAAGTCTATAAAATTTTTATTTTTGTTCAATATAGTCCTAAAAATCTTTATTTAACCCGAATTGACACAAATTGCTTTCTAATTTTTATAAATTAGTCCATTATTTTTAATATACTAATGCTTTTGTTCAACTTAGTCCTCGAAAATTTTATTTAACCAATAATTAACCCCTAGTACTTTATATTTTTTATAAATTAGTCCAATATTTTTAATATACTAATATTTTTGTTCAATTTTGTCATCAAAATCTTTATTTAACTCACAATTGACCCCTACTACTTTATAATTTTTATAATTTAGCCTAATATTTTAAATATAATTATGTTTTTCTGCTCAATTTAGTACTAAAATCTCTATTTAACTCAAAATTGACCCATATTTCTTTATAATTTTTTATAGTTTTGTCCAACATTTTAAATATAATCATATTTTTGTTCAATTTAGTCAAAAAATCATTTTAACTTGAAATCAACCACAATTTCTTTCTAATTTTTATAATTTAGTCTAATATTTGAAATATAATTATATATTTGTTCAATTCAGTCCAAAATATCTTTATTTAACCCGACATTAACTTCAATTTCTTTGTAATTTTTTTATAAATTAGTCCAATATTTTTAATATGCTGATATTTTTGTTCAATTTAGTCCTCAAAATCTTTATTTAACCCAAAATTGATCCATGTTTCTTTGTAATTTTTATAATTTATTCCAAAATTTTAAATATAATCGTATTTTGTTCAATTTAGTCTAATAAGGGTCAATTTCAGGTTTAATATATTTTTTTAATATAATTTAATTTGTTCAATTGAACAAAAATATAATTATATTTAAAATATTGAACTTAATTATAAAAATTAGAAAGAAATTGGGGTTAATTTGAGGTTAAAAATTATTTTTGACTAAATTGAACAAAAATATGATTATATTTAAAATATTGGACTAAATTATAAAAATTATAAAGAAATATGAGTCAATTTTGGGTAAATAGAGATTTTAAGACTAAATTAAACAAAAAATATAATTATATTTAAAATATTGGGCTAAATTATAAAAATTATAAAGTAGTAGGGGTCAATTGTGAGTTAAATAAATATTTTGATGACAAAATTGAACAAAAATACCAGCATGTTAAAAATATTGGACTAATTTACAAAAAAAAAATAAAGTAGTAGGGGTTAATTGTGGGTTTAATAGATTTTTTTAGGACTAAATTGAACAAAAACATTAGCATATTAAAAATAATTGACTGATTTATAAAAAATAGAAAACAATTTGGGTCAATTCAGGTTAAATAAAGATTTTTAGACTAAATTGAACAAAAATAAAAATTTTATAGAGTTAGCGTGCAATTTACCCCTTTAAAACAAGTCAGCTGATTTTTTTTGTTTATTAGTGACATGTGGCACGTTCTAATTGGTCCGTGAGATTTTTTTAAACGAAATAGGGTAATTTTATATTTTGTGTATATGTCAGGGGCCAATTAGGCATTTAAGCCTTAAAAATATTATGATACAGATAGAATCATATAAATAATAAATTATAATTATTATTTTAGATTAATTTTTAATTAATTAGTGTTACATCCATATACAAATTAAAACTAAAGTTTAGCATTATAAATAACATTCATCAATTTATTATCTTCAATCGAATAAAAACTAAAAAAGTCGCCAACAAATAAAATGAATGTTGTTAATATTAATAAGTTAGAAGTAGTTTAAAAAGAATGGATCATTAAAGTATTTTTTGAAGAGAAAGTTTCAAGTCATCCTAATGACACGATTGCATTATCGGTACAAGCGGGGAGTTTAAAGAATGACAGCCTAAAAAACGACTAAAAAACATGTAATCGAAAATATTATCAAAATACTTTTGATGGGGCACAATAGTTGTTTTCTCTGGGTTAGCAGGTCTAATGTACTCTAAAAACTTTATCATGTTCTTAGGATTTCTCGATCGATTTTTACCGTTTTCTTTGTTGTTTTCCTTGATTTTTTTTCATACTCTCATTGGAGATCCGATGGCTACCAAAAAGATTGTAGACGGAAAGAAAGTATTTTCTGGTGCAGAAGACCATACATTGGAATTTTTTACTCCAGTACTGCGTGAAGGGATTAAGGCTGCTCAACCGCCGTTGTCGGTATTTGATGATGGAGATTAGAAATGAAAATACTCGCTGGTAAGCCAATTCATTGGGTCCGCCCTAAAATTTTCTTCAATGTAAATGATTGTGGAGATTCTTCGGGGGAAGAACTCGACAGTAAAGGTGAGTCTTGTTGAATCGAACTTATATATTTTTTCTTTTACTAATACAACTGCGAGAGACTGGGTACTAGAGTGTGACCCTTGTCATATACAAAACAAGTCGTTGATTCTTCAGAACTGGGAGCCAAACTTAAAGAAACTAGAATTTGATTTGTGTAAAATGACAGTGTTGGTTCAACTGTATAATGTTCTACTAGAGCTCTGCACTATGAAAAGCCTCAGCTATATTACAAGTACTCTAATATTATCTTTGTATATGGACTCTGTTATGACTTCGAAAGAGAGGTTGGAATTTGTAAAAGTTTGCTTAGAAATTGAAGTTGGAACTATTTTTCCTAAGAGTGTCAAAGTCATTTGGCGAGATGATTTAATTACTAATGTCTATGTCAATGTTCCATGGATGCCCTCATGTTGTTCAAAATGTAAAATTTTTGGACACACAACAAAGGTCTGAAAAATGAAGGAGGTGGTGCAGGCTGTAGATACTATTGCAGATACCACTACAGATACAATTGCTGAGAAGGGAGAAGCATCCATGGTAGATGATGCTAGTGAAGAGGTGCCCACTCCAGTTTCAACCATAGGCATGAAGGATATTGTATTGGATGTTGAGGAATGTCATGTGTAAACTGTAGTTTCTCTTGATGGAGAGCTAGATCATGATGCTCTAGAAGACCAAGGGTTCAGTCCTAACATTACTTTGGACCTAGCACTCAAAACTATTGAAGATTCAAACAACTATGAATTTCCCTCATTTCAAGACTCTGTTGCTCAAAAAAGAAATCTAAAGGCCAAGGTAAGGGGTTGAAAGCGCGAAGGGCTTTGATGTTTCTACAAATAAATTTGAGACCCTTGCAAACGTTGAAACTGGGGAAGGAAGCCAAGGTTAGTGTAACCCTCTCAGACCGACCTAAGGTGGTCACACGGGACTAACCGAAGAAAGACCCGAAGATTTTTCTTCGATTAGCAACCCTAAAAGAGGAACAAGCTTTTACAATTATCTTTTCTAGATGCACTTATAAAAACTTAGGTGAGGAACACTCATTGCGGATAAAAACACGAAGAAACAAACCTCGAACCGACATACAAGCATACAAAGATCATAATGCAATTCTAGCATAAGATAGGGACCTAATATGAAATTAAGGTCACCATCTCACAATTAGTCAGTTTTCATACACATGCCAAAATGCAGCATGAAACGATCATCCATACTCATACATTTGATAAAACATCGACCGAGGACCAAAATGCAAGAAAAGAGAACTTAGGAGATGCCTTTAACTTGATTAATTGTCAGGCGTTTTGAAACGCTACTGCCCGTTTCAAAACTGGGTTTCAAAACTAGATTTTCAAGAGGCAAACCATTCTGAAATATCAAGGGGCGCTTCGAAACAGCTAGGCAAAATTCATGCCCGTTTCGATGCGGTCGAGCCCGTTTCGGAACCCCTGTGCACAACTTGATTCAAAAAGGGTCTTGGGCACTTCCGAAGCTCACCGAAACCATTCCAACCACATACCAACAGCAAAGGAGCAACAAAACATGCATTTCCAAGGCAAAAGAACTTAAGAACATCAAACAAATTTCATTTCAACACTAAGATTAAACAAGGACGATGCAAACAAAGATTCACACTTGCATAAGAGGTCAAACTACAAAATAAACATTAAAACAACGAAACCACATTTCACACAACTTCATAGGATCATAACAAACTTGCCTCCAACCATACATCCACAAAACATTAAGTCTCCAAACATAAAACATAACATCCCCATTGCTAGTAGTATTATTACAAACTTAGAAATCATACTCGAGCCGAAGTAGAAACTGGCCTCGCTCCCCTTGCTTGCTTGCTGCCCGGAACTCTAACGGTATGCATTGTTAGAAAAGAGAGCGTAATCAATTAAGCTTAGTGAGCGGAGCTTAAAACTAAACAACAACAATGCAGTTTTAAAACCATTTAGAGTTTAGAAAACCAAAACCTTTACCAAGCCAAAATGTGCATACAACATCATACAAGGCCTTACCAAACCTTGCTCAATCTTACCATAATATAAAAAAGTCCTACAAAGGAGAAGAGTAGCATATTGGCATAATTAACAACAATATCCTGATATACGGATTTCTTACAATCTTACAAGTCTTACAGGACGTCGATGAGAGTAAACTCAATCACCGCGTCCAAGCTAATCTTACACGTATGAATTTGTCTAACACGTCCGAATTTTCTTACACGTACGAATTTGTCTTACACGCATGCGAATTTTATCTTACAAGTCTTACATGTGCACATTAATCCTAGTTGATTGATTAACTATATCCGGTAAAGATTCTAACTTATGCCAATATTCTAACAACGATCAAACTTACCCAACTTACATGGCTATCTAGCCCATCTTACCACATCTCACTCTTACCAATATTTCCATACCAAGCATGTCTTTACCAACATATATATCTTACAATCTTACAACAATAACATAAGCGTGCTCACAACATATCATAGGCAATAAAAGTAGGAAAAACAGTAGACAAATTAATCACAAGTCTTACCAAAATTTTATAACACATCATACAATATTGAAAACATGGTGAAGTGTAAAACCACTTACTCTTGAGTTTAGATTGGCTTATCATGCCCAATCTAAACCCCCCAAAATCAGCTTTGAACATTTCCAAATACTTTAAAACATTCCCACTCACCAATAAACTCATTCCAAAAAGTCGAAACCCACAATTAGCTAATGGTCATCCGGATTTGCTCCCAAACTAGGATCCCTTGTTTCTAAACAAGTTAAAACAGAGTATTAATACCCAAATAAGCTTCCAAACTTGCAGCAACATTGAAATCCAACAAATACTCTCAAATACCCAACAATCCAAAATCGAAAATCATCAAAATCACTTCCAAAACGTCCAAAACACAAACCCAGCCATTACCCATCATTTCAACAATCAAAACTCATATATTAACATCAAAATCAGCAACTTAAACATGCTAAATTCACCGCTTCCATTAAAAACCTGAAATCAAGCTTAACCCCAAGATTTTTCATACCAAACTCCACTCAAACTTCAATTTTCAATTTCCTTATGATCCTACCTTCCTTTAAGCATCATTTAAACACCAAAACACCATTTAAAAGATTCTAAAACCCTTTCTAAGCCATTTGAACGAAAATCTTCCAAAAACCATTTTATTTCAAACCTTGAACTTTTAAAACAAGAGAGGTAAACCATTTGATTTATATAGAAGACTAACAAAAAGAAGTTTAATTAAAGAAAGGCAAGGTGAAATCAAGTCTTACCTCCAAAACCTTGATGGGTAATCCTTTGGATCGAAAAATGCTACAATGGTGGCTTGGCTTTAGGAAACTAACATGAAAAATGAAAGTGAGGCTGATTCAAAAGTCTTTCTTTTTATTTTAAAACTCTATTAAAATAGGTTTGGGTTTAATTAAAAACTAGAACCACATTATTGGCTGATTTTACAAAATGGCCACCAACTTTTGAAAACTTGCGATTTGGTCACTAGACCGAAATCTCAACCTTCTAGAATTGATTTTCCAAAATTGTTTTCACAAAACTCTTATACATAATAAATAGTAATTTTAGAAATTATTCCCAACTTTTTAGGAATACTCGGATAGGGTTTTCCCTGGTCTAACCCCTAAATGTCAACTAGCCCATCGAATAAAAAAATCCATATCCGCAACATCTAGCCCCAAAATTGGGGTGTTACAACTCTCCCCCACTTAAGAAATTTCTTCCTCGAAATTTACCTGACGGGAAAAGATGTGGAAACTGTTTCTTCATGTCATCCATCCTCTCCCAAGTGGCTTCTTCAACACCACGATGTAGCCACCTTACCTTAACAAGGTCAATAGCTCTACCACACAACACTTTGCTGTCAAATGCTAGGATCTCAACTGGTTCCTCATCGTAGGACAAATCTAGATTCAACTCAATCTCTTCTAAAGGCATAACGTGCGGCGAATTTGACCGATACTTTCGAAGCATAGAAACATGGAACACATCGCGAATCTTCTCAAGTTCATAAGGCAACCACAATCTGTAAGCAACCGGTCCAATCCTCTCAACTATCTCATACGAACCATTAAACCTTGGACTCAATTTCCCTTTTCTACCAAACCTCATCATTTTCTTCCATGGTGAAACTTTCAAGAATACTCTATCTCCCACCGTATACTCGACCTCTTTTCTCTTCAAGTCAGCATAAGATTTATGTCTATCCGTAGCTGCCTTCAAACGATAACAAATCGGTTTCACTTTCTTGGTAGTACCCTTCAAAATATTCAGCATCGCTACCAACCCCTGACCGGCTTCAGCCCAACATACATACGTTTTACATCTCCTACCATACAAAGCCTCATAAGGAGCCATCTAAATACTCGACTGATAACTGTTATTGTATGAAAACTCTACTAATGGTAGATGCTTCTCCCATGAGCCCTGAAAATCAACGATACAACATCTCAACATGTCTTCCAAAATTTGAATCACCCGTTCTGACTGACCATCCAACTGAGGATGATAAGACGTCCTGAAATTCAAACGAGAACCCAAAGCATTATGCAAACAATCCCAAAATCTAACTGTAAACCTTGGATCTCTATCAGGCACAATCGACTTCGGGATACCATGCAGTTTCACAATCTCACGAATATATAACTCGACCAATTTATATAAAGAGTACGTATTATGAACATGCAAGAATTGAACACATTTTGTAAATCGATCAACTATCACCCAAACTGAATTCTTCTTAGAAGGTGATCAGGGAAAACCTGTTACAAAGTCCATAATGATTCTTTCCCCACTTCCATTCAGGAATCCTCAACGGTTGCAACAAACCTGATGGAACCTGATGTTCTGCTTTCACTCTCTGGCATACCATGCACTTACTTACAAATTTGGCAACGTTCTTCTTCAAACCAATCCAGAAGTACCCATTCTTCAAATCACGATACATCTTTGTACTACCCGAATGCATAGTAAACGAACTACAATGTGCTTCAGTCAAAATGGTGCGTCTCAACTCACTATCTTCCGGAACAACTACCTTGCTCTTGAAACACAAATTCCCATCATCACTGAAACAAAAATCAGTTGGTTTACCTTCCGTAATGTCTTGTACATGAGCAGCAAAAGATCTATCTCGCAACTGTTTCTCATGAATCAACTAAATTATAGAAGGCTTCACTTGCAATACAGTCACTAAGCCACCGTCCCCTGACACACTTAATCTAGCAAACATAGCTCGTAATTCAACTGCTACTTTTTTGCTCAAAGCATCGGCTAGTACATTTGCTTTACCCGGATGGTACTTAATGGTAAGGCCATAGTCTTTAAGTAATTCTACCCACGTTCACTGTCTCAAATTCAATTCTTTCTGTGTCATCAAATAATTCAAGCTCTTGTGATCTAGGTAGATTGTGCACTTCTCACCATACAAATAATGTCGCCAAATCTTCAATGCAAAAACAGCTGCAGCCAACTCTATGTCATGTGTGGGGTAGTTCTTCTCATGCACCTTCAGTTGCCTAGAAGCATAAGCAACAACTCTTCCTTCTTGCATTAGGACACAACCTAAGCCAACATACGAAGCATCACTGTAGATTACAAACTCTTTCCCTGACACTGGCTGAACTAAAACTGGAGCATTAGTCAAGGCTTCCTTCAATTTCTCAAAGGCTTGTTGTCTTGCATCTGTCCACTCAAATCTAACATCCTTTTGCAACAATTTTGTCAACGGGGTAGCCACCTTAGAGAAACCATCTACAAATCTCCTATAGTATCCAACTAAGACTAGAAAACTTCGAATTTCAATTACGGACTTCGGTTGTTTCCACTCCACAATAACTTCTATTTTCTTAGAACCAACTCTAATCCCTTCGGCTGACACAACATGGATAAAAAATACAACTTCCCTGATCGAAAATTCACATTGGCTCAACTTGGCATAAAGTTGATTACTTAACAATATTTGTAGCACTAACCGCAAATGCTCATCATGTTTTTCCTCGAACTGCGAATACATAAGAATGTCATCAATAAACACCACTACAAACCGATCCAAGCAATCATGAAACACCCTATTCATCATTTCTATGAAAGATGCTGGTGCATTAGTTAACCCAAATGACATTACCAGAAATTCATAGTGTCCATACCTAGTCTTGAATGCTATACTCGGCACATCAACGTCTTTTACCTTCAACTGATAATACCTTGATCTCAAATCAATCTTCGAAAATACTGACGCCCCTCTCAACTGATCAAATAAATCATCAATACGCGGTAAAGGGTACTTGTTCTTTACTGTTAGCTGATTCAGTTGCCTATAGTCGATGCACATTCTCATACTACCATCCTTTTTCTTTACAAACAATACTGGAGCACCCCACAGTGAAATACTGGGCCTAATGAAACCACTGTCTAACAACTCCTGAAGCTGTTTCTTCAACTCTTTTAATTCTTTTGGAGCCATACGATACGGAGCAATCGACATTGGAGCAGAATCAGAGATGGTCTCAATAGCAAATTCTGCTTCTCTATCAGGAGGCAAACCAGGCAATTCTTCCGGAAATACCTCTAGAAAATCACAAACTGTCCTAATGTCCTTTGGTCTGACCTCACTCATGTTAGGATTCAACACATAGGCCAAATATGCCTAACAACCAAAGTTCATCAATCTATGAGCCTCTAGAGCTGAAACAACATTCGATAAGAACCTAATGTTCTCGCATACTACAACTACCTCATGGTCATCCGCAAGCTTCAATGTAATCCTTTTTGTCTTAAAGTCCACCCTAGCTCTATGCTCAACAAGTCAATCCATGCCCAGAATAACATCAAAACCATAGAACAGTAGCTCCATCATATCAACCAGAAATACATGACCCTGAATCATCAACGGACACCTCATATACATCTGTCTAACCACAACAGTCTCACCAAAAGAGCTAGTCACATGTATTCCTACATATAATATCTCAACAGGGATGTCCAACAATTTCGCATGCTCACTCAAAATATAAGAATGTGTAAAACCAGAATCAACCAAGAAAAGTAATGACATAGACTGTAACATGAAATTACATGCAATAACATATGTGTCGTTCCTGGCCTCTCTCTAGGCATACACTATAGCTGGTCCACCACCCTCTGGCTGGACTGCAACAACATGAGCTACGTTCCTCTGAGCCTCAATCCTCGGTTGGAAGTTACCTCGACCGCGCCCACGACCTCTTTGATGATCGACTACCCTAACTGTCTTAGGATAGTTACGCCTCAAATGATCGTGAGATCCCCAGTTCCAGCATGTACCAGGCACACCCAAACACTCACCCGTATGATGTCTCCCGCATCTAGCACACTCTGGAGTACGAGCAACAACTTCTTGGCCCTGATGACCATGACCTGGGTTACCACCCCCATGCCTATGATCATAATGATGCCTATTTTCCTTGTGCCTCTTCGCATCACCTCTGTCCCACTGGTTGTGCATCTTCCCTGAGCTAGAACCACTAGCATGAGAAGACAAACCCATGTTTTGCTCGATGTCTTTGGCCTGGCTGACTAAAACATCAAAATCCACGTAGTTAGAGGCTAACATGTAAGTTTTCACATCCTTTACCAAACCATAACGAAAGCACTCACATCTTTCCTTCTCATTAGGCACTAACTCAGGAGCATACTGACTCAGCCGTACAAACTGTATCTCATAATCTTATACAAACATACTACCCTGAACGAGAGCCATAAACTCCCTCGTCTTCTCATCTAAGAACCACAGACCCAAGTATTTCTTACGGAAGGCAGATTTGAAGAACTCCCAAGTGATCTCACCCTTAGGCATACCGGATGTAGTCATAGTCCACCAGACATACGCATCTCTCTAAAGCAGAGAAACGATACAACCAAGCTTCCGAGTGTCTAAGCACTCCATCTGACCTAATATACGTATGTTACTCTCTAGCCACGCCTCTGACCGCTCAGGCGACAATCCACGAAACTCAACTCCGCCTAGACTATAGAGTCTCTCCAGGGGCAAACCAGTTCCCGCACCCTTAGGTGATACAAGAGCTCGCATATCGGTCCCAGCTGCCTGAAAGGCACCGGTAATAGTCTAAACTAACTGAGCCAAATCAATCCCGCCCTGACCCTGGCCATCTGGTGGTACTACACCCTCAACTCCGGCCTCGCCTCCTCCTGGCGGAGGTGGGGGCAACTCCTTCTCAGCAACTGGCTCCTCAGCATGAGCCTCGATATGGTCCTCGACAGGATTCTCAACATCATGAGCTGCAGCATGTGGTTCCTGACGAACCACTCTAGGCTTGCCTCGAGGTCTCGCCATAGCAACAGACAAAAGCAATCTAACAACCACAACAACAATAATACACAAAGGTTTGGGTCAGCAAGGGCAAGGGTCCAAATTGCTCAAGTATTTATCCAAAACCATTTTCTTACAATAATACCTAGCAATGGGTTACTTAGCAAACTTCTAGCCAACAATAACAACATAGCAACATATCATGCTATCAACCAATCATGGCAAAATAACCATCGTACAAGGCAACCAACGGATAAATCACCCAACAATCAAGCAAACACATCAACTTACCTCACTAACCTTCCCGAAAGATGCATAACCCGACTCTAATACCACCAAATGTAACTCCCTCAGCCCGGTCTAGCCACCAGACCAACCTAAGGTGGTAACAAAAGACTAACCGAAGAAAGACCCAAAGATTTTTCTTCGATTAGCAACCATAAAAGAGGAACAAGCTTTTAAAATTATCTTTTCTAGATGCACTTATAAAAACTTATGTGAGGAACACTCGCAGCTGTTGTCACTAAATTTTCACCTCGGTTTTAAATAATTCAAAAACAATAATAAATAAAAAATCCTTTTGAAGCCTACCTTTTAAAATCCCTTTAAAGCCCACCTTTTAAATAAATAAAACCCATTTTCAAAAAAGCCCATTTCAAATAAAGAGAACAAAGCCCATTTTTCTTATAATGAAACCCATTTTTAAAGTAAAAGGAAAAAAAGAAAGAAGAGGAAAAAAAGAAAAAACTATTATTATGATGTTTAATAATTTTGAAAAAAGGAAATAAAGTGTGGTAATAATTATGAAAATGTGATAAAAACGACAAAAAAAGAAGCCAAAAATCAAGAAAAAAGGGGAAAAAGAAGAAAGAAAAACAAAAAAATAAAAGGAGAACCAGTGCGCGTCACGCGCCAGCGCGTGGGCTGGTTCCCCAAATTAAACCTCAGTCGCACGTTCACGGTGGCCGCCGGTGCCTACAGGCCACGGCCGCCAACGCCGTTGGTACTGGCCGGTCCGCCTCGCTACCGTCGTCCCAATGCCACCGACCATGCTTGCCACCACCGCTTGTGCTCGCCGAAATCTGCAAAAAACCGAGATAAATAGTCAAACCCTAGGCTTGAATCAAGGGAAAAATTCAGCTCGAATATTCAACCAAATTAGATAGGGTTTGAGGGTTTTTTCCTAGAATCAATTTTCTTGTCTTATTTTAGCTTCAATTCGGGGATTGAAATCCGAATTTGGCTTGAATTTGAAGCTAAAATTCAAGTATAAAACCCTCTTTCACCCACTTGTTTAACACACCAAATTTGAGAGAAAAACACGAAAAATGGTTCAAGAAAAATCCGAAAATTTTCACTAAATTTTTCTTGAGTTGATTGGAAATTTTTGGAGGAGAAATTCGAGCTTGGAGCAATTTTCCGGAGGTGGTTTGGAGCATTTTGAGAAGCTTTAGTTAGAGTTCATTGTACGTCGATTTCTCGGTAAATTTTTTTATCCTTTCTTCGCTTTTTTATGTTGATTTTATTGTTGTTCTTGGTTGAATTTTGGTGTTTTTGTTTGGGTTGTTTGTGATTTTTTAGGTTGCTTTTTCAAGGTTAGAAAATTGTTTGCGATTTCGGTAATATTCTTTTGTTTTAAATTTTGTTAAAATTTCTAGTTTTGATCTTAAACTTTTTGCATGATTTTACAAATGTTGTTAAAGTGATTTTTGATCTTTAGAAAAGTAGGATTTAATTTATAAGGTGTTTTGGATTTTAAAATGCATAAATAAAAATTAATAAATATGATTAATTAAAAAAACTTGAAATTAGGGATTTAATTAGAAGAAATAATAATGTGAGGTGTTAGATAATAAAGGGCTTGATTTTAGAAATGAAAAAAAATGTGAAATTTAGTTTAAAATAATAGATGGGCAAAAATGATTTTAAAAGAGAAAATTAAATAAAAATGTTTTTTAGAAAATGAAAAATAAAAAGAAATAAGTTTTTCAAGAAAAAGAAAATAAAAGGATTAGTTTATAGGATTTAAATAATTTTTTGAAAAGGGAAAAACTTAAGAAAGAGTTTTTAGAAAGAAAAGAAGTTTATTTTTAAATGGGTAGTTTTAAAAGAAAAAAAACTAGGAAAATGAAAAGAATAAAAAAGTCTTTTTTAAAAAGGAAAACATAAAATAGTAAAAAAATATAAAAAATGCGAAAGGTAGAAAAACACAAAAAAGTGCAAAAAGTAAAAAATTAAAAAAGGTTTTAGCTTAGAAAATAATGAAAATAAATAAAAAGAATAATAAAGGCTTTTAAAAGGAATAATAAAAAGGATAAAATTTAAAAGAATAAAATGTTTGCTTGCTTATTTTAGAAATAGGTGAAAACTTAAGATTAAGAACTAAAGCTGAGATAGAGATTTGTTTTGTTGAAAAATGTTCTTCACAAAAAAGAAAATAAAATACACTTGAGCAAATTTAAACTTTTAACTAGGAATAAAAGACTTATACGTTTTTAGGGCTTTTAATAATCAAACTTAGAATAAAAATAAAATGCTCAACGCACTTAAATTTCTTCGTTGCTTGAAAAGTGAAAACATAATTTAATGTGGCGTCTTATCAAACGGGAATGACGGGTTAGCGCCAGAAATGTTGGCGGTGATTAAAGTTCATCTCTCGGGCGATAAGGCCGTTTAAATAGACTAATATTCATTAAACGGACAAATAAAGTCGAACCTTTTTGAACTTGCAAATTCCAGTTTTGAAAACAATTTTAAAACCAATTAGGTACCAATTTTGGGCAACGTGGGGGTGCTAACCCTTCCCCACGCGTAACCGACTCTCGAACCTATTTTCTGATTTTTGCAGATCAAAACTGTTGTTTTATTAAAACAAAAAATGTTTTATAAAAATAACTCTATTTTTAAAAGTGATCCAATCACACTTTTTTTTCAAAAAAGATTGGTGGCGACTCTGTTGATTTTTAAAAGTGTTTTTCCAAAGCGTCGAAGCTCAAAAAGGGTTGCGACAGCTTGGCGACTCCGTTGGGGACATGTTTTTGGTTTTTTAAAAATAAAAAAATAGAGGGCCAGGCCACAAATTGGTTTTAAATGGTTTTTAAAAAATATGGAATTTGCAAGTTCACCATAGGTTTTATTTATTTGTCCGTTTAAATGAATATAACTCTATTTTACGCATTTAAGACTTAATTCCAAGCTCTATTTCCGAGCTTTGTCCTGTTCGTTTTAAGTGGGGGGAATACGCTTTGCTCATGTAAGAATATTGATTCTTCGTATGACCATCGCAAAGTACCTTCGGGACTCAATCCCTTTGCCTACGTAAGAATATTGATTCTTCGAGAAGGCTTTAGTGGTTAGTCCTCTTGAGTTGAACTCAATTCGTTTGTAGCCTATAATGGGCGAGAACCGAGGGGTTTGCTACTTTTAGTAGAGGACAACAAGGACAACTCGGGTACCCTTTTAGAACCAAGCCAAGTTTGAGTCGTAGGAATAATTCATGGAGACATGTCCTGAAATGTTGGAATGTCGGTCCAGAATTATTATGTAATTATTTTGGATCTTTTAGTTTTGTTTCTATTTTTTATTACTAATCTCTCTGTGTGTGAGTCTTGTTCTGTTTTTGTAGCATATTTATTTGTTACTAACCTTTTTTGTATGAGTTTTGTTTTCATAGCGTATTTATTTATTGCATGCATCATTTCATATTTAGAAGGGGTTGATTCTGGAAAACTGTTCAATTATGAATGGAAAACTTTTAAAAGGAGAAGAACCAAGCACGTGACAACGTTGGAACCTGAAGCTGCAACCCTTCGTCAGTACATCTAGCCCTGGGAGAAGTTGGACCAAAGCCCGTATGGCTAGTTGAAGAAATCAGGGTGTTAGGCGTTCAAGCAGAAAAATATTTGTAATTCAAAAAAAATATAATAAAAGCTTTAATAAAGAGTTTCCTTTTGTGAGCAGATTTTCAATGGAATTGATGACCCTTCGCCTGCATTCATGCACTCGCACTGTCTTGCTTGCTTTGTTGTAAATTTGTTTGTGCATACATACATTTGCTTACATACATTTGTTTTTTTGTTTGCATTAAATAATGTCTTGATCATTGCATTCATTCATGTAAAATAAAAAAGGATTAATTTTGGAACATTCCATTTAAATAGTAAAGATCCCGCACAAACACGACTCGAGCCATGAGCTTTGAGGAAAGATTGACAACTTTGGAAGCAAATCAGAAAAGCATTTGTGACAAGCTTGAGAAGATGGTAAATAATCTAAAGAAAGAGATTGACATATCACACCAGAAAATAGTCAGCCAAATCGCAGCCATGCATGGGTTCAAAGACCCAGAAGTGAGAGAAGGCACCAACACTTTCCCGGGATGGCTTTCATACAAAAGAAAGTGGCTTCTCCAAAGTCAAGATCTCAGAATCTTCACCCCATACTGACGAGGTTCGCTGCCCCGTGAATGAAGAAACTGACATGACAAAGGTCGAGAAGAAATGGGAAGACCGCTACAAGAAGCTGGTGGAAGTGTTTAAAGTTTATTAAGAAGGAAGCATTTATGGTGGCAAGGATGCTAGAGACTTGATTCTAGTTTCGGACTTGGTGGCACCTCCAAAGTTCAAGGTCCCTGACTTCGAGAAGTATAATGGAACAACATGCTCATTGGCACACTTGACTATGTACTGCCGAAAAATTTCATCGCATTTAGAAATTGAGAAGTTGCTGATCCACTGTTTCCAAGACAGTCTATCTGGGTCTGCTATCCGGTGGTATGCTCAATTGAGTCAGGCCAACATACGCACTTGGAGAGATCTGTCGAAAGCCTTCCTCAAGCAATACGAGTATGTAACAGATATGGCCCCAAGAAGGATTGTGTTACAGAATATGGAACAAAAGTCCAATGAGAGCTTCCGCTAGTATGCTCAGAGATGACGAGATATGACAGCCCAAATTCAACCTCCAGTGTCAGAAAATGAGGTTACCCTAATGTTTATGGAAATTCTAAACGGACCTTTCTATGACTACATGTTGAATCACGCCACCGAAGGTTTTGCAGACATGGTCATGAACAGAGAATTGATATTGGCAGCCATAAAAAATGGAAGACTTGAGATAGAAGAAGATGACGAGGACGAGCGCATTTAGAGTTTTGTCACGAATTTGTTGGGGGCAAGATTGGCCGGGATTCGTGCTTTTATAGAATAAAACTTAATTTTCTCTAGACAATTAGGATCATGCTTAGAACTAATCCTCTTGCTTTTGCCCGAGAGCATTAGGGATCTTTTGTAAGGGCATCTATGTTAGTTTACTTGTTTCAAGATGCATTTTTTTCTTCAAGTGGCAAACATTTCTCATTTTTGTTTCACCCTTTCCTTTTTTTGCATTCTTCATCCAGTTCTTTCCAAGCATACATTTCCTTTGCAGAGTCCTTATTATTGATTGTATGAATGATTCTTGAATCCAATCCCAAGATAGAGGGACAAAATGAGTGTTCAGAATTAATGGGGAAATCCCATATACAGATTATGAGTGTATTTTCCTCTTAGACATTGCTGTTAGGGACCTTGAATGAAGTGATAACTCTAAAACATCTACCAACTAAAGACTGCTTTTCTTCGACGGTATTCATGTGTGAAATGACATTTGGCATTCCTTCATTTCCCTTCACTAATAAGAAAAATCCATTTGTTGTCCCCTTTGAGCCTGATATTATTTTTCTTGTGATTTAACCCTAACCAAGGATCACTCCCCACACCGGGGGCAAAGAAAATGAAAAAAACTGTTTGAAAGAAACATGTTATATTAAGTCAAATGCCCTAAATTGTAAATGAAAAAGACACAAAAGAAAGAACAAGAACAGAAAAGAAAAAGGAAAGAAAGAGAAGAAAGAAAAAGAAAAACAAGAAAAAGGGTAGAAAAAGGAAAGAAAAAGAAGAAAGAAAAAGAAAAGAAGAAGAAAGAAGAAAAAGGAGAAAAAAGAAAAGAGAAGAGAAGAGAAGGGAATAGAAGAAGAGGAAAGAAAAATAAATGAAGAGAAAAGAAAAGAAGAAATGTGAAGGAAAACTTGAAATCCTTCAAACGAGATTGTACCAGAAAAAGAAATGAACTCTAGGGTGAAAACCCAGAATGGGCAGTCTAGAGTGATCCAAAGAATAAAATAAGAAGAATAGAGATTTCATCAGGAAAAGCTGATCCTTGGTTTAATCAACCTTAAAATATGTATTTGAGCATTTATATCCTTTCTTTGGCAACCCGAGCGTAGCCTACATTATAAGCCTTAAAAGACCATCTAGATCACACATGAATATTTGAGAAAAGGATTCTGTCTTCAGAACACATTCCGCCTAATTGAGTTAACCTTTCTTCGGGGACTTCGAGCTTCTAATGTCTAATTGAGATTAGAAAAGTGGGAAAATTTTAAATTTGGGAAGTGTGTGAGTAAAAAAGAGCCACAAAAAATGGGGCACTATCCGGTTGATGGATTCTTGAATCATTCATGCTTTGAATTTTGGGGCATCTGACTTAGCCCTTTTTCTTGTGTTTGACATGACTATTTTCTTGAGATCCCTATTTTTAGCCTTTCCTTGCGTTTTCTATGACTTTTTTCTTGAACTATTTTTTCTAGCCTTTTCTTGCATCTTACAAGTAGGCTGCCATAGATTAATAAAAAGCAAAAGATTTCTTGGTATTGATCTCGACTGTAGGAGACCATGAACGAATGTTTTCATCACTTCAGAAAACAATTGAACCTCAATTTGAATGGGGCATCGCCTTGAATGAGAAGAAAAAAGAAGAAGCACATGCGAGGAAGAGTTTGAAGTGGGTCGTGTTGTCAAGAAAAGGTCCACATTGTTGCGTGTAAAAGTGTCTATCGTAATGTAGTGCAAGTGTACACGACGCAAGTAGTAAAGTGATACGTAAGTATCGGATATCGTCTCCACAAGGACTGGGCTAATAGCTTTAACCTTGGTTTTCTGCACGAAGGGAAAAGAAAGAGTTTAATAGTTTGTCATGAAATAATAAAGAAGATTGAAAATAAAAGAGGAGAATATTCAGAGTAAAGAATAGGCCGGTATTGATCTGCTCCGTAGTGCAGGTGTTGCAATGTCTAAAACTTCTCTGTTCTATTGTAGCGCCTGTTGCGGTAGGACCTGCTGCGGCAGCGGTCTGTTGTTGTCGCGGCAGCGAACACACAACTCAGCACTTCAAGCTTGGCAAGAATCCCTGCTATGCCTTGGCCTATCCCTAGGTCCAAGTCTGTCGATGAACACGTCTTTGATGATACCTCCCAGCGTGAATCGAAGGATGAACACCGATGTTTTTGAATTCTTCCTTAGCCACTTAACCTCGTCCTATCCCTAGGTCCGAGATAGTTCAAGCATAAACTGGAGAACCCGTACTTATTCCTTTCGTATACTTAACTCTCCCAATATTAAGTAAATGTGTAATCTCACAATGCTCTCCCGATACTCTTGCAAGATGTTAAAAACCAGAATAAGCAAACTTGAAGTCTATTTTATTGAACAAAAGAAAATCCTAAAACAATGCAATCCTTGCAACTACTTTACAGAATCAACCCTTAGCCCTAGGGGAAGTTTAGAACATGATGAGAAAGGGAAAACGACTAGGGTTTAGGGGGAGAAGGCTAGAGAGTAAGATATCCCTCCCTAGGTCAAATTACATGCCTTTATATAGGCATTGGGTTCAAGTTTTCTAATATCGCAAGAATACAAGTTTAATTTAAAGTACAACTCTCTTAAAGACTAAATCTTCAGAGCGTATGTCTTTAATTCGTCCTTCCTTCTTGCTTGGAGTTTCTTCCTTGAACTTTGGGCTTGGCCTTCATTCTGATCTAGGGCTCAAAAAAATATAAGAGTGTGTCACGACAGATCAGCTTAAATTCCTCTTTCTGTCGAGCTCCACTTCACTTCTTCCCTTCACCATTGCTTTCGTCCTTAGCTGCCATTGCAGCGGCCTTGGCAGCATCGTCCTTCTCGTCTGTAGTCCAGTGTTCCAGCTCTGCTTCTCCACTGCCCTTCATCTGCTACAGCAACTACCTGCAAAAACAACCAATTTCAGTAGAAACTGTGCCATTTGATATAATTGTGATGTATGAATGAAATCTATCCTAAATACAATGAATTATGCTTGAATGCAGCAGAAATATGGGTTAAATAGGGGGTAAAATATAGAACTTTTACACACTCAACAAACCCTCAAACTCAAGTTTTTTCTTGCCCTCAAGCAATTTAGACCTAAGAAAGAAAAACAAAATTTTTGTTTGGCTTAAAACAGTGAACTTTTCCTTACCTATCATTCGTTCCCTATTGTGAGCAACACCCTGTTGGATAATTTAGGATTCATCCGGAACCTTGCTATAATTCTCGTGTAGTGTGTGCATGTTTTGTGAAGATTTATATGCCAAGACTCCTTTAGTTTACTAGAATAGCTAAGCTTCTAACTTGAATTTTTATGCCAATTTTCATCTTTTTGGAGGAAATTCTTAGGCTCCTTTAGTTTTTAACTTAGACTCGATTTCTCTTTTCTTAACTTAAGTTTGACTAGAGCCGGTTTCGGGCACCTCTAGCTAACTTCCTAGAGCCGGTTTCGGGCACCTCTAGGTGTATTGAGTCTAATTTTCTTTAACTTCTTTTCATAGAGCCAATGTTAGGCACCTCTAGGGGCAACTCAAGTGTTAAGCTTTTCTATTCTAGTTTACTAGCAGAGTTCTAGACAATATAAAAGTCACAAAGGGTGTTTAAGATTCAGAATTATAGTAAGGCACTAAACTGCTCCTAAAACTTTCCTAAAGGCACTGCCACGACAGAGACTATCACGGCAGGTAAGTTCAGTTCAAAGACTTAAGCTAATTTTTCATTTTTAAGCAAAAATAAACTAAATAATAGACACAAATTTTAACTTAAAGACACTTCATTAATGGATGGATGCCACCCCCAAACTCAAGGGTTGCATTGCCCTCAATGCAAATGACAGAATGAAAAAGAAAAAGAAATAAAAGCAACATCACAAATATAACAAAATAGCAGACATCAAATATAAGAAAAGAAACTTAAATTTTAAGTGCTATCGTCCCTGCTGCTGCTGCTGCTGATCTGAATCTTCCGGTGGGCAATGACTTTCCTTGTCGGTGCCGGCAAGTGGCTGGGAGAGGCAGAGGTGGTCTTGTTCTTAGCTTCCCTCGGAGGCTGGATTCGGGTTGGTGAGATATGGGGTGGTTTCTCCAATACCTGAATCTCCTCGGATGGTCCGACTCCGGAACCTGGTTTCTGCCGTTTCACTGAGGTGAACTCCTTGAACAGGTTCCTCTTGACAGAGGGCTTGTCATCGGATGCCCCCCAAATTTCGGAGGAGGAGAAGCCAACTATATACCTGTCGAGGTCGGACATGGTCTCTTTTCTCTTTACTCCCCTGGCAGATGTTGCGGCCGTGTGGCTGCCGCCTGTAGCTGTTGTGGCCGGGGTCCGGGAGGACGCGACATATGGTGTTCTCGGTGTGGCAGCAGGGGTAGGGGTATGGGCAGGTGTGGGGGCTGCAAAATAATGGTCGGGGAAGGCAAGAAACAATACATCAGGAAAATTAAGATTGGTTTTAATGAAATGTATCGTTGCTGTGGTGAAGTCCCGAATGAAGCTCATCAGGCCCAGTCGTCGTTCTTCCATTTTCTGCAGGGCAACAAGGATTTGTGTTGAGGAGTCTGCTGGGGGAGCTGCTGCAGTGGGCTGCCTTTGTTCTGTGGCGGCAGGCTCTGTCTGGGTGGGCTCTGTCGGCTCACCTGCCGCGGCAGTGGGGTCGAAGGACGACAGGGGCGTGGCAGCTTTTAGCTCCATCAAGCTGAGGATGTTCCTTTCCGTCCATCCTTTCCCTCGTACTCTCAAATCCTTGGCAGCTTCAGGTACGTTGTGGCCACGGCAGAGGACAGTTATGAGGTATGGGAAGAAGAGTGGTCCCGATGGCCGGTACGCACAATCCAATATTCCCTCCCGAGCGTATCTACCAACGTTAATGGGCCTCTCATTTAGAATTGAATGGATGAGGGCTAACCTTGGTTGGTCTACCGTGCTGTTGTCCGAGGAGGGCATAATCCTCTTCTTGATGAATGCATTCCAAAGCTTGGCTTCCGGAGTGAGTTGGACTCGTTTTACCGTCCTTGGATGTTTAGGATCGGTATTCCACTCGGTACCTTCGTTGGTGAGTTCTGCCATGACTCATCATAATCTGCTGGCTCCAAGCTCTCCACAAACCTTTGGTGGCTGTCTTCCTTTCTGCCAACATAGAACCCATAAAGGGTGTTGATGTATTCAGGCTCAAAGGGTACCTCCTCCCCACAAACCGTCACTGTTGTCGCCTCCCTACTGTCGATGGCAGCATAAAATTCTCGGACTAAAGTGACGTTCATTTCTTTCGGCTGCTCGACAAACATCTGCCACTGCAGGGCCCTGATCTTACGGGCTATAAATGGTTTTAGCCCAAGGTTCTCCTTTCATGTGGTATAGATGAAGCCTTTCTCCTCCCACATGTCTCTGGCCTGGAAAGAGCTAGGAGTGGCTGCTGCTGGGGCAGATCCTGAGGTAGCACTACGACGGGTGTTTCTGGTACTCATATTGCAAGGAACTGTGGAAAAAATGAAAGCAAATGAAATTCTAGAGAGGAAACAAGCAGAGAGAGTAAGAGTGAATGAAAAATGAATAGTAAAACGGGGTTTATATAGATGGGGAGTTTGCTGCCCGTTGGAGCTGTAACGGCAGGCGCGAATAATGGGGCCAACTGTTACGTGGTTTCTGACGCATTTGTCACGTATTTCCGTGCCTGTTGCGCGTCTGTTACGCGTTTGCGTGTCTGCCGCGACATCGTTTTGACAGGCTGGATTTTCTGCATCTGTCGTTGCAGCTGTAACGGCAGGTTCCTAATTTGGTCTTTTTGGGCTGATGGAAAGATGGTGGGCTGAATTCACTTCTCCTCTTCTCATTGTCTCATTTATTTCCTAAAAATAATAAAAATAAAAACTTAGTTCCTAAAAATAAAATAATTCTAATTACTTAATATATATAAAAAAATAATAAATATTAATAAAATAAAATTAGGTTAAATTAGGGATGCCAGGAGGGGCATCTCCTAAAGTAACCACTTCCTGCATTCTTGGGGCTTCAGTCCCCTGATAATGCTTCAATCTTTGTCCGTTGACTTTAAATTGGTGCTCGTCTTTTAAAGATCTGATTGTGATGGCACCATGAGGAAAAACTTGCACCACTTGGAATGGGCCAGACCATGTTGAGTGTGTAAAAGTTCTATTATTTACACCCTTTTTAACCTATATTTCGGCTGCATTCAAGCATTATTCATTGCATTTAGGTTAGTTTACAACAAAACATCACAAATATATTAAAATGCACAGATTCTACTAAAAATGGTTGTTTTTGCAGGTTGCCGCCGTAGCAGACGGCAAGGGCAGGCGTTGGGCAATGAAGCAAAAGAGCTGAACTGGACAAGCAGACAAAGAGGACGATGCTGCCGTGACAGCAGAGGACGACAGCAGTTTTGTGGAGAAGAAGCAAAGTGGACCTCGACAGATAGAGAAAATTCAGCCCGTCTGTCGTGTGAAAACCTTATATTTTTCCAAGCCCCAGATCAAAAGATATGTCAAGCCCAAAGTTCAAGGAGAGAAAATCTCAAGCAAGGAGATGACGGCTGGAAAGTAGATTCCTTGAAGATTTAGTCTTTATTAGAATCATACTTTCAATTAAAGTTGTATTCTTGCTAATTTAGATAACTTGAGCCCAAAGCTTATATAAGGGCATGTATTTTAACCTAGATAACCCATAACCGATAACCGATTACCCTAGCCTCCTTCCCAAAAGTCTAGTCGTTTTCCTGCCCTCGACATGTTCTAAATCCTTCCTAGGGCCACGGGTTGATTTGTAAAGTAGTTGCAAGGGTTGTTTTGTTTTAGGAATTTTCAGTTCAATAAAATAAATTTCAAGTTCTCTTATTTTGGTTATTAATATCTTGCAAAAGCATCGGGAGAGCATTGCGAGGTTATCGATTTACTTAGCATCGGGAGAGTTAAGTATACGAAAGAAATAAGAGCAAGTTCTCTAGTTTATAGTTGAACTATCTCGGACCTAGGGAGAGGACGAGGTTAAGTGGCTAAAGAAGAATTCATACACATCGGTGTTCATCCTTCGATTCACGCCGGGAGGTATCATCAAAGACGTGATCATCGACAGACTTGGACCTAGGGATAGGCCAAGGCACATCTAGGATTCTTGCCAAACTTGAAGTACTGAGTTGAGTGTTTGCTGCCGCGACAATCAACGGACTGCTGCCGCGATAGGTGCTGCCGCGACGGGAAGCGACGACAGAACTGGATTTCCTAAACTCTGCAATACCTGCACTACTGAGCAATTCAATACCAGCCCATTCTCTCTATCTTGATATTTTTACTCTTTTATTTACGTTTACTTTATTATTTTCGTGACAACTCTCAAATATTTCCTTTACTTTCGTGCAGTGAATTAAGGTGAAGCTATTAGCCCAATCCCTGTGGAGACGATATCCGATACTTCGTATCACTTTACTACTTGCGTCGTGTACACTTGCACTACCATTGCGATAGCCTATTTTACACGCAACAAGTTTTTGGCGCCGTTGCCGGGGATTGGCAACATAACTCTACCTTTTCTTTTACTGCACTTTTCGTTTTCGTTTTTATTTTTATTTTTATTTTTATTTTTCTGTTTGTTTTTTTTCTTTGGTGCATTCAACTCTTGCTTTTCACAAGGTTACTTGTTTATGCGCAGATCGAATCGAGGTAAAGATCCTGAATATCAATTAGATCCGGAAATCGAGCGTTCATTCAATCTCAAGAAACAACTTTGTCACTTACTTGCCAGGAACGAGTACCTTGAGGAACAGCTAGAGAAGATGGCCCACAATGGAAACAACCCGCCTGCCGGCAACCCTGCTGCCGCTGCTGGACGACGGTCCCGTCGTGACTACATGTTGAACAACCATGTAGAACTGGAAACCACGCTGCCGGACATAGATGTTGACAACTTTGAGCTGAAACCTGTCATGTTTAGTATGATCAACAATGCCGGTCAATTCAGTGGTGCTGTTACCGAGGATGCTAGGGAGCATCTAAAAACGTTCCAGGAGATCTGTGGTTCGTTTAGACTGCTAGGAGTTAATCCGGAGATACTGAGGCTTCGGTTATTTCCCCATTCATTGAGGGACAGAGCAAAAACTTGGTGGAATAAACTTACGTCGGGTTCAATTAGAACTTGGGCAGATTTATCTCGTGAATTTTTATCTTGTTTTAATCCTTCATATTTATCTGAGCGATTACGTAATAAAATTGCTACTTTTCAACAGGAAGATGACGAGCCAATGCACGAGGCCTGGGACAGATTTACTACTCTTCTACGGAACTGCCCAATGCATGGATTCCCCGTCTGGAATCGGGTAACTAAGTTTTATAATGCTGCCAACTTACAAACTCGTATTCGAATTGATTCAGCAGCAAATGGACTATTATTGGATAAAGATATGGACGAGGCAATGCAAGTATTGAAAAATCTGGCTAAGAATGAGGAGCAGTTTCCGACAGCA
The DNA here is from genome assembly GCA_958450335.1 of Hibiscus tridactylites. Taxonomy (NCBI): domain Eukaryota; kingdom Viridiplantae; phylum Streptophyta; class Magnoliopsida; order Malvales; family Malvaceae; genus Hibiscus; species Hibiscus tridactylites. Next base: position 32,871,500 of record OY288292.1, on the reverse strand, counting down.
AGAAGAGGGGGTAAACGGGTACTAGCTGTCAAGGATTATGAGGCCGACATCACGATGAAATCACAGGTAGCATTCCTTACTAAAGCAATGAAAAGGCTATTGAATGATGATGCACAACATGGATTTGCTGTTGAGGAGGTATGTGAAATCTGTGAGGGAAATCATAGTTCGGATGAGTGTCCTATACAGTTAGAAGAGGGAAAGTATGTTGGAAACTACAAGCCGAATTACAACTCCAACAACTATAATCCCAACTGGAGGAAGGATCCCAAGTTTTCTTGGAGCAATCCTAATAATGCCCTGAATCCTCAAGCACACAATCAGAATCAGGGAGGACCTAGATTGCTGACGCGACAGCAATTGCCGCCGCAGCAGCAACAGCAGCAACCAGCTGCCACGAGCAGTATACTGGAACAGACTCTGGCCACTTTTATGTCTCAGACAGGCACTTATATTGAGAATATGAATCAGTTTGTTAAGAAAACAGAGACATTCATGGATAAAACAGAGATGCGGATGACGAATCATGAAGCTACTCTGAAATCTTTGGAGACACAAATGGGTCAGGTTTCCCAACATATTAAGCCAAGGTAGACTGGAGGATTCCCTAGTAATACTGAAAATGCTAGGCAGCCCACACATGAGCAATGTAAAGCTATTACTTCTAGGAGTGGGAAGAAACTACCAGGGCCGGAAAATGAAGCTGAAACAGTAAGGAAACCTGCCTTGGACAGACCTGCCGAGGAAGCTGCCCTGACAGGTAATAAACAGACTGCTGCCGATGAGCCTGTCACGACAGCAGAAGCGACAGAGGAGAAAAATGATGAACCCAAACCTCCTCAGATTCGTATGCAGTGGGAAGGATGTATTGCTGATTACCGTCCCCCACCTCCTTTTCCTCAACGGTTACAGCAAGCTAAGCAAGAATCTCAACTCAAAAAGATTTATGATATTTTTAAGCAGGTTCATATTAATATTCCGCTGTTAGATGCCGTTAGGGAGATGCCCGGTTAAGCCAAATTTCTCAAGGATGTCATGTCAAAGAAATCTAAACTTGGGGAGTTTGAAACGATAAAGATGACAGAAGGTTGCATGAGTATTCTTCATCGGCAGCCACCTCAGAAGAAGAAGGATCCGGGGAGCTTCATCATACCTTGTGTAATTGGAGACAAATATGTGGGTAAGGCACTTTGTGATCTTGGTGCTAGTATTAATTTAATGCCAAAATCTGTTTTTCAAAAATTAGGTATTGGAAAGGCGCGGCCCACGACAGTAACTCTGCAGCTGGCAGACCGCTCTTATGTTCATCCGGAAGGAAAAATCGAAGATATTCTGGTAAGAGTGGATAAATTTATTTTTCCTGCTGACTTTCTTGTTTTAGATTGTGAAGCAGATGAAAACACACCAATCATCCTTGGGCGACCCTTCTTAGCCACGGGAAGATCACTGATTGATGCGGAAAAAGGAGAACTCACCATGAGAGTGAATGACCAAGAAATTAAGTTGAATGTTCTCCAAGCTATGAAGCATGCTGATGCAGACGAGGAATGTAAGGCTATCACTGAAGTTACCTTTGATCAACCCTGCATCAGGTCGGGCTGTCACGACATCAAAATTGGTCACTACCGCGGCAGCCACCTACAGGGCTGTCACGACAGCACCGACGACATCAACTCCTCTGAATCCGATACATCTGATACTGAAGATCAGGAGGAGGTAAACTGGATAGGCGATCGTCCAGGTAAGTTATTCGAACCTTTGAATTATACTTCGGATAACCATGCAATCCAAAAGCCATCTACTATTGAGCCACCTGCCTTAGAACTAAAGCCCCTGCTAGGGCAGCTAAAATATGCTTTTCTTGGTTCAAATGATACGTTGCCCGTAATCATTTCTTCTAAGCTGCCGCAGGAACAGGAACGTCAGCTAATAGGGATGTTGCGACAGCACAAAAAGGCAATTGGATGGTCGATAGCTGATATTCAAGGCATTAGTCCGGCGTTATGCATGCATAAAATCCTTTTAGAGGAAGATCATAAGCCGACTATAGATGCCCAAAGGCGGTTAAACCATGCGATGAAAGAGGTGGTTCGTAAAGAAATAATCAAATGGTTAGATGCTGGTATTATTTACGCCATCTCCGACAGCAAATGGGTGAGCCCGGTGCAATGCGTTCCAAAGAAAGGAGGAATGACCGTGGTGACCAATGAAAACAATGAGTTAATCCCAACCAGGACTGTGACCGGTTGGAGGGTTTGTATGGACTATCGGAAGCTTAACAAATCTACCCGAAAAGACCACTTTCCTTTACCCTTTATTGATCAAATGCTTGATAGATTAGCGGGTAAACCTTACTATTGTTTTCTTGGGGTTATTCAGGGTACAATCAAATCGCTATCGCACCGGAGGATCAAGAAAAGATGACTTTCACATGCCCTTACGGAACGTATGCTTTTAGGAGAATGCCGTTTGGATTATGCAATGCACCTGCCACCTTCCAAAGGTGCATGATGGCCATATTCTCCGATATGGTAGATGACTTCCTCGAAATATTTATGGATGATTTTTCAGTCTTTGGGGACGATTTTGAGAGCTGCCTAGGCAATCTACAAAAGGTACTTGAAAGATGTGAAAAAGCAAACCTAGTCTTGAATTGAGAAAAATGTCACTTTATGGTGGATGAAGGGATAATCCTTGGTCATAAGATTAGCTGTCGTGGCATAGAAGTCGACAGGGCTAAGATTGAAGTGATCGAAAAGCTGACGCCGCCGACAACAGTAAAGGGCATTAGAAGTTTCTTGGGACATGCTGGTTTTTATCAGAGATTTATTGCAAATTTCTCAAAAATCACCAAGCCCCTATGTCATCTTTTAGAGCAGAACCGACCCTTTGACTTCAATGATGAATGTACTAAAGCATTCAAGGTTCTGAAGGAAAAACTGGTAACAGCCCCAATAGTACAGCCACCAGACTGGACACAGCCATTTGAGATTATGTGTGATGCTAGTGACTATGCTGTCAGGGCAGCACTTGGGCAGCGGAGAGATAAATTATTTCATGTCATATACTATGCCAGCAAGACATTGAATGATGCCCAAGTAAACTACACCACCACAGAAAAGGAGTTATTAGCTGTAGTGTTCTCCATTGACAAGTTTCGTTCTTACATACTTGGAACGAAGGTAATAGTGCACACAGACCATTCTGCCCTGAAGTATTTGTTTGCGAAAAAGGATGCAAAACCTAGATTGATACGGTGGATCCTGCTATTGCAAGAATTCGACCTTGAAATTAAGGACAAAAAAGGGACAGAAAATCAGGTGGCAGATCACTTGTCAAGGTTGGAGAAGGGACAGAGTCTACCAACAGATGAGACAAACATACTGGAGACCTTCCCAGACGAGCAGCTCTTTGCTGCCGCAATCACTGCCGCGACAGTCATGGCGGCAGGTAAGTCTTCTGAACTCCCCTGGTATGCTGATTTCGTTAATTTCTTAGTTAGCGGAATAATTCCTTCTGATCTTAATTATCAAGCCAGGAAGAGGTTTCAAAATGATGCTAAGCATTATTATTCGGATGAACCTCTTCTTTTCAAAATATGTGCAGATCAGGTTATAAGGAGGTGTGTACCACAATAAGAGCAAGAAGACATACTTCATCACTGCCATGCTTCACAGTATGGAGGTCACTTAGAAGGCAACAAAACTGCTGCCAAGGTGCTGCAGTCAGGGTTTTATTGGTCGTCACTGTATAAAGATGCACAAATCTTCTATAAGAGCTGTGACAGGTGCCAAAGGACAGGAAACATCTCAAGGAGAAACGAGATGCCGCTGCAGAACATTCTAGAAGTCAAAATCTTCAACGTTTGGGGGATTGATTTTATGGGACCTTTTCCATCTTCATGTGGAAATCTATACATTCTCCTAGCAGTAGATTATGTCTCTAAGTGGGTTGAAGCTATCGCCACTCAAAAGAATGATGCCAAGACAGTCCAAAGGTTTTTACACAAAAACATCTTTTCTAGGTTTGGCATCCCTAAGGCGATTATTAGTGATGAAGGGAGACATTTCGACAATAGGGTCATTGCTGCCGCCTTGAAGAAATATGGTGTCAAGCATCGGATCGCGACAGCATACCACCCACAGACCAATGGACAAGCTGAAATATCTAATAGGGAAGTTAAGAACATTCTTGAGAAGATGGTTAAGCCAACTAGGAAAGACTGATCTTTACTCCTCAACGATGCATTATGGGCATATAGGAAAGCTTTTAAAACTCCATTGGGCATGTCTCTGTACCGATTGATTTATGGGAAAACATGTCATCTACCTGTCGAGATAGAGCACAGAGCATACTGGGCAATCAAGGCAGTAAATATGGATTTGGACAGGGCAGGACAGAAAAGGCTATTAGATTTGAACGAAATTGAAGAAATACAGACAATGGCCTACGACAATGCAAGAATCTACAAGGAGAAAACTAAGAAGTGGCATGACAGGAAGTTGCTGCCACGACAGTTCTGCCCAGGGCAGCTTGTATTGTTGTTCAATTCTAGACTGAAACTTTTTCCAGGGAAACTGAAATCTAGATGGTCTGACCCATTCCAAGTCGTACAAGTTTTTCCCCATGGTGCCATCACAATCTGATCATTAAAAGACGGGCACCAATTCAAAGTCAACGGACAGCGCCTCAAGCATTATCAGGGGACTGAAGCCCCAGGAATGCAGGAAGTGGTTACCTTATGAGATGCCCCACCTGGCAGCCCTAATTTAACCTAAATTCCATTATTATTTATTATTATTATTATTTATTAGGAAATAAGGTTTATTTTATTCGAATAATGTTTTTTATGTTTATTGTTTTTAGGAAATAAGGGAGTCAAGAAGAACAGAAGAAGTGAACTCAGCCCACCATCCATCCATCAGCCCAACAAAGCCCAATATTGAAGCCTGTCGTTACAGCTGCCGCGACAGGCGCGGAAAAGACAGGCTGTCACCATGCTGTCACGACAGACGCGGAAACGTGTGACAGACGCGTAACAGACGCGGAAACGTGTGTCAGACGCGTCAGACACGCTAAAGCTCAACAGTCGCCCCGTTATTCGCGCCTGCCGTTACAGCTTCAACGGACAGCAATTCCTTTTCTATATAACCCCGTTTCATTTTCATTTTCACTCACTTTTGCCTTTCTTACTCGCTCTCCCTCTTTAGTTTTCATTTGCTTTCATTTACTTTTCACAACCCTTGCACTAATATGTCTTCTAGGAAAACCCGACGCAATGCTGCCTCTACTTCCTCACCAGCAGCAGCTCTGATGTTCAGGTTGTACAGCAACCACCCCAGCCTGCCCCGAGAACCAGACCCCGCCGTCAGATTCGCCTCAGCAGCAGCAGCAAAGACAGCGCCTAAATTTAAGTTTCTTATCTTATTGCTGCTGCCTGCCATTTATATTTTGTGATGTACGCCTTCATATGTTCTCATTTTTATTTTATCATTTGCATTGAGGGCAATGCAACCCTCGAGTTTGGGGGTGGCAACCCTCCATATTAATGGAGTACATCTTAGTTAAATGTTGTGTCTTTTACTTAGTTAATTTTATTAAAAAATATATTGAAAACTTTGGCTGAAAATTGTGAACTGAACTCGCCTGTCGTGACAGCTCTGTCGTGGCAGTAACTTTAGGATAGTTTAAGGAGAAGTTTAGAGCCTTTCTATAGTTCTGAAAACTTAAACACCATTGTGACTGTTATACTGCTTAGACTTCTTTTAGCCAAACTAGAATAGGAAGCTTAGCACTTGAATAGCCCCTAGAGGTGCCTAACACTGGCTCTAGGAAAGAAGTTTAGCAAAAGAGACTCAACAGCCCTAGAGGTGCCCGAAACTGGCTCTAGGAAGTTAACTAGAGGTGCCTAAAACTGGCTCTAGTAAAGCTTTAGCTTGAAAAATAAAGAAATCGAGTCAAAACAAAAAAATCAAAGGAGCATGAAAAAGTGCCTTCAAAAGATAAACTTTGGCATAAAAATTCGAGTTAAGAGTTGAATATTCTAGTGAAACTTAGAGAGTCTTGGCATATAACTGTTCACAAGCATGCACACACTGCACGAGGACTATAGTGAGATTCCAGACAGATCCTAAATTATCCGACAGGTTGCTGCCGTCACAGGGAACGAACGACGGGTAAGGGAAAGTTCACTATTTGAAAGCCAAAAACAAAAATATTTCATTTTTCTTTTAGGTCTTAGTTGCTTGAGGGCAAGCAAAAACTTGAGTTTGGGGGTGTGTTGAGTGTGTAAAAGTTCTATTATTTACACCCTTTTTAACCCATATTTCTGCTGCATTCAAGCATTATTCATTGCATTTAGGTTAGTTTACAGCAAAACATCACAAATATATTAAAAGGCACAGATTCTACTAAAAATGGTTGTTTTTGCAGGTTGCCGTCGTAGCAGACGGCAAGGGCATACCCCTTGACAGCAGAGGATGACAGCAGTTTTGTGGAGAAGAAGCAAAGTGGACCTCGACAGATAGAGAAAATTCAGCCCGTCTGTCGTGTGAAAACCTTATATTTTTCGAAGCCCAAATCAAAAGATATGTCAAGCCCAAAGTTCAAGGAGAGAAAATCCCAAGCAAGGAGATGACGGCTGGAAAGTAGATTCCTTGAAGATTTAGTCTTTATTAGAATCATACTTTCAATTAAAGTTGTATTCTTGCTAATTTAGATAACTTGAGCCCAAAGCTTATATAAGGGCATGTATTTTAACCTAGATAACCCATAACCGATAACCGATTACCCTAGCCTCCTTCCCAAAAGTCTAGTCGTTTTCCTGCCCTCGACATGTTCTAAATCCTTCCTAGGGCCACGGGTTGATTTGTAAAGTAGTTGCAAGGGTTGTTTTGTTTTAGGAATTTTCAGTTCAATAAAATAAATTTCAAGTTCTCTTATTTTGGTTATTAATATCTTGCAAAAGCATCGGGAGAGCATTGCGAGGTTATTGATTTACTTAGCATCGGGAGAGTTAAGTATACGAAAGAAATAAGAGCAAGTTCTCTAGTTTATAGTTGAACTATCTCGGACCTAGGGATAGGACGAGGTTAAGTGGCTAAAGAAGAATTCATACACATCGGTGTTCATCCTTCGATTCACGTCGAGAGGTATCATCAAAGACGTGATCATCGACAGACTTGGACCTAGGGATAGGCCAAGGCACATCTGGGATTCTTACCAAACTTGAAGTACTGAGTTGAGTGTTTGTTGCCGCGACAATCAACGGACTGCTGTCGCGACAGGTGCTGCCGCGACGGGAAGCGACGACAGAACTGGATTTCCTAAACTCTGCAATACCTGCACTACTGAGCAATTCAATACCAGCCCTTTCTCTCTATCTTGATATTTTTACTCTTTTATTTACGTTTACTTTATTATTTTCGTGACAACTCTCAAATATTTCCTTTACTTTCGTGCAGTGAATTAAGGTGAAGCTATTAGCCCAATCCCTATGGAGACGATATCCGATACTTCGTATCACTTTACTACTTGCGTCGTGTACACTTGCACTACCATTGCGATAGCCTATTTTACACGCAATAGACCACCTAGATTTAAGCTTCCCTGGGAAGAGTTTCAACCTAGAGTTGAACAACAACACAAGTTGCCCTGGGCAGAACTGTCGTGGCATCAACTTCTTGTCATGCCACTTCTTTGTCTTGTCTATGTAAATCCTTGCGTTGTCATAGGCCATTGCTCGAATTTCTTCTATCTCATTCAAATCATGTAGCCTTTTCTGTCCTGCCTTTTCCAAGTCCATATTCAATGCCTTGATGGCCTAGTATGCTCTGTGCTCAATCTCAACAGGTAGATGACATGTTTTTTCATAAATCAGCCGGTAGGGTGACATTCCCAATGGAGTTTTGAATGTTGTTCTGTAGGCCCATAGTGCATCATTGAGGTGTAGAGACCAGTCCTTCCTAGTTGGCTTAACCATCTTTTCAAGAATGTTCTTAACCTCTCTGTTGGATATTTCAGCCTGTCCATTGGTCTGAGGGTGGTACGTGTTGCGATCCGATGTTTGACACCATAATTTTTTAAGGCAGCAGCTATAACCCTATTATCAAAATGCCTCCCTTCATCACTGATGATTGCCTTGGGGATGCCAAATCTGGAAAATATGTTTTTATGCAAAAACCTCTGAACCGTCTTGGCATCGTTTTTCTGAGTAGCGATCGCTTCAACCCATTTGGACACATAGTCCACTGCCAGGAGGATATATAAGTTCTCACATGATGCTGAGAATGGTCCCATAAAATCTATCCCCCAAACGTCAAAGATTTCGACTTCAAGAATGTTTTGTAGCGGCATCTCATGTCTCCTTGAGATGTTTCCAGTCCGTTGACATTTGTCACAGTTTTTGTAGAATGTCTGGGCATCCTTGAACAATGACGGCCAATAAAATCCAGACTGCAAAACTTTGGCAGCAGTTTTGTTACCACCTAAGTGTCCTCCATATTGTGAAGCATGGCAGTGATGAAACACAGCTTCATGTTCATCCTGTGGTACGCATCTCCTGATAACCTGATCTGCACAATATTTGAAAAGAAGAGGTTCGTCCCAATAATAATGCTTAACATCATTTTGGAACCTCTTCCTAGATTGATAGTTAAGGTCAGGAGGAGATATTCCGCTAACTAAATAATTAATGAAATCAGCATACCAGGGGAGTTCAGAAAACTTACATGCCGTCGTGGCTGTCGCGGCAGTGCTTATGGCAGCGAATAGCTGCTCGTCAGGGAAAGTGATCTGGGAGACTCTTTCCCTTCTCTAATCTTGACAAGTGATCTGGGACTTGGTTCTATGTCCCCCTTTTATCCTTGATCTCAAGGTCGAATTCTTGCAGTAGTAGAATCCAACGTATCAATCAAGGCTTCACATCCTTTTTGGCGAACAGATACTTTAATGCAGAGTGGTCTGTGTGGACTATGACCTTCGTTCCAAGTATATATGAACAAAACTTGTCAATCGAAAACACCACAGCTAACAGTTTCTTCTCCGTTGTGGTGTAGTTTACTTGGGCGTCGTTCAGTGTTTTGCTGGCATAATATATAACATGAAAGAGCTTGTCCTTCCTCTGCCCAAGTGCTGCCCCAACATCATAGTCACTAGCATCACACATGATCTCAAATGGTAGTTTCCAATCTGGTGGATGTACTATTGGGGTTGTTACCAGCTTTTCTTTCAGAACCTTGAATGCCTCAGTACATTCAGTGTTGAAGTCGAAGGGACGGTTCTGCTCCAGAAGATGGCACAAGGGTTTCGTGATCTTCGAAAAGTTTGCGATAAACCTCCGATAAAACCCAGCATGCCCTAAGAAACTCCTGATTCCCTTGACTGTGGTGGGTGGTGGCAGCTTTTCAATTACCTCGATCTTAGCTCTGTCGACTTCTATGTCGTGGCAGCTTACTTTATGGCCTAGGACTATCCCTTCATCCACCATGAAGTGACATTTCTCCCAGTTCAATACCAAGTTTGCTTTCTCGCATCTCTCGAGCACTTTCTGCAAGTTGCCTAGGCAGCTTTCAAAGTTATCTCCAAAGACAGAGAAATCATCCATGAATATCTCCAGGAAATCCTCTACCATGTCAGAGAATATTGCAATCATACACCTCTGAAAGGTTGTTGGTGCATTACAAAGTCCAAATGGCATCCTCCGAAAAGCGTAAGTACCGTATGGGCAAGTGAACGTCATCTTCTCTTGATCCTCCGGTGCGATGGCTATTTGGTTATAACATGATATCCATCAAGAAAACAATAGTAAGGTTTTCCCACTAATCTATCAAGCATTTGATTAATAAAAGGCAGGGGAAAATGGTCCTTCCGGGTAGCTTTGTTAAGCTTACGGCAGTCCATACAAACCCTCCAACCGGTCACAGTCCTGGTTGGGATTAACTCGTTTTCTTCGTTGGTTACCATGGTTATTCCTCCTTTCTTAGGAACGCACTGCACCGGGCTCACCCACTTGCTATCCGAGATGGCATTAATTATACCAGCATCTAGCCATTTGATGATCTCTTTACGAACCACCTCTCGCATAGCATCGTTTAGACGTCTCTGGGCATCAATGGTCGGCTTGTGATCATCCTCTAAGAGGATTTTATGAATGCATAGTGCCGGGCTGATGCCTTGGATATCAGATATCGTCCATCCAATAGCCCTTTTGTGCTGCTGCAGCATCCCTATCAGCTGTTGTTCCTGTTCCTGCATCAACTTGGAAGAGATGATTACGGGAAACATATAATTTAATCCAAGGAAAACATATTTAAGCTGCCCTGGCAGGGGCTTAAGATCTAGAACAGGAGGTTCTACAGTTGATGGCTTTTGGACTATATGTTCATTCGAGGTATAGTTTAAGGGCTCGAATAACTTACCTGGACGATTACCTATCCAGTTTACCTCCTCATGGTCTTCAGTATCAGATATATCAGAGTTTGAGGAGCTGTTGTCGTCGTTGCTGCCGTGATAGTCTTCTAAGTGGCTGTTGAGGCAGTGGCCAAATTTGATGTCATGGCAGTCCGACCTGATGCAGGGTTGGTCAAGGGTAACTTCAGTGATAGCCCTGCATTCTTCTTATGCATCATCATGTTTTATTGCTTGGAGAACGTTCAGCTTGATCTCTTGATCGTTCACTCTCATCGTGAGTTCTTCCTTTTCAACATCAATCAGTGATCTTCCTGTGGCTAAGAAGGGTCGCCCCAGGATGATTGGTGCATTCTCATCTGCTTCACAATCTAAAACAAGAAAGTCAGCAGGGAAAATAAATTTATCCACTCTTACCAGAATATCTTCTATCTTCCCTTCTGGATGTACGTAAGAGCGGTCCGCCAGCTGCAGTACAACTGTTGTGGGTCGAGCTTTTCCAATACCTAACTTCTGAAACATAGATTTGGGAATTAAATTTATACTAGCACCAAGATCACAAAGTGCCTTACCCACAAATTTGTCTCCGATTATGCACGGTATTATGAAGCTCCCAGGATCCTTCCTTTTTTGGGGTGGATGCTTGTGTAGAATATTCATGCATCCCTCTGTCATTTTAACCGTCTCCAATTCCCCAAGTTTGGATTTCTTCGACATGGCATCTTTGAGAAAATTGGCATAACCAGGCATCTCCTTGATAGCATCTAACAGCGAAATATTGATCTGAACCTGCTTAAAAATATCATAGATCTTCTTAAGCTGGGATTCATGTTTCAATTTCTGTAACCGCTGAGGAAAAAGAGGTGGAGGACGATAATCTGCAATGCATCCTTCCCACTGCATTCAAATTTGAAGAGGCTTAGGTTCTTCATCCTTCTCCTCTGTCCCTTCTGCTGTCGTGACAGGTTCATTGGCATTAGGCTGTTTGTCGTCTGCTGGGGCAACGTTCTCGGCAGTCGATTGTAGGGCTGATTCCTTAGCTGATTCAGCTTCCTTCTCTGGCCTTGGTAATTTCTTCCCACTCATAGTTTTGATGGCTTTGCACTGCTCATGTGTGAGTTGTCTAGCGTTTTCAGTATCGCTAGGGAATTGATATGATCTCGGTTATGGATTCCGAGTCATATACAAAGTTGCCCGATCGTGATTCTAGTAAGAAATTAATTCCCGAAAGCTTGAACTCTGAAATTGCAAAATAAAGATGTAAGAAGGATAAATATGATAATAATGATAAATGAAGGGTGGAATAAGGGATTGTAGATGTTGTTTGATGGTTATGGAAGAGTGATGGATTTGGGGTAAAATGAAAGAAAGGAAAATTGATGGTGAAGATGGTGAAGGTGGTGAAGGTGGCGTGGACTATATAGATATGTAAGGATGACGGATTGTGACCCGTTAGCTATAGAAAGCTAGGAACCAACAATATAAAAGTATGGAATCGAAGTGGCAGGAGTATGGAACGAGACCCACTAGCTATAAAGGAACTAGGAACCAACGTTATAAACAAGTGGAATGGATGAAGACTACAAGCACAACTTGAAGCCGATAGAGTTCTCGCAAGAACTAAAATGAAAGCAACCTTTCAAAGGAGTTTTTATAAAATCCAAAATCTATCTTTACAATGAACCTAAGCTACCTATTTATAGTATTTTGGGCAGCATATGAAAAGGTTTACAAAAGATGAAAACAAATGCACTTGAATGCTTTGTCATGCACTTGAATGCATTGTAATGCTCTTGAATGCTTTGTCTTTCTTATCTCCAAGCTTTGGCTGAATATTCTAGATCAAATGGTGATGAATCTAGATATTTTTAAGATGAATGTGGCCTCAATTTCGTCCAAAAGGAGGAGTGACTCTTGGGCTACCTTGCTTTGCTTGATTAGGAGATAAAATGACTTGAATGGAGGCCTTGAATGGTTGTAATGATCTTGTTGTCCACTTTGGAGTGTCTCTTCCCATTCTATACTGATTTATATCACTAAATTGTAGTATTAAGTGAAATAATTCAGCCTTCAATGCATGTCACCTTGCTAGAACGTGAACAACATCCAAAGGTGATGAATTCAGCCTTAAAAAGGTGAATTAATAAGATTTGAATGCATTGTTCTTGGTGGAATATGAACAGCCTTGAAAAGATGATAAGAATTCAGCCTTGAATTGGTTTGAATATGAGCATTAAGATAGCCTTCAATTGCATGTCTCGTGGATGAAGATGAAAGGACTCTTCCTTGGCTCAAACTCATCCAAATCATCCTTGTACAAAATTCCCGTAATGAAAATTCCAGCCTGCATTGTCTTCAGTAAATCGATCATATCTCAAGCTCCCGGTGTCGGATTGAGGTGGTTCAAAATGCGTTGGAAAGCTAAGGGATAGAGGAATAATTTCCAAGTGATCTCAAGGCCCTAACATGTCTTTATCGCATCCAGAAGTTGAAAACATTCTGACTGAAATTCTTGCATTTATTGTGACTGTTCGTCTCCCTTCATGCACCTAGACACAAAACAAGCAAATGTTCATGCTAAATTGAAAAGATAATTAAATATGTCATGCAAAAAAAATTAAAGGAACTAGCTTTATTGAATGAACTAGCTTTATTGAATGAACTACATGTATTAATGAACTAAATGCTTTAAATGAAATGCATGCCTTTAATGGGCAGCATGTTTATTAATGCAAATGGATGTTATGCCACTATGAATTGCTCATGCAAATTCATGCAAATAAATTATATCATATGATAAGACATAATGCATAAATGAGCAAATAGAGGATGAAGTAAGGTAAAACTCCCTTCGATTGAGCTTGATAGTTTGTCAAAGATGTGAGCACGTCATGAAGAAAATTGGTGCTGGTCAAGATCACATCAGGAATCCTCCATTCTGCCTCGGTTTAATATGCTAGGAAACCTGACCCATCTGTGTCTCCAGTGATTTCAGAGTAGCTTCATGGTTAGTCATCCGCATCTCTGTTTTATACATGAATGACTCAGTCTTCTTGACGAAGTGATTCATGTTCTCAATGTAAGTTCCTGTTTGAGACATAAACGTAGCCAAGATCTACTCTAGTATACTAGTCGTGGCGGCTGGTGGCTGTTACGGCTGCTGTTGCGGTTGCTGCTGAGTCAGTAATCTAGGTCTCCCTGGTTGTGAGTATTCTGTGCTTGAGGATTCAAGGAATTGTTAGGGTTGCTCCAAGAGAACTTGGGATCCTTTCTCCAGTTGGGATTGTAGTTGTTGGAATTGTAGTTCTGTTTGTTGTAGTTCCCAACATACATCCCTTCCTCTAACTGTAGTGGACAATCTTCTGAACTGTGATTCTCATCGCATGTTTCACATACCTCTTCAGCGGAGTAGACATGTTGTGAATCTTTCTTCAAGAGCTTTTCCACTGCCTTTGTGAGATATGCCACCTGTGTTTTTAGGGAACTGTCGGCCTCATAATCTTCTACAGCTAGTACTCGTTTACCCCCTTTTCTTGCTGTAGGAAAATGTTCCTCGTTCTTTGCTAGGTTTTTTAATACTACTATTGCTTCATCTGGAACTTTGTCCAACAACAATCCATTATCTGCTGAATCAATTCTCATACGAGTCTGTAAGTTGGCAGCATTATAAAACTTAATTACCTGGTTCCAAACGGGGAATCCATGCATCGGGCAGTTCCTTAGTAGAGTGGTAAATCTGTCCCATGCCTCGTGCATTGGCTCGTCATCTTCCTGTTGAAAAGTAGCAATTTCGTTACGTAATCGCTCAAATGAATGTGAAGGATTAAAACGAGACAAAAATTCACGAGTTAAATCTGCCCAACTTTGTTTTGAACCCGACGTTAGTTTATTCCACCAAGTTTTCGCCATGTCCCATAATGAGTGAGGAAATAACCGAAGCCTCAGTATCTCCGGATTTACTCCTGGTAGTCTAAACGAGCCGTAGATTTCCTGGAACGTTTTTAAATGCTCCATAGCATCCTCTGTAGCAGCACCACTAAATTGTCCAGCGTTATTAATCATGCTGAACATGACAGGTTTCAGCTCGAAATTTTTAGCTTCCACGTCTGGCAGGGTGGTTTCTAGTTCCACATGATCATTGATTATGTAGTCTCGGCATGACCGGCGTGCGGCAGCGGCAGGAGGATCGGCAGGTTTTCCGTTCCTTCCATCTCCGATAGGATCTTTAGGACCTCGGAGATTCTCTTGGTTGTTCCTTCTTTCTTCGTGCCTTTCGTTCACCAATGCTTCTAATTGTTCCTCCAGGTATTCGTTTCTTTCTACAAGGAGGCAGACTCTTTTCCTAAGATTGCACGTTCGTTCGATTTCAGGATCTAACTGGTGCTCAGGTTCTTTTCCTCGTAGAGATCTGCGCATAAGCAAACAAAAGACCTTGTGAAAGGTACCGGGTGAACAATCCAAGTAAAAACAGAAAAATAATAGAAGTGCAGTAAAAGGTAGGGTAAAGATATGTTGCCAGCCCCCGGCAGCGGCGCCAAAAACTTGTTGCGTGTAAAAGTGTCTATCGCAATGTAGTGCAAATGTACACGACGCAAGTAGTAAAGTGATACGTAAGTATCGGATTACGTCTCCACAGGGACTAGGCTAATAGCTTTAACCTTGGTTTTCTACACGAAGGGGAAAAGAAAGAGTTTAATAGTTTGTCACGAAATAATAAAGAAGATTGAAAATAAAAGAGGAGAATATTCAGAGTAAAGAATAGGCTGGTATTGATCTGCTCCGTAGTACATGTGTTGTAATGTCTAAAACTTCTCTGTTATGTTGTAGCGCCTATCAATGCAGCACCTGCTGTGGCAACGGTCTATTGTTGTCGCGTCAGCGAACACACAACTCAGAACTTCAAGCTTGGCAAGAATCCCTGCTATGCCTTGGCCTATCCTTAGGTCCAAGTCTGTCGATGAACACGTCTTTGATGATACCTCCCGGCGTGAATCGAATGATGAACAATGATGTTGTTGAATTCTTCCTTAGCCACTTAACCTCGTCCTATCCCTAGGTCCGAGATAGTTCAACCATAAACTGGAGAACCCGTACTTATTCCTTTCGTATACTTAACTCTCCCAATATTAAATAAATGTGTAATCTCACAATGCTCTCCTGATACTCTTACAAGATGTTAAAAACCAGAATAAGCAAACTTGAAGTCTATTTTATTGAACAGAAGAAAATTCTAAAACAATGCAATCCTTGCAACTACTTTACAGAATCAACCCTTAGCCCTAGGGGAAGTTTAGAACATGATGAGAAAGGGAAAACGACTAGGGTTTAGGGGAGAAGGCTAGAGAGTAAGATATCCCTCCCTAGGTCGAATTACATGCCTTTATATAGGCCTTGAGTTCAAGTTTTCTAATATGGCAAGAATACAAGTTTAATTTAAAGTACAACTCTCTTAAAGACTAAATCTTCAGAGCATATGTCTTTCATTCGTCCTTCCTTCTTGCTTGGAGTTTCTTCCTTGAACTTTGGGCTTGGCCTTTATTCTGATCTAGGGCTTAGAAAAATATAAGAGTGTGTCACGAAAGATCGGCTTAAATTCCTCTTTCTGTCGAGCTCCACTTCACTTCTTCCTTTCACCATTGTTGTCGTCCACAGCTGCCACGACAGGGGCCTTGGCAGCATCGTCCTTCTCGTCTGCAGTCCAGTGTTCCAGCTGTGCTTCTCCACTGCCCTTCATCTGCTACAACAACTACCTGCAAAAACAACCAATTTCATTAGAAACTGTGCCATTTGATATAATTATGATGTATGAATGAAATCTATCCTAAATACAATGAATTATGCTTGAATGCAGCAGAAATATGGGTTAAATAGGGGGTAAAATATAGAACTTTTACACATTCAACACACATATAAGATGAAAAACTCAGAAGTATGAAAAGAGATAGAATTGCACTTGATAAGCAAATGATGCCATCAGATTGGGGCAGTCTACAAGCCCTCAGTATTAATAAGCGTGATAAGAATAGATTGAAGCGCCAACATCATTTGAAGATATTCAAGGTGGAAATAAGCTTCCACATACAAGTAATTCAAGATGTCCTGCAGGGGCAAGAATTTGAGAATTCACAGGAAGCATTGAAGATGCTTGATAGGGGGCATATGAAGACTTGAAGCATTCAAAACCACACAATGAAGTTTTTCACTTAACATTGATATATCAACTACATTGGTAGAAGACCTTGAGACAGTTGACTACGAGGGACGAATGTTTCCAATAAAGTAAAGAGATATGAAGAATGAGAATGGCGAAGCAATGACAATTGAAGGAGTCTATCCTTCCAATTAGGAGTACAAGATCACTGGGTTAAGTGACCGAGCTTGCAAAGATTAAATGTTTTCATAAGTTGGAAAACAATGAAAAAGTATAGTTGCTTATTTAGAGTAAGCGAGTAAACGTATCGAAAAATTAATTTTGACAAAAAAAATCAAAAAGAAAAAGAAATTAGATATGCATTCATGTTTTAGGCATCCCTAGGGGCATGCACATCATAGTTGCATTGAATATCACATTTTCAGGTGCACGAAGGACCTTTCAGCAAAAGAACCCACCCATCCGTTCGGGCGTAAGGAGAATGAAGTTTGCTTATTCATCCAAGCACAAGGAGAATGAAATTTTTTAGAAGACCTGCTTATTCATCCAAGCATAAGGAGGATGAAATTTTTCAGAAGTTTGCTTATTCATCCGAGCATATGGAGGATGAAACTTTTCAGAAGATTCATTTATCCGTTCAGGCGCAAGGAGAATGGAGTTCGCTTATTCATCCAAGCACAATGAGGATGAAATTTTGTAGAAGACCTACTTATTCATCCAAGCATAAGGAGAATGAAATTTTTCAGAAGTTTTCTTATTCATCCAAGCATAGAGAGGATTAAACTTTTCAGAAGATTCGCTTATCCGTTTAGACGTAAGGAGAATGAAGTTTGCTTATTCATCCAAGCACAAGGAGGATGAAATTTTTTAGAAGACTTGCTTATTCATCCAAGCATAGAGAGGTTAAAATTTTTCAGAAGATTCGCTTATCCGTTCAGGTGTAAGGAGAATGGAATTTGCTTATTCATCCAAACACAAGGAGGATGAAATTTTTTAGAAGACCTGCTTATTCATCAAAGCATAAGGAAGATGGAATTTTTCAAAAGTTTGCTTATTCATCCAAGCATAGGGAGGATTATTTTTTTTCAAAAGATTTGCTTATCCGTTCAGGCGTAAGGAGAATGGAGTCTGCTTATTCATACAAGCATAAGAAGGGTGAGATTATTTTAGAAGATTCACATATTCGTTCAGGAGAAAAGAGAATGTTTGCTTATTCATCCAAGCATGAGGAGGATGAAATCTTTTGATGAGGAGGATGAAATCTTTTGAAGTCTGTTTATTTATTCATCTGAGTGTAAAGAGGATGAAACCTTTTGAGGTTTTGCTTATTCATCTAAGTATAAGGAGAATGAAATCGTTTGAAGTCCGTTTCTTATTCATCCAAGCATAAGGAGGATGGAGTTTTCAGAAGAATTTCCTGTTTGAATATCTGGGAGAATAGAACCCAACTCAACAATTCGGGCACTTGAGAGAATAGAACCCAGCTCAGCTATTCGAGCGTAAGGAGAATAGAATTGGCCTATTTGTTTGAGCACGAAACTCATCTCAACTATTCGGGCATTTGGAAGAATAGAACCTAGCTTAGCTATTCGAGCGTAAGGAGAATAGAATCGGCCTATCCATTCAGGCGTTTGGAGATTGGAATCCGCTCATCTATTCGGGCAAAAGGAGAATAGAACAAGCCTATCCATTCATGCGTTTGGAGATTGGAATTCGCTCATCTATTGGGGAAAAAGGAGAATAGAACAAGCCTATCCGTTCGGACATTTGGAGAATGGAGCCAATTTGGAAAGTCGGTGAAAATTAGTGCCTTTTTGGTCTTTGCTTTATTTCTGTTGCACAGGGATAAGCAAAGAGGGTCAGCTGTTGTCACTAAATTTTCACCTCAGTTTTAAATAATGATGTTTAATATGATGTTTAATAATTTTGAAAAAAGGAAATAAAATGTGGTAATAATTATGAAAATGTGATAAAAAAAACAGCCAAAAAAGAAGCCAAAAAATAGCAAAAAAGGGGGAAAAACAAAAAAAAGAAAAAAATTAAAGGGGAACCAGCGCGTGGGCTGGTTCCCCAAATTAAACCTCATCCGCACGTTCACGGTGGCCGGCCGGTGCCTACAGGCCACGACCGCCAATGTCGTTGGTACCAGCCTGTCTGGCTCGCCGCCGCAGTCCCAATGCCACCAACCCCGCTCGCCGTCGCCGCCTGTGCTAGCCGGAATCTGCAAAAAAATTGAGATAAATAGTCAAACCCCAAGCTCGAAATAAGGGGAACAATTCAGCTTGAATATTCAACCAAATCGGATAGGGTTTGAGGGGTTTTTCCTAGAATCAAGTTTCTTGTTTGATTTTAGCTTCAATTCGGGGATTGAAATCCGAATTTGGCTTGAATTTGAAGCTAAAATTCAAGTATAAAACCCCCCCTTCACCCACTTGTTCAACACGCCAAATTTGACAGAATAAATACTAAAAAAGGTTCAAGAAAAATATGAAAAATTCTCTGAATTTTTCTTGAGTTGATTGGATATTTTTGGAGGAGAAATTCGAGTTTGGAGCAATTTTCCGGAGGTGGTTTGGAGCATTTCGAGAAGCTTTAGTTCGAATTCATCGTTCGTCGATTTCTCAGAAATTTTTTATCCTTTATTCGCTTTTTTATGTTGATTTAATTGTTGTTCTTTGTTGAATTTTTGTGTTTTTGTTTGTGTTGTTTGTGGTTTTTTAGGTTGCTTTTTCAAGGTTGGAAAATTGTTCGCCATTTCGGTAATCTTCTTTTGTTTTGAATTTCATTAAAATTTCTAGTTTTGATCTTAAACTTTTTGCATGATTTTAAAAATGTTGTTAAAGTGAATTTTTATCTTTAGAAATGTAGGATTTAATTTAAAAGGTGTTTTGGATTTTAAAATGCATGAATAAAAATGAATAAATGTGATTAATTAGAAAAAAAAACTTGAAATTAGGGATTTAATTAGAAGAAATAATAATGTGAGGTGTTAGATAATAAAGGGCTCGATTTTAAAAAATGAAAAAAAAAAGATTTTTGTGAAATTTAGTTTAAAATAATAGATGAGCAAAAATGATTTTAAAAGAGAAAATTAAATAAAAATGTTTTTTAAAAAAGGAAAAATAAAAAGAAATAAGTTTTTCAAGAAAAAGAAAATAAAAGGATTAGGGTATAGGTTTTAAATAATTTTTGAAAAGGGAAAAATTTAAAAAGAGTTTTTAGGAAGAAATGAAGTTTATTTTTAAATGGGTAGTTTTAAAAGGAAAAAACTAAGAAAAATGAAAAGAATAAAAAAGTTAAAAAGAAAAAGGAAAACATAAAATAGTAAAAAATATAAAAAAATGAAAAAGGTAAAAAACACAAAAAAAGCACAAAAAGTAAAAAAAACGTAAAAAAAGGTTTTAGCTTAGAAAATATTGAAAAGAAATAAAAAGACTAATAAAGACTTTTAAAAGGAATAATAAAAAGGGTAAAATTCAAAAAAATAAAATGTTTGCTTGCTTATTTTAGAAATAGGTGAAAACTTAGGATTAAGAACTAAAGCTTAGATAGAGAATTATTTTGTTGAAAAATGTTCACAAAAAAGAAAATAAAATGCACTTAAGCAAATTTAAACTTTAAACTAGGAATAAAAGACTTAGACGTTTTTAGGGCTTTTAATAATCAAACTTAGAATAAAAATAAAATGCTCAACGCACTTAAATTTCTTTGTTGCTTGAAAAGTGAAAACATAATTTATTGTGGCGTCTTATCAAACGGGAATGATGGGTTAGCGCCAGAAATGTTGGCGGTGATTAAAGTTCATCTCCCGGGCGATAAGGTCGTTTAAATAGACTAATATTCATTAAACGGACAAGTAAAGTCGAACCTTTTTGAACTTGCAAATTTCAGTTTTGAAAACAATTTTAAAACCAATTAGGTACCAATTTTGGGCGTCGTGGGGGTGCTAACCCTTCCCCACGCGTAACCGGCCTCGAACCTATTTTTCTGATTTTCGCAGACCAAAATTGTTGTTTTATTAAAACCAAAAAATATTTTTATTAAAAAAAATGAAGAACGGCTTTCCTCTTCAGGCGCACATTAGCAGGTCTAATGTGGCTTGAAAATTCGCCGTCGTCTTCTTCATTTTGTCGCTGCTGTTCCTTTTTTTTTTACCTGCAACAATTTTCCGTTAACCCATGGCTTCTCCTGCTTCAATTGATTGGCGAAAACTGTTTGACGGAGGGGGAGACCAATCCCTGGAATTTCATCCTCTTCAACAGTCTGACGGTGAAGCTGTGGTTCAGCCGCCTCCTCACGTTTTTGAGACTGGTATTTCCAACTGGAAGCACGCTTTGGTAGGCCAATTTGTTGGATCGGCTCCAAACTTCAGTGCACTTCAACGAGTGATTGAATTGATTTGGGGAAAAGCAGTGAAGGTTAGTCTCGCCGGCTCTGGCTTATACATTTTTCGTTTCCCCAATTCTGATTATAGAGATAGGATTTTAGAAAGTGGTCCCTGGCACATACAACACAAACCATTGATTCTAAGGAAATGGGAACCAAATTTGAAAAAACTGGATTTTGATCTTACTCATATGCCTATTTGGATTCAGTTTTTTAACGTCCCTATAGAATTATATAATCAGACTGGTTTGAGCTATATAAGTAGTGCAGTAGGCAAACCTCTTTACATGGATTCTATCACTGCAAAATTAGAGCGTCTCGAGTATGCAAAAATATGTATCGAACTGCCTGCTGGTACTTCTATTCCTAGGATTGTTAGGGTGATGCTGCAAGATGGTAGTATTGTTCAGGTTCGAGTCGTAGTCCCATGGTTGCCTCCTTGCTGTTCACAGTACAGGACTTATGGGCACAGTGACAAATCATGTCCTTTGCTCCCTGTGAAGTCAAAAGTTTCGAAGCAAGTATGGAAACCGAAATCTGTTGTTATGACTGGTGAATGTTCTGGAGTTAGAAAGGAGAATGATGATCGCCTAGTCCAGTCCGAAACTGAAGTGCCTGTGGGAAACATAATTGCTGCTGAAGTTTTAGCAGAAACTACATATGATTCTTCTGTTGAGGATGCTGCCATTTTGAACCATATTGAACAGCTTGTTCAAGTTGTTGTTTCTCAAGACAGTGGTAATCTGGATTTTGACAAACATACTAGTCCCGAGGTGCTTGAAAATGATTTCCCTACTCTCCAAGAATCGGTGAAAAAGAAGAAAAAGATAGGGAGACCCCCTAAAGATAATTCTACTAACAGTGGCTCCCTTCTTCAGGAAATTCAAGGTGCTAAGAATGATAAATTGAACAAACTTAAAGGCAAGAGTGTTGCCCCTGTAGCAGCTGTTAATGTCCCTCCTTCCCTGTCTCAATGACATTTTGTTTTTGGAATATTAGGGGATTCAATAACCCCAATAAACAAAAGCAAATCTTTCGTCGCTTATCGAGTTTGGATGTTGATATTGGCTGCTTGTTAGAAACCAGAGGGAGGCAGAATAAATCCGATCCCATAGTTAGCTCCTTTTCTTCTGAATGGAATCACTGTTTTAATTATTCTGCTGTGGATAATGGAAGAATCTAGGTCTTGTGGAAGAAATGTATCCCTGTTACCATTCTTGATGTTCAGGACCAATCTATTTCTTTTAAGGTGCACTACCTTGGTAGGGAAATTCTTATCACAGCTGTCTATGGTTCTAATGATGGAACTACTCGTAAATCTCTCTGGGAACAACTCAAAACAGTGGATGCTAGTGTTGACAGTCTGCCTTGGTTAGTTGGAGGGGATTTTAATATTTATCTTGATGCTGAAGAAAGCTCAGATTATGGAAGTCTGGGTTACTACTTAAACTCAGATATGGTTGATTTCCGGGACTGTTTAGATGATGTTGAGATAGCGGATCATCCATATTGTGGGCCTATACACACATGGTCCAATAAGCAAGATGAGAGCTACCTAGCACGGAAACTTGACAGAATTCTTATTAACTCTGCTTGGTACTCTACCTTTCCTACTTCCTTTGTTGAATTCTTAGCTCCGGGTGTCTCCGACCATTGTCCAGGCATAATCTGGCCTATGAAGGACAATCCAGTCAATAGACCTAAGCCTTTTCGGTTCTTCAACTTTTGGACTACTCATCATGACTTCCTAAGTGTTGTGGCCCACTCCTGGGAGGTGAATATTACTGGAGACCCTATGCAAGTTCTCTTTAGCAAGATGAAAAGACTTAAGGCAGCTTTACGAGTTTTTAACAGAACTCACTTTGATGATTTACCGAGACAAGTCATTCTGAAAAGACAACAACTTGAAGCTATGCAACTTTCTAATCTTTCTGGGATTGCAGATATAGAAGCAGAAAGATTATTGCAACAAGAGTTGAGTGCTCTTGAGATAGCTGAAAATTCTTTTCTTAAGCAAAAGGCTCGTGCCACTTGGATTCAAGAAGGGGATTCAGGATCTCGTTTCTTTCACAATGTTGTTAAATCCAAATGCAAGAGGAACACTATTCGATTGCTTGTGGATGAAAATGGTAATCGTCTTAACACTTTTGATGATATGGCCTCTGAAATGATCAAATTCTTCACCGGTTTGATAGGGAGCAAGGATGAAAATGTTCAAGATTGTCTTGTTGAATCTATATCCACTCTTTTGCATCAAACTCTTTCTTTTGAAGTTGCCTCTGCTCTATCTCGGCCCGTCATGGATTCAGAGATTAAGGATGCTCTTTTTAAACAAAGTATTGATAAAAGCCCGGGACCAGATGGTTTCACGTTGGCTTCTTTCGTGTGGCATGGGATATTGTTGGAAGTGATTTTCTCAGAGCTATCCAGCATTTTTCCAGACTTCTCGCATTCCTCCAGCCTTCAATGCTACAGCTATTGCCTTGATTCCAAAGGTGGCAAATGCTTCTAAACCTAAGGAGTTCCGACCCATTTCCTGTTGCTCGGTGGTCTACAAAACCATCACCAAGGTCCTTGTCTCCCGACTGATTGAACACTTACCATCTCTAATCTCCCCTAATCAGTCTGCGTTCATCAAAGGCAGAAGTATTACAGACAATGTTCTCCTTGCCCAAGAAATTGTTAAAGGTTATACAAGATCATCCTTCTCTCCGAGATGTGCTCTTAAGGTTGATCTTCAGAAAGCATTCGACTCCATTGACTGGTCTTTTCTCCTTAAGGTCCTTGAAGCAATTGGTCTTCCCTTACAGTTTAGAGAGTGGATTTCTGCGTGCATCACTACACCTCTTTTCTCTATCTCATTCAATGGGACTTTGGTTGGATACTTTAGGGGCAAGAGAGGGGTCCGTCAGGGCGACCCTTTATCTCCCTATTTATTTGTTCTGGTTATGAACATTCTGTCCTCTCTTTTGAATACTGTAGTTCAACATGGTGTTTTCAAATATCATCCGAAGTGCAAACGCATTGGTCTCACTCATCTGTGCTTCGCGGATGACCTTCTGATTTTCTGTCGAGGGGACTTGGACTCGGTTCTTGGTGTACTTAGTACCTTGGAGGTCTTTTACAGATACCCAGGCTTGAAGCTTAACGCTTCCAAATCTGAATTGTTCGTTTCGGGCATCTCTCCTTCTTGCCTTGCTGACATTACTGAGACCTCTGGTTTTATGATCGGTAACCTCCCTGTTCGATATTTGGGCATCCCTTTGGTAACAAAGAAACTGTCTGTCAAAGATTGTGGGCCTTTGATCGATAAAATCACCGATAAGCTAAAGATTTGGTCTGGAAAACATCTCAGTTATGGGGGACGACTTCATCTTATACAATCTGTTCTCTACAGTATCACCAACTACTGGTGTAGACAGGTTCCTCTTCCAAAAACTGTCCTCAGACGAATTGAACAAATTTGCTCCCGTTTCTTTTGGAAGGGTTCTGATCATGCAGCTCATGGTGCGCGTATAGGCTGGTCACAAGTCTATTCCCTCAAGTCTGAAGGAGCGTTGGGGCTAAAGAACTTAGAATGTTGGTCTACAGCTTGCTTCCTTGCACTCATTTGAAACATCTTAGCTAGTCATGGTTCCTTATGGGTGGCTTGGACAAACGAATATGTCCTGAAAAATGTGGACTTTTGGCATGTTGAGATCAAGCCAGACCTTAGCTGGATAATGAAGAAGCTTTTGAAGCTACGCCCCATTGCAGCTTCTCTTTTTGTGTCTAACCAAAACTGGTCAGTGGTTAAGCCTAGGTGGATCTGGGAGATGATTCGTGAAAAGAAAGAAAAGGTTTCTTGGCATAAACTGGTTTGGTTTCCTCTTCACATTCCCAAACATGCTATTGTCAACTGGATGGTTATCTTAGATCGGCTTCCTACGTACGACAGGTTACAGAAAATGGGCCTCTCGGTGGCGAATACTTGTCTCTTATGTGGCTCCGATGCTGAATCTAGAAGTCATCTCTTCTTTGACTGCCCCTTCTCCCATTCTGCTTGGTTGCAACTCTTGCAACTTTGCAATATCTCTCGACCTGTGCTGAACTGGAATGGAGAACTCGAATGGGCCATTTCTCACTTCAAGGGTAAAGCTCTTCGCTCCACTATTCTTAGACTTTCCTGGAATGCTCTCATTTATAATATCTGGTTAGAGCGAAACGCCCGACATTTTAGGGGGAAATCTCACACTATTGCTGACATTGTCCTTTGTGTCCAAGATACTATACGCTTACGTTTACGTTACAAAAAAATTGATAGAACCATACAGGCAAATGCCGATCTTTGTACAGCTTGGAAACTAGAGTAGTTTTCTTTCTTTCTTGTAAAGTTTTCTCTTGTACATTGTAGCAGACTTCCTGCTTTCTTGGATAAATATACACAACACTTATCCAAAAAAAATATTTTTATTAAAATAACTCTATTTTTAAAAGTGATCCAATTACACTTTTTTTCAAAAAAGATTGCTGGTGACTCCGTTAATTTTTAAAAGTGTTTTTCCAAAACGTCAAAGCTCGAAAGGGTTGCGACAGTAGTAGATAAAAGCACGAAGAAACAAACCTCGAACTGACATACAAGCATACATGGAACATAATGCAATTCTATCATAAGATAGGGACCTAATATGAAATTAAGGTTACCATCTCGCAATTAGTCAATTTTCATACACATATGTCAAAATGCAGCATGAATCGATCATCCATACTCATACATTTGATAAAACATCGACCAGGGACCAAAATACAAGAAAAGATAACCTATGAGATGCCTTTAACTAGATTAACTGCTAGGCGTATCGAAACGCTATTGCAAGGGGCATTTCGAAACAGCTAGGCAAAATTCATGCCCGTTTCGATACGGTTGAGCCCGTTTAGGAACCCCTGTGCACAGCTTGATTCGAAAAGGGTCTTGGGCACTTCCGAAGCTCACCGAAACCATTCCAACCACATACCAACAACAAAGGATCAACAAAACATGTATTTCCAAGGTAAAAGAACTGAGCAACATCAAACAAAATCATTTCAACACTAAGATTAAACAAGGACGATGCAAACAAAGATCCACACTTGCATAAGAGGTCAAACTACAAAATAAACATTAAAACAACAAAACCACACTTCACACAACTTCACAGGATCATAACAAACTTGCCTCCAACCATTCATCCACAAAACATCGTCTCAAAAAATAAAACATAGCATCCCCATTGCTAGTAGTATTATTACAAACTTAGAAATCATACTCGAGCCGAAGTGGAAATTAACCTCGCTCCCCTTGCTTGCTTACTGGCTGGAACTCTAACGGTCTGCATTGTTGGAAAAGAGAGCGTAAACAATTAAGCTTAGTGAGCAGAGCTCAAAACAAAACAACAACAATGCAGTTTTAAAACCATTTAGAGTTTAGAAAACCAAAACCTTTACCAAGCCAAAATGTGCATACAACATCTTACAACAACGTACTAACCAACAAGATCATCTTACCATTCAACCATTCTTACAAAAGTATATTTTACTCATACATGGCCTTACCAAACCTTGCTCCATCTTACCATAATATAACAAAGTCTTACAAAGGAGAAGAGTAGCGTATTGGCATAATTAACAAGAATACCCGGATATACGTATTTCTTACAATCTTACAAGTCTTACAAGACTTCGATGAGAGTAAACTCAATCACCGCGTCCAAGCTAATCTTACACGTACGAATTTGTCTGACACGGCCGAATTTTCTTACACGTATGAATATGTCTTACACGCATGTGAATTTTGTCTTACAAGTCTTACTTGTGCACATTAATCCTAGTTGTTCGATCAACTATATCCTGTAAAGATTCTAACTTATGTCAATATTCTAACAATGGTCAAACTTACCCAACTTACATGGTTATCAAGCCCATCTTACCACATCTCACTCTTACCAACATTTTCATACCAAGCATCCCTTTACCAACACATATATCATACAATCTTACAACAACAACATAAGCATGCTCACAAAATATCATAGACAATAAAAGTAGGAAAAACAGTAGACAAATCAATCACAAGTTTTACCACAATTTTATGACACATCATACAATATCGAAAACACGGTGAAGTGTAAAACCACTTACTCCTGAGTTTAGATTGGCTTACCAAGCCCAATCTAAACCCCCCAAAATCATCTTTGAACATTTCCAAATACTTTAAAACATTCCCACTCACCAATAAACTCGTTCCAAAAAGTCGAAACCCACTATTAGTTAATGGTCACCCGGATTTTCTCCCAACTAGGATCCCCTAATTCTAAACAAGTTAAAACATAGTATTAATGTCCTAATAAGCTTCAAAACTTGCAGCAACACTGAAATCCAACAAATACTCTCAAATACCCAACAATCCAAAACCGAAAATCATCAAAATCACTTCCAAAACACAAACCCAGCCATTACCCATCATTTCAACCATCAAAAACACATCTATTAACATCAAATTCAGCAACTTAAACATGCTAAATTCACTACTTCCATTAAAAATCTGAAATCAAGCTTAACTCCAAGATTTTTCATACCAAACTCCACGCAAACTTCAAGTTTCAGTTTCCTTATGATCCTACCCTCATTTAAGCATCATTTAAACACCAAAACTCTATTTAAAACATTCTAAAACCCAGTCTAAGCCATTTGAACAAAAATCTTCCAAAAACCATTTTATTTCAAACCTTGAACTTTTAAAACAAGAGAGGTAAACCATTTGATTTTGATACAAGACTAACAAAAAAAATTTAATCAAAGAAAGGCAAGTTGAAATCAAGTCTTACCCGCCAAAATTTTGATGGGTAATCCCTTGGATTGAAAAAGGCTACAATGGTGGCTTGGCTTTAGGAAACTAACGTGAAAATGAAAGTGGGGCTAATTCAAAAGTCTTTCTTTTTATTTTAAAACCCTATTAAAATAGGTTTGAGTTTAATTAAAAACTAGAAGCACATTTTTGGCTAATTTTACAAAATGGCCACCAACTTTTGAAAACTTGCGATTTGGTCACTAGACCGAAATCTCAACCTTCTAGAATTGATTTTCCAAAATTGTTTTCACAAAACTCTTATACATAATAAATAGTAATTTTAGAAATTATTCCCAACTTTTTAGGAATACTCGAAGAGGGTTTCCCCTGGTCTAACCCCAAAATGTCAACTAGCTCATCGAATAACAAAATCCACATCCGCAACATCTAGCCCCAAAATTGGGGTGTTACAGTTAGCATCTTTAGGGGTTGTTGTCCATTTGCAAGAAAAAAGACCATATCGATAAATCTAAAGGCGTAACTGATGTGCCTGTTGAATCAGGAGGAGGTACTGCACGAGTCTCAGCTCAATGATAGTTTGTTTTTGGAATGTAAGGGGATTTAACAACCTTTAAGACAAAATAAAATGATGAAAGGACTTGCTAGTTTGAAGGTGGAGGTTGTTTGTTTGCTTGAAACTTGGATTCGACATAATAAAGCTGCTGAAATTGCAAAAATGTTTGCTGAAGAATGGATTGTACATTTCAGTTATGATGATACAAGAGGTAGAATTTTGATCCTTTGGGAAAAAACACTTGAATTTCTTTGTACTGCAGTAAGCGAACCAGACTAATTCTATAAAGGGCATAATGTATGGCCAAGACATTGTTATTACTGGACTTTATGGATGCACTGATTGAGTTCTTAAAAGATCCTTGTGGATTCAGTTGGGTGAGATCGAGCAATATGTTGATTCTCTTCCATGGTTAATTGATGGATATTTCAATATTTTGTGGAGGCGCAAAAGAGTTTAGATTTTGACTATAACGCCCTAAACTCGACTTCACATTTGGGCCTCAAGCCCAACCCACTTTGTAAAATTTTGCAACTAGATTTAGACCAAATTATAAGCATTTCCATAAATCCAACAACGTTTTGGAAAAGCCAATACAAAATAGTTAAACCGTTTGCATGAAGCTGCAATTTAAAACAAAGTATTAAAAGCATTCGACGTGATTAATAAATCCAAATAGAGTTACAGATATAAATCAAGGGTCCTATGAATACATTGTCTGAAAAGCCTAAGTATTGTACTCTTGATCACATCGATGAGCTAAAATCCTATTCCGATGGGCTCCTCCAATGTAACATACCCACATAAAAACCTGAACGAAAACAACGATTCTGAACACCGAGCTCATAAAGCTCAGTGGATACAACTCTACTCAACCATGCTTCATGAAAATCATAAGTATAAGCATGCAACTAGAAGGATGACATGGCATTGAAAGCAAGTATGTTATTTTCACAATTTATACATACATATCATGGAATCAAAAATCTTATAACAATCATATCCACAAACCTGGATTAAGACTCGGGGCCACATAACATCGAGAACGTACACACAAGCGAGACTTAGGGCCACACAACATCAGGAACTTACATTCTATACTTGTAATTCTCCATCGAGTACCTTCGAATATGATCCAGAGCCACACAACGTCGGGAACATACATTCGGGAAAATAGCTTACCATGGTGTTGTAGCAATCTCTCTGGGTATCCAGATCCCACCAAGCAAGTGCTCATATGGCACATAACATCGCCACATAACCATACCATCATATGGTTTCTACCAACATATTAGTCACACAAGACTTTTACCAAGTTCTTAAGTTTTATGCTTGAGTATAAGGATACTTCTCATTTTCTTACTTATACAACTCATTTTAGGCCATTAGGGATCTATTGGATCGGACAATATAATTTTCCAACCTTCCAGGAGAAACTCGACATTTTTTGCAAGATTGCTCAATGGGTACCGATACTGGTCCTCACATACTGATACGGGTACCCTTTGGGTATCGGTACTCACATGCGTACATATAAGAAATTGGCTCATTGGAATTTTCCAAAGCCTTAGCGTATCGGTATGGGTCGACCCCTACCGATACCTGATTGCATGGCATACTGGTACAAGTTGAACACCGTACCGGTACCCCTTTGTTGTTCATCCAATGAAACAATATTCTTTAAACCCAGAACACTAGGGTATCAGTATCACCTCCTCGCGTACCGATATCGAAGCCTAGAAATGACTACCTAGGCTCGGGAAATCATTTCCCAAGCCCCCAAACACAACCCTTTAGCTCTAAAACTCAAGCCTACATCTTGTGAAGGTTATTTGGGTCATTTATTACCATTTTCACGAGTTATTAACACAAAGTCCAAGTTTCACCAATAACACCCAAACTCAAGCATTTAACGAACAAATCATAAATCAAGCAATACAATGCATCATCTTTAGGATGTGTATGAAATAAAGGGAGTTGGAAGTGTACTAACCTTCTTCGAAACACCGGGAAAGAACCTCCTTGCAACAGCTTCAACTCCTCCCTTTTCCTTGAGCTTTGGAGCGCTCTCCAACCTCTTTCACTACGAGAAGATGTTGTAAAACGAGTTACAACATTACTAGAAGGCCAAAAGCCATGATGGAAAGAACTTTACAATAGAAAATGGAGTTAAATCCCTGTATACTCGCTCTTTCTCTTCAAACCCTACCAAACTCTCATATTTCACAACCCCCACCATTTCCTTCCAGTTTTACCTTGTTTGGTAGATCACTTGATGCTGATAAATTTTCCCTTCACTTGTACTCTGAAATTTCAACTCAAAAGGACAAAGGTTGGACCTTTACCTTGAATCTCCAAATGAAAATGGTGGAAAAGGATGAGAAAGGATTGGGAGACAAGGGTGAGATCATCCCTTAGCTTTTTCTGCATGAATTAAAGAGCCTTCCCTTTTTTTTCTACCTTCAAAAGTAAGGGAATTTACTTCCCTACACTTTACTCACCTTCCCACACATAACCAACCCAAACTAAAGCCCAACTCACACAAGAAAAGCCCACTTAAGCCCTAAATACTCGACCCAACTCTTAAGCCCCAAGTGCTCGGGTGAAACGACTCGTGAATCTCGAGATCTGGGTTGTTACAACCTTCCCCTCCTTAAATAAAATTTCGTCCCCAAAATTTACCTGATCGGGACAACTTCATATCTTCTTCGACCACCCACGTGGCTTTCTCAACCCGTGGTTCCTCCACAACATATTCACTAAGGGTATACACTTGTTGTGAAGCTCTTTAACTCCCTTATCAAGGACTCTTATAGGCTCCGTAAAGTGTCCATAAGTTCTATATTTCATGCACATTCCATCTTATATTATTGTTGTTTCTGAGTACAGTTTAGGCATAATTAGGTTCATGCATTGCATTTTACAATATTCTTTACTTGGCCATGCTTTGTATTGATTATCTCTTATTTGGTAAGGAAAAGGTATTGTTTTAGTTTAGTTTTAGTTTCAGGTACTAGAGGCTGACAGAAGGAGAGATGAGCTAAGGACATGATGCTGAGGCAGCAAACTAAGGAGTTGTACTGATGCAATTCCAGACAGAGACGGTGTTGATCAATCTAGCCTGTACATAGGTTAGGGTTTAAGGCGGCTAAAAGAGGACGAACAAACATTGTTGTCTTTGCACGATTCATGACGTGAATGGTATTATTTGCAATGGGCATCAACAACATTCTGACTTAGACATATGCGGGATCACTTTTGAAGCGTTCTGTCGAACCTTGTAGTTCTGCCGAGTTCACCGTCCAGACACATTCATTCCACTGTCGCGGTAGCGAGAGCGTCACAGTAGCCAATCTCCCATCTCCCGCCAAGGCAGCAAAGCCTGGTAGCGCAAAGCAACATGTCATATTCAACGCAGTTCACACTAAGCAGCAGCATAACCCAACCCATTCTTGCAATCTGAACTCTTCCCTTTTAATTACTTGTGTTTTATTTTATTTTCCTCTTAAACAAACTAACTTATTTGTGCAATTCACTTTTCTTGTGCAGGAACAACAAATCGAGTCAAGTTGTCCAATCCATGTGGGAGACGATATCTTTTATACTATTACTTGACAGGAGTGTGCACTTGCGCTCATATTTAGAGAACACTAGAACGATCTACAAGTTTTTGGCGCCGTTGCCGGGGATTGGTAACAGCGAAATTCGTTTTTAATTCTTTCACTTTTATTTTATTTTCTTTTAAATTTTTAGTTTTTATCTTTATTCAAAAAAAATTACAGTTCCTTCGCTAAGTGTATGACCAGGGCAAACCCAAAAGGCGAAATCGTTTACGTTGACGATATCGAACAAAGAGCAAGAGAACTCAAAAAGGAGATCAGAACAGACCTAGGGAAAACTAAAGAAGGGAGAAAAGTAGAGGAAACCATGGAAGTATTAAACAACAACCCTGCCAATAATCCTCAGAACGACAGGGATGGGCACCAAGACCTGCCGCCCAGAGAACATCAGCAAGTTCCACCAATGCAGCTGCCCCCTATTCTGCCCAGGCAGCCACAGTACATTCGAACTACCAAGGATTATTTGGAACAGGACTTCAAAAGGTTCGATCCTACAGTGACAGAACCTAAAATTGAGGCAGATCACTTTGAGCTGAAGCCCGTGATGTTTAACATGATCAACACATTGGGGCAATTTGGAGGGACTGCCATAGAAGATGCTCAGCAACACTTAAGAGGATTCCTGGACATATGCAGAGCTTTCAAAATACATGGAGTCCACCAAGATGTTCTAAGGCTGAGGTTATTCCCCTATTCATTGAGGGATAGGGAAAAACAGTGGTTGAACAACCAGCCAGCGGGATCGTTCAACATATGGACAGAATTGTGCAAGGATTTTTCGAATCGTTTCAGCCCATCTAATGTCACAGACAGATTGAGAAACGAGATCACAACTTTCGGACAAGGGGATGATAAGCCAATGTATGATGCATGGGAGCGATACCAACAAATGTTAAATAACTGCCCGCTTCATGGTTTTTCGGCTTGGACACATGTGTCAATGTTTTACAACAAGGTAAACTACCCAACTCGAATGATGATTGATGCCTCAGCCAACGGAATCATCCTCGACAGACCACCGGAGGAGGCACTGCGGATCCTGAACCAAGCCGCCAAAATTGACTATAAGTACCCAACAGCCCGTTAAGGCGGCGTTAGGCGGCCAACAGTTGTGAACGAAGTGGAAGCCTCAGAATCTGTCAATGCCCGCCTCGACAAGCTGACAGAACTGGTTATAAACATGGTAAAGCCCACTAGGAAAGTCTATGAGGCCAAGGTTGTAGAGTCATTCTGCGATTGAGTGTGGGGGCAACCACGACTCCTCTGAATGTACCGCGTCTGCCAATTTCATGATAGGATACGAGAAGAACAGCAGACCCAACACGAATACGTATAATCTTGGTTGTAAGAATCATCCAAACTTCTCCTGTAGAAATCCTAAAATTGCTGCTAATCTACAACAGCAACAGGGAGGCTACCAGCAAAACCAGTCCATACAGCAACCTCAGCAACCACAAAATAATAATTTACTAGAAGCAACTCTTCAAACTTTTATGTCTAATACTAGTGAGTTTATTGTTCATACAAATAAGTTTATTGATAAAACTGAGTCATTCATGGACATGACCGAGATGAGGATGAACAACCAAGAGGTTGTGATAAAGAACATGAAGACCCAGTTTGGGCAGTTCACTGCGATCTTCAGCATCATGACAATGGGTGCAGCATCTAGCATTACAGAGGCAGCAGCTAAACCCACATATGAGCAATGCAAAACCCTATCAACCAAAAGTGGGAAACAGTTGAATGAGCCCAAAATGGAAAAACCAGTAGAGAAACAGCTAGCACAGAAAGAATTACCTGTCGCGGCAGCATCCACACCAGCCGCCTCGGCAGTTGAGCCTGACAGTAGTCCTGAAGCAGATGATCCTTCATAGATTAAATTCCCATGCAAAAATGTATAGAGGACATCTGCCTACCAGCACCTTTCCCCCAGAGGCTTAAGCAACAGAAATATGAGCACTAGTTTACGAAATTCTTGGATATTCTGAAGCATGTGCACATAAATATCCCTCTCATAGAAGCCATTCAAAACAATCCCAACTATGCCAAATACCTCAGGGACATTGTTTCTAAGAGGAAGAGAATTGGGGAGTTCAACATAGTTGTTGTAGCAGAAGAGTGCATAGCCATGCTACATAACAAGTTGCCACCCAAGCAAATTGATCCAAGTAGTTTTGTTATACCATGCAGAATAGACAACTTGACCCTTGGATAATTAATGCCGACCCGACATCTCTCGACAACCTCTATTTATACATCACTCACCTCATTCATTCACTTTACTTCCACCTCCTTGTTATCTTATTCCTGAATCCACTGCTCTCTTTCTAATTATTTTCTTTTAAGTTTCAGTTTACATCTCAACCGTCTCACACATGGCATCAGCATCCCAATCCAAACCAACCTTCCAACGCTTCTTCTCCTGTGATGATGAAAAAAGGTACAGAACCCAGTTCAAAAAGCAAGCCATTTGGGAGGAACAAGGGTTCCATTACTCCAAGCAGACAGGAGATCTTGGTATAGAGTCCGCCATGTTCGAGAAAATACACAGCAAAGGTTGGGAGATGTTTGCACGATAGTCGGAGGCAGTAAACATCACGTTGGTCAGAGAAATCAACACCCACAACCCCCACTCATAGATGCCATTCGTGTTTGTATGAGGGCAGCATGTCATGCTGAACGCCGCTGTAATAAACAGCTTTTACGGCCTAGAGATGGACGACAACCCTCATGAGGAATGGAGGCAGTCACTAACGGCTACCGACTACGACAGATTCAAGGCCAAGTTGTACAAGCCCAACACGAAAGACTCAAGGACTCGTATAGGCTCTGTAAAGTGTCCATAAGTTATATATTTCATGCACATTTATTCTCATAATATTGTTGTTTTTGAGTACATTTTAGGCATAATTAGGTTCATGCATTGCATTTTACAGTATTCTTTACTTGGTCATGCTTTGTATTGATTATCTCTTATTTGGTAAAGAAAAGGTACTGTTTTAGTTTAGTTTTAGTTTCAGGTACTAGAGGTTGACAGAAGGAGAGAGGAGCTAATGACATGATGTTGAGGCAACAAACTAAGGATTTGTACTGATGCAGTTCTAGACAGAGACAGCAGATGTCGTGTAACTGACGCCGCCCTACCTGCCGCCCAAGACAGCAAGTTGAAGACCTCGAGAATTATCTTGGCCTAGAGCCCACCCAGTTCAAGAAAATACACATCAAAGGTAGGGAGATGTTTGCACGATAGCCGGAGGCAGTAAACATCACGATGGTCAAGGAATTCTACACCCACAACCCCCGCTCAAAGTTGCCATTCGTGTTTGTACGAGGGGAGCCTGTCAAGCTGAACTTCACCGTGATAAACAGCTTCTACGACCTAGAGATGGACGACAACCCTCACGAGAAATGGAGGCAGTCACTGACGGTTGCCGACTATGACAAACTCAAGGCCAAATAGTACAAGCCCAAAACGTCATGGTTGGCAAGAAAGCATGGCGGCTCTGTCCAACGCCGCCACCTGCTGCCCGAGCCTATGCTGTGGAATTCTTTTATCAAACACCGTCTGTTACCCACCTTTCACAACTCCATTATCGAATAGTCGCGCCTCGCACTCATTTACAGCATTCTGATGAACCGACCTATCAATGTTGGGGAGATTATATGTAAGGAGATCTACAACTACTTTCGCAAGATGAAGGAAAGGCTATACTTCCTATCACTCATCACGAGCCTTTGTGCCAATTTCAATGTCCCAACTGACCCCGAGGACGAGATGACAACTGCCAATGAGGGGTGGACCAGGAAAGTCCGCCTATAGATGATGCAGGCCCCGAAGACAGAGCCCATCACCCCCAACCAGCCCTCTGCCGCCTAGCCAGCTGCTTTCGGCAGTACTGAAGTTGCCCCGACCAATGAAACCCTCGCTCTGTTGCGCACCCTCATTGAAAGCAACAAACGGATCGAGCAACAGCAGTGTTGACCTTCATGAAGTACGTCGGTGAGGTACAAGTTGCCTTTGTGGCATATCTTCTTTAGAAATTTCCAGACGACGGCCCCACCCTACCGCCGCAACTGCACCCAGAGAAGGCACACCACCAGAAGCAGCTACCCGCCACACCACCTTCTGCCACCAGATGTCGTCTCTGAAGCATTACCCATCATATTCCGCCACCTTCGCTTCCAACACGGTGGCAGACTCCCCCGAGTGGCATCAGCAACATCATCCCCCCATTTGCACAGCGGTAACGATGGCAAACACCTCCTCCTCCGATGAGGTAGAGCAGCCGCTAGCAACAGTAGCAGCAGTAGAAGCAGCAGCCTCAATGGCAATAGACCTTCTGGCACCACCACCATGAGAAGGAACAAGGAAGAGAAAGCGGCATATCATAGTCGTCGAGCCAGTGGACGAGGAAATAGAATTTGAGGAGAGATAAGTCCCTCTAGAAGAACCCCGTGAAGAACCTCGTCCCACTCCTAAAAGAATCCAACCGCCGCGGACAGCAAAGGTCTCTCCAGCCAAGTGTGCTACCCGAACATCTATCGGCCGCCGCCTAATCATCCAATCCTCATCCTCCTCCTCAGCAGCAAAGACCCAAGCCTTCTCTCAACAATCTACCAACTTCTAGTTTTTCCTTCTTTTCTTCTCTTTATCTTATTTTTCTGTTTTTATATCAATTGTATTTTTTTTGTTTTATTTTCCTGTCAGTTTTTCAGTTTTTATTTTGTGCATTGAGAGCAATGCCCATCTCGAGTATGGGGGTTAGCACTCATCAGGTTTAGGCATACTTTAGTGCATATTAGATTGCATAATGTACTTACCTTAGAAAAATTAATTGAAAAGAAAATTTTTTAGAACTTGTGCCTATGAGAGGATAGCTGACTTTGAAATTTTCGCACCAAGTTAATATGAACTTAATTTTTGGGGAGAAGCATGAAGTAAACTTATGATTTTTCTATAGTTGCCAAAAATTAAAAACACTATTGTTACTTACTGAATTTGTTTGAGTTTCTGATAAACATTGCATGTTGAATTATTTGTAAAATTCTAACATGGTGTCAGGAAGTTGCAGCGGCAGGCAACAAACAGGAAAAACAAGAGCATTGCCAAGGCAGGCAAAAGCAAAATTTTATGTTGTCTGTTGAGTGTGTAAAAGTTCTATTATTTACCCCCTATTTAACCCATATTTCTGGTGCATTCAAGCATAATTCATCGCATTTAGGTCAGATTTCAGTTATACATCACAAATATATTAAATGGTACAGTTTCTACTAAAATTGGTTGCTTTTGCAGGTTGCTGCTGTAGTAGATGGAGAAGCAAGTATTAGGCAGTGATGCAGCAGAGCTGGAACTGGATGAGCAGATGAGGAGGACGATGCTGCCATGGTCACTGCCATGGCAGTCAAGGACGACAGCAGTTTTGAGGAGAAGAAGCAAAGTGGGCCTCGACAGAAAGAGAAAATTAAGCCGATCTGTCGTGGAATACCCTTATATTTATCCAAGCCCTAGATCAGAATGAAGGCCAAGCCCAAAGTTCAAGGAAGAAACTCCAAGCAAGAAGGAAGGACGAATTAAAGATATATTCTCTGAAGATTTAGTCTTTAATAGAGTTGTACTTTAATTTAAACTTGTATTCTTGCCATATTAGAAAACTTGAACCCAAGGCCTATATAAAGGCATGTAATTCGACCTAGGAGAGGACATCATCTATCTCTAGCCTTCTTCCCAAAACCCTAGCCATTTTCCCCTTCTCAACATGTTCTAAACTTTCCCTAGGGCCACGGGTTGATTTGTAAAGTAGTTGCAAGGATTGCTTTTGTTTTAGGAATTTTCTGTTCAATAAAATAAACTTCAAGTTCGCTTATTTTGGTTGTTAATATCTTGCAAGAGTATCGGGAGAGCATTGTGAGGTTATCTATTTACTTAATATCGATAGAGTTAAGTATACGAAAGGAATAAGTGCGGGTTCTCTAGTTTATAGTTGAACTATCTCGGATCTAGGGATAGGACGAGGTTAAGTGGGTAAGGAAGAATTCAACAACATCGGTGTTCATCCTTCGATTCACGCTGGGAGGTATCATCCAAGACGTGTTCATCGACAGACTTGGACTTAGGGATAGGCCAAGGCACAGCAGGGATTCTTGCCAAGCTTGAAGTATAGAGTTGTGTGATCACTGCCGCGACTAACAACAGACCGCTGTCGCGACGGGTGCTGCCGCGACAGGGACGACGACAGAACAGAGACTCCTAAACTTTGCAACACCTACACTACTGAGCAATTCAATACCAGCCCATTCTCTCTATCTTGATTATTTTAATCTTATTTTCCAGTTCTCTTTATTATTTTCGTGACAACAACTTAAACTATTATTTTTACCTTCGTGCAGTAATTCAAGGTGAAGCTATTAGCCCAGTCCTTGTGGAGACGATATCTGATACTTTCGTATCACTTTACTACTTGCGTCGTGTACACTTGC
Source organism: Hibiscus tridactylites (assembly GCA_958450335.1). NCBI lineage: Eukaryota > Viridiplantae > Streptophyta > Magnoliopsida > Malvales > Malvaceae > Hibiscus > Hibiscus tridactylites. The sequence goes on along the minus strand of OY288292.1, from coordinate 32,833,077 downwards.
ACTACATTGTGATAGACACTTTTACACGCAACATTGTCTATCCCTAGAGGTGCCCGAAACAGGCTCTAGGAAGAATCATGTGCGAGGACACTCCATTGCTATCAAAGTCCATGAATCTGAAAATTTTGAAGTGACAGACAAATTAGCATGAGTGAATGAAAGTCTTCATGAGATTACTCTACTCCATGGGTTCTGGTTTTTTAGTTTGCTCCTATCTTAATTTCAGACCTAGAAGAGTAGTTGTGATGAGATAAAGCCCTCATTTTCATGATTATTTAAATTGTGCTTAAATATGTTGTCTCGGCAGCAACCTTGTATATCATGACAACATCTCTGTTTACTTAGAATATTTATCAGATTCAGCCTGTACACATTTCTGCACACATTTCACTGGCATATTATAGTTTAATTCTGAGGTAATTCATGTTATTTTCCTCTCAATAATCTATTGACAGGTGTCACAACCTTGAGGTGTTAGATCAAGTTTAAACAGAATTTTTTTTCTTTTTGATTAGTTTAAAGGGCAAGTATGTTTAGGTTGCATTGCTTGAGGACAAGCAATAGTTTGAGTTTAGGGGTGTGTAGAGTGTCCATAAATTATATATTTCATGCATATTCCATCTCATATTATTGTTGTTTTTGAGTACATTGTAGGCATAATTAGGTTCATGCATTGCATTTTACATTATTCTTTAGTATTCTTTACTTGGCCATGCTTTGTATTGATCATCTCTTATTTGGTAAGGAAAATGTATTGTTTTAGTTTAGTTTTAGTTTCAGGTACTAGAGGCTGACAGAAGAAGAGAGGAGTTAAGGACATGATGTTGAGGCGACAAACTAAGGAGTTGTACTGATACAGTTCCAAACAGAGACAGCAGCTGTCGTGTAACTGCCACCGCTCTACTTGTCGCCCAAGACAGCAAGCTGAAGACTTAAAGAACTGGAGTGCGATCTGTAGAGCAGAAAATCCTGATCTTAACGATGTTGTTCACTCAATTTTCCGATGACTGTAGCAGCAGGCAGAGCCACCGAAAGAGGAATACGAGATTACTTACGGGGCAAGGCAACGTGATAAAGTCCATATTCAACTCAAAGAAGTCAAAATTTAAGGTTGCATTTAATGCAAAAGCTACTTTGAAGACTTCTACTTCAAGAAAGACTAGACCTAGCTAATGCCTATATATACCCATTGTACTTTTACTTCAAAACAACTTAGGTTTTCCCTTAGGCATTGTTTAGGTTTTCTTTCCGCCATTATGTTCTAAAATTCTCTTTGCGTTTGGGTTATGTTGTAATTAGTGTGAGAACGGCTATTAAGGATTTTAAGTTTGTTTTTGCAATAAAGCTTCAAGGTTTGCTTATTCCATGTTCTTCGCAGTTTTCAATTAAGGCGAAAGATTAGTTTATTACTATACATTTGTTCAGTATCAAGAGAGTTGAACTCACGAAAGGAGTAAGCATGATCTCATCTATAGACGGTGTTGATCAATCCAGCCTAGACATAGGTTAGGGTTTAAGGTGGCTAAAAGAGGATGAACAAACATTGCTATCTTTGCACGATTCATGTTGCGACTGGTATTATCTGTAGTGGGCATCAACAATATTCCGACATAGACATAAGCGGGATCACTTTTGAAGCATTCCGCCAAACCTTGTAGTCCTGCTGAGTTCGCCACCGAGACACACATCAATTCCACTGTCGAGGCAGCGAGAGCGTCACAGTAGCCAACCTACCATCTCCCGCCGAGGCAGCGAAGTCTGGAAGCGCAAAGCGACTTGTGTTAATCCAGCCCAATCTATCAATCTAAACTCTTCCCTTTTAATTACTTGTGTTTTATTTTATTTTCCTCTGAAACAAACCAACTTATTTGTGCAATTTACTTTTCTTGTAGAGGAACAACAAATCGAGTCAAGTTGTCCAATCCCTGTGACCGATGATATCTTTTATACTATTACTTGACAGGAGTGTGCACTTGCGCTCATATTTAGAGAACACTAAAACGTTTTACAGGCTCTTCTTCATAGGTTAAATTGGTGTTAATCTCAATCTCTTCAAGCGGGATAACATGCGATGGGTCAGAACGGTATCGTCTCAACATAGAAACATGAAAGACATTGTGAATGCGTGCCATCTCCGGAGGAAAAGCTAAACGGCATGCCACGGGCCCAACTGTCTCTAACACCTCATATGGTCCAATAAACCTCAGGCTCAACTTGCCCTTCTGCCCAAAGCGGATGACTCTCTTCCACGGTGAAACCTTGAGGATCACATTATCAGCAACCTCATACTCGATGTGCTTGCGCTTCTAGTCCATGTAAGCTTTTTGACAATCAAAGGCCACTTGCAATCTTTACTTAATAATCTAAACTTTCTCCTTGGTTTGCTTGATCAATTCGGGCACCACAATCCTTCTCTTATTGAGCTCGGTCCAACACAAAAGGGTCATACACTTACGTCCATACAAAGTTTCAAAGGGAGCCATCTTGATGCTCGATTAAAAACTTTTGTTACAGGCAAACTCATCAAGCAGTAGCTGCTCTTCCCAAATTTTCTTGAAATCAGTGATACAACACCAAAGCATGTCTTCCAAAATCTGAATGTCTCTCTCAGACTAACAATCATTCTGAAGATGAAAAGTAGTGCTAAAATACAACTTCGTGTCCAAAGCTTCATGAATTTTCTTCCACAACCTCGTTGTAAACTGAGGAACTCTATCAGATATGATTGATGATGGTAATAAATGCAACCTCACAATCTCTTAAATGTATAATCCCGCCAACCTCTCAAGCGTAAAATCCATACGCACGACAAGACATGAGTAGACTTGGTCAATGACAAACTCGTCACATAATCCATGGTCACCCGATCCCACTTCCACTATGGAATATGAATGGGTTGGAGCAAACCCGAAGAAACCTGATGTTCCGCCTTAACTTGCTCAAAAGCTAAGCATCTTGTCACGAACTCTGACACATCTTTTTGCATACAAGATCACCAATAAAAAGGACGTACATCTTGATACATCTTGTTACTGCATGGATACATGGTAAATGGACTACGGTGCGCCTCCCGAAGGATAAGTTCCTTTAAATCCTCCAAAGCTAGGACACACAACTGACCTTTAAAGTACAAGATTCCACCATCTCATACTTCAAAATCAGATGTCTCACCTCTCTGAACCATCTCTATCTTTGCCACTAGCTCCTCATCCAAAACTTGCATCCTTTTGATCTATTGTACTAAGGTAGGCTCCACACGAAGCTCGGCTCACAACCCACCTTCCTTGGTCATCCTCAAACGGGCAAACATCGCCCTCAAGTCTGACATAGACTTCCTACTCAAGGCATCGACCACCACATTTGTGTTACTAAAATGATACTCTATGATGCAATCATAATCTTTTAGCAACTCGATCCATCGTCTTTGCCTCAAATTCAACTCTTTTTGGGTGAGCATGTACTTTAAACACTTTTGATCAGTGTAGATGTAACACTTCTCTCCATAGAGATAGTGTCTCAAAATCTTCAATGTGAAGATAACTGCCACAAGCTCCAAATCGTGCGTGGGGTAATTCCTTTCATGAGGCTTAAGCAACCACCTTACCCTCTTGCGTGAGAACACAACCAAGCCCATTCAAAGAAGCATCACTGAAGACCACATAATCCTTACCTGGCTCGGGCTGCGTCAAAATTGGGGCTTCTGTCAAATAAGCCTTCAACTTCTTAAAACTTTGTTGCCTCTTTTCATTCCACACAAACGAAACTACATTCTGTAACAGCTAGGACATAGGTGCAACTATGATGGAAAATCACTTAACAAAATGCAGTAATATCAGGCAAGTCTGAGGAAACTGCAAACTTCTGCGATATTCCTTGTTGGTTTCCACTCTACCACGGCCTGAATCTTTTGCAGATCAACTCGGATCTCATTCTTTGTTACAATGTGGCCCAAAAATGCCACCTCGGAGAGCCAAAGCTCACACTTATTGAACTTGGCATAAAGTTGTCTTTCCCTCAATGTCTGTAGGACAACATGAAGATGATAGTCGAGCTCCTCCTTCGAGTTTGAATAAACCAAGATATTATCAATGAAGATGTTAGCTCCTCAAAAGTACTACTTTTCATGTATATATAGGGTGGCAACGGGTCAGATCGGGGAAGGTTTTGCATTCCCTACTCCATCCCCAACATTTGCGAGTACAGTTTGGAGGAATACCCATTAATCCTTTCGGAGATTTTTTCGTCCCCGTACCCATCTCTTACAGATCCTCACGGTTTCCAGTTAATCTACATACCCAAAAAAATAAACATAACTTAATACATTAAAAAAATACCCAACAATAAATCTCCAAAATTATAAACATAAAAGATAAATTTAGTTTTACTAAACAACAAACAAATCATTTCATAACTATATAACATGACTTAAATATTAACTATTGAAACATGACAGCTTGTACTATCTTTAAAAGAAAATATGTAACAAATAATCTATAGTTCCAAATCATAATTTGTTTGTTCTAAAAGGAACTAGATTCGATAACCTTTCCAACCATATAAATTACCTCTTCTAATTTTACTCGTACAATTTATGGTGAATTTATGAAGTCACTGTTATTATTGTTTTTAGAAATAGTTTGTTGTCATTTCTTCTAAATTTGCTCACTCAAAAATTAATAATTCCTTATATATAACTCGAAATCGAGAACCGTTTGTTTTAAATGAATATTGACTTCCGTATAATTCTAGAAATATAAGACTCGCTTCCTGATTGATCTTGTTGAATTTTTGGTGATTTTTCAAAGTCATTGCTAAAACATTTTTTAAGAAACCGGCTGCCATATTTGTATGACCTTTCAACATTCAAATATTCATATCATTTAGAATACATATTGAAATCGACCACCATGTACTTTAAACAAAACTAGACTAAATCACGTTTACAACAATGTATAGACCCCATTCTAATTATTTTTATAGAATTTACGAAGAATTTTTAAACTTACTCGAGCTGGCAATACTCAGGTGAGATTAGATTTTTGATGAAAAATAGGTAAATTACCCTTATGGCCATCAAACTTTGTAAAATATCGAGATCCATGCGGTTATTTTTTAAGGATCCCCATGGTGATTTATAAAAGTACAGTTCGGTTATCCCCATGGTTCGGATATAGCAATCCCCGTCCCCATCTCCATTTGAGCTTCAGTAAAAAAAATTTCTCGTCCCTGTGGGTGAAGATTTTGGTTATTCCCTATACCCATCGGTTCGAATCCCCACGGTTTTCGATTATTCCCCACCCGATTGCCACCCATATGTATATATTACCATGATATTGCTTGACTTTGAGTACATATTTGTGCATTTAGTTAGTAGAATCATGCATTTGCATATAGGAGTTAGGGAATGCTTTCTTTGCTAGAGTAAAGGTGTATTTCCTTGCTCTGGCAAGCAAGTTTGGAGCGAGACAGCATTAGCAGAAGCAGGACAAGAGCAGTATGCTAGAGGAGCATAAGAGAAATGCCGAGTAGCGATTGGCAAAAGAAGGATGAATATTTCCAGACTCGGTTGGCAAAAGAAGGATGGCCGATGATCGGCATGTTAGCCGTTGGTCAAAAGACCCAGTCAACCCTAATTTCAAAAGAGAGGATAAGAGAATAAGAAGATAACGTGCTTATCTCATTGTGTAACAAACTTTCAAATTCAAACCCAATTTAGGGTTTCTATGAGTCCCTATATAAAGGAAGCAAATTGTTGAACCAAGGAGGCTGCACCGTGGTGAAGAAAGAAGGTAGAGGGAAAATCGTGGTTTGACTAGGTTGTGACCGAGGGCTCTATATCCATTGAAGGGATGCATCGACTGATCTCCTTCTTTTTCCATTTCTCTTTATTTTAAATTTGATTTATGATGGTGTTATTTGAAAACGATATGGTGTTGATGGTTCCCCAACCATGAACTAATTTTCTTAAGTTTGATGGGGATGTTTTTGCGATGAACGCTTAGCTATTTTGCAGTTTTTAATAAACAAATGCTTTGGCATTTTTGTCTATATTGCTAGCACTTAATTTTCTTAAATTCTTTGTCACACAACAATTGGCATTGCATACTTATTACCCTTAATATCTTAACATACTTAGGGATAATGATTAGTTGCTAGATACTAAGGAGAGAAACTTCGGCAGAAGATGTTCAAATAGTTGAGCTTACTTCGGAAGTGAATCTACCCCTTAGGAGTAAACATTAAAACTTTGCTAAGTTAATTATTGAAAACATCAGTATACCTCCAACATTCATAAAACATCCATAACTCCTCAAGAACTTATAATTATCAACCTAGGAAATTAGAGATTCACTTAGTTTTGGGATTCCAATGTTAAAACCAACTTATTAACATCATAAAACACCAAAATCATATTCTAATCCAACCAATAACCCAGCAAAATAGATCTAAAATGAAAATTACCTAATCTCATCAATTAAAACTTGATTTAACCAATTTTAAATAACTAAATCATTAAAACTCGTTAGAAAATATTAAACAATGGTCAAATACTTGGAAATTTCAGTAAAGAACCATTCATTATAGGAGAAGAACGAACCTTGCCTCTAATGAGTGAATTTCCTCTCAATTAGATGTTTTACTGTTAAAAGACAAAAGGAAAATAATGAGATTTTGGAAAATAAGATTGAAGAATCCATTAGAAATCAAGAATTCAAGAATGCAAGAACATTACTAAAATCTTTGATAAGAAAGAGAGTTTTTGGCTGAAGAAATTTTGAGAGAAAAAGTTACGTCAAAAGTGGATTTAGGAAAATTACTACATTTCTAATTAAATCCAGCTGAATTCATTTATTAAAACTCATTTAAAATAATCAAAATTGAGAGATAAATCAGATAAAAACATTTGGTAACTTAGCTCCTTCAAGATTCTAAGATTTGACCCTTTTTCAAAACAGTCAATAAAAAATAGTTTTTCACTCTTTACACTTTAGTCACTACCCAAAATGTCCAATTTCAAAATTTCACTTTTCAACTTTACCAAAAATATCCATATAGTAAATAATAATTTTAGGATATTTTCCAATATATTTCTCACATAAAAATATTTATTCCAATTTTTATCCTAAATCTGACTTGAATCTCTAATCCTGGTCCATCGGTCCATCCAATCAACCTAGAAACTCTTAGGCCCAAAACTGGGACGTTACAACTAGACCTTAACTGATGTTAACAAATGTGAGCTTATTATGCGTATGAATGACCAACATGTTACGTTTAACGTATTTCAAGCTCTTCGGTGTGCAGATGAACCAGAGGAATACCAAGCCTCGGAAACTCTTCCAGAAACACATCGGCAAACTCTCTAACAGTTCAGAGGCTCTAGAGCCTTGGACCCTCGACACTTTTGTCGACTACGCGAGCCAAAAAGGCCTCGCAACTTTGTTGGATCAACTTTTCTGCTACGAAGGCTGACACTGCATTAGAAAGGAAAGAATTTCTCTCACCTTTTACAACAAGTTTGGCCCCATCCAAACCTCGAAGCTTAAGGCTCTTAGCAATACAACCCAAACTCGTATCATGCTCAAATAACCAATCCATGCCCAAGATGGCATCAAACTCTTAAAAGAGTAGAACCACCAAATCTGCAGGAAATATCGAACCTTAAACTTCTATCGGGCACCTCTGATACACCTTGTCCACTAGAACATCATACCCTAACGGACTAGTCACTCGTACCCCAACCTCTAGGTCCTCGACATGAATACCCCCAGATTGAATATCCCACTACAAATATAAGAATGAGTAGACCATTAGTCTACTAAAGCAACAATAGGAACAGAGAACAAGGTAAGGGTACATGAGATGACGTATGTAGCCTCGCAATCCTCTTCGGCCTTGACTGCATACTGCCTTGCTGGTGCCCTCGCACTAGACTAGATGGTACCCCCACTTTTTTGTCCCGACATATGGCTCGCTGGTCCCCTAGCGCAGCCTTTGCCCCTCTAAGCTGTAAGCGAAATCCTCTGATTATGTATTGAGGTGACATCAACTGCCGCTGGATAGTCTCTCACAAAATGGTACGGTGATCCACAACCATAGCATACTCTGACCATTCCATAGCACTCCTCATGGTTCTTGTGTACGCACTGATCACAAATATGTGCACCTAACCCTTTTGTCGACCCTCTCGAACTCATTGTCGAAGACAATGAGTTAAACCTCCTCCGACTTGCAGACTCTGACCTCCTATCCGATCTCGTAGACTAATTCGAAGCTCCTCTATTTTGATTCTAACAGCCCTACTTCCTAATGAGTGAGACTATGACTTGTTGGAGTGGGTATGATTCCTTTAACTCGAGGCTCCTTGGCCACCAGCCTGGCTATAGGTCAACCCTTGAACTTGCTCAAGAGACTTGGCACTGGTGATTAAGTCTGAAAACACCTTGGGTGGTTCAATAGTCAAGTACATCTGAATTCCTTTCTCAACCCTTTTCGAAATCTCTTGCACCTCATCTTCTCCGTAGCATCCAATTCTGGGGCATACATACTCAACTATAGGAACTCTTTCTCATACTCGAAAACACACATGTTCCCTTGAACTAGGTGAGTGAACTGATCCCTCAAGCTTTTAATGTGGGCTTATCCCACATACTTCTTCTGAAACACATCTAGGAAATCATCTCAAGACGGTGGATTAGGGTAGCACCCCAACTCGATGGTTTCCCACCATTCCCTAGCATTCTTCTTAAGTAGAGAGAGAACGCATGTCAACTTATCCTCGAGGTATAACCGCATCTACCTCAAAATATAACGGGTATCCCCCAACCATTAATCTGCCTTAACCAGATTATCTTGCCTCATCCCAAAGAAATTTGTTGCTCCATGATGTCACACCCTCTCAATCGGTGCCTCACGAGGGGTTGTCCAAGGCCTAAGTATGGCCCTCGCGATGCAGTGAAGGGCCCAATGCATATGAGAAAAATAATTAGCCCCACGACCCTTTTCATCCTCCGACATCTCATTAGTGTCAGGAGCGTAATCCTTATGATAAATCCCCTCATGAGAGCCCCAACTCTCCTCTTGATCACGTGCTCTTTTAGGCATAATTTACTTTCTACACAAGCAAACAAACAAATAAGGTCACACCATCGAATATTCAGCTTAAACTAACTATGACTTTGACTTATGGGCATGTATTCACTAGACACCCCATTTTGACTCTCTACTACCTCGGGCTTCTCTAGAACCGGCTAAACCTAAGCTATAATACCACTAAATATAACATTCTAAACCTGAAGACACATTTGGACCTCAAGCCCAACCCAGTTTGTAAAATTTTGCAACTAGATTTAGCCCAAATCATAAGCATTTCCATAAATCCAACAATGTTTTGGAATAATCAATACAAAATAATTAAATTTTTTGTATGAGAGTTCCATTTTAAAATAAAGTAATTAAAAGCATTGGACATTAATAAATCCAAATAGAGTTACAGAAATAAATCAAGGGTCCTATGAATACATTGCCAGATAAGCATAAGTATTGTACTTTTGATCACATCGAATGAGCTGAAATCCTACTTCGATGGGCTCCTTCAATGCAACTTAACCATTTAAAAACCTATGAAACAATTCTGAACGATGAGCTCATAAAGCTCAACAAAGACACCTCTACTCAACCATGCTTCATGTAAATCATAAGTATAAGCATGCAACTAGACGGATGACATGGCATTGAAAGCAAGTATGATATTTCCAAATTATATACATACATAGCATGTAATCAAACATCTTATAACAAACATATCCACAAACCTGGAGTAATACTCGGGGCCACACAACATTGGGAACTTACGCTTTATACTCGGAATCCCATATCGAGTACCTTCGAATGTGACCCGGGCTGATACAGTGTCGGGAACATATATTTAGGAAAATATTTTACCAAGGTGTTGCAACACTCTTTTTAGGTATCCGGATCCCACCAAACAATTGCCCATATGGCATATAACTATACTATTTTATGGTTTCTACCAACATATTAGTCACACAAGACTTTTACCGGGTTTTTAAGTTTATGCTTGAGTTTAAGGATATTTCTCAGTTTCTTAGTTTTACAACTCATTTTAGGCTATTAGGTGTCTATTGGATAGAACAATATAATTTTTCAGCCTTTTGGGCAAAAGTTGACATTTTTTGGAAGATTACCCAGCGAGTTACAATACTGGTCCTCGTGTACTGATACGAGTACCCTTTGGGTATCGGTACTCACATGCGTACCGATACAAAATTGGCTCACTAGAATTTTCAAAAGCCTTAGAGTACTGGTACGGGTCGACCCGTACCGATACCTGATTGCATGGCGTACCGGTACAGGTTGAACACCGTACCGATACCCCTTTGTTGTTCATCCAATGAAACAATATTCTTTAAACCCAGAACACTAGGGTATCAGTATCACCTCCTCGGTACCGATATCAAAGCCTAGAAATGGCTACCTAGGCTCGGGAAATCACTTCCCAATCCCCCAAAACACAACCCTTAGCTCTTAAACTCAAGCCTACATCTTATGAATGTTATTAAGGTGATTTATTACCATTTTCACGAGTTATTAACACAAAATCCAAGTTGCACCATTAACACCCAAACTCAAGCAGTCAACATACAAATCATCAATCGAGCAATAGAAAGCATCATTCTTAGGATGTGCATGAAACAAAGGGAGTTGGAAGTGTACTAACCTTCTTCCAAGCACCAGGAAAGAACATCCTTGCAATAACCTCAAGTCCTCCATTTTCCTTGAGCTTTAGAGTGCTCTCCAACCTCTTTCACTACATGAAGATGTTGTAAAAAGAGTTACAACTTTGATAAAAGGTCAAAAGCCATAAAGGAAAGAACTTTACAACAGAAAATGGAGTTAAAACCCCCTCATTCCCGTTCTTTCTCTTCAACCCTCACCAAACTCTCATATTTCACAACCCCACCATTTCCTTCCATTTTTACCTTCTTTGGTAGATCACTTGATGCTAATAACCTTTCTCTTCACTTGTACTCCGAAATTTCAACTCAAAAGGACAAAGGTTGGACTTTTACCCTAAATCTCCAAATGAAAATGGTGGAAAAGGATGAGAAGGGATTGGGAGACAAGGGTGAGCTCATCCTCTTAGCTTTTTCTACATAAATTAAAGATCCCTCCCTTCTCTCTACCTTCAAAAGTGAGGGAATTTACTTCCCTATCTTTTCCTCGCCTTCCAACATATAACCAACCCAAAATAAAGCCTAACACACACAAGAGAAGTCCACTTAAGCCCTAAGTTCTCGGCCTAATGCCAAAGCCCCAAGTACTCGGGTGAAACGACTCATGAATCCCAAGATCTGAGTTATTACATTGACCATATGGGGAATTATATAATAGCTGATATGGAATAGTTTAATATTTGTTTAGCAGATCTCGATTTGATGGACCACCCTTATGTTGGTCTTGTTTAAACATAGACAAACAAGCAAGATGATATCTTCTTGGCCAAGAAACTTGACGGGGTTCTCATCAACAACAAATGGATCATTGAGGTTCCTGGTTCATTTGTGGAATTTCTTGCTCAAAGAGGTTTAGACCATTGCCCTGTTGTGCTATGGCTATCTCGGGAAATCCCAGCTCATTACCCTAAGGCATTTAATTTTTTTAATTTTTGAAGCATGAATTTAGACTATAGAAATGTCGTACAAAGATCCTAGCAAGAGCATACTTCTAGCGATCCCCTACATGTTCTTTTATCAGAACTTAAAAGGTTAAAGCCGAAGCTGAAATAGCTTAATAGGGAAAACTTTACTGGCATCTCTAGGAGGGTGCTTGCTAAAAGAAAGCAGTTTGAGCAGTTGCAAATTGCAAACCTCACAAGTGTACGGAAGAGAGATATTGCAGGAGAGAATTCTACGGTCTGAGCTTCTAGAACTGGAATAGATGGAAACCTTGTTTTATAATCAAAAAGCTCATGTCCAGTGTATATAAGAGGGGGATCTAGTGACAAAATTCTTTCATTTCATAATGGATGCGAAGAAGAAAAATAACACAATTCGGTTAATTCATAATGAGAAGGAAAATAGAATGGATACTTTTTGGGCAATGGTGGATGAGATGGTCTCTTTTTTTACGCAACTATTTGGTAAATCTGATCCAAATGTTACAAGTTGCAATGTGGAAACCTTGTAGGGGATACTACATTATATTTTACCTAATGAGGCAACAAATTCTTTATGTAGTGAGGTGACAGATAAAGAGATTAAGGAAGCTATTTTTGGGTAAGGAAATGATTAAAAGCCATGGTCCCGATGGCTATACAGTATGGTTCTTCAAAGACTCTAGGGAGATCGTCAAAGAAGATTTTATTATTGCAATGAAGTACTTTTTTGCATCCTCAAATATGCAACCTACGTTTAATACCACTACAATCACATTGGTTCCCAAGCTACATAATTCTATTATGGAAATGGAGTTTTAGCCTATTTCATGGTGTTCGGTAGTTTATAAAACCATCACCAAAATCATTATTAAAAGGCTTGTTGTGTTCTTCCCAGACATGATTGCTCTCAATCAATCTGTATTTGTTCAAGGTTGGAGCATCATTGATAACACTTTGTTGGCACAAGATCTAGTCCAAGGTTATTTACGGAAGTCACTCTCCCCCAAGATGCACGTTGAAGATTGACCTTCAAAAAGCATTTGACTCTGTGAATTGGGGTTTTTGATGAGGGTTCTTGAAGCTATGGGACTGCCAGAAGGATTCGTAGGATTGATTAAATCTTGTGTAACAACATTCAAATTTTTATCTCATTCAATAGTAGTCTAAGATGATTTTTCGTGGAGGAAGAGGAATTAGGCAAGGTGATCCCTTGTCTCCTTATCGATTTGTGTTACAAATGATTGCACTCTATGCTTTTCTGAATGTAGCTGGAGCAGTTTTATGACATGTCTAGACTACGGCTGAATGTGGTTAAGACAAAGCTTTTTGCTTGTAGAATTCTTGTAGGAAAATTAGATGAGATTTACCAATTAACTAGGTTCAAACAGGGGCATCTCCATGTGAGATACCTTGGAGTCCCTTTGGTCACTAGAAAATTGAGTGAAAAGGATTGTACCCCTCTTCTAGAGAAGATTAAAGCCAAACTAAGCGCTTGGTCTAACAGGAAACTGAGTTACGGGGGAAGACTAAAGTTGATCCGAGCTGTGCTTTTTAGTTTGACAAACTACTGTTGCATGCAACTGGTGCTTCAAAAGTCAGTCATTGCGAGAATCGAACAAATATGTTGCCATTTCTTCTTGAAGGGAATGATACAGCTTCCAAGGTTGCACGAGTTAGCTGGAGACAGATATGCTAACTTAAGTCAAAGGGTGGCCTAGGCCTAAAAAGCATAGACTGTTGGAACAAGGAAAACGTTTTATTATTTCTAAGGAACATTCTTTCATGTGAAGGTTCCTTGTGGGTTGCTTGGATCAATGCATATATGTTTAAGGGAGAATTTATGGAACATTGAGTGGAAAACTCAATTTAGTTGGATAGTTAAAAACTTGCACTGATACGAGGCAGCCTCTTGGAGAAGACTTCCTTCGATTGTTACGGGTCTAGGATTGAAGTAAGGAAAACTATACAGAAAGTTGAACGAAAAAGAAGATTTCTGATGTATGTTGCATGGTGTTAGATTGGTAAGAAAATTGTGTAATTTTGATGAAGAAAAGAAGAAAAAAGTTGCCTAGACCTGGCTAGTCTTATTTGTTTCTGTTTGTCGGATTTCCCGTTTTGTTGTAATACTAGGGTGGGTACTCTTTTCCTCCATTTAGGTTAGGGAGGTTTTTAACGAGGCCCACTATAGTATCCCCTCCATTAATCAAAAAAAAGAAGAAAAAAGTTGCTGGAAATTGTTAGAAGTTCAAAGTTTGAAGATGAAGTTCACCCGAGCGTTCAACAATGGTGGAAAATGCTGGAAATTTTGAAATTTCAAAAAAAAACAAAAAACGTGGAAGAACCTATACTAAAAAGTATAAACCCAAACCTTATACGTTCAATGCTTGCAAGGACTTGGACCCGTTGATTATTGAAATCAAGAACCCAAAGTATCAAGTTTGACAACACAAGAACAGTCTTGAGATGTCAGAAAATCAGTTCAATGAAGAACCAAATTGAGAGAAAAATCCCACAAGTAAATTTCATTCAAAAAAAGTCTAACCTTTGTTCATTAATTTATGAAGTATATATAAGCATTACAAAAGGGCAATGCCGCCCAAATTAGTGGCTCAGATTGGAAAAAATTAAACACGTGTATTTGTGTTTAAATTCAAACAAAAATCTGCACATAACTTCCCTCAGAATGGCGCCTTATTCTTGTCCACACATTCAAAATATGTGGCTGAGTTTAAACGAATTAAACACATGTTAAATGTGTTTAATACTCAAAAATCAAATTTGCTAATAACTCCCCTTGAAAATGGCGACCTCTTTGATTTCAAATCTGCCCACATGCACACACACATGCACATGGTTGCACATGTGTTACTCACATGCTAAGAGGCATGTGATAAGCATGTTGAACGCCCCTCCTTGCTGCCACACACTTGTAGGACACTTTCCCATATGCAGGACATGTTTGAGCTACTTTCGGGCTTGTCAGCTGGAGTTGAGCTAGTGGAGCTAAAGTTGAGCTAGCTAGAAGTAAGTTGAGCTGAATTGAGCTGCTTTAGAGTGTATTGAGCTGAGATGAGATGAAAACAAGGTGTAGAAGTTGTTTCGAGCTGATATGACCTGTATACACTAACTTGGGCTTCAACCGAGCTAAGAGAAAAGCCTTGAGTTGATGTCTTTTATTGTACCTTATTGAAACACAACAAACATCCATCAAAGTATTGTTAACTTATTTAAAACTTATTAACAAGCTGTAAACACAATGCAAACAAACTTATGAGCTGAAAAACTTATTAAAAACATATACTACTTAGTAATGATAATACACACACACATATACACTAAGTATAGATAATATGATGTTACACATCAATGTGTAACACATTATAAATCTTATTTTCTGAGGCACAAACATTCTCAAAAGACTTGAAAACATTAACACACTTAAGAGAAAGAACTTCCCTGAATTGTTTTGCCTTAGATCGAGTGATAGGTCATGTTGGAAGGATTTTCGGATCAGCAGCTACTTTTGGTACAATGTGCTCACATCATCCCCCTTCTTTTAAGCGAATTGTCCTCAAATCTGCAGAATCATCATAAGAGGATAAATTAGAAACATTAAATGTAGCACTTACATTGTACTCTCCCGATAAGTCCAACTTGTACGCATTGTCGTTCACTTTCTCCAACACTTGAAAAGGACCATCTCGTCTCGGTAACAACTTGGACCATCGTTGGGCTGGAAAACGTTCCTTTCGGAAATGAACCCAAACACAATCACCAACATCGAAGGTAACTCGCTTGCGTCCTTTGTTCGCTTGCTGCTCGTACTGGTGAGTTATCCATTCAAGGTTCTCTTTAACTTGTTGTTGAAGTTTCTTCACGTATTCAGCCTTTGCTTGTCCATCCATGTTCATCACATGTTCTTGAGGTAGTGGCAACAAGTCTATAGGAGTCAAAGGATTAAAACCATAAACAACCTCAAATGGTGAAAATTTAGTAGCATAATGAACAGAGTGATTACATGCAAACTCAACATGTGGTGAACAATCTTCCCATGTCTTGATGTTTTTCTTAATGATGGAACACAATAAGGTAGATAAAACACGATTTACAACCTCGGTTTGTCCATCAATTTGAGGATGAAAAGTAGTAGACAACATCAATTTCGTACCTAATTTGCACCAAAGAGTCCTCTAGAAATGACTCAAAAACTTAACATCCCTATCAGAAACAACAGACCTAGGAATACCATGTAATCGAACAATTTCTCTAAAAAACAAGTTAGCCACATTAATAGCATCATTAGTCTTATGACACGAAATGAAATGTGCCATCTTCGAAAACCTGTCAACCACAACAAATATACTATCTCTACCATTCCTAGTTCAAGGCAAACCCAACACAAAATTCATCGAAATATCCAACCAAGGTGAATCAGGAATAGGTAAAGGCATATACATACCATGTGGTAGAACCTTCGATTTAGCTTTCTTACATGTCGCACAATGTTCACAAATTCTTTCAATGTCCCTTCGCATCTTCGGCCAGAATAGATGTTCCATCAGAATGTGTAACATCTTTGTGACTCCAAAATGTCCAATAAGTCCACCTTCATGCGCTTCTCGAACAAGAACTTCTTGAATCGACCCTTGAGGAATGCAGATTCTCCCTTCCTTAAAAAGGTAACCATCATGTCGATAAAACTTCTCATATGCACCTTTTTCACATAGAACATATCTTTCTCCAAAATCGGGGTCAGTAGCATAAAGATCGTTAATATACGCAAAACCAAGCAAATGAGAATCCAAGTAATTTAGAAGTACATACCTACGAGACAAGGCATCTGCAACAACATTATCTTTCCCTTTCTTGTAACGAATGACACAAGGAAAAGATTATAAAAACTCAAACTATTTAGCATGCCTTTTATTCAATTTATGCTGACTAGTGATGTGCTTCAATGCTTCATGGTCAGTGTGGATGACAAACTCATTAGGCAAGAGACAGTGTTGCCTTGTCTCAAGTGCTCGAACTAATGCATACATATCTTTGTCATAAACTGGATAATTCAATGTAGCTCCACTTAGCTTTTCACTGAAGTATGCAATAGGTCGCTTTTCCTATGACAAAACTGCTCCAATTTCTATACCTGAGGCATCACACTCAATCTCAAACATTTTGTCAAAAATTGGTAAGGCTAACACTGGTGCCTTAGTCAAACAATCCTTTATTTTCATAAAGGCTTCCTCATGTCCATTACCCCAATTGAAGATACAATTCTTCTTTATAATCCCTGTTAAGGGAGCGGTAATAGAACTGAAGTTAGGTACAAACCGACAATAAAAACTAGCTAAACTATGAAAAGATCTAACCTGACTTAGTGATGTCGGTCGAGGCTATTCTTGAATTGCCTTAATCTTTTCAGGATCGACTTCCACAACCTGTGCACTCACAATAAATCCAAGAAATGTGAGTTTGTCAGAACAAAACACACATTTTTGCAAGTTGTCGAATAGTCTCTCCTTTCTCAAAGTGCCAAGAACATTTCTCAAATGTTCTTCATGTTCCTGCAAAGACTTACTATAGATAAGAATATCATCAAAATACACAGCACGGTATTTTCCAATATAAGGACGCAAAACATGATTCATCAGCCTCATAAAAGTGCTAGGAGCGTTAGTTAAACCAAAAGGCATTACTAACCAGTCATACAAACCAAGATTTGTTTTGAAGGCTATCTTCCATTCGTCACCTTCTCGCATCCAAATCTGATGATATCCACTCTTCAAGTCAACTTTGGATAAGATACTCGCACCACATAGTTCATCAAGCATGTCATCAAGGCGAGGAATAGGATGTCGATGCTTGATAGTGATCTGATTCACGGCTCGACAATCAACACACATTCTCCAAGTTCCGTCTTTCTAAGGCACTAACAACACCGGTACAGCACACGGACTCAAACTCTCTCGAATGTAACCTTTCTACATACTCTAGTGATCTGCTTCTAAAGTTCCTTCGTTTCTTTGGGGTTACTTCAATATGCTGGCCTATTTGGGATAGTATCTCATAGAATGAAATCAATTTGATGCTCAATACCTCGAATAGGAGGTAACCCACTCGGAGTTTCATCAGGTTTTTCAAGCATAACCACAATGTCATTTCTACAAGCACACATGCTTACCATCATATGCATTTTCATATGAAAACCAATAATCACTTACCTAGTGCATCCTTAACATAATGACATTAAAATCCAGCACTAAACCATGCTTAAACATGCTTAAAACAGTAAACAAATCCACTCTTACATCAAATGCATTTTCATCCAAATTAGCACATTTCCAAGAGAGAGATTACCGAAACACTTACACTTGAGCTTAGCTAAGTGTATCAAACTTACACTAAGCTTCCAAAAGCACGCTCAAAGCATTACAATGCAAGAAATTGCATTTCCATTCACCGATACGCGAAGCATTGTTCGCCGACACAGAAATTACACCTCAATAGCTTCCAGACCAAGATCTCACATTTTCACATCATCAAAATAGAGATCTAAATGCATTAAAATGCATTCTAACACCAGCAACAATTCATAAACTCGTTGCCCACTCAAACTACACCAAAATACCCTTCCAAGACAACCGAAAACTCAATCGATTGCTTCTTAAACCAAGCCAAGTCATCATACAACACTTCCAAACAATTATCAACATCAAAACACATCTAATAAACATCCTAACACATCCTTATACCTCTAGCAATCAAAATTCCACCATTACACCCCAAAATCACACTTAAAACTACCAAGAAACTCAAGGGTCTCAAGGATTTCGGGATCTATATTAACCACACCTCATTTTAACATATAAACCAACTTAGAAATCAATTAAAATCAACACAAAACATTGCCCAACTCATCAAGTCCGAAAATCAAGATTTCATCCATATTTTCACAAGATTTTGATCTCAAATCAAAACTATATTGAAAACTCAATCAAAAATAGTTATTAGAAGCCAAATATCTTGGGAATTTCAATAAAGAACTTAGATTAGAGGTTGAGAACGGGATTTACCTCCAATCCTTGCTTCCTTCAATAGATGACAAGTTTTCCTTGCAAAAATCTTGAAGAATTAAAGAAGATCTCTTGAAAAAGTTTTAGGAAATGTTGAGAGGATTTTTGGGAGAGAGAATTCTGGAAAAGATGAGAGAAAATGGTGTTTGGCTAGAATGAGAGGGAATTGGTAGTTACGTAAAACGAAAATCCACTAACTACCAATTAATTAATATCAAAATCTAATTAAAATCATTTAATTAAAACCCATTTAAATCACATGTCATATTGAAGAAAGGTCAAATTGACTTAAAGCCCCCTAAAGATTCTAAGATTTTGACTTCCACCTTAAAAAGCACATTTTCCCAGTTTTGAAACTTTACAATTTGGTCACTACTCAAAATGTCCATTTTCCAAAACCCTTTTTGTAAAATTGATTTGACCAACCTCTTAATTATATTTTTAGAGGATTTTAGAAATTTTATCACAATTTTATCCTATCCCGATCCTTGATTTCCTAAAATCACCTTACGCGATTTGAACCGTTCTCGTCCGGCCCGATCCGATGTCTAAAACATCTAAACCCAAAACCAGGGCGTTACAATATTTGTATAGAGGGACATTATCATGGGATGTTTTTTTGTAGCAGTTATTTGTTGCTTTACATGGAAAATACAAATGAACATGTCCTAATGACAATGACATTGAAGAGCGATGGAATATCATTGCTTTTTTGTATAATCGCTGGTGTTCGATCCATCGATCAATTAATTCGAATAAGGTAAAAAGGTTTATTATGAGTAACCCTCCCAATTCAATTTACTTCACTTAAAATGATAGAATTTGAATTTTGAATGTTATTTTAGATATTTGACGCCTCATCATAATGAATGAATTGGTTATTGTTAGTGTAACGATCTGAATTTCAAAACCTATAACTCAATTCACCCGAACAATGGACGTTGTGTGTTGGGCCGAGAGTCGAGGCCCATTAGGTGCTTAAGAGAGCCTTGGTGGACTTTCCTCTTGTGTCGGGCTTGGGGTTTTGGGTTACCATAGAAGTTGGGAAGATGATAGAAGCGTAAAGAGGTAAATCACCCCACTTTTGAAGAGGAAAAAGATGGGTAGGCTCTTAATTTTTTTGGAGACTGTAAGAGTGTGAGATCACTTTAGTCCCTTTCATACTCTTCATCTATTTTCTTTTTCTTTTCCTTAGAAGCCCAAAGATAAAGATTAAAACTTTGTCGTTTTCAGTGGAAATCTAAAAATTTGGGTTGAGGGGTTGTAATCAACATCAAAGTATATACCAAAAAAGGTAAAAATGGTTGGGTTTGGTGGTAAATGATGAAAATAGTTTCTTGGTAAGGGTTGGAGAAAATGAACGTGAATGGAAGATTTAACCACGTTTCTTGTTGTTAAATTCTTTTATCATCTTTATTTTGTTTAGCAATGTTGTAATTCATTTTACAACATTTGGTTATAGTGAAAGAGGTTAGAGAACACTCTAAGGAGCAAAGGAAGAGGAAAGCTTGAGATTTGAGAAAAGGGCTGCATTTTTAGCTTTTGGAGGAAGGTTAGTACACTTCCAACTCCTTTTCTTTCATGCATATCCTAAGGATGATGCCTTGTATTCTTAATTTGGTGATTTGGGTGTAAAATAGTTAAAAATGCTTGTTAATGGTAAATCTGAGATTTAATGTTAATAATATGTAAAAATGGTAGTAAACCATCCTAAATGACTCCTATAAACTGTAACATTAACTTAAGGGGTTTTGACGTTCGAGTTGGAGACTTTGGGGATGATTCCCGAGCCTATGAAGCCATTTTGGGCTTCAGTATCAGTACACGTGGAGCTCGTACTGATACCCTAGTTTTCTGGTTGAAGAACAATGTTCAATTGAGCCGAACTATGAGAGGGATGCCGGTACGGTATGCAACCAGTACTGGTACGCCATGAAATCTTGTATCGGTACGGTTTGACCTATACCGGTACGCCAAGGCTTAGGAAAATTCTAGTAAGCCATTTTGGTATCGGTACGCTATGAATGCCGGTACGCGAGGGCTAATATCGGTACCCACTAGGCATTCTGCCCAAAAATGTTGATTTTTTCCTTGGGGCCTAAAAAATTGTAAGGTTCGATCTAATAGACCCCTAATAACCTAAAATGAGTTGTAAAAATGAGAAATCACCTTATACTTGAGCATAACACTTAAGAACTTGGTAATTAGCTTGAGTGGCTTATATGGTGATAGTATCCATAGGGTCGTATGTTGTATGATGATGTTGTGTGCCCTATGGGCACTGGATAGATGGTATACGGATACCCAGTGAAAGTGTTGCAACACCATGATAAGATACTACCGAATGTACGTTCTCGACGTTATGTAGCCTCAGGTCTCATTCGAAGATACTCGAATGGGGTTTCGAGTACAAAGAGTACGTTCACGATGTTGTGTGGCCCCAAGTCTCGCTTAGAGTGTACATTCCTGATGCTACGTGGCTTCGGGTCTCACTTCGGGTTTGTGGTGATGATTGGTATGATGTGTTTTTCTTGATGACATGCTATATGTATATTGTTGTTAAACATGCTTTTAGGCTACTTATGGTAATGCCATGTAATTGTTCATTCTCATGTCATCTTTTTTAGCTACATGCTTATGTTTATGATTTGCATGAAGCATGTTAGAGTAGAGGTGTATCCACTGAACTTTATGAGCTCGGCTTTCATAATCATAGTTTATGTTCGCAGGTTTTAAGGTTACAGCGTTGCATTGAAGAAACCCATCGGAGTAGGACTTCAACTCATTGATGTGATCAAGAGTACAGTACTTAGACTTGTCAGGCAATATATTCATAGGACCCCGATTTTATGTTTGTAACTTTTATTTTGGATTTATTTGATCATGTTGAATGTTTTAATTAATTGTTTTAAATTGGAGCTCCCTTTGTAAATGACTTAACTATTTTTCGTCGTTCTATTTGACAACGTTGTTGGATTTATGAAATTTAAATTTGATTTGGGCTAAACTAGGTCAAAATTTTATGCTTATGGTTTGGGCTTGAGGCCCAAATGTGACGTTGGGTTTAGGGCGTTACAAGTAGATGAAAGTTCACTTAAATAGATAATCTATTGTGTTTGTTATATATAATACTTTTTAGGCATAAGGATAATTTTAGCCCTTACGATAAAATAACTAATGTCAACATTTCAATAAAAACAAATAACGTGATTATTCTTTCAGGTTTGAGATATTGGTAAAATTTAAAATTCAAGGGTAAAAAAGAATGCAGTAAAAGCTTAAGGCCTAAAATGACTAGACTGATAAAATTAAAGGGCCAAAAATTTCATTTTGCCTTATTAAAAATTTTACTTTTTGATTATATTTTTTTATTATTTACTATTATAGATTTATAACTATTTAGGTACTTTGTATTGTATAATTACTCAAATTATAATTTAAAAATCTTCAAGTTTTAGATGTTTTTATATTAAATTTAACTTTGGATTAAATAAAAATATTTTATTAGATTATAAAAATAAATAAATGTGTATATAAATGTGCAATGCAATGTCGAAAAAATTAGTGTGTATGTATGTATGTATTGCATCGGTGGTAAAAAAATCACAAACAATGTTAAAATACTGACACATGTTGTAACCCCCTCGTCCCGGTCTGGTCGGATGACCGATCCGAGTGGGCCACACGGGGAAAACCGAAGCGAAACCCGTTAAGGCTTCCCCTCGGTTAACGACCCAGAAAATTCCTTTTTATTTTATCTTGTCTATAGGCATAATTAAATCCTATATAAGGCACAGCAGTGGGAAATACAAACAATGCAACATACTTCGACCAACAAAACATTAAACAGCTCACTTTAGTCCTTTACAGCAGACCGTTTCGAAACGCCCTTAGGGTGTTCCGAAACACCTTGACTTAGTCAACAGGCCAGGGTCAACCATAGGGTGACCGTTTCGAAACAGGGGTGACCCGTATCGAAACGACCCTGACGGTCAATTTCTCGTGGTCAACGAGATTTGACCGTTTCGAAACATCAAAGGCCCGTTTTGGAACGCCTTTATCTCGTCAATTTCTCAAAATTCCAGTAGCAAAAATGTTCCGAAACGACCCCCATCCGTTTCGAAACGGCAGGCCATTTGCAAAGGGGTCGTATCGAAACGGGGTGGCCCGTTTCGAAACGCCCCCTGTCTGCAGACTCGTTTTGGCTGTTTTAAGGCACAAGGGTGCCCCAAAACACCTCCACAACCTCTAACAACCCACTAGCAATAAAACCTAGGGCAACCCAACATTCAAGCATGCTTCAACATCAACAAAACGAACTAAACACTAAGACACAACAACACAAGTCATGCTTACATACAACTCATTTAAGGAATTAAGCATTCAAAGGTCAACACTTAGACAACTTCAAAATAGTAACATGCTAACAAAGTATCAAGCAAGGCATACATCCCAAGTCAAAATAGCCAACCCATACAAGGAGTCTAACATGCTCCCAAGCAACATTAACCACAACATAGCCATCAAAATAACACATGTCCCATTGCTTAGACTATTACTTGTTCAACATTAAAAACTCATACTTGAAGTACTCAAGACAACAACCACACTTGGAGGCCCTCCACTTGCTCGAGCAACCCGCGAACTAAGGATCTGCAATGTTGAACAAAGAGAGCGTAAGCAATGATGCTTAGTGAGGGTAAGGTCTAAAAACAAACCTCAACATTGCAGGGTTCGAGCACGATCTAGCCAAGGCATTACACAAATTTACCAAGGATCCATAAAAGCCACAAGGTAAGGATGCATGAGCAATAGACAATATAAATGTCATGATCATAAGCTCAAATCCACAATACATGTATTCACATTCAAGTATCCCATTAAAGATCATAAACCTCAACATATTGATATACTTATCAAACAACATTGGCACCTAGCTATGACCCGAATACGCGGATAGACATGTTGGAACTCACATCCAACAACCACATTACCTCACGGTGGGATTACACTCATCACCGGTCTCGCGGAGGAGATTCCACTCATCCTCACGCCCCGTCGATGGGATTCCACTCATCACTGACTATATTTAAATACAATTTCCGGGCGAACCCTTACTCCTCCTTGGTGACTCAACGCCACCAAGGCCACGCGCGACTTTTGACTCATGTGTACACACTAACATCCTAATGATCGATCATTTGTATTCAAGTATACTAGTGCCAACATTTACTCACTTCACATTACTCATTTCAATCCCAAACACAAACAAAACATCCACAATCAATAATTCATCGTTGGAACTAACCCGGAATGCAATTCAACCACAAACTACCATGTTGCTAGCATGAACAAATTCCATTTTTCACCAATTCGGATGGCCCCAAGACCATGCCCAAAAACCATGATTTCAACTTCCATTACACCCACAAATGATTCCAATTCAACCCCTATCTATAGCACGATCAAAAGCCTATCAAAACCCACCTAAAACAACCCCCAAAACTCACCCAAAACCCTCCAAAAACCCCATGTTTACCCAAATCCGAAAATTGCTCAAAAACATTCAAAATTCACATATGTAGTATCATTTGGCTCCTATATTCCATAACTAACCATAATAAATCAAAATATTAGGTTTAGCTACACAAAGGCACCATTTTTAATCAAATCCTTTGAAAACCCCATTTTCAAAACTTCCATGAAAATGAAAATAAATGGTACTTTTAAAGAGAGGGAGTTGAGGAGAAGTCAAAAATGCCATTACCTTGCAAAACGGAGTTGAAATGGGTGAGAAATGGGATGGAATAGTAGCTTGGTAGAGAGCTCTTCCCTTTCCCGTTGGTGAAGAAGAGAGTGAATAGGAAAAATGGTATTTTATGGTATAAAGGGGATTTAAATTAGAAAAGGGGTAAATTACAAAAAGGCCATTAATGAATGGCTATCCCCTTATTTTTAAAATAGCTCTTCAACATTGAAATTAAATCAATTTGGTCCCACTTCAATTGATTATTTTTGAAACCCGAAATTTTAAAAGAAACATTTTAATTATAAAACCGAGCCCAAATAATATTAAAATATTATTTTCACCTAACCCCTAAACCCGGGTGTTACAACTCTCCCCCACTTAAGGAAATTTCGTCCCCGAAATTACCTGGTGGAAACAGATACGGAAACTGCTCGACCATATCCGCTCTCCTCTCCCACGTGGCCTCTTCCACACATCTATGCCTCCACAACACCTTGACCAATTCTATGGTCTTGCCACGCAACACCTTGCTATCAGAAGCAAGTATCTCAACGGGCTCATCGTTATAGGACAAATCCGGATTTAACTCTATCTCCTCAACGGGCATCACATGAGAAGGATCTGATCTATATCTCCTAAGCATAGACACATGAAAGACATCATGGATCTTCTCTAATTCAGAAGGTAACCTCAAACGATAAGCTACAGGCCCAATCCGCTCAACTATCTCATACGGACCAATGAACCTCGGACTCAACTTGCCCTTCCGGCCAAATCTCATTACCTTCTTCCACGGAGATACTTTCAGAAACACTTTCTCACCCACTGAGTACTCAATCACTTTCCTCTTCAAATCTGCATAAGACTTCTGACGATCGGAAGCTGCTTTCAAACGGTCACAAATCAACTTCACTTTGTCGGTAGTTCCCTTAAGCAAGTCTGGCATAGGTAACAATCTCTGACCTGTCTCAGCCCAACAAATCGGAGTCCTACATCGTCTACCATACAAAGCCTCATAAGGTGCCATCTGAATACTAGACTGATAATTGTTGTTGTAAGCAAACTCAACCAACGGTAAGTGCTTCTCCCAAGAACCCTGAAAGTCAATCACACAACAACGAAGCATATCCTCTAGAATCTGTATCACTCGCTCTGACTGCCCATCGGACTGCGGATGATAAGATGTGCTGAAATGCAACCGGCTACCTAAAGCACTATGCAAGCAACCCCAGAATCTCGAAGTAAACCAAGGATCCCTATCTGAAACAATAGACTTCGGAACTCCATGAAGTCTCACAATCTCACGGATGTACAAGTTTTCCAACTTGTCTAAGGAATCCGTAGTGTTCACTGCTAAGAAGTGAGCACACTTAGTGAACCTATCAACAATCACCCAAACGGAGTTTTTCTTCGAAGGAGACAAAGGCAACCCCGACACAAAATCCAAGGTGATCCTCTCCCATTTCCATTCTGGAATCTTCAAAGGCTGTAGCAAACCTGAAGGAACATGATGTTCCGCCTTCACTCTCTGACAAACCATACAACGGCTCACATACTCGGCTACATCTCGCTTCAGACCAACCCAAAAGTAATCATTCTTCAAATCTCGGTACATTTTGGAACTACCCGGATGCATAGAAAAGGGACTCGAATGTGCTTCACTCAGAATCTGACGTCTCAACTCAACATCTTCCGGTACAACAATTCTATCTCTAAAGCACAACAAGCTCTCACCACTGAAACTGTAATCGGTCGGTCTTCCTTCGGCTATGTCCTGAACATGGGGAACTAAACTCACATCTTGCAACTGCTTCTCTCTAATCAACTAAATCAAGGAAGGCTTCACTTGCAACTCGGTGATCAAACCGCCATCATCGGACACACTCAATCTAGCAAACATAGCTCTCAACTCAACAGCCACTTTTCTACTCAAAGCATCGGCTACTACATTTGCTTTACCCGAATGGTACTCAATGGTCAAATCATAATCTTTTAACAACTCTAGCCATCTTCTCTATCTCAAGTTCAACTCTTTCTGTGTCATCAGGTACTTCAAGCTCTTGTGATCGGTGTAAACAATACACTTCTCACCATACAAGTAATGACGCCAAATCTTCAATGCAAACACAACTGCGGCTAGCTCTATATCATGAGTAGGGTAGTTCTTCTCATGAATTTTCAACTGTCTAGAAGCATAAGCAACAACTCTCCTCTCTTGCATCAAAACACATCCTAAGCCTACGTAGGAAGCATCACTGTAAATCACAAACTCCTTACCTAAAACAGGTTGTACTAACACTGGAGCATTCGTCAAAGCTTCTTTCAATTTCTCAAAGGCCTTCTGTCTTGCATCTGACCATTCAAACTTGACTCCCTTCTGCAACAATTTAGTCAAAGGAGCAGCTACTCTAGAGAAACCATCAACAAATCTCCTATAGTAACCGGCTAATCCTAGGAAACTCCTAATCTCGGTCACGGACTTATGCTGTTTCCACTCAACAATAGCCTCAATCTTCGCTGGATCAACTCGGATACCTTCGGCCGAAACAACATGGCCAAGAAATACAACCTCTCGAATCCAGAACTCACATTTACTGAGCTTCGCATACAACTGGTTGCTCAACAATCTCTGTAAAACAAATCTCAAGTGCTCATCATGCTCTTCTTCTGTCTTCGAGTACACAAGTATATCGTCAATGAAAACAACTACAAAACGGTCTAGATAGTCCCTAAAGATTCTGTTCATCTTGTCCATGAATGTTGCAGGTGCATTCGTGAGCCCAAATGGCATCACAAGAAACTCATAGTGACCGTATCTAGTCCTAAAAGCTGTCTTCGGAACATCACACTCCTTTACTTTCAACTGATAATACCCGGATCTCAAATCTATCTTCGAGAACACTGAAGCACCTTTCAACTGATCAAACAAATCATCTATACGAGGCAACGGATACTTGTTCTTCACAGTCAACTGATTCAACTGTCTATAGTCAATACACATGTGCATGCTACCATCTTTCTTTTTCACAAACAACACGGGAGCACCCCACGAAGAACTACTAGGCCTAATGAAACCACGGTCTAATAATTCTTGCAACTGACTCTTCAATTCTTCCAACTCTTTCGGAGCCATACGATACGGAGCTATCGAAACTGGATTAGACCCTGAAACTGTCTCAATCACAAACTCAACATCTCTGTCAGGAGGCAAACCCGGCAACTCTTCAGAAAACACATCTGGAAAGTCACACACTGTTCTGATATCTTTCGGTCTAGCTTCACTCATATCCGGATTCATAACATAAGCTAAATAAGCCCCACATCCCGAGTCCATCAACCTATGAGCCTCTAAATCTGACACCACATTAGACAAGAACTTAATGTTCTCACCCACTACTACCACTTCATAGTCATCAGAAAGTTTCAAAGAAATTCTCTTTGTTTCAAAATCCACACTAGCCCGATGCTCAACCAACCAGTCCATACCCAAAATAATATCAAAACCATAGAAAGGAAGTTCCATCATATCAACTGAGAACACATGACCCTGAACCTTCAGTGGACATCTCCTATACATACGTCTAACCACAACTGTCTCACCAAAAGAACTAGTAACATGCATACCTACATCTAAGATCTCAACAGGGATATCTAACTTCTGTGCATGCTCACTCAAAATGTAGGAATGCGTAGAACCCGAATCAACCAAAGAAAGCAAAGACATGGACTGTAACTCGAAATTACCTGCTATCACATCGGTGTCGTTCCCGGCCTCTCTCTGAGCATAGACCCTCGTTGGTCCTCCCGCCTCTGGCTGCACTGCCACAACATGAGCAAGGTTCCTCTAAGCATCTACCCTAGGTACATCAGCCCTAGGCCGGAAGTAGCCACGACCGCGCCCACGGCCTCTCTGAAAATCATTCGCTCTCGCAGGAGCCTGAGCAATGTTCGGTGCCTGAGCCGCCTGATGCGGACAATCCCTCCTAAAGTGGTCCCTCGAACCACAGTTCCAACAAGCATGAAAGTTACCCCAACACTCACCAGCGTGCTGTCTCCCACATCAGGTACACTCTGGCAAACGCCCTCCTCCTCTATGGCCCTGATGGCCCCTACCATTGTGGCCACCGCCACGTCTATGGTCAAACTGATGTCTGCCACCTCTGTGTCTCTTGGCATCCCTACCATCATAGTTGTTGTGCCTCTTACCCGAATTAGATCCCCCAGAACGCTTGGCCAGCCCCAAGCTGTGCTCAATGTCCTTGGCTCTAGCAACCAAGACATCAAAGTCAGAATAATCAGAAGCTAAGGTATACCTCTTAACTTCCTCATGAAGTCCGTATCTGAAACGATCACATCGAGCCCTCTCAGTAGGCACTAACTCCGGAGCATACTGACTCAGACGAACGAAACGAATCTCATAATCAGTCACAGAAGCATCTCCCTGAGTAAGAGCCATAAACTCTCGCTTCTTCTCATCTAAGTACCTCGGTCCCAAGTACCTCTTCCGGAAAGCGGTCTCAAAGAAGTCCCAATCAATCTCTGTCTCTGGAACCCCTGTAGTAATGGTGACCCACCAGGTGTAGGCATCACCCTGAAGCAACGAGATCACACATCCCAATCTACGTGCGCCCGCACAACCCATCTGAGCCAAGATGCGAACTGTCTTCTCCAACCATAACTCTGATCTCTCCGGAGTAGATCCTCTAAACTCCTCGGTCCCCAAGCTACGGAGCCTCTCCAAAGGTAGACTAGCATCGTCACACCTAGGCTGAGCTGCAGCCTGAGCTCCCGCAACTGCGGCCTGAAATGCTCCCGCTATCGCTTGCACTAGTGGAGTCATGTCAATTCCAGCTGGACCTTGGCCACCTTGGCCACCTTGAGATCCATCTCCTCCGGCTCCATCCTCGCCCCCAACTCCAGGTGGTGGTGGAGGTGGTGGAGGAGCGCCAACTCCCGCGGCCACCGGCCCTTCTATGTGAGCCTCCACACCAACTTCCGGCTCAACAGGAGCCGCAACCCGTGGTTCCTGACGAACCACCCTCGGTCTACCTCTCGGTCTAGACATTGCTCTCACAGATATCAACTACAACCACAACAACAAAACATACAAGCTGGGTTAGCAAGGCAAGGCTTCCAAGTGTTCAAGTATGTTCCCTTACTTAAAATCATTTTTTTTCAATGTAATAGTAGCAATGGGACTCACACACACATACTTTAAAATAAAACAATCAACATACTTGTCAAACAAGCAATCATTCTTGCAAAACAAGCAAACAACGTGCATATCAATCAAAAACTTGAACTTACCTCACTTACCTGCCCAAGGTCTCGGTAACCTTAGGCTCTGATACCAACAAGTGTAACCCCCTCGTCCCGGTCTGGTCGGATGATCGATCCGAGTGGGCCACACGGGGAAAACCGAAGCGAAACCCGTTAAGGCTTCCCCTCGGTTAACGACCCAGAAAATTCCTTTTTATTTTATCTTGTCTATAGGCATAATTAAATCCTATATAAGGCACAGCAGTGGGAAATACAAACAATGCAACATACTCCGACCAACAAAACATTAAACAGCTCACTTTAGTCCTTTACAGCAGACTGTTTCGAAACGCCCTTAGGGTGTTCCGAAACGCCTTGACTTAGTCAACAGGCCAGGGTCAACCATAGGGTGACCGTTTCGAAACAGGGGTGACCCGTATCGAAACGACCCTGACGGTCAATTTCTCGTGGTCAACGAGATTTGACCGTTTCGAAACATCAAAGGCCCGTTTCGGAACGCCTTTATCTCGTCAATTTCTCAAAATTCCAGTAGCAAAAATGTTCCGAAATGACCCCCATCCGTTTCGAAACGGCAGGCCATTTGCAAAGGGGCCGTATCGAAACGGGGTGGCCCGTTTCGAAACGCCCCCTGTCTGCAGACTCGTTTTGGTTGTTTTAAGGCACAAGGGTGCCCCAAAACACCTCCACAACCTCTAACAACCCACTAGCAATAAAACCTAGGGCAACCCAACATTCAAGCATGCTTCAACATCAACAAAACGAACTAAACACTAAGACACAACAACACAAGTCATGCTTACATACAACTCATTTAAGGAATTAAGCATTCAAAGGTCAACACTTAGACAACTTCAAAATAGTAACATGCTAACAAAGTATCAAGCAAGGCATACATCCCAAGTCAAAATAGCCAACCCATACAAGGAGTCTAACATGCTCCCAAGCAACATTAACCACAAGATAGCCATCAAAATAACACATGTCCCATTGCTTAGACTATTACATGTTCAACATTAAAAACTCATACTTGAAGTACTCAAGACAACAACCACACTTGGAGGCCCTCCACTTGCTCGAGCAACCCGCGAACTAAGGATCTGCAATGTTGAATAAAGAGAGCGTAAGCAATGATGCTTAGTGAGGGTAAGGTCTAAAAACAAACCTCAACATTGCAGGGTCCGAGCACGATCTAGCCAAGGCATTACACAAATTTACCAAGGATCTATAAAAGCCACAAGGTAAGGATGCATGAGCAATAGACAATATAAATGTCATGATCATAAGCTCAAATCCACAATACATGTATTCACATTCAAGTATCCCATTAAAGATCATAAACCTCAACATATTGATATACTTATCAAACAACATTGGCACCTAGCTATGACCCGAATACGCGGATAGACATGTTGGAACTCACATCCAACAACCACATTACCTCACGGTGGGATTACACTCATCACCGGTCTCGCGGAGGGGATTCAACTCATCCTCACGCCCCGTCGATGGGATTCCACTCATCACCGACTATATTTAAATACAATTTCTGGGCGAACCCGTACTCCTCCTTGGTGACTCAACGCCACCAAGGCCACGCGTGACTTTTGACTCATGTGTACACACTAACATCCTAATGATCGATCATTTGTATTCAAGTATACTAGTGCCAACATTTACTCACTTCACATTACTCATTTCAATCATTTCCGTGCTTAGCACGTACTCACCAACAACCATCATCATGCATGTCTCAAGCATCGCAAGTCATATCCTATCTCATATGTATAATACAATATACATAAGCATTCATATCACATTTCATACGAGACATACACAACCACATAAATGAGTTCATCCAAGGGCTCTAGATCAAGCTTAGGATTAGGCTACCACCCTAATCCTAACTCTAGGTGGGTCTACCAAGCCCAACCTAGTCCATATACTCGAACCAACCATTTTAAAACCATTTAAAACAATTAACCACTCACCTAAGCTTTCAAGCTCAAAGACCAAGCAAGCAACCACCTTCAATTCCCCGGATTTACTTTCGATGCTTCGCCGATGTCCAACCTCGATTCTAATCAATCCCAAACACAAACAAAACATCCACAATCAATAATTCATCGTTGGAACTAACCCGGAATGCAATTCAACCACAAACTACCATGTTGCTAGCATGAACAAATTCCATTTTTCACCAATTCGGATGGCCCCAAGACCATGCCCAAAAACCATGATTTCAACTTCCATTACACCCACAAATGATTCCAATTCAACCCCTATCCATAGCACTATCAAAAGCCTATCAAAACCCACCTAAAACAACCCCAAAAACTCACCCAAAACCCTCCAAAAACCCCATGTTTACCCAAATCCGAAAATTGCTCAAAAACATTCAAAATTCACATATGTAGTATGTGAGGAGAAGTCAAAAATGCCATTACCTTACAAAACGGAGTTGAAATGGGTGAGAAATGGGATGGAATAGTAGCTTGGTAGAGAGCTCTTCCCTTTCCCGTTGGTGAAGAAGAGAGTGAATAGGAAAAATGGTGTTTTATGGTATAAAGGGGATTTAAATTAGAAAAGGGGTAAATTATAAAAATGCCATTAATGAATGGCTATCCCCTTGTTTTTAAAATAGCTCTTCAACATTGAAACTAAATCAATTTGGTCCCACTTCAATTGATTATTTTTGAAACCCGAAATTTTAAAAGAATCATTTTAATTATAAAATCGAGCCCAAATAATATTAAAATATTATTTTTCACCTAACCCCTAAACCCGGGTGTTACACATGTTTAACTTATTTATCTTTTAAAATTGTTTTTGAACAATTATCTTTAAAAAATTAAATAAATATAAAGGACACAAGGCCTAATTTAAACCCTACGGCTACTTGTGAGGAAGTATTTTATGTGTAGCAAATATTAGTCACTTATATTTAACTAAGATTTTACAGCTGGGACCAAATTGAGTTTGTCATAGATATAGTACTTCAGCTTTCGGGGAATCTTGGTTTTTTTTATTATTATTTCTCACGAAGACGAAGTTACTGATCGTTATATGATCTATAGTTTGCCTGTTAAGCAAATCTGGTAGAGATTTTATTTCCTTTTCCTTAGGGATAATGGAGATGATGTTTTCAAAACTATGCAAAGAATTCATGAATTTTCCCATGTTAATCATAAACAAGGAAAAAAGATGCGCCACTTTTTCTTTTTAAAAAGAATGTCTGTTGATTTGATCACTTGTTGCGGAATAATTGCATTTTATTTGTAACTTTCACATGGTTTAGGGTTATAAACTCTTCACAAGGTGCATGCTTTTGGTGCAGATATTGATAACGAGAGTCAACCTTACTCAGATTGGATAGTATAAAGTAAACGGCATATACTGATATGCAGACGCAAAGTCTGAAAATTTTATTTGTGATGTAAAAAAATTCAGTACTAACTTATATTTTATTAAAAATGGATAGAATCAAATGGTGTGTGTCTATTTTCATTAAAAGATTTCAATTATTTTTTAAACTAGTATCAATCTCCTTTTAAAATGGTGTCAATTTCCTTTTTATATATTTTTCATATAAAATATACAGTAAGAAAATTCTCAAAATTTTTGGGGTGTCATTCACCCAGCTCCCTCTGCTCATGTCAATATGTACCACTAACCATATGTACTAATATACACTTTTAACTATTTTAATAATTTTTGAAATTATAAGGACGTAAAGTGTGATTATTCCTTTTTGAAATTATTACTTTTTCATGTTTTATTTTCTTTTTTAATTCAGAAATAATAAAGAAATTTATTGAAACAACAATTATCACATTAACTTTTAATTAAGTTCTTTTAAAAATAATTAAATAAATTAAAAGTATAATTTTTTATCAATTCTTTTTCTAATATTCAACCTAGTTTCATCTTCCCTAATAATAAACCCTAGAAATTGTATAGACTAACAATTTCTTTGAATATAAGTAATTTGACAATTTTTACACAATTAATAATTTAACAATTTCTATACAATCAATCGACAAAGAATTGATAAAAACGTTTCTATTAAATTTATCAATAATTTAACAATTTATATACAACCAATCAACAAATAATTGTGTATTATTTAGTTTATACAATTGTTAGGGTTTATTGTTGTGTTAGATGAAGTTAGGTTTAATATTAGATAAAAAAAATATACTTTCAAGTTATTAAATTGTTTTTTTAAGTAATAATTTCTATACAATCAATAATTTAATATTTATTACTTTAATTTTTAATTAAATTCTTTTGAAAATTTGACCCCTAGCTTCATCTTCCTAATAATAACGTTTACTATTAAATTTATGTGCAATAAAATATAAACTATTGTGAATATCAGTAATTTAACGATTTCTATACAATCAATCGACAAAGAATTGTTTATCATTTGGTTTATACAATTTCTAAGGTTTATTATTGGGGGAGATTAAGCTAGGTTAAATATTAGATAAAAATTATACTTTTAATTTATTTAATCGTTTTTTAAAAGAATTTAATTAAAAATTAAAGTAGTTATTATTGTTTTAAGAAATTTTTATTAGTTTTGAATTAAAAAAAGAAAAAAATGAAAAAGTGTCCCAAATGGTGTTTCAACCTATTTTGTTCTAAAAAGGAATAATTACGCTTTAGGTCCCCATAATTTCAAAAGTTACAAAATACTTAATGGTGCGTAACAATGTGTATAATTAGTAATACATATCGGTACATGACGTTTACTCTAGATTTTTTCTACCTAGATTTGGGTTAATGGATAAGAATCATCTTAAACCCTAACCCTAACACTAAAAAATACTACAAAATTAAATTATAAGTTCTAACCTTAAATTGTAAATGTTAAACCTTACACCCTAAAAATACATCCTATCTTAAATTCCTTAAACCCTAACCTAAAACTCTAAACCTACTTTTAAGCGTGGCATAAATAAAGGCACCGAAAAAAAAAACAGAGAATTTATATCATGGTTAATATTGATATATAACTTGTTAGACAATACAATAACAAGGTTCTAGCATGCTTCTCCTTCAATCTGGAAGTCTCCAGGGGTCTCTCCATGCTTCTCCTTCAATCTGGAAGTCTCCAGGGGTCTCTCTATGCTTCTCCTTCAATCTACAGAATTCTCCATTTCTCTACAATGTTCTATAGTTTGTTAGACTGGTAGACTGTTATTCAATTTTGTTTTTGTAACAGATCCAAAAACAATTCTGATGAGGGCCTCGTCTATGTTGTATAAATAGACGGTATGTGGGCTAGCCCATCAGGTATTAGTTTTTGGGTTGTTACTTTGCTTGTATTTTTTAACCCAAATATAATAAAACAAGTAGACCTCTTTTCCTTCCTTTCTTTCACCCGATCGGGGTTTTCTTCTTCCCCAAATTCTAGGGCTCACGGATTTCAGTCATTCTTTGTTTGCCGTTCGTGTTCATAAATTCCGGCCACCCACAGTCATCTGAGATCAGTTCAACATGGTATCAGAGCTATGGAAATACGCTCCGGAATGCAACGTCGTCGAGATTGACAGCTTCGCGCCGCGGAGGTGATCTTCGATTCTCTTTTCTGCTTGTTTTCTTTGTTCTCTCTCCGATCTGTTGTTTGTCCGTGTGGTTTGGTTACGTTTCTCCCCTGTGTAATCTGCAACAATGGTGACAACCGGTGATGATTCCACGGTGACGCGACGCGGTGAAGACTCCACTGCTCAGATTTTCTCCAATAAGCGCGTCAATGTTCTTCTTGACGATACAAATTTTTTGCTCTGGAAGCAACAAATTATTCTCACCATACGAGGACTTGGCCTAGAAGAGTACCTTGATCCAGAAGCACCTACACCAGCCAAGTATGTGCAAGGCACAGCTGGTGACAGAGTGCTCAATCCTGCGTATGTTCAATGGGTGAAGCAGGACAGTTCATTGGCTTCTTGGCTTTTGTCCACGGTTGGTTCGGATGTGCTGCCACAGCTTGTTGGAGCGGAAACTTCAGCCGAGATTTGGAGTGTAGTTACCAGGTTATATTCCAAGTTGTCCACAACGAAGGTAATGCACCTTCACTGTAAACTCCGTTCGATGAAGAAAGGTATCCTGCGAATGAGAGATTATACAGTTAAAATTAAGGAAATCTGTGACTTACTCGCCTTATCTGGTAACAAAGTCTCTGAGGTCGAACATGTGGCAAAGATATTGAACGGCCTCCCGTCTGAATACGCACCGTTTATTGCTGTCATTACGGCTAGCAAGGAGCCGTTTTCTCTTGAAGGGGTAGTCTCGGTGTTAATTGATGCTGAGTCAAGGCTTGCGGATCCGGGTGATATGTCAGTTGGAATTAAATTGACGCACTTCCAACCGTCTGAGTCTCCTGGCAGATCCGACTATGGTCGAGGTTCGAGTTCTAATTTTCATGATCGTGGACGTGGCTTTCGGTCTGGTTACAATAGAGGTGGCAGATTCCGTGGACGATCTAGGCCACAGTGTCAATTATGTGGCAAAATGGGGCATATGGTGGATACATGTTGGTACCGGTTCGATGAAGGGTTCAAAGGTGTCACTGCAGTTCAATCTAATCGCCAGTCTGATGTTCCACAGGCTAATGCGTGCATCTATCCGACTGAAGAATTTGGCCAGTACTATGAACCTTGCGTTGCCGCTACTGGTGTTTCTGGGCAAGTTGAATCATCGCAATCACCTCCTGAGGAAGCAGCTCAGGTGAACTCTCTGACCACTACTGGAGTGGACGTTGGGTCTCTCAAATGATTCCTTGATTCGGGAGTGACGCATCATGTTACGAACTGTAAGTCTCTCTTCTGCTCATCACTTAACTATACTGGTTCTGGTCGTGTTCATTTGGGTGATGACTCTGCTGTTAGGATAGAAGACATTGGTTGCTCTGTTATAAACACTACTAGGAAGAAGCTTCTTGTTGATAATTTGCTTCATGTCCCTTGCATCTCTCGAAATCTGTTATCTGTTTCTAAGTTAGCCAGTGATAATGCTGTGTTTTTTGAGTTTCATTCCGATAAATGTTATATGAAGGATGAGAAATCAGGAGAAATCCTTCTGCAAGGACATCAAGAACAAGGTCTTTACTGCTTTCCTCTTCAGCATTTTCCTGTTTCAGTTTCTGCACTTAGTACTACTGTCAATAATGAGGAGTTTGTCTATTGGCTGTGGCACAAACGGTTGGGTCATCCCTCCCCTGAGGTTCTTCGATCTGCTGTTCCTACGTCCTTGAAATCGCGTCCAACTTTAGTTTGTGAAGCATGCCAACAGGGCAAAGCTCATGCTCTCCCTTTTGTGTCCTCTAATACTGTCTACTCTACTCCCTTTGAATTAGTTGAAGTCGATGTTTGGGGGCCTGCTCCAATGCTTTCTGCTGGGTTTGCCTACTATGTGTCATTTGTTGATATGTTTAGTAGAAATTGTTGGACATATCTCTTGCGCAATAAAAGTGAAGTTACTACTGTTTTTGATAGTTTTATTGCTCTTGTTCAAAATCAATTTTCATCCACTGTCAAAGCCATTCAAACAGATGGAGGGGGAGAGTTTCAGGCTCTTCGCTCTAAGTTAAATCATTTGGGTATTCAGCACCGAGTTACGTGTCCTTACACGTCACAACAAAATGGCGTAGTCGAACGTAAACATCGCCAAATCATTGAAACAGCCTTGTGTCTTCTTGCTCAAGCATCAGTCCCAATTAAGTTTTGGTCATATGTTGTCCTAAGTGCCACTTACATTATTAATAGACTTCCATCTCGGTTTTTGGGAAGTATCTCTCCTTATGAAAAGTTAACCGGCAAATCTCCAGACTATTCCTTCTTTCGAATCTTTGGTTGTGCATGCTACCCATATCTTCGGCCTTATAATAAGAATAAGTTGGATTTTCGCTCCCAAAAGTGTGTTTTTCTTGGCTATTCACCCAAGCATCATGGGTATCAATGTCTTGGTGATCATGGAAGAATATATGTTACTCGCCATGTCAAGTTTGATGAATCTCTATTCCCCTTTGCCGTCACATCTTCAAATCAGTCTTCTTTGCAAAGTGTTTTGAGAACTCAGTCACAACCAGTCCCCATTGTTTCTGCTAATGATGTTCCGATATGTCCTACCTCTACTTCTTCATTGTCTGTTACTCCTACTGTTAATAATGGTGATCAATCCGCTGGTACTAGTGCTGCTGTACGCACTGGAGATCTTGATAATGATGCGTCAGCTCCACCTGTTCATTCAAATGTGGATTCACAATCTGTCGTCCCTGCTGGTTCGATTCAGCATGCTGCTTCTGCTGAAGGTTCACAACCTCCCATTTCTTCTAATATTCACAATACTGATTCTGTTCAGCAGTCCCCAGCTGTTGTTCTTAATGATGAGCATGATGAGTTACTATCTAGTGCACATAGCTCAACTGCTGGCCTTGCGGAAAATAATTCCTTCACCTCTAATGAGTTCTTAAATAATGCATCGGCTGCAGCCCCTAGTGCTAAGGTAATAGCTAATGTGCATCCTATGACAACTCGAAGTAAGAGAGGAATATTTAAACCAAAGGCTTATTTGGTCAGTTGTGATGATGTGCCTCGTACTATTCATGAAGCCATGGAAAGTGTTGAGTGGCGTAATGCTGTTATGGCTGAGTACTCTGCATTGTTAGCCAATAACACATGGGAATTAGTTGAGTCCCCTGCCGATCGAAAGATTATTGGTTGCAAGTGGCTGTTTAAAATAAAAAGGAACGCGGATGGTTCAGTAAACAGATACAAGGCTCGCCTAGTTGCTAAAGGATACTCCCAAGTTCCTGGACACGATTTTCACGATACGTTCAGTCCGGTTGTGAAGTCCTTGACTATCAATGTTCTTCTTTCTCTTGCTGTAACTAACCAATGGGTTGTTCATCAAGTGGACATCAATAACGCGTTCTTAAAGGGTGATCTCGGTGAGGAAGTGTTTATGGTCCAACCTCCGGGGTTTGAACAGAAATCCCATGCTGGGCTACCTCTTGTCTGTAAGCTCACCAAAGCCTTATATGGGCTAAGACAAGCACCACGAAGTTGGTTTTTGAAACTTAAAGATTTTCTGGTTTCTATTGGTTTTCGAAACTCACTTGCTGACACATCTCTCTTCATATATCACACTGTTGATATTACTACTTATGTCATTGTATATGTTGATGACATACTTATTACCGGAAGCTCTGCGTCTCATATTACCTCAGTTAAACAACAACTTCATGTTCAGTTTTCCTTGAAGGATCTTGGGGTGCTGGATTATTTCCTAGGCATGGAAGCTTCCGTTTCAGTTGAAGGAATTTTCCTTGGACAAAAGAAATATGTAACAGAACTTTTGCACCGGCTGCAAATGAAAGATGCAAAGCCTGTTGATACCCCTATGGCTGTTACACCTAAGTTACATAAGAATGATGGCGAGTTATTTTCTGATGTCACCAAGTACAGAAGCACAGTTGGTGCATTGTTATATATCTGTCACACTAGACCGGATATATCGTTCGCTGTAAACAAGGTGGCTCAATATATGCAACAGCCGACTGTGGTCCACTGGTCTGCTGTTAAACGGATTTTACGGTATCTTTGTGGAACTATCGAGTATGGCTTATGGTTCTCTTCACAGCAACTTAATCTTCCATCTTTAATAGCTTTTAGTGATGCTGATTGGGGAAGTGATGAGGATGACAGAAGGTCCATCTCTGGTCATTGTGTTTACTACGGTAATCATCTTCTTTCTTGGCATTCAAAGAAGCAGCGGTCTGTTTCGCGCTCCACTGCTGAAGCAGAGTATCGAAGTCTCGCTGATGCCACATCAGAGGTTATGTGGGTTCGCAATCTGTTGACTGATATGGGCATTCAAATTTCAGCTTCACCAAAGGTTTGGTGTGATAACACAAGCACCATAGCAATGGCAGCCAACCCAGTTATGCATGCTAAGACAAAACACGTAGACTTGGACTTACATTTTGTTCGGGAACGAGTATTGAACTGTTTATTACAGGTTGCTTATGTACCTGCCAAGGATCAAGTAGCCGATCTGTTCACCAAGCCCCTCGCGGTACAACAGTTTCTCTTGTTTCGTCATAGGCTGAATGTTATTTCTTTTTCAGACTTGAAGAAAGCAAGAAAGCGGGGTGAATGTTAGACAATACAATAACAAGGTTCTAGCATGCTTCTCCTTCAATCTGGAAGTCTCCAGGGGTCTCTCCATGCTTCTCCTTCAATCTGGAAGTCTCCAGGGGTCTCTCCATGCTTCTCCTTCAATCTACAGAATTCTCCATTTCTCTACAATGTTCTATAGTTTGTTAGACTGGTAGACTGTTATTCAATTCTGTTTTTGTAACAGATCCAAAAACAATTCTGATGAGGGCCTCGTCTATGTTGTATAAATAGATGGTATGTGGGCTAGCCCATCAGGTATTAGTTTTTGGGTTGTTACTTTGCTTGTATTTTTTAACCCAAATATAATAAAACAAGTAGACCTCTTTTCCTTCCTTTCTTTCACCCGATCGGGGTTTTCTTCTTCCCCAAATTCTAGGGCTCACGGATTTCAGCCATTCTTTGTTTGCCGTTCGTGTTCATAAATTCCGGCCACCCACAGTCATCTGAGATCAGTTCAACATAACTATGCTCGGCTTTTCTAAATTATTAGGTTCATATCTCTATATATTTACGAATACATATGAAACATCAGAATAGATATGAACTTGATGGTCAAAACGGGATAGCATTGGGTATAACCGATTCGAATAGGTTATTCGAGTTCGGTCATTCAATATTGTGAGATTATATAAGGATTCAAATATTGTAAGGGTTAACTACTGCAATAGTCACTTATGTTTTCCCTCAGTACAGAGTTGGTCATTAATTTTGAAAAACGACCAGTGAGGTCACTTACGTTTTTGGGGTATAAACTTTTGATCACCCAGTTGTTTGTTGCCGCTAAACACTGACGGGTTGCTGACCTGACAACGAAAAATAAGGGTAAGTTACTGCAATGATCATTAAAGTTTATCTCATGTACATTTTTGCTCCCCAATTTAAAAAAATAAACATTATAGTTACTAATAAAAATGTTTCTTTATAATTCCACCCTTAAATTTTTAAAAATTTATTTTTTCAACCCTAAAACTTTATAATCAATTAGTACAATAATATTATAAATGCTTAGATGAAAAATAGGTGCTCAAAGTATACCCTTTTTTAAACTTAGGTGTCCAAAGTATACCCTTTTTAAACTTAGGTGCCCAAATTGCTCATATTTAATAACTAAACTTTCAAATTGCTCCTATTTTTTTACTCTGAATTATTTTTATTATTATAACATGTCATTTTTATTATTTATAAATTAAAAATAATTTTAAAATAAAATTATTCTTTTATCATTAAATTTAAAATATTTTAAAAAAAAATATTAGTTTTAAAAATAATTTAGGTGTCTAAAGTATTTTTTTGTAAAATTGGTGCCCAATGTTTCTATAGGTACAATTTTAGGTGCCCGGTTGTTAGATGAGTGTTAAAAATTATCAACAAATCGGTGCTTGACACGTGGCATTAATTTTATTTTTTAAATTTTTTTAATGGAAAATACTCAAAATTTTCAAATTATTATAAAATTTCAAAATTTTACAAACTTCACAAAACAATCCTTAAATCCCTAAAAATTCTCAAACTTTCGTCGTCGACTACCGTCGCTTCTGCCGCCAGTTGTCGTCGCTGATCGCACCCACTTGGTCACCGGGCCAAGGCGACAATTTTCCCTAACACGGCGCCGCCAGAAACGCCCAACGATGTGCAGCCGAATGTCAAACGCGAACGTCGATTTCGTGTTTGACGTTTGGTTGCACGCCGTTGGGCGTTTCTGACGACGTTGTGTTGGGAAAAATGATCGCCTTGGTCCGGCAACCAAGTGGGTGCGGTCAGCGACGACAACTGGCGGCGGAAGCGGCGGCAATCGACGACGAAAGTTTGAGAATTTTTAGGGATTTAGAGACTGTTTTGTGAAGCTTGTCAAATTTTGAGATTTTATAATAATTTGAAAGTTCTTAGTATTTTCCATTAAAAATTAATAAAATTAATGCCACGTGTCAAGTACCGATTGGTTGACAATTTTTCTAACACTCATTTAACAGCCGGACACATAAAATTGTAACTATGGTAAATTTGGGCACCTATTTTTACAAAAAATACTTTAAACACCTAAATTATTTTAAGAAGTAATATTTTTAAAATATATATTTTAAATTTAATAATAATAAAAATAATTTTATTTTATTTTAAAACTATTTTTAATTTAACAATAATAAAAAATGACATGTCATGTTACAATAATATTAAAAACAATTCAGAGTGAAAAAATAGGAGCAATTTGAAAGTTTAGTTATTAAATAGGAGCAATTTGAGCACCTAAATTTAAAAAGGGTATACTTTGAGCACTCATTTTTCATTTAAGCCTTTATAATATTATTATACTAATTGATTGTAAAGTTTTAGGGTTGAAAAATTAATTTTTAAAAATTCAAAGGTGAAATTATAATAAAACATTTTCATTAGTGACTATAATATTTATTTTTTAAAATTGGGGAGTAAAAATGTACATGAGATAAATTTTAATAGCCGTTGTAGTAATTTACCCTTATTTTTTCGTTGTCAGATCAGCAATCCGTCAGTGTTTAACGGCAACAAACGGCTGAGTGACCAAAAGTTTACGTCCCGAAAACGTAAATGACCTTAGTGATCGTTTTTCAAAATCGGTGACTAACTCTGTACTATAGGAAAACATAAGTGACTATTCCAGTAGTTAACCCATATTATAACTATTAAAATTTGATAGTTAAAAGGATTAAATTGGATTAGGTTGACGCGAGTTGCTCATTTAGGACAGGGAGCGAGTTTGGCGGTTACCGTGTCGGATTTTGAAGTTCATTTCAAAGGACGTCATTCTCATTCCCCACGATCTGGCCGTCCCTTTGCTGCACTTTTATTTTTTTATATTATAACATTCCTCGTGCTTATTATATTCAGTGGAAGACCTCCACGTTCTGTCCTCACATTTTAAAATGGGGGGAACTAAGCCTCATTGCCTTGCACCCTCCTCATATCCTTTTGTCATTAAGGGGGTAAATGTTCGTTTGTCCAGAAGTTAAATATTTTAGCTGTGAGCAAACGTTCGTTTAAAGATAAAATTAAAAGGGCAAATGTCTTTTTTTAGCGCTAAATTTTAGTTGTTTGTTATTATTTCTCCGTTCGGTGGTCCAACGTCCGTCTGAGAAGTATTAACAAACCTAATTACTCACTTCTAAATCATTGTTGTTAGACCCTTTCTACTATTTTTTTAATATAATCACATGTATCTAACTTATTAGTTGACTAGTATTTAAATAAAAACCTTATTAGTTGACTATTCCATATAGAGTATTGTTGAGACTCATTGTAAGGCAACTCTCCCAATCTAAATTGTTTCATTTACAACACTAGAATTCGATCATTTGACCTTGCTTAAGAGATTTAATGCTTCATCCTACTAGACCAACTGGTTATCTCATTTTAATTGCATTTTCTAACAGGTAGAGGTCCAAGGTGTTTAAGAGTCATTGAACCCTTGGCATTATTTAAATCTATCAATTCATGAACTTGGCGACCTTATGAGTTGTACTATGCCTGGTTTTGGCCCACAGTGGACTCTTGGAATAATAATTGGGAATTAAGAACTCAATAAACTAATGCAAGTCAATCCCCTGCTAACATTGTTTTCAGGGTTTGGGGTATAAATATGTCCCTGGTTTTTGAGAGCTTCAATTTATCAATGGAGTCGGTTGTAGGTTTTCCTGATGGAGAGTGGGACTCATTCAACAAATTGTTCTCCATTGAAGACCAGCTTGATTTCTCACACCCATTTCTTCATCAGTTTTCGTTTCCCCTGGAGAATGAAGAGGCCTTGAGCTTTATAAACCCCGCTAGTTTTTTTCCAAATGAGATTTCCATGCCTTCTGTCAATGCTTTCGACTCTAGTTTTCACTACGATTCTCTTCACAATCATATTGCTGCAACCAATGATATCACTAAAATTACCACCTCGTTTCCCCCAGCATTCCCAAACACTGTTAATAAGGAGTTGGTGCTGAAGAGGAAGGAATTTGATGCCCAAGGGGACAAAATGAGTTGCAGTTCAAGTGAGAACACAAAGAAACGAGCACGCGTTTCCAAAGATGTTTCAAGCACAACATGTAGTTCAGAGGATGATAGTGTTTCTCAGGCTCAGGCTCAGGCTCAGGAGACAAATGGTGTGGCAACAAGAGCCAGTAGAGGAACAGCAACTGATCCCCAGAGTCTTTATGCAAGGGTAAGAATTTCCTATGCTATCATGCTTCATTATCTGCAGATCCCTATATATCTAACTACTTATTTGTTCCCATTATTGCAGAAAAGAAGAGAGAGGATTAATGAGAGATTG
Source organism: Hibiscus tridactylites (assembly GCA_958450335.1). Lineage (NCBI taxonomy): Eukaryota > Viridiplantae > Streptophyta > Magnoliopsida > Malvales > Malvaceae > Hibiscus > Hibiscus tridactylites. Next base: position 32,788,820 of record OY288292.1, on the reverse strand, counting down.
AGGATTTTGCAAAACCTTGTCCCCAATGGAACAAAGGTAATTATTAACCAATATTATTCTTCTACATGTATATGGGGTTTGAATTCAGGCATTTATATATGTTGATAATAATGCAGGTTGATATCAGCACAATGCTTGAAGAGGCTGTTCATTATGTGAAGTTTTTGCAGCTACAGATCAAGGTAACTGAGGGGAAATGGATTTAGATTAAAACAAATACTCCACATGATTACTGATATGAAACTGCCCTTTTCTGCATGATTGATTGCAGCTTTTGAGCTCTGATGATCTTTGGATGTATGCTCCCATTGCTTACAATGGCGTCGATGTCGGTCTTAACAAGAAGATCTCCACACTTTTATGACCCTGGAACAAAAACGAGCTATCCTACACATAATTAACTGTTGACAACAATTCAACAAATGAAAAAGAAGAAAAATACTATTATTGTACTATATCCAGTGTCTATATTTAGTGATGGAACTGAATCTTAACATAATTTGTTGGGGTCCAATCAAAGTATAAACTTACATATTAACTACTTCTCTCGATGTAAATTATATATCTACATATTTGTACTAAGGTTATAATTCCTTAAAATTCATCGGCTCAAAAAACAATATTCAAAGAAATAAAATACATAGATAATATTGAAACTTAAAATTGTGAACAATATTCTTTTAAAGAAACAAAATTTCCAAGTATTGGTTTTAAAGCAAATGTCTTAACTATCTTTCTTTTGATATTAACAACCAAGTTAAATTAAGAAATTCATTTTCCATCTTATTTCATAGTCTTGTTTAGATGATCTTTGTAACTAAAAATAATCTTTCATTAGTTGTTGTAGACACTAAAAAATAAAAGTTCTGCTACAAAAGCAGACAAAACATTTACCGTTTTTGTAAAAAAAATAAAAAATTAATTTAACGAAATAAAATGTAACAAAACACACCAAAAAAAGAGAGAGAAAGCGAGAAAAATAAAAAGAAGGAAATGTCATCAACGATGAAAAATATGTAAAAATCAAGGATAAGCAGCTTCTTACACCTTTTTCTTATAAGTTGGTTTAAGAAATAGGTGAATAATAACGTTGCTTTTTGCGAGGTTAATTAATAATATTGCATGAAAAAATTGTCATACGGATCCGACGTTAACAGTTTTTTGCATGAACTATGCCTTCAAATTTTGATAAACACAATTAAAATGTAAAAATCCACTTTCAAAATATTCTGATTAATAAATCCAAACTACAAATGTCTGTACAAATGTTTTCAATTCCAAGTAAAGCTTTGGTGAAAGAATATATTTTGGCAAGTTTGGAAAGATCCACATGTCTTGCAGCAGTCTAAGTGACCTCCCCAAAATATGTGTTGGCCCTTTTCAACTTCACTGTGTAACAAGTCTATCATATCCACTGATGCTAATCTAGTGCTGTATAATGAAGTGAAAGCACAAAAAATATGGGTAAAAACCAACGTAAAGATGAAAACTCAGATAAACTCCGAAAATCACCTATTCGATATTGCTCTGATCTCAGATTGATCCTACAGGAATCAGCTTCAAAGCAGCAGCAATTGGCATCCCAAGGAATCCGAGGCAGACACTGACCATCCACTGTTGCAAAGTGAGCGCACAAGTGCTTGCAAAGGTACCCAGGAACTCAACAATTACGATCTGGAATATGACGGTGCAACTTAGCACAGCCACGAACACATGGTTGTTTAGTATGCCTTTGAAAACGTTAACCTTTTCCATCTCTCTAGAGCTAATTTCGTTGAAAACCTGAAGAAAATGAAACCAGTCGATATTAATTAAGAATCCAAACAGGTGTAGAATAAAAAAAGTAGTCAAGAACAGAAATCAAATTGACTATATATATCAAATCAAAGCCGCTCCATGTAAGTTGTATACATCATCACCAACTGGACGTTGTCTTCTATATGTCAGCTAGGAAATGTTTGATCATATATATTTCATAGGCTACCAGAAAAAGAAAGCAAAAAGAACTGGAATTACATTCTTTTCTTTTATATAGGAAAGTCCAATTGAGATCAAAGTATCTACAGTTATATGCAAGTGTAGTAACTAGTAAAACTACCAGTAGAATCAAATATAAAAATATTTTAACATTACCTGGCAAAAGACAAATGAGTTGAAAATAAGTGTGTTCAATATCAAATCAGAGTCCGAGCCATCAAGATGAAAAAAGGCCTTTCCTCTTGTCTGAAGAAACCATATAATCACAAATTGATATACAGACTGCCCTAAAATATTCCTCCACATTACATTACTAATGAAGTTTCCCTTCCTACCAACTGGAGATCTCTTCATCAAGTCATCATTAGGAGGCTCCGTAGCTAATGCAAGTGCCCCTAAAGTATCCATGATCATGTTGACCCATAGAAGTTGAACAGCTGTGAGTGGAGCATTTCCTGAGAAACAAGAAATCATCTCAAGTCCTATATTAGTAGGGAATGACAATTTTGTTAAATTCATTTAAAAGACCCAATAGACTCATATCAAAGTGACAACAATAGGGTTTCTTACCAGTCAAACAGGCCGAAGAAAAGTTTACAATTAGCGCCACCACATTGACAGTCAGCTGAAACTGAACGAATTTTTGGATATTTATATAAACTGAACGTCCCCATTTAGCCACTGTTACAATTGTGGAAAAGTTATCATCTAGGATTATGACATCTGCACTTTCTTTGGCCACCTGTAAATTGTTAATTGGTTTTAATTAAATCACATGCTGTTTTAAGGAGCTAAGAACTTAGAATGGTGACAAAAGACGCTTGTAATTTGGACAATCGACAATGTTTAGATCGACCAACTGCAATAATAGACAAATTTAGAACCCCGCTCCTTTTTGATAACGTAGCACCATTAATGATAACCTACTTATGCTGGGCAATCTTGCAAAACAAACCCTTCAAAGCAGCTAAAGACTGAGCATGTGAAATTTCTATGATTCAAATAAAGCATGGCTAAAAAGAAAGGAGTGACAGGGTAGCACAAAGAATTCAACAACAGAACATCTAGTCATTCATAGCATCTTCAATAAAATTAATCAATAAAATAAAAGTTCCTGTAACTTAGCCACAAGTGAGATTTATGTTGGAAGTTAATATCTTTTCTGAAAGGAAAGTGAAGGAACAACATGTAAGATATACCTCAGTCCCAGCAATTCCCATCGCAAGCCCAATATCAGCTTCATGAAGTGCAGGAGCATCATTTGTACCATCTCCGGTGACAGCAACTACTTCTCCAAATGTGGTTCGTAGGTGTTTAACAAGAGTATGTTTATCCATAGGTGAAGATCGAGCCATTACCTGCACAAATTTCATATAGTTGGTGACAGTTCCTTTTAAATTATAAGCATCTGAATGACAAATCCTTACATTGGTCAACTGCAAGATAAGGTAATAGACTAATCTTACTGTCACATGATGCTACAGTGCTGATTCTTTACTATTACCATATTCACCTTAGAGTTCAACTTAAATAGAAACTTCATATTAAAGAAATATGGATGATCCAATAGTTTTTCCTAAACAGTAGTATTTTAATCTATAGTGTCTAAACATAGCCAATTTGAAATACAAGGTCGATGGTTCATATTAAAGGTTTACAAGAAAGTCATTCATCATGGGTAGTGTCTACGAAGTATGCATAGCAACCTAACAACAGGACTTCCTGGGAAGTTGCATAGTAGCACAGCATTTTTAAAAGCAATCACTTTTAAGGATGAAATTTAAACTGAAGTCAACAAAAACCTAGAGAATATGAAAAACAGAATAACCAATATTGTTTATAGAGTTAATATAGAAAGAAAAACAAAGGAATGGACCTGTATTTTTGGAATAAGTTCATGCAATTCCTCTTCAGATTTCTCCCGGAAATCTGGACCTTCAATTGCGATACCATTTTCGGTTAAAATTCCAATTTCCCTTGCAATAGCCTTAGCAGTGTTAATGTTGTCCCCAGTGACCATTCGAACAGTAATACCAGCTGACTTACATATTGCAACAGACTCCTTAACACCAGGGCGTACTGGATCTTTGATGCCAACAATGCCTATACAAGTGTATCCTTGAAGGGGAAGGGGGCTGTCAACAGAAAAACCAGTTCCCATATCCATGTAAGCAAGGCATAATGTTCGAAGAGCTTCACTAGCAAATTGCTCGATTGTATTATTTAGATGATTGGTGGTTGGTTCATTCAGGGGAACAACGTCCCCATTTGAGTTTATTACTTTGTCACATGCAGCTAAGATTATTTCAGAAGCACCCTTGCAGTGAGCTCGGAAACCTCCTTCAGGAAACTCTATAACTACAGCCATTCTCTTTTTTGCAGAGTTGAATGGCTCAACTTTCACAATTTTCGACGCTCTTCGTTCTGCTTGGAAATCCCCACCAAGCAATAACCCAAATTCTAAAAGGGCAGTTTCTGTTGGTGTTCCAAGTATCTCTATTTTCTTGTCTTTGTTATTAACAACTTCTCCTCCAGTGTTATTAAATATTGACTCAAGTAAAATTTTCACAGCAGATTCAGGAACTGCAGATCTAAAATGATTACTCTTGTTGGAGTTGCTCACTTCCTTGATTTCCTCGCAAATGCATGTTTTCACAACAGTCATGTGGTTAGTAGTCAATGTACCTGTTTTATCGCTGCAAATACTTGTAGAGGATCCCATTGTCTCACAGGCAGCCAGATGACGGACGAGTGCCTTGTCATTCATCATCTTCTTCATGGCAAAAGCAAGGCTTAATGTAACAGCCAAAGGCAGTCCCTCAGGAACAGCAACAACAACAATTGTAACAGCAATAGCAAAAAATTCCAACATTTCCATTGCATCATCTCCAGACCAAGTCCAATGCGTACCATCTTTTAGCTTGCGGCTAAATAATCCTTGTACCAGAACAGCAAATGTCACAACAGCAAAATACAAACCTATTTTGCCAATAATTGTGGCAACTCCATTCAGTTTGACCTGCAATGGGGTTTCATCATCTCCACCTTCACTAAGAGTGGCCATGAGTTTCCCCCATTGAGTTCTCATCCCAACAGTAGTCACAAGCATCTTACACGATCCATCCTGCACCTTGGTTCCAGAGAGGAGAAAAGGGTTTATTGCATTCACATTAACAGGTTCACACTCTCCGGTTAAACTGGATTCGTTTATCAAAACTGAAAACCCTGAAATAAAGAGTCCATCAGCTGGAACCTGATCTCCAATGGCAAGATGAACAATATCACCAGGAAGTAGATCAAATATTGATATTTTCTGCCTCAGCCCATCTCTAGTAACCTGAACCGTTATTTTCTTCTTCTCCTTGTCTAAATCTCTGAACTGTAGAGATTGTCTGTAATCGCTTGTGGCAGTGACAAACACAACAAGAAGAATGCTCAAAACAATTCCAAGACCATCATAGGCACCCTTCGGCCATCCTTCCACTGTAATTCCAACCGCAAGAGAGACAAGGGCACAAACAGCTAGGATCATAAGGGTTGTATCTTGAAGGGCTTCCCACACGAACACCCAGAATCCTCGTTGAGGGGTTTCGGTAAACTTATTGATTCCATAAATGCGTTTCCTTTCATTTATCAAATGCTCGGAAGTGGGAATACCATTAACAATCGATGTAGAGAGCTTGGTTGCTATATCCTCAACCCCTCCATGAATTTTCAACTTCTTCACATCATGGCCTTCGACAATAGATCCCAACTCATCAGCACAAATCTGAAAACCAGCTGCTTTAACTTCTTCAGGTGCTTCATATTCACTAGACAAGTTTAAACCTGTTGGAGATTAAAGGAATCAACACATAATGGAAACATCAGGAAAGTCGTTAAACCTTGACATGCAACTGAATGACAGGTTCTTACCATGGATAAATTGAAGAGCGGCTTGTGAAACCAAAACTGCAACCCTAAATTTTTCCTATAACACAAAAAGCAAAAACAAAAAAAAACAAAGACTTAACATCAAAATTCTGCACAAACAGATCTTGTATTTCATCATCATAGTTCATGGAAATTTCAAGTTCAAGTAACTCTTGTATATCATAAAACCAGTTCATTTAAGGTAAATTTTCTGCTTTCAACAGTGCAAGGCTTAAATACCATCAGAAGAAAGCCAACCAAGTATACTTTCAGTATCAAATATAGTAACAATTTTAGACCATAAAACACTAATTAGACAATCTAATTTTCGTCAAAAAAAACTTCAAAACACAGAGATCTAAACATCGTATTCTAGCTGAAAACCACAACGTCATTGAATTACAAAGCCAAACTTCAAATAAATGCACAAGTATAGCGAACTCTCAACAAGAAATTTGAAACATTGAAAAAAATTTGATTAGGCAGTTATAGATCAGCTGACCTAAACCTAATTAGATTCAACTTCTAAATTCTTAATCTGTTGAAAGTTACTAATTCAATCTTACAGAAAAAAAAAGATAAAAAAAAAACTATAAGATCAAATCAGATTCTTGTATCTTCTTTATTAGACGTGAAAAATAAAGAAATCTGAATAGATCCAAAAGGAAAATCGCGTTTTAACTCATTGTCAAAAAATAATTAAATCAAGTTCTTTCGGTTGAGAAATAGTTCAATTTCACTTAATTCTATTAAGCTTCCTTGAGAAGAAAACAAAACAAACATGGAAAATCCAAAACAAAAGTCTGGAAACCTGATTGGAGCGACGAATAGCTTCAGCTTCAAAACGTTTGGAGAGATTAGCCGTGAAACGAAACCTTCGCTTACGATTCTTGACGATCCAACAAAGTTTCCTCCATCTTTCCAAAGCTTCTTCCGACGAGTTCTTCGGCTTCACATCTCCAAAGTTTTCGTTCAAGTAATTCTCCATTTTCTAATGTTCTTCCTTTCAGAAAAATTAAAATACAACAGTTAAATAAAGAGATGAAAGTTGCCAATATTGAAAGAGAAGCTCAAGCAACAGAGAAAAGAAAATTATATTCTTCCACCAAATGGGAAGATAATTTTGGATTTTTTTTTCGAGTGTTTGATTCTTCAGAAAAGCAAAAGAGAACAAAAAGACCGGAGTTGACAAATAGTACTATTTCTAAGATGGACTTTCTCCATGTTTTCTTGTTTGTCCTCAAATATCTCTCTTTGATTCAAATAATAATATTTTTCTCATAATTTTTTTAGGGTAAAATAAAGAGATCATCACTCAAAAATCTTTTCACTCTTATTTTGTTTACTCAACTTTCAAAATTTTTTATTTAATAACTGAAATTTATACATGAAATGGTTTTGGTCACTCATAAATATTTTATTATTATTTTCGAATTTTTAATATTATTAAATATAAAATAATTTAAAATAAATAATAAAATAATATTTTATTATTATTAAATTTTAAAAAATTTAAAATAATCATCGCCGTTTGTCATCACTCGCGGCCTTCAAAATCGGTAGTCGTTTGACCCCAAATTGCACCGGCAATTCATTTTGACACGCTGAGTCCGAATTCGATAGTTGTTTCACCGAAAAATGTCTTGAAAGTCGCAAATCTCGATATAAACGTTTTGGTTTTCTCACTTTCGATCTCCTTTTCCGTGGATTTCGGAGCACTTTCTGGCAAAGACGAATCCAAATTCGGACTTAGAGAAGTAAGACGAAGTGAACGGTGAAATATGGGATCGAACTACCACCATCTACGACTAGGGGTGTTTATAACCGGGTACCCGGATTTTCGGGTACCCTAAATTTCGGGTACCCGAAATTTTCGGGTACTTAAAAGTCGGCCCGTGACCCAGCCCATAAGAATCGGGTACCCGCAAATCGAGTACCCGCAAAATTCGGGTACCCGTAAAATCGGGTACCGGGTACCCGGTACCCGGTTTATTTTTTATATTTTTTTTTAATTTATTTTTTAAAAAATATATAGAAAACACATAAAATTTCATTATATATATTTCAAACACAAAAATTATTTTTGATTTACAATGTTTTTTTGCTACTTGTTTATTTACAGCATAAAGCTTGACATTGAGGAGGAAAAGACAGTGATCGCCATTAGTAAACTGTAGTAATTAAAAGCGGAAGACGGAAAATACGAGTTAAAAAAAATCTACTAAATATATTAGTATATACAAAGATGCGGTGCCTCGTTTGATTGTCGTCAGCAGCATTCAGTCAACAGTTCATTACTATTCAGGTAAATCCATATATTGTGCAATCGAGCTATACATCTCATCAGCCGAGTCCTAGTTTTGCTTGGCAATGACATCCATTGAGTTTCGAGGATGAGATGAATGGTACCAAGTTCTTCCATAACCTGCTTGAAGGATGAGATGAATGGTAGCATCCCTCTTTTGCATCACAGTTAGTTGCTGGAATGTCATGTATATAATAATGGATATAATATATATATATAAGGTTTATCAACAAAAGAAAGTATTAAAAATGTTAATCTTGATCATGTATGATTTTTTTCGACTCTCATATTGACAAATTAATATAAATATTTTTGAAAAATTGTAAACTTAAAAGTATATAATACAAGTATAAAAAGAAGTTAGGGATTTAAAATTAATTTTGAAGAAAAATAATAAGAAACATAAAATGAAAATACAATTTAAAATATAAAATATATAAATATTAAAATTAGCGGGTCGGGTCGGGTACCCGGTTATAAAAAAATTTGGCCCTGACCCGGCCTAACTACCCAGAAAAAATTGCGGGTCGGGTACCCGGCCCGAAAAATTCGGGTATTTTAATATAAATACCCGGTAAATTTTAATCGGGTAAACGGGTCAGCGGGTCGGGTAGTTCGGGCCGGGTATTTTTGAACACCCCTATCTACGACCATCGACAGTAGCGGGGAAGAGTGACCGACGGACAATTTGATTTTTTTTTATTTTAAATTATTTTTATATTAAATAATAAAAAATATCATGTCATGCTAAAATAATGATAAAATATTCATGAGTGACCAAAAACGTTCAATGTATAAAGTTCAGTTATTAAATAAAAAATTTAAAAATTGAGTGACCAAAATAGGAGTGAGAAGATTGTTGAGTAATGATCTGTACAATTTATCCTTTTTATTATTATTACTTTCCTTTTCATAAAAATAAAATACATCCAATCACTTAAATATCAATAAGTGTATACTTTAATCACTAAATTGTTGAAAATTATGTTTTGACCGCTTAACTAATCGAATTTATCATATAAGTTTTATCATTTATAAATTATATCAATTTAACTCTAATTTTACCTTTTAAAAAATATATACATAAATCTCAAAAATTATTTTTAAAAGTATATAATATACACACTAAAATGCCAAACTTAGATTATAAGAAAATGACAAACAAATACAATTTTGGGATTAAACTTAAAAAATAACTTTATGTCATGACCTTCAAGGATACTTCCAAGTTCCAACGCCTATCATGCTTCTCGAAAACTAACTCACTTATTCAATTTTGTTTCACATTTTAGATTTTAATTTTTTTATTATGGCCCTGTTTGGCAATTAGCTGATAGCTGATAGCTGATAGCGGATTACATTAGCTGATAGCTGATAGCTGATTGCATTAGCTGATTTGACTAGCGGATTGTATTAGCTGATTATATAAAAGTGTTTGGTAAAATTAACTGATAGCTGATAGCTGTTTGATTATTTAAACAAGCAAAATGACATATAAGGACATGATTATATTTAATACTTGTTTGAATAATTTATCAGTTGTTAATATTTTGTATCTAACAAATATTAATTAGATTTGTAAAAAAATATTTTTAATATAAATTTCCTAAACATATTTGAAAGATTTATATATTAATTTATTATTTATATAATTATTAATTTTTTTATATGCACATATAAATATGTGATAATAAAAAAATAGAATTAACTTACAAATGTCGCCGTATAAATTAATAGTAACAACAAATAAGTGCAATATTTAATATGTTATTATTTATATTAAAAATATTATTATTTAATTTAGGTTATTTGGAGATTTTTGATAATTGTTAAGGGTAAAAGAGTCATTACAACTATAATATCAAACCTCTAATCTCAAAAAGCTCATATTAGGAGCTTTTTCAAAATTAGCTTTTTCACCCCAATCCGCTCTTTCAATCCGCTATTTACCAAACATCAATATTAGCGGATTTGACTAGTCAAACCTCTAATTATACTTCAAACCTCTAATTTTTACCCAAACCGCTATTTACCAAACAGGGCCTATAACTTTTAAACAAATAAATTGTATTTTCTTTGTCCCAATAAATTTGTTATTTTTCTTTTTTTTAAATCATTTTATTCAAATTATTACTTTAAAAACTAAAAAAATTTAAAAGTTTATTTTCCTTTTTTTTTACACTTTTTAAATTTCTCACAAATACACAGTTTAACTTTTTAAAGTCATTTTAATTATTTTATATTATATGTTTTATAGTTTCTGATGTAAAGAAGCAAGAACTCAGTGTCTTAAGACAGAAGGGCGGCGAAGAAAGTAGCAGCCACAGTCGCAGCAAAGAAGACGTAGTTGGTGGCTCGGAGATTGAAGGAGACGGTGGTGGGAACAGTTGAAGGAGGTGGGGAACTAGTATTATCTTTGTTACAAAACATCGAATGGGTTGGTGTATTTATTTAACTGCTTCAATTTGATTTTAACATAGGGTTCCAAATATTGAGATTTGAGATGTAGATGTAGTATTAAAAAAAAGTAGATGTAGTATTATATTTATTAATTTTGGAGAGAGTAGGTTGAGAATTAAAAAACAAAAACAAATAGGTAGGAGTGGAGCTATGTTTTGGCAAGTAACGTGACAACAACATAAATAATAAAAATATCACGTTGGATTTGGAACCAACAATAATAGAGCTGGGCTAGCACATGGACATGGGGGTTGAGGAAATAAACATTTGTCAGTTGGATGCAGTGCTTGTTATTTACAGTAGTGGATTGGTTTAATCTATATGGCATATGCCATTGCTTGCATTTATTTAGTCAACCATAACCCCTTTGTTCATAATTTAATCATGAACCATTACCAACCCCAAGTCCAAGTTTAAATGGATAACCTGTTTTACAAACTCAACCTAACTTATCTTATAACAATTTCAGTAATATCTTATAACACAATATATATATATTTAGTCAACCATAACCCCTTACTTTGTTCATAATTTAACCATTACCAACCCAAGTCCAAGTTTAAATGGAAACCACGTTAAAAAATTTCACTAACTTAATTTGAAGAAAAGAATACTCATGATAGTATTTACATAAAAAAACTCATTAAGGGGAGAACCAAAAGAAAACTAATAGTAAACTAGGGGCACTAAATCAACAAAGACATATCCCTAATATAGGAAACAATCACACTAACCATCATGGTCCATATCATGGCTAACTCTTAGATTAGTAGGGAGTCGAATCTGTTCAATGTCTACCTGAATAAAAGGCGCAACCATAGCCGGTGGGGTAGTGAAGGATGTCACAGTCTTGCTAGGGTCTTGGCATGTCTTCTCTAAACAATCTGCGACCAAATCACCTCTCCATAAATCATGCGAAACGGAGATGTCCCAATTTCGAGTCAACAACAAATCAATATGCTTTATTAAAGACATAGCTTCCCTCCATGTACCTTATTTCTCATAAGTTGGACAGCATGCTTATTATCTAGTTCCACACAGACTTGACGAAATCCCAGGTCCCAAGCTCGAGATATCCCTTGAATTACACCCTTAAAGTTCAGTTTCAAGAGTCGAACAAATTCTAATAAATTTTGAGAACCCCAAAATCCAACAAGCATCATTAGATGGAATCACACCTCCGCACGCCAAAAGGCCAGTAGAGAAACTGTTGAAGCAAGAAAGCTTTCGTTATTTAGGGATTTTACGTATGAAGGGAAATGTTGTAAGGCAATAGAGAATTGCTGAATATTGGAAGAGCAAGAAACGACAAGAAAAAATGCGTTTTATTAAAGTTGAGTCAATATACAAAAGAAGACTTTGAATACGACCAAAAATAAAAGGTCAAAAACTTGATTTGGGTTAAAAGAACAAGGACTGCTCTATTCCATTCCATTCCCCCAATATTCTTTGCATGGGCTGATGTTTCCCTTGTTTTCTTTTAGGGGAAAAAACTTCTCGGCCCATTTCATTTCCCCCCATGACCCTAACCTTGCAGTTTCGAGAAGCCCGTTCTCGTCTACAATTTTACAATCCGTTAACTACAGGCAAAAGCTGTGGCAATGGGGCAAATGATGGTAAGAGAAATAACATATTGTCTCCACCGAAAACACTTCCAAGCTTATAAGAAACTAGTTTTATTAGAAAGGGGTATATATTTAATGAACCTAAATTTTGCATCTAATTAAGCTTTTGAACTAATAAATTAGATCAATTAAGTCATTTGACTAATTTTTATTATCAATTTTTTTACGTTTTTTCTTAAGATATTACTGCCACGTGACACACTACAATTCTGTCATGTGACATTTACAGATTTTTAAAATAGACTATTTTTTATAGTTTTTACAAGTTTTTTATTTTATTTTTTGTTGAAATTTTAAAAAAATTTAAATAAAATAATAAAAATTTGGAAATGTCAAGTAAACAACATTGTAACATGAACATTGCACCAACTAATCTAAAATATTATTAGATTTAACAATTAAATGGGTGAATTGATAAAATTTTAGAGTATAAAAGCTAAATTGTGTGAAGAAAAAGTTCACGGACTTAATTGATTTCCTTTTTTAAAAGTTCAAGGCTTACAATACCCTTAAGCTTACATTATATGATATTATATGTTAATAAATTTAATTAAGGGTAAATTACACTAGATACCACTGAACTTTAAGTTTGATATCGATTATGCCACTAAACTAAAAATTGATACTATTTTAATACTGAACTTTAGTTTATGCTCCAATTTTACCATTGGGCCTTCAAAATCCCTCCACGTCATCGCGGGTGGACCATTAAGATTCGTTCGTGTCATCGATTTTAATGGCTTAGTGGTATAATTGAAGTCTAAACTAAACTTCAATATTAAAATAATATCAAATTTTAATTCAATAATATAATCGATACTAGACTTAAAGTTTAGTAGTTTTTGGTATAGTTTACTCTTTAATTAATTATTTGCATTTGGTTTTAACCATCTGTAATGAGGAATCAACATGTGATGCTTAAGTTTATAGATGTAAATCCTTATGAAAATCAAGTTTCAAAGTAGTAATAATGGTGGAGCAAATATAAGTGGCGGAAAACACCAAAGACTTTGAAGAAGTAGGTGATTGGAATTTGGAATCAACCTACCTTATCCAACTAACAAGACATGTCAAATCAAATTACAATTAAGTCATATGGGAGCCACAAGGCGTGACATATCTCACTCGCGTGCCCAAAAAAGAAAAAAAAGTTAAAACACACACTCATCTTTTAATCTAATCATTATTAGTAGTTAGTAGAAGTATATATCATTTCATCTTTGGTAACAGTAAAGAGAGATGGAAAATACTTGGCATCACAGGAAGATTAAAGAAGATGTGAATGATTATGTCTAAAATTTGTTCTTAATCATCTACTTAGCAATGATAAAAGGAATTCCAACTCTTTCAACAATGGAATCCAATATCTATAGAGGACATGAACTACACGATCCTTTATTATTTTTTTCTTTCAATATCTCACATTCTGTCTTTGATTTTATCCATTGAAAAATCTATAAATATGCTATGTTTGTGGATCATGTATGTCAAATTCATTAAATTCTAACACTGTTTTACACAAATTATTCATTTCAAGAACAGTGAAAGTTTTTTTATACTTGATAAGAGTAGGATGAAAGTTTCAAAGAGAAGCACTCATTTTGATTCTCCAATACGTGGATTACAATAATCTCCTGTTAAAAAAATCGTCTGTCTTTTTTTAGCGTTACTTTATACGTCTTAACACTAAATAAATAAATTATATCTTTTTCTAAATCTAAGCCTTAAAAAATACGGATGGAAATCTACTCCTAACTATATTCTCATTGGTACCTCCATTTTAAAATAGCGAGTTTAGAGTTTGAGGTATAAGGTTGGAGCTTAGGGTTAGGGGTGCAAGGAATTAGGGGTAGCGTGTATTTTTTAGGGTTTAGGGTTTATGATATGGAAGTTAAGGTTAGGGCTTAGAATTTAATTTTTAGGTATTTTTAGTAGAGGGCATATAAGGAGTCATGGTTAGGGGTTAGAAGATTTTTACTCAAAAAATACACTCTATTTCTAATTTTTTTAAACCCAACTCTTAAACTCTAATGTTAAAGTCTAAACTTATTTTTTTAATGTAAAAGTATAAATAAAGGTACCAAAAAACAGAAGATTTCTATTATTGAGTGGCTTAGATATTGGATAAAAGTGCCTCTCCTAACCATATGTTTTTCCTATTCAACATAAAGTTTTTTTTTGAAGTAATGGATGATGAGGTGACAATCACCATCAGAATCCCCCAATACAAAATAGTGATTAGACATAATCTTATTCAGTTACACTTCAAAAAATTTCTTTTATTTTTTCCTGCTAAATTCTCTGGTTATGAACATCATAAAACTTTGGGTTTTGTTTTGTTTATTTTTTTAAGGTTTCATGAAAATGCATACCTAAATACATATTTGTCCATATCACCAAAAATAAATAAATTTGTTTATAGTAGAGGGACTGAAACTGGAATTTGACCCAAAAATAACCTTTTATTTCCTCTACAATCTTCTCCATTATTGACCTAGACAAAGGTCTTGAATGAGTTGCAAAGAGAAGAAGAATCAAAAGCATGGATAGATAAGATAAGCCCTTATCCACTGTGAGTTGACCCATCAAACAAATAAAGGACGCCAAGAAAACTTAGCCTCCACAAAAGAGTAAAGAAAGTAGGGGAGTATGGTGGGCCAGGTTTAGGGTATGACTAAAAACCATAAATTTTAAAATTTGTTTAAAGACTTAAAATGTTAGATTTTTTATAATATTTTAAGTTGATTTTTTCGTATTTTTTTTTACAAGTTTTGATGTTTGTTTATTTATAATATTTTATGTTCTTAGGCAAAGTATCAAAACTTGTTAAAAATAACGAAAAAAATCAACTTAAAATATTAAACTTTTAGATAACATTTTAAATTCTTTAACAAATTTTAAAATTTATCGTTTTTAACCGCACTTTAAACCTGCCGCACCCAAGTAGATGGGCAAGCCACACACAAATAACGTACACATCCTCCGTCGCTCTCTCACAATATGCTTAGTGTTGGGCACAGGAAGAGGGCCCCAAACGCCATGACTTATCTGCAAACTTTAAAACTTTATGTCCTCACATGCTTTTATTTTCCTTTAACGGAAATTAGAGATGCCTGCTGCAAGGCTGACCCTAATATGACAAAACAAAGACAGGTTCACGCTGTTCTGATGCTTGACTTGTCTCTACATTTTGTCGGTCCCAGACCTTTAGGTTCGGTCCATCCATCAATACATAGGACACAAGATAATGTTTGAAATGAGGGTAATGTTTAGCATTGCTTTTTAAAGTTAAAAATTAGTTTGTGGCCAAATACTAAACATTTAGTTTTTGAAGAAAAAATTACTTTTGAAAAATGATTTTCAACTCAAACGTAAAATTAAAATTTTAGCTTTTACAGTTGTAAAAGTGATTTTGAGAGCCAAATTAAAATTTTAACCTTCATTTGTTATTATGTTTATTTATAATTTATAAATTATAATTCTTTATGAAGATATAATTATATAATTATTTTTAATTTTAAAATGATATATATTTATTCATGTCAGTTTTTTAAATAAAATATTTCAAATTTGTTATATTTTCATGAAACACGTACAATTGTTAAAAAATATATTTATTAACAAAAATATTTTTATAATAATTTAAATTAATATATTTCATATATTATAATATTAGAGAATTTGAATATCATTTATATATATATATATATACATACACATATATAACTTACAATATCATGTCCAAAATAATCATTTATCTTCTTAAAATCATTTTTTGACAATAATGTCGAACACTAAAATCTTATAACCGACTTTTTAAAATCTCTTTTAAAAATCTATTTCTAACAACAATTTTACAAATCACTTTTCAAAAGCAATACTAAACTACCCTCAGTATTATCAACTTCAAACTACAGCAGACGATAAAAAAAGATGAGAGAAAAAGAGAAGGGTTGGATTTTCAATTGTGTGACCAATGAGCTGGATGCGGCAACAAGAAAAGGCTGGACCATGCTTTATGTTTATTTTCAAAATGGACATGTATATTTATTACCGACTAATATTAAGTACACTTTCTCTGGAAATTAATCCAATGATTCATTAATGTAACACCCGGGTTTAGGGATCAGGTGAAAATAATATTCTAATATTATTTTGGGCTCGATTTTATAATTAAAATAATCTTTTAAGTTCCGGGTTTCAAAAGTAAATATTTGAAATGGGACCAAATTGATTAAATTGCAAATTGAAGAGTTTTTAAAGAGGAAAGAAGATAGCCATTCATTAATGGCCTTTTGGTAATTTGCTCATCTTTTAATTTAAATCCCCTTTTCCTATCATCCTTTCACTATTCACTCTCTTCCCCAAACCTCCCGAACGTGAAAATAGAGCTCTCTCCTCTTCATCACTATTCCATCAAAAAGCTCATCCATTTCAACTCATTTTTGGAAGGTAACATCGTTTTTGACTTCACCTTAACTCCCTCTCTTTAAAAGTACCATTAGTTTTCATTTTCGTTAAAGTTTTGGAAAATGGAGTTTTGAAGATTTTGATTAAAAATGGAAATTTTATGTTGCTAAGCTTAATGTTTTGATTTAATATGGTTAGTTATGAAGTATAGGAGTCAAATGGTACCACATATGTGAATTTTGAAGGGTTTTGAGCAATTCCCGAATTTGGGTAAAAATGGGGTGTTTGGAGGGTTTTGGGTGAGTTTTGGGGGTTGTTTTAGGTGGGAATTGATAGCCCAATGGTAGTACTATGGTTAGGGGTCGATTTGGGATCATTTGTGGGTGCAATGGATGTTGGAAACATGGATTTTAGATGTGATTTTGGGGCTGCCCGAGTTTGCTAAATATAGGGTTTGTTCATGGCTTGCAACATTGTAAATTGTATTTGAATTGTGTTCCGGGTTGGTCTTTTGATGTTGGGCTGATTTGAGATCGTTTGAATTGTGATTGAGGTTGTTTGGAAGCGGGAACTTGTGTTGGTGAAGCATCGAGAGGAAATCCGGAAACTTGAAGGTGTTGCTTGCTTGGTAGTTGAGCTTGGAGGTGGAGGTGAGTGGTTAAATATTTTTAAAATGGTTTTGAGTACTTGGTTCAAGCATGTGAACCTAGGATGGGCTTGGTAAACCCACCTAGAGTTGGGATTAGAGTGGTAGCCTAATCCCAAGCTTTGATTAGAGACTTTGGTTGCACTCTTTAATGGTTGTATATGCCTCGTGTTAAATTGTGATGGTGTTGATTATGTATATGTTGTATACATGTATGTTGAGGCATGTTTGATGCATTGTTATATGCATGTTGATGATAGATATGATATGGTTATACACATATGTAAATTATGATGTGATATTGTGTTAATGATGTACATGTGGTGTTGACATGTGAAATGATATTATGAGGTGATTGTATGATCCGAGGATCATGGTGAGTACATGCTAGGCATGGAAATGTGGTTTGAGCATGACGGTAAGTCATGGTGAGTACGTGCTAAGCACGGAAGTATTATGAATTGATATTGTGAAAGATCAATGAAATGTGTAGTATTGGCACTAGTATGTTTGGGTACAAATGATCGATCATTAGGATGTTTAGTGTGCACACGTGAGTCAAAATGCGCGCGTGGTCTTGATGATGGTAGTCATCAAGATGGAGTACGAGTTCGCCCGGAAATCTTCTTATATATATAATAGTCGGTGATGAGTGGAATCCCATCGACGGGCGTGAGGATGAGTGGAATCCCCTCCGCGTGAAACGAGGCGTGAGGATGAGTGGAATCCCCTCCGCGTGAACGGTGATGAGTGTAATCCCACCGTCAGGTAATGGTTGTGTTGTTGGATGTGAGTTCCAACGGTTATCCGCGTATTCGAGTCATAGCTAGGTGCTAATACGGATTGTGGTTTATGTTGCCAATTTGATTAATTGTGAGCCAATGTGATTTGGGATGTGTTGCTAACATGGTTAAATATATGTGATTACATATGTTGTGGATTTAAACATGTTGAGCATGATATAACTTTGAATATATGTTCATGCATCATCATGTCATTTTGGCTTTTGTGGATCGGAGGTAAGATCATGCATTTTATTATGGAAATTGCCCGTGCTTGGACCCTGCATTGTCGAAGGGTGGCAAGAGCAAGGAAAGGTCTCCAAGTGTTGCTATTGGTTAGCTCAATGTATGAATTTTAAATGATAGAATGTAGTAGTTAAGCAATGGGATAGGTATTGTTGATTTGAGTTTTGATGTATGTCTATGGTTGACTTGGTTTGTAAGCATGATATATCTTGCCAAATGCTAGTATGATGGATGTCTTATGAATGCTTAAGTTGCTTTAAATGGCATGTAAACTTATTTGAGATGTATGATGCCTATTGGTTCTTTTTAATGTCTTCAATCATGACTTGTATGAAAGGCTACTAATGTGTAATTTGCCATGTATGTATGATTGTTTATATTTATGCCTTGAGTGTGTTTGAGTATGCTTGACATAAGTTGAATGCCTTTAGACTTTGTTGGTTTGTGTTGTGTGCCTTTAGGGGTCCTATGGGACCCTTAGACTTGTTAAAATTCGCCTAAGTCTGAATTTCAAAGGTTGCAGACAGCCCGCGTTTCGAAATGGGCTGGGTCGTTTCGGAACGGGTAAGGCTTCAGGGACCCCGTATCGGAACGCGTTTCGATACGGTATGGCCTTTGAAACCCATGTTCCGATACGCGTTTTGGAACGTTTTGGCTACTGAAATTCTGAGAAATTCACGAGATGAAGGTGTATCGAAACGGGTATAAGGGTTTCAAAACGGTCAAAATCTCGTTGACCACGAGAAGTTGACCGTCGTGGGCGTTTCGGAACGGTTGACCTCCGTTTCGATACGGCCCCTTGTATAGGCTCTGGGGCAGTTGACCTGGTCAAGGCGTTTCGATACGCCTCAAGGGTGTTTTGAAACGGCCTGTTTAAAAGATTAAAATTGGGCTGTTTAAATGTTGTTTTGGGTTCGAATGTTTATCTCATGTATTTTATTCCGTTGTTTGATCGCATAGGACTTAAATGAACTTTTAGAAAAGATTAAGTAAAAGAAGAAAAAAATAGGGTTGCTAACCGAGGGGGAACCTTAACGGGTTTCGCTTCGGTTTTCCCCGTGTGGCCCACTCGGACCGGTCATCCGGCCAGACCGGGACGAAGGGGTTACATTAAATTTGTGATATAATCATTAAAATTTAATTTATTTTCATTAAGGCCACTCCCGTTAATTACAATTAAAAATGCTGACATGAAAATTAACATTCCTTCCTCCTTTTCTCCCCTTCTCTTCCTCTGTGCTATTTCTCCACCATGATTGAATACAAACTCCAGAAAATAAAATAGGACAAAATCAAATGTTTTCACAGATTTCCATTTCTTACACAATTATAGTATTCATATATCATTTTTTTAGTTGACTACTTGATTTTGAGGGAATATCAACGTAGAGCTTTAAAAGATGCAAATCCTCTTTACTTCCTTTATGAAGGTAAATGAAGCCAATCATTGACGAAATCACACGCTGATTTGTCCGTGTGGTTGGCCACAACTTGGTGTAGTTTCCAAGCCAGCCCAACCGAGATTATGTTCATTTCAAGCAGTTCATCCCATGTGGTCACTGCTCTCACATTTTGAATCGAGTTTCCAAAGTAATATGGGGACTGTAATGGTCCACTCTTGATCTATTGTTTATAGTCAATCTGCAACAAATGACCATTTCACTTGGAAAATGGCGTGTCCCTGTGATTGCTCTCCAAACAAACAAAGATAAAAGAATAGAATGATGAGATTTTGGTGGTTTTATACTATGTATAGTCCTTTCTAGACCTAGAAAACTTGACTCGAGAATCGAAATCGACCTGAGCACAATGACCCGAATTTGATCTGAAACCTGAAATAAACCGAATCGAACTAAAGTTAACCCGAATTTTTAGTTGAACCGAAAATGGACCCGAACCGAAGGTAACATGAAATAAAGAAAATATATTAAAATAAATAAAAAATATGGGATGTGAATTGTCGCACAACTCACCAAAAAGCCAAATATAAAGGCTATATAAAGTCATATATAGGGTCGGAAAACCTAACTCAGCATGAATCAGTTGACTTTTGGTTCGGTGGAAAAATCGATTCGATGGAAAATAGAACAACGGAAGAGAAGGGGAGAAGAGGAAGAAGCAAAGTTAACTGCCACATCAACGTTTTTAACAGCAGTTAACGGAAATGACTTTAATGAAAACGAATTAAAAATTTAATAACTATATTACAAGTTTTAAAATTTCAGTAACTAAAATAAAAACTTCCTAAAAGTTTGATGACTATTTATGTAGTTTATCCTTTTTCTTTTTAGAAAAGAAAACTAAACATTATTTGTTAGGCAAAAACAATACTCGGTACTTTAGCCCTAACTCTTCACCATTGAATGATGAGTTTAGGCAAAGTCCTGCTACAATTGGTACAAAAACTGTCCCACAGAATTGTTCTTTGGCTAAAGTGGAAGTTTGAATGCACGACACGCTCTTTTTTGGGTTAATATATCATTAACCACCGAATTAATTAAGGATTTTTATTTTGACCACCGAACCAACGAACTCGCTAATCAGATCATCAAATTTATAAAATTAACCTATTTTGACCCCGTCGTTAAAAACCTAACGGTAGAGTGATGGAACTGCCACGTGACAATTAACGGGAAAATTTTAAAATTACACATTTGGTCCATGTTATTTACACATTATTTCAATTTAGTTCTAATTTTAAATTAATAAAATAGTAAATTAGTTGGTGACAACACATCATTAGAGGACTTTAATTATTTATATTTAATTTTATTAATTTATTTTCCTCCTCTGAGGAGGAAAATAAAATCCCTTAACATGCGTTGGGGGTGGATTGAACCTAAACAATGCTTGAGTAAAGGTAATGGTTTAGCCATTACACCAAGCACAACTTTGTGCTTTAAATCACCAAATTTAATATATATCTCTTATTGGTTTCTACATTTATAAGCCAAAAGCTCAAACCCTAAACACTAATTTCACACATATAACCCTAAACCCTAAATATTTCAAATTAATTTTATACTAAACATTTCAAATTAATTTCACATATATAAACTCTAAACCCTAACCCTAAACACTAATTTCACATATATAACTCTAAACACTACTTTCACATATATAACTCTAAACACGAATTTCACATACATAACTCTAAACACGAAATTCATGTTTAGAGTTATATATGTGAAAGTAGTGTTTAGAGCTATATATGTGAAATTAGTGTTTAGGGTTTATACATGTTAAATTAATTTGAAACGTTTAGTGTAAAATTAATTTAAAATATTTAGGGTTTAAGGTTTAGGGTATATATATTTGAAATTAGTGTTTAGGGTTTGAGCTTTTGGCTTATAAATGTAGAAACCAATATGAGATATATTAAATTTTGTGATTTAAAACACAAAGTTGTGCTTGTTGTAGTGGTTAAGCCATTGCTTTTACCCAAGCATTGCTTAGGTTTGATTCACCCCCAACGCATGTTGAGGGATTTTATTTTCCTCCTTTAAGCAGGTGTTGACACGTGTCACCACCTAGTTTATTATTTTATTAATTTAAAATTAGGACTAAATTGAAAGAATGTGTAAATAACATGAACCAAATGTGTGATTTTAAAATTTTCCCGTTAATTGCCACGTGTCAGTTCCGTCACTCCACTGTTAGATTTTTAATGGCGGTGGTCAAAATAGGTTGATTTTATAAATCCGGTGGTCTGATTGACAAGTTTCTTAATTCGGTGGTCAAAATAAGAATCACCAATTAGTTCAGTGGTCAATGATATAGTTAACTTTTTTTTCCAATCAAACCACACAACTACTTAAATGTTATTAATTAAAATCTAACTTATAATTTAGTATTTTGATTTATATTAATTAAGCCACCTATCTTAACTCCGTATTCAATTTAAAACCCAAATGAAATAAAGTAAAAAATTCAATAACCTCAAAATTTATTAAAATGGATTCAAAATTTAAATTCACTTCTAAAGACCAAATTCAATTTAAAAAAGTCCAAACAAGATTCAAATTAAAATTTACGTAAAATTGTTGTTTGTTGAAGAAAATGGAAGTTAAGAGTGTAGTAGTTGTATTTTGCATCATTATTGGCAGGTGTTATGGTTTGCATGCCCCAATTGGCAATTAGATATCAAAGTCATTAAAGGAGGACCGTTTAGGTGAGCATAAAGATTAAAGGAGGAAATATGCTTCTTGTTCTTGTACAGCAATATAATTATAAATGTCTAACCTCTAAAACCAAAGCACAACACATTCATAGAAGTTAGAACATGGGATACAACCTTTTAGAAGCTTTGAACGTCCGGGTTGTTGGCTCCGGCGACAGATACCTGGTCCTTGCCCACGGTCTCGGCACGGACCAATCGGTCTGGCAACGAATTCTCCCGCTTTTCACACCTTCCTATCGTATAATTCTATACGACCTCGCTTGTGCTGGCAGTGTCGACCCCGATTACTTCGATTTCAGTCGTTACACCACTCTCCATCCCTACGTTGATGATTTGCTTAATATTCTCAAAGCTCTCGGCGTTGACCGTTGTGCTTACGTCGGTCACTCTGTCTCCGCCATGATTGGTATATTAGCTTCCATCCGCCGCCCTCAACTCTTCTCCAAACTCATCCTCATCGGCGCTTCTCCCAGGTAAAAAAAAAAAAACTACTAAGACGATTGGTCTTCCTTTATTTTTTTTAGTATGCTTTACCGGCGAAATATTGTTGGGAAATGGGATGGTCAAAGTGTAGAATTAAATATAGAATTAGACAACGGAATTTGTGGTTTCCAGGTTTCTGAATGACGAAGATTACCACGGCGGGTTCGAGCTAGGTGAGATTGAGAAGGTGTTTTCAGCAATGGAATCGAATTATGAAGCTTGGGTCAACGGGTTTGCCCCACTAGCCGTGGGGGCAGATGTGCCGACAGCGGTTCGAGAGTTCAGCCGGACGCTTTTCAACATGAGACCGGACATATCGTTGTTCGTTTCCAGGACCGTATTCAACAGTGATCTGAGAGGGGTACTTGGGCTGGTGAGGGTACCGTGTTGCGTGATCCAGACAGCCAGAGATGTGTCGGTTCCAGCTTCAGTGGCAGAGTATTTAAGGACCCATCTAGGGGGAAGAACGACGGTGGAGATGTTGAGAACGGAAGGCCATTTGCCGCACTTGACAGCGCCGGCGTTGCTGGCTCAAGTGCTCAGGCGAGCCCTTGCTCGGTGAGTTTCTAGGGATTTCATTTCAGTAGGGGGTGGGGTCCAGTCAGAAATTTGACATGATACCGATACGTAAGGGAATAATATGTGGAGGATAGGGTCCTTGGATTCGGAATTTTTAGCTAAATATTGTAGAAGATTTTTTTTTTCTCCAATATGTTGCACATTGGTTTTTATTTCCTAATATATTGTACTTTCTACAGTAAAAACAAAGAAGGACTCATCTGAGTCCGACTTTGAATAGTGATTTATAATTTTTGAGTAAAAAAATTAAAGACTCACCTAGGTGAGTCCGACTTTGAACAGTAAAAAATTTAAAGACTCACCCAAGTGAGTCCGACTTTGAATAGTGAAAGACACAAACATGGGAATGCATTCATGGTACATGGAACACTATTCAAAGTCGGATACAAATGAGGCTGCCTTTAGGAAGATCACTGTTTGAAGTCGGATACACATGGGAGAGTCTTTAATTTTTTATTCGATTTAATAAAATCATTGTTTAAAGTCGGATTCAGCTAGGGTGGTCTTTAATTGTACTGTAGAATCTACAATATTTTAGGAAATAAAAATGAACATACAATATTTTGGGAAAAAAATAATCTCACAACAATATTTATGTAAATTATCCCCTTGGATTCATTAGGATTAATTTGTCATATTATCCCCCCAAAAGGATAAGACCATCCACGTGATTCTCACGTGATGACTCTATGTTTTCCTTTTTACTCTTGTTTCTTTCTCTTACTTCTTTCTTTCCATCTGATTCTGAAATTTAATAATCTCTTCGTCCTATTAAAATTATCTCAGGTTAATAATTTTTTATTTTTATTTTTTATTATTTTTATTTTAAATTTTCAACAAGTAGTTTTTAAATGTATGTTTTATAAAACTTAATTATTTAAAATAATTATATTACAGTTTAAAAATATGTACTTTTAAAAAGTCAAATAGAAAAAATTTTAGTGAGACAAAATGGAGTAGTATTTTACTTTTGAAATATGATTTTACTCATTTAAAAATTACAAATACAATTTTACTTATTAAAAATTATTTGATAAATAAATTATGTAAAAATAATTTTGTTTATTTCAAGCAATTTGAGTAATCTTGAATGATAGATTTTGAGTTCAGATTTTATCAACTCAATAAATTAAATTTTAATATTTTTACAATTTAGTCTCTATTTTTTTTTATTTCGTCAATTCTTCCTTCATTTTAAATTTAATTTTGACTAAATTTGATCAACCCTTGAATATCTATACAACTTCAATTTTTCTTTTTAAAACTAATGTTTTTTTACAATTTTGTTCTTCAACTTTGTATAATTTCTTCATTTATTTCTTTGTTTTAAGTTTATATTTGACCAAATTTGAACCATGTGCTTCACTACTAGTGTAAAATATCTATGCAACTTCAATTTATATTTTAACAACAAATTTATTTTTTAATTTATTCCTCAACTTTACATTTTATTCATTTTGGTCCTTCAACTACATTTTTGTAAATTCTTTTATCCTATCAATATCTTGACTCCTTTATACTCCATCAATATTGTCTTAAAACCCATTTTTAAAAATAATATTCTAAATATATATTATAATTGTAGAAAATATTTGATTTATTAAATAGCATTACACTTACACATGTGAAAAAAAATATGGAGAAAAATATATGTATATATTATGATTATATAAATTTATTTAAATTGGAACCAATATTATAAATAATTTCAATAAATTTCAAGAGAAACTCAAACGACTTGACTAGAAAAAATTTAAAATAAAGTTTGAATTATAAAATTAGACTCATTAACTCGAGTAACTTAAATTTTTTTAATTCAACTCGATCAAACACTTATCTTTAAAAACCAACTTTCCCTTTATACACTGATTCTATGGTGGTGATTTAAATTTAAGCTTTTAAATAATTTTATTAATTCAATTGATGTAGAGTTAATTTATGACAACAACTTCGTGAATCACTTTAAATTAATGTATATGGATTAAAATATTATTGTTGGTTTAACAAAAATATAAAGTAATAATCAAAATTTGTAGTTGCAATACTCGATTTTCAATGTTTATGTGCATGAAATGATAATGGTGACAATCTTGTCATTCTTCAACAGGGTTCAATGATTGCTTTGAGAGCTTCCTTCATTTCAATGCACAATAAATGTGGTCAAAGAAAAGCACGCAATTAGTCATTCAGGTTTGTCAGCCTGTCCAGCTTAACCATGGAATTTGATGTTCATAAATCTAAACCATTTAACTTGGAAATTGACGCTCTTTCAAACTTGAATGCCACTTTGAAACAATTGTATATGTAACTATCCGAATTTTAGGTCTTGCGAAATTGGGCTTTAGTCCTAATTTAATTAGGCCCTATATTGAGCAGCTTAAATTAAGGATAATTGAATTTGAACTTTGTGATATATTAAGAAAATATTATAGGAGAGAATATTTTTTTTTAAAAAGAAAACGGGTTTTAAATTGAAAGGTGGCTGATGATTTGATGGGAGAAAAAGAATGAGAGGATAAGATATTTTGAAAGGGAGAGAGAGAAAAGAAGAGAAAAGTAAGGGAAATAAAGTTTGAGTCTCGATCTACCGCCACAGGAGCTGCCATGGCTCTCACCGCCAGCACCATCAGCTCCAGCTCGGTGAAAGGAGTCCGGCGGTGGTCCTCCCGTCACCTAAGTCGTCTCCGTTCACTGAGGTGGGGGAAAGGAAGGTGCGACCTTGTTAGAAACACCACGATTCAGCCATCTCCACCGCGAGCTGTCAACACCACTAGAACCACCGCCTCGAGGACATGCGGCCAATAAATTTTTATCGCCAACCTTCATCGGAGGTCGCCGCACGCGCCTCCACGTATCGGCGACAAGTGTGGGCATGGTTCAGTCCAAGCGGGTGCACCTTGTTGCGGTGCACCACGCCACACCGGATCAGCTACCCCAGGTGCACATGCTCCTGCCCGCACCAAATCATGCACCTAGGGTGCACCAAGTTTATCATGCTCTCGCCCGCACTAGATCCCACGCCTAGGGGTGCACATTGCTTACTATGCGCTTGGCCACACCAGATCACCAGGGTTGACCGGGCCGTTTCCCGACCATTGACTTTTTCTGGTAGACCCTACTCAGAGGTTTCTCTCCTTATTGCTCGTACTAGCTTGCATGCTTATGTTTATGATTAACATGAAGTAGAATAGAGTAGATGTGTACCACTGAGCTTTGTAAGTTCACCGCTCAAAATCGTTGGTTCCGTGCGTAGGTTGATCATGTGATCAAGGAGCATTATTAGTATGATATTCCAACATGTGGAGGTCTTTGAAGTACGATACTTGTGTGTTTAGTGGGCTATGTATCCATAAGACCTTACGTGTTCGAGCCTATATTTCTTATTTTTGAGATTGTATTAATCAAATTAAACGTTTTAAATTAAACTGAAGCTCATTTGTATTGTTTTGACTTTTTTAACTATATTTTATTTGTGGACTTTAAATGTTTTGGAAATAACTTGTTTGGGTTAAACTAATTGAGAAATTTTATGGATTTTGTTGGGTTTCTATGTGCTCGATTACCTTCAACCGTTCTAGCTTGCCAAGTGTGGAGAAGTTGGATATTTAGGTGTTTTAGTGGGAGGTGAAAATTGAACAATAAGACACAAGGATTTATAGTGGTTCGACCTTCTAACAAGCACCTTGTTGCGTGTCAAAAGTCCTATCGCATTGTAGTGCAAGTGTACACGACGCAAGTAGTAAAGTGATACTTGGAGTATCGGATATCGTCTCCACAGAGACTGGAAATAGCTTTATCCTATATTTGATGCACAAGAGAGAAAGAAAATAGTTTAAATATTTTGGAAAATAATATTGGAGGATAAGGAATATAAAAGATAAAAGATTCAGGGTTAAGAGATAGGTCAGTATTGATTTGCTCGGTAGTGCATGTGTTGCACTGAATAGAAACTTCTGTTCTGTCGTCGTTCCTGTCGCGGCAGCACCTGTTGCGGCAGAAGTCTGTTGTTGTCGCGGCAACGATCACACAACTCTTTACTTCAAGTTTGGCAAGATTCCCTGCTATGACTTGTCCTATCCCTAGGCCCAAGTACTGTTGATGAACACTTATTGGATAATACCTCCCGACGTGAATCGAAGGGTGAACACCAAAGTTGTTGAATTCTTCCTTAGCCACTTAACTTCGTACTTATCCCTAAGATGAGATGGTTTAACCATAAATTGGAAAACTCGTATTTATTTCGTTCATATGCTTGACTCTCCCGATATCAAACAAATAGATAACCTCACAATGCTCTCCCGATACTCTTGCGAGATGTGAAAACCAGAATAAATAAACTTGAAGTTTTATTGCCTTGAATAGAAAATTCCTAAAACAGTACAATCCTTGCAACTACTTTACAGAGTCAACCCTTAGCCCTAGGGGAAGTTTAGAACATGATGAGAATGGGGAAAATGACAAGGATTTTGGGGAAGACGGCTAGAGATGAGATATCCTTCCCTAGGTCGAATTATATGCCTTTATATAGGCCTTGGGTTTAAGTTTTCTAATAAGGTAAGAATACACGTTCAAACTAAAGTATAATTCTATTAGAGATTAGATCCTCTGAGTAGATGCCTTTAACTTATCCTCTTTTCTTGCTTTGGGTTTCTTCCTTGAACTTTGGGCTTGACCTTCATTCTGCCCCAAGGCTCAGAAAATATAGAAGTGGTCCACGACAGACCGGCTTGAATTCCTCTATCTGTCGAGCTCCACTTTACTTTTCCCTTTTACCAATGATATCGTCATGGCTGCCGCGGCAGTGGCCTCGGCAGCATCTTGCTTCTCGACTCCAGTCCTGTGTTCCAGCTCTGCTCATTCGCTGTCCTAAGTCTGCCACAACAGATACCTGCAAAAGTAGCCAAAATCAGTAGCAACTGTGCCATTTTATCTAATTGTGATGTATATATGAAACTTTACTTAAATGCAATGAATTATGCTTGAATGCAGTAGAAATATGGGTTAAATAAGGGGAAAATATAGAACTTTTGCACACTCAACACACCCCCAAACTCAAGTTGTTGCTTGCCCTCAAGCAAATATTACCTAACTAAAAATGAAAGTTTTTTTGTTTGGCTTAAATCAATGAACCTTTTATTACCTACCACTTATTCTCTATCAAGAGTAACACCTTGTCGGGCATCTCTGGATTTATTCGGAACCATGCTATAATTCTTGTGCAGTGTGTGTAGGTTATGTGAACAACTATGTGTCTAGACTCCCTTAGTGTACAAAATAGTCATGCTTACAAACTTGAGTTTATGCCAATTCAATTTTTTCTGGAGGCGATTCTTAGGCTCCTTTAGTTTTTTTTTTCTGACTCTTGGTTTAACTGCATCTTTTATGAAGGCAATTCTTGGGCTCCTTTAGTTTTTTCTAACTTAAGCTCAAAAAGAAATCTCCTAAAATTAGTGCAAGGCAGTTTTGCAAGCAAATGAGTCTGAATAATTTTCTTTCTTTTATTGTTTTTCTAGAGCCAGTGATAGGAACCTCTAGGGGCAGTTTCAAGTGGGTAAACATTCCTATTCCGGAGTACTATAGAAATCTAGATAGCATAAGAGTCACAAAGAGTGTTGTACAGATCAGAATCATAGCAAGGCTCTAAACAAATCCTAAAATTTCCTAAAGGCACTGTCACGATAGAGTATGTCGCGGCAGGTAAGTTTAGTTCAAAGACTTAAGCCATTTTTTAACAAAAATAAACTAAATAATAACTAATACTTAAACACAAATTTTAGACACAACCAACACTTCATTAATGGAGGGATGCCACCCCCAAAACTCGAGGGTTGCATTGCCCTCAATGCATGATAACATGGAAAATAAAAAATAGAAAAACAAAATACATCACAAAATAAATAAAACAACAAAGACAACAATTATAAGATAGAAACTTAAGTTGAGGAGCTGTCGTCACTGCTGCTGCTGATCTAGAGCTGTCGGCGAGCAGTGACTTTCATGGCAGGGGCCGGCAGTGTGCTGGGGGAGGCAGAGACTATCTTTTTCTTTACTTCCCTCGGTGGCTGGACACGAGTTGGTGAGATGTGTGGGGGCTTGTCCAGCACCTTTACCTCATCATCGGAGCTGCTGCTGCTGGCAGATCTGCCCTGGCCGGAGGGTCCTTCGCCAGCCTCGTTGAGCTTTTGCCTTTTCATTGGCGTGAAGTCCTTGGAGAGGTCTTGGGAAACTGAGGGCTCCCCGTCAGAATCCTGCCAGACGGATGATGAGGAGAACCCTTTAAAATATTCTTCGTTGAGTTCTGGCAGGGGCTCCTTTCTTTTCTCGCCTCTGGCAGTGGCAGATTGGCTGCCACCTTCAGCTGTCGTGGCCGGTGTAGGTGTAGAGGCAGCAGACGGAGTTTTAGGGCTCACAGTAGGAGTAGGCGTAGGTGTAGGAGCAGCAAAGAACTGTTCTGGGAAGGAGGGAACGACACATGTGTAAAATGTAAATCATTATGAATAAAATTTACCGTTGCTGCCGTGAAAATCCCTCACGTAGCTCATCAGTCCGAGCTGCCTTTCCTCCATTCTTTTGAGTATTGACAGAATCTGGGCAGAGGTGTCTGGTGGTGGAGCTGCTATCGTTGGCTGCTGTTCTATTGCGGTAGGTTCGACAGAGCTGAGGCTTGCTGTCTGCTCTGCCGTGGCAGAGGGGTTGAAGTAGGACAGTGGGGTGGCAGCTTTCAACTCCATTAGGCTGAAAATGTTCCGCTCCGTCCACCCTTTCCCTCGGACTTTTACGTCTTCAGCAATTTCTGATACGTTGTGGCCTTGACATATGGCGGTGATGAGGTATGGGAAGACAAGGGGTCCCGATGGCCGGAGGGAACATTCAAGAATTCCCTCCCGTATGTAGCATCCGACATTTATAGATCTCTCATTTAAAATGGAATGTACAGGGGCTAACCTTGGTCGGTCGACTGTACTGTTGTGGGAGGATGGCATGATGTGCTTCTTCACAAAATGATTCCACAATTTGGATTGTGGAGTCAACTGAGTTCTCTTCACCGTCCATCGATGTTTTGGGTCGGTGTTCCATTCTGTCCCCTTCTCAGTGAGCTCTGCCATGACCGCGTCATAGTTTGCCGGCGACAAACTGTTGACGAATCTTTTGTGGGCGTCCTCTTTTTTACTCACATATAGGTTGTAGAGGGTGTTGATGTAGGAAGGCTCGAAGGAGAGTTGTTTACCTCGAACTGTCACTGTCGTAGTGTCTTTGCTGTCGGTGACAACATAGAACTCCCTGGCGAGTGTGATGTTCATCTCTTCCGGTTGAGCTGCAAACTGCTGCCATTTAAGGGCATGGATCTTTCTTGCTATGAAACTTTCGAGCCCTAGGTCCCCCGTGGGTTTGGTGTAGAGGAACCCCTGTTCTTCCCATACCTCCCTCTTCTGAAAGGAGCTGTAGTATCTCTTGGCGGAGTCGGCAGAGGCGAAACGGTTTGGAATGGCACTATGGCTTGGGGTGCTTACTACTGCAGCGGAACTGGAGGCAGCACTACGGCGAGTTTGTCTGCTAGTCATTTTTAGAAGGACTGTGGAAAATATAAAGAAAATTTTGTGATCTAGAGGAAACAAGTTGAGAGAATAAAAGTGAGATGAAAAATGAATAGTGAATGGGGTTTATATAGATGGGTGATTTTCTGCCCGTTGGAGCTATAACGGCAGGCGCGAATAACGGGGCCAGCTGTTACGCGGTTTCTGACGCGTATGTCACGCGTTTCCGTGTCTGTTGTGTGGCTATTACACGTTTGCGTGTCTGTCACAATAGCTCCGTGACAGGCTGTCTTCTTCTTGTCTGCCGCGACAGCTGATGACAGACTGTGACGAAAGACTTGTTCGTTGGGCTTTTTGGCCTACTGTTGATATGGTGGGCTGGTTCACTCATTCTCTTCTCCTTGCTTCCTTTATTTCCTAAAAATAATTAAAATAAAATCTTAGTTCCTAAAATAAAATAAAATAAATCTTAATTCCTAATAAATAAATAAATAAAATAAAAACTAAGTTAAATTAGGGATGCCTTGAGGGGCATCTCCTAAAGTAACTACTTCCTGCATCCTTGGGGCTTCAGTCCCCTGAAAATGCTTTAGTCTCTGTCCGTTGACTTTGAATTGGTGCCCGTCCTTTAAGGATTTGATTGTGATGGCACCATGAGGGAAAACCTGGACAATTTGGAAAGGACCGGACCATCTAGATTTAAGCTTTCTTGGGAAAGGTTTTAGCCTAGAATTAAACAACAAGACCTGCTGCCCTGGGCAGAACTGTCGTGGCAGCAGCTTCTTGTCGTGTCACCTTTTGGTTTTATCTTTGTAGATCTTGGCATTGTTGTAAGCCATTGCTCGAATTTCTTCAATTTCATTCAAGTCAAGTAGCCTTTTTTGTCCTGCCTTATCCCAGTCCAAATTTACTGCCTTGATAGCCTAGTAAGCTCTGTGTTCTATCTCAACAGGTAAGTGACATGTTTTCCCATAAATAAGTCTATAGGGTGACATTCCCAATGGTGTTTTGAACGTTGTTCTATAGGCCCAGAGTGCATCATTTAGGTGTAGAGACCAATCCTTTCGAGTGGGTTCAACCATATTCTCAAGTATGTTCTTTACTTCCCGATTGGATATCTCGGCCTGTCCATTGGTTTGAGGGTGGTATGCTGTTGCGATTTGGTGCTTTACTCCGTATTTTCTCAAGGCAACAACAATTACCCTATTATCAAAATGTCTCCTCTCGTCACTGATGATCGCCTTGGGGATACCAAATCTGGAGAAGATGTTCTTGTGCAGAAATCTCTAAACTGTTTTAACGTCATTTTTCTGAGTGGCGATCGCTTCTACCCACTTGGACACATAATCCACTGCCAGTAGGATGTAAAGGTTCCCACAAGATGCTGGGAATGGTCCCATGAAGTCGATTCCCCATACATCGAAGATTTTGACCTCTAAAATGTTTTGTAGTGGCATCTCATGCCTTTTTGAGATGTTCTCAGTCCTTTGGCATTTGTCACAGCTCTTGTAGAAGGCTTGGGCATCCTTGAACAATGAGGGCTAATAAAGACCATATTGCAAAACCTTGGCATCAGTTTTGTTTCCACCTAGGTGTCCTCCATATGGTGAAGCGTGGCAGTGGTGAAGCACAACTTCCTGTTCATCCCGCAATACACATCTCCTGATAATTTGATCTGCACAATGTTTGAAAAGAAGAGGTTCGTCCCAATAATAATGTTTTGCATTATTTTGGAACCTCTTCCTTGCTTGGTAATTAAGTTCAGGAGGTAGTACCCCGCTAACAATGTAATTAACAAAATCAGCGTACCGAGGGGTTTCAGAAAACTTACCTGCTGCCATGGCTGTCGCGGCAGTGCTTGTGGCAGCAAACGGCTGCTCATCCGGGAAGGTCTCCAGTATGTTGGTCTTATCTATGGATTGACTCTTTCCCGTTTCTAACCTCGACAAGTGGTCTGCTACTTGGTTTTATGTTCCTTTTTTATCCTTGATATCAATGTCGAACTCTTTCAACAGTAGAATCCAACGTATCAGTCTTGGTTTTGCATCCTTTTTTGTGAATAGATACTTCAGTGCTGAATGGTTTGTATGGACCACCACCTTCGTTCCAAGTATATACGGACGAAACTTGTCGATTGTGAACACCACTTCTAGTAGTTCCTTTTCTGTTGTGGTGTAGTTTACTTGGGCATCATTCAGTGTTTTGCTGGCATAGTAAATCACATGGAAGAGCTTATCCTTCCTCTGCCCTAGTGCTGCCCCGACAACATAGTCACTGGCATCACACATTATCTCAAATGGAAAACTCTAGTCTGGTGGCTGTACGATCGGGGTTGTTACCAGCTTCTCCTTCAGAATTCTGAATGCCTCAGTACATTCAGTATTAAAGTTAAAGGGACGATTCTACTCCAATAGGTGGCATAGGGGTTTAGTAATCTTTGAGAAATTGGAAATAAATCGTCGATAAAACCCGACATGTCCTAAGAAACTCCGAATTCCCTTGACTGTGATGGGTGGCGGCAGCTTTTCGATGACTTCTATTTTTGCTCTGTCTACCTCAATGCCGTGGCAGCTTACCTTGTGGCCTAGGACTATCCCTTCATCCACCATGAAGTGGCACTTTTCCCAGTTTAAGACCAAATTCGCCTCTTCGCATCTTTCAAGCACCTTCTGTAGGTTGCCTAAACAACCTTCAAAACTGTCTCCAAAGACGGAAAATTTTTCCATGAAAATTTCTAGGAAGTCCTCCACCATGTCAGAGAATATCGCCATCATGCACCTTTGGAAGGTTGGTGGTGCATTGCAGAGTCCAAATGACATTCTCTGAAAAGCATAAGTGCCGTATGGGCATGTGAAGGTAGTTTTCTCTTGATCCTCCGGTGCAATAGCTATCTGATTGTAACCTGAGTAACCATCAAGAAAACAATAATAAGGTTTTCCCGCCAATCTATTAAGAATTTGATCAATAAAAGGTAAGGGAAAATGGTCCTTCTGGGTAGCTTTGTTAAGCTTCCAGTAATCTATACAAACCCTCAAACCGGTCACGTTCCTGGTTGGGATTATCTCGTTTTCTTCATTGGTCACCACAGTTATTCCTCCTCTTTTGGGTACGCATTGCACCGGGCTCACCCACTTACTATCCGAGATGGCGTATATGATTCCGGCGTCAAGCCATTTGATAATCTCTTTTCTCACCACTTTTTGCATGGCTTCGTTTAAACGTCTCTGGGCATCAATAGTCGGCTTATGGTCATCTTCCAAGAGAATCTTGTGCATACATAATGCCGGACTGATGCCTTGGGTATCAGCTATCGTCCATCCAATGGCCTTCTTATGCTGCTGTAGCATTCCAATTAGCTGCTGCTCCTGTTTCTGCATTAACTTGGAAGAGATGATTACGGGCAACGTATCATTTAAACCAAGGAAGACATACTTAAGCTGCCCTGACAGAGGCTTAAGATCTAAAACATGTGGCTTTTC
The DNA here is from genome assembly GCA_958450335.1 of Hibiscus tridactylites. Classification (NCBI taxonomy): domain Eukaryota; kingdom Viridiplantae; phylum Streptophyta; class Magnoliopsida; order Malvales; family Malvaceae; genus Hibiscus; species Hibiscus tridactylites. The sequence continues at coordinate 32,754,201 of OY288292.1, read as the reverse complement.
AATTGAAGGCTTTTGGATTATATGTTCATTCGGGGTATAATTAAGGGGCTCGAAGAACTTACATGGACGATTTCCTATCCAATTTACCTTCTCATGACCTTCAGTATCAGATATTTCTGAATCGGAGGAGTAACTGTCGTCGTTGCTGCCGTGACAGTCTTCCAGATGACTGCTGAGGCAGTGACCAAATTTTATGTCATGGCAGCCCGACCTGATGCAGGGTTGGTCAAGGATTACTTTAGTGATGACCTTGCATTCTTCTTCTGCATCAGCATGTTTAATTACTTGGAGAACATTTAGTTTGATTTCTTGATCATTTACTCTCATTGTCAGTTATCCTTTCTCCACATCAATCACAGATCTTCCTGTGGCTAGGAAGGGTCGCCTCAGGATGATTGGTGCATTTTCATCTACTTCACAGTCTAAAACAAGAAAGTCAGCAGGAAAAATAAACTTATCCACTCTTACTAGAATATCTCCGATCTTCCCTTCTGGTTGTAAGTAAGAGCGGTCTGCCAGCTGCAGCATGACTGTCGTGGGCCGTGCTCGTCCAATACCTAATTTCTGAAACACAGATTTTGGCATTAAATTTATGCTAGCACCTAGATCACAAAGTGCCTTACCCACGAATTTGTCACCAATTATGCACGGTATGATGAAGCTCCCAGGATCCTTATTCTTCTGGGGTGGATGCCTGTGCAATATAGTCATGCATCCCTCTGTCATTTTTACCGTTTCGAATTCCCCAAGTCTGGACCTTTTTGACTTGGAATCCTTGAGAAATTTTACGTAACTGGGCATATGCTTGATGGCCTCTAACAACGGTATATTAATGTGCACCTGCTTAAAAATATCATAAATCTTTTTGAGCTGGTACTCCTGTTTCTGTTTTTGTAACCGCTGTGGAAAAGAAGGTGGAGGACGATAATCTTCCAGACGTCCTTCACATGATATTCGGATCTGAGAAGGCTTAGGTTCTTTAGTTTCCTCTATCTGCTCCTCTATCTCCTCAGCTGTCGTCACAGATGTGTCGGCAGTAGGTTGTTCTTCCTCTGTCGGGGTAGTGTTCACGGCAGGTGTATCTAGGGTCGGTTCCTTAATTGGTATGGTTTTCATCTCCGGCCCTTGCAGTTGTTTCCCACTCCTAGTTGTAATTGCTTTACACTGCTCATGTGTGGGTTTTCTAGTGACCTCAGTATCACTAAGGAATCCCCCGTTTTGCCTTGGCTTAATATGCTGAGAAACCTGGCCCATTTGTGTATCCACGGATTTCAGTGTAGCCTCATGGTTTGTCATCCTCATTTCTGTCTTGTCCATGAATGACTCAGTCTTCTTGACAAAGTGATCCATATTTGCCATGTAAGCTCCTGTCTGTGACATAAATGTGGCCAATGTCTGCTCCAGTATACTAGGTGCGGCTACCTGCTACTGTTGTGGCTGCTGCTGTGGTTGCTGTCATGACAAGATTCTGGGTGCCCCTTGGTTTTGGTTGTTCTACATCTGAGGATTAAGTGCGTTGTTTGGATTGCTCCTGGAAAACTTGGGATTTTTCCTCTAGTTTGGATTGTAATTGTTGGAATCATAATTTCTTGGCTTATTGTAATTTCCAACGTACATCCCCTCTTCTAGCTGTAACGGGCAGTCTTCCAAACTGTGGTTCCCACTGCAAGTTTCACATACCTCTTCTGCAGAATATATAGGTTTAGAATCTTTTTTCAACAGATTTTCCACTGCCTTACTGAGGTATGCAACCTGTGTCTTCAAGGAATTGTCGGCTTCATAATCTTTTACAGCTATCCCTCGTTTACCTCTCCTTGCTGTAGGGAATTGCTCGTCATTCTTTGCTAAGTTTTTCAACACCACCATTTCTTCGTCTGGATCTTTATCCAACAACAGTCCATTTGCTGCTGAATCTATTCACATACGAGTGTGTGTGTTGGCAACATTGTAGAATTTAATGACTTGATTCCACACGGGAAATCCATGCATTGGGCAGTTCCTTAGAAGAGTTGTAAACATGTCCTATGCCTCGTGCATTGGCTCGTCATCTTCCTATTGAAAAGTAGAAATTTCATTACGCAATCGCTCAGATAAGTGAGAAGGATTAAAACGAGATAAAAATTCACGAGAGAGATCTTCCCAAGTTCGTATTGAACCCGACGTTAGTTTATTCCACCAAGTTTTAGCTCTGTTTCTCAGTGAATGAGGAAATAACTGGAGCCTCAGTATTTCCGGATTTATTCCTGGTAATCTAAACGATCAACAGATTTCTTGGAACGTTTTCAGATGTTCTCGGGCATCCTCTGTTGCAGCACCACTGAATTGGCCAACGGAATTTATCATGCTGAACATAACATGTTTCAGCTCGAAATTCTCAACTTCCACGTCTGGCAAGGTGGTCTTCAGTTCAACATGATCATTGATCATGTAATCGCGGCAGGACTGTCATGCGGCAGCGGCAGGCCGTCCGTTCCGGTCATCTAGGGGAGGATCTTCATCATTCCTCTTGTTATTATTTACCCCGTTATGCATTGCTTCTAACTGTTCCTCGAGATAATCGTTTCTTGCAATCAAGAGGCGGACTCGGTTCCTGAGGTTGCACGTACGTTCAATTCCAGGATCTAGTTCGTACTCAGGTTCTTTGCCTCGTCTAGATCTGCGCATAAGCAAGCGGAGAACCTTGTGAAAAGCACAGGGTAAACAATACTAATAAAAATAGAAAATTAAAAAGTAAAAGTAAGGGTAAAGATATGTTGCCAGTCCCCGACAACGGCACCAAAAACTTGTTGCGTGTCAAAAGTCCTATCGCAATGTAGTGCAAGTGTACACGACGCAAGTAGTAAAGTGATACTTGGAGTATCGGATATCGTCTCCACAGGGACTGGAAATAGCTTTATCCTATATTAGCTGTACAAGAGAGAAAGAAAATAGTTTAAATATTTTGGAAAATAATATTGGAGGATAAGGAATATAAAAGATAAAAGATTCAGGGTTAAGAGATAGGCCGGTATTGATTTGCTCAGTAGTGCAGGTGTTGCACTGAATAGAAACTTCTGTTCTGTCGTCGTCCCTGCCGTGACAACACCTGTCGCGGCAGAAGTCTGTTGTTGTCGCGGCAGAGATTACACAACTCTGTACTTCAAGCTTGGCAAGAATCCCTGCTATGACTTGTCCTATCCCTAGGCCCAAGTACTGTTGATGAACACTTCTTGGATAATACCTCCAGCGTGAATCGAAGGGTGAACACCAAAGTTGTTGAATTCTTCCTTAGCCACTTAACCTCGTACTTATCCCTAAGCCGAGATGGTTTAACCATAAACTGGAAAACTCGTATTTATTCCGTTCGTATGCTTGACTCTCCTAATATCAAACAAATAGATAACCTCACAATGCTCTCTCGATACTCTTGCGAGATGTGAAAACCAGAATAAATAAACTTGAAGTTTTATTGCCTTGAACAAAAAATTCCTAAAATAGTACAATCTTTGCAACTACTTTATAGAATCAACCCTTAGCCCTAGGGGAAGTTTAGAACATGATGAGAAGGGGGAAAACGACAAGGGTTTTGGGGAAGACGAATAGAGATGAGATATCCTTCCCTAGGTCGAATTACATGCCTTTATATAGGCCTTGGGTTCAAGTTTTCTAATAAGGTAAGAATACAAGTTCAAACTAAAGTATAATTCTATTAGAGATTAAATCCTCTGAGTAGACGCCTTTAATTCGTCCTCTTTTCTTGCTTTGTGTTTCTTCCTTGAACTTTGAGCTTGACCTTCATTCTGCCCCAGGGCTCAGAAAAATATAGAAGTGGTCCACGACAGACCAGCTTGAATTCCTCTATCTATCGAGTCCCACTTTACTTTTCCCTTTTACCAATGCTGTCGTCATGGCTGCCGCGGCAGTGGCCACGGAAGTATCTTGCTTCTCGAGTCCAGTCTTGTGTTCCAGCTCTGCTCCTTCGCTGTCCTGAGTCTGCCACAGCAGATACCTGCAAAAGTATCCAAAATCAATAGCAACTGTGCCATTTTATCTAATTGTGATGTATATGTGAAACTTTACCTAAATGCAATGAATTATGCTTGAATGCAGCAGAAATATGGGTTAAATAAGGGGAAAAATATAGAACTTTTGCACACTCAACACACCTACATCCACTACCTTAGTTTCCCACTAAGGATTTCAACAAATTCACTCTTGAATTTCATCCCATTTTCTCGGCTTAGGAGAAAACTGTTACAACGATTAAACTTTCTACCTAAAGCTTGATCAAGCACTCTCTTACAAGAGAAATTCTAAAGCAAACTTGAAATCCCTCTAATAGGTAATTGTTTGCACTATTTAGCTCTCACCCAAAACCTAAAAACTTGAGCATATATAACAATGTTTAGCTCACTAGTGTTTTCTATACAAGAAAATGAACAATTAAGCTCTAAGACAATTTCTTGTCATTATGTTGTTGACAATTGAAGCATTAATTTTCTCTTGATGCTTGGAGGTCCCTTTTATACTCCCAATTGAGTTTGTAGCCGTTAAGGACCGTTGGGGTTGTTTTGGAGGCGTTGGAGACTTTATTTCCCACAATAAATGATGTTCTGTAGATGTTCATTTTGAAACAACCGAACCCGTTTCAGAATTATGTTCGTACTCCTTAAGACTGGAATCATGATGGTGCATCCAATGTTGCGACGATAAAATGGTTACGATCATGGCCAAGAGGGCCGAGTTAAGTGTGTTGAGCCGCTCATGGAAGCGATTTCAGAGCAAGGATGCCACATATTGTTGAGATACAAGTTAGTTGAATGATGCTGGAGTCGAGAATGTGTTCTCCTCCCGTTACCTAAATGGTGTCTTTATTTGTGTTGTTGTCGTTTCGAAGTCTTCAGGTTCATTACGAGAGTTTTTTACAAGGAATCTTCATCATTATTCATGAATAACGGTTGTGAGGCAGATTTTGATAAACCGCTTTCGAAATCGATCAATGGATGCATATTGGTTAGAGGACCCTTTTGTTCGCTTAAAAGTGGGCTTTGTTGATATTTAGAGAATATCATCACCATTCTTAGAGGCATTCCTCGGAGACAGTGGATTTGAGATCCACTTGTTCGTTAGAGTATGGCCGAAGTTAGACGTTCTATAGGTTTGAGAGAGAGCTACCTTCTTGAGAGTTGTTGTATTTTGGAAATTGCTTTAGGTTAATCAAGCGCGATGCTAGCCCGTAATTTTGAAGGTTGTATCCGAGGCTTTGAAACCTCGAGTGAACCTAGCCTTTGGTAATGAGGATGTTGAATCGTTGCCCTTCTATCGAGATTTTTGTACTGGTTGTTAGTAGAATGGCACAACAGGGTTGTGAGGCTTGTATGACCGTTCAATAGATGCCAATGTGCACAGTTCAACGCTCGAGAGCTTTAGATCGCTAGAGTGTTTTTTATGCTTTTTAGAGGGGCTGTTAGGACTTTTTCCTTGTCAAGGAAGTGCGTAGATTTTGGGGTAAGGTTGAGTGAGACGTCGGTGCCCATCGCCTTTTTTAGAGGACACTGACCTAGTTGAGAAAGTATGAGGTTTTGTTGCGAAGGCGCAACCCGAATAAGTTTTCTTTTGTGTAAGTGTTTCACCCAAGGAAGAACCGGGCTTGTTCACTCGCAAGTAGTTTTACTCGTGGATGTGATGTTTAAATCGCTGATAGCTTGTTAAGTAACAATGAGGGATTGTTGCGTGTCTCCTAAGGTGGATGACTCGTGCAATTGTTTGCGATGTATCGTGTGCTTTCTCAGATTGGTTGAGACTAAGATGGTTACGATTAATGTGTTAAAGGCTTATAGTTTTGAAGTGATTTTGGGAACGTTAATTTCCCTCTTTTAAATGTGACGTGGTAACAGTGGATGCTTACAGTGACGTTTGAGGTGTTTTAGGTATGATAAGGTGGGATCCACCATGTTATCTCTTGAATATGAATTTGATGCTTTGCGTGACATGTGTGAATGATTAAGGAATACAGAAGGACGAGAGTTGGTAGGATAATTACCATAATGACCTTGTATGTAAGAAAGATTAATTACTATGTAATCAGTCAATGAAGCAGTGGTTAAGACTTTGTAAATGTTTTTACTTGTTACATGATTTCCTTGGAAGGAGCCGAGGAACATTGGTAGAGATTCGAGCTGTAGGAGACCATTATGTTGTGATAGTGGTGTTGACCCGATTGAAGTTGAGTAAGATTTCGAGACTTCAAGGATGTTTTGTTGTATCATCATGGCTGCATTTTTTTGTGTTAGAAGAGTGAAGTGGGTGCTTACCCCAACAATGTGAAGTTTTGGGTACTTGATCTTTAAGGGGATTGAAATTTGGATAACAAAGCGAGTTGGAGTAGTTCAGAATTGTGGATCGTATGACCGATCACCGCCTAAGTAAAGTGAACCTTTTAAGTGATAGATTGTACGAAGTTAGTTCGAGTTAATGTATCATGCTGCCCATGTGGGGCAATCAAGGATTTCCAGCGATGGTTGTGTAATGGAGTACCAATGCTAGCTTTATGCGGTATAAGTGCTTATTTCTTTTGGGTGTCAGGACTGATCAGTCAATACCAGTGCCTATGTGTTTTGTTGGTTATGCTCCGAGTTGAGGACTAAGTAACTTTGGAAGCCGTGAGAAGTAGCACCTGGTTGTAATTAAAATGATACAATGTTGTGATCAAATTTGGGTTCGATGGTTTTGGATGAACTTGAGATCTTGGTGTGGGTGTTTTTAGAGAAAGACATGTCAGGGCAAATGATTCTTCCTTGATGGTAAAGTGGTCAGAGTATAGTGAATCTTGAGAACAACAATTGGTACCAAACTTTTGACGCATGTTTTGAGAAACAGTGTGGAGTCGTGTGTTGGAGTTAGGGATAAGAGGTTGACTTCCTGTTAGTTGGGAGATTAACATTGATTTTGTTAGATTTTTTGTGATGCCTCGATGTTCCTCAGTGGAAATTAAATGGATGGTTGTGGATTTTGTAAAGGATTGGTAGCACACAGTTTTAATGAGATTTGTTTGAGTAATGTTATGGTCCTTGGTATGCACCGTTTGATATTTTCAGCAAGGTGATATCTAGATAGAAAGTCTACTTAGTTTGTTTGCGGGTTGGGTTGTACGACACCATGTTGTGTACATACTACCTTTTTGGGCACGAGATTCGAGGGTTGTGTTGTAACCTATCCCTTGGTGAGGTTTCATGTGTTGACAAATTCGAGTGAGGGTATAGATGACGTGTTTTCAGGACACGTTACCATTTGGAGTGTGAGAGCCTTGCACGAACCGAGTTAAGGGGAGCTACGTTAATTGCTAATATGAGTTTTCATACCGAATTTAGGGTAAACGCTTGGGGGTGAGGTGAGACACCGTTGTTTTCAGGAGTCTTGCACCAGGCAAACAATGTTTAAAATTTGTGGTGCCTTTAGAGTTAGAGTCTCCTTCAGGAGTCGCCACAATATGAAATCATTTTTTTGTTGTAACGATTATCCAACCCCCTGTCCCTTTAGATCATACAGAGTGATGGAAGGAGTTTTTTGTGCAACAATCTCTTGGGATCTACAACATAAGTTAAGTTTCATTGATGGCACATTTGTGTGACGCTTTGGTCAAGGTACCATTGGGTTTGTTCTATGGCTTGAGTTATGCACCGAACGATTATGGATATCTTTAGAGGAAATGATCAGTTTAAATGGGTTGTGCCAAGCGAGGATGAATTTCTTCTAAGCGAAAGGATCAGTTTAGATAATGTTTGTATTGTAGAAAATACTGTTTATATTTACAAGTGTTGTGAGGAATCAGACTAGCACAATTGTTGCGTGTAAAATAGTCTATCGCAATTATAGTGCAAGTATACACGACGCAAGTAGTAAAGTGATACGAAGTATCGGATATCGTCTCCACAGGGATTGGGCTAATAGCTTCACCTAAATTCACTGCACGAAGTAAAGGAAATAATTATGAGAAGTTGTCACGAAAATAATAAGGAAAACGCAAATAAAAGAAGTAAGATATCAAGATAAAGAGAATGGGCTGGTATTGAGTTGCTCGGTAGTGCAGGTATTGAATTGCTTAGGATCTCCAGTTCTGTCGTCGCACCCGTCGCCGACAGCACCTGTCACGGCGTCTGTCCGTTAGTTGTCGCGGCAGCGAACACTAACTCCGTACTTCAAGCTTGGCAAGAATCCCAGATCTGCCTTGCCCTATCCCTAGGCACAAGTCTGTCGGCAATCACGTCTTTGATGATACCTCCCGGCGTGAATCGAAGGATGAACACCGATGTGTATGAATTCTTCTTTAGCCACTTAACCTCGCCCTATCCCTAGGCACGAGATGGTTCAACTATAAACTAGAGAACGCGCTCTTATCTCTTTCGTATACTTAACTCTCCCGATGCTAAGTAAATGGATAACCTCACAATGCTCTCCCGATGCTCTTGCAAGATATTAAAACCAAGATAAAAGAACTTGAAGTTTATTTTATTGAACTTGAAAAATCCTAAAACAAAGCAACCCTTGCAACTACTTTACAAAACAACCCGTAGCCCTAGGGGGAATTTAGAACATATCGGTGACAGGTAAACGGCAGGGTTTAGGTTTCGGTTATGGGGTAATCGGTTGTGCCCTAGGTTTAATCTATGCCCTTATATAAGCTTTGGGCTCAAGTTATCTAAGGTAACAAGGATTACAACTTTAATTAAAAGTAGGATTCTAATAAAGACTAAATCTCTAAAGTCTCCTACTTTCCAGCCGCATCCTTGCTTTTAGGGATTTCCTCTCCTTTGAGCTTTGGCTTGACATATCTTTTGATCCGGGGCTTGGAAAAATATTCGGCTTCCACACGACAGACGAGCAGATTTTTCTCTATCTATCGAGGTCCACTTGACTTTTCCTCTTCATGAGTCTGCTGTCACCATGCTGTCACGATAGGTCCATGACAGGTTTGTCTTCTTCGGCTGTTTGTCCAGTTCAGCTTTCCTGCTTATCTGCCCTGCGCCTGCCTTCAACATCTACTGTGGCAGATATCTGCAAAAATAGCCATCTTTCAGTAGAATCCGTGCCTTTTATATAATTGTGATGTTTTATTGAAAACTAACCTAAATGCAATGCAATGATGCTTGAATGCAGCAGAAATATGGGTTAAAAGGGGTGTAAATAATAGAACTTTTACACACTCAACACACCCCCAAACTCAAGTTTTTGCTTGCCCTCAAGCAATGTAGACTTAAAAGAAAACTGAAAATTTTTGTGTTGGCCTTTAAACAGTGAACTGTCCCTTACCTGTCGCTCATTATAGTGCAATTATAGTGCAAGGATTCTAATAAAACTTGTTGCGTGTAAAATAGTCTATCGCAATTATAGTGCAAGTATACACGACACAAGTAGTAAAGTGATACGAAGTATCGGATATCGTCTCCATAGGGATTGGGCTAATAGCTTCACCTAAATTCACTGCACGAAGTAAAGGAAATAATTATGAGAAGTTGTCACGAAAATAATAAGGAAAACGCAAATAAAAGAAGTAAGATATCAAGATAAAGAGAATGGGCTGGTATTGAGTTGCTCGATAGTGCAGGTATTGAATTGCTTAGGATCTCCAGTTCTGTCGTCGCACCCGTCGCCGACAGCACCTGTCGCGGCGTCTGTCCGTTAGTTGTCGCGGCAGCGAACACTAACTCCGTACTTCAAGCTTGGCAAGAATCCCAGATCTGCCTTGCCCTATCCCTAGGCACAAGTCTGTCGGCAATCACGTCTTTGATGATACCTCCCGGCGTGAATCGAAGGATGAACACCGATGTGTATGAATTCTTCTTTAGCCACTTAACCTCGCCCTATCCCTAGGCACGAGATGGTTCAACTATAAACTAGAGAACGCGCTCTTATCTCTTTCGTATACTTAACTCTCCCGATGCTAAGTAAATGGATAACCTCACAATGCTCTCCTGATGTTCTTGCAAGATATTAAAACCAAGATAAAAGAACTTGAAGTTTATTTTATTGAACTTGAAAAATCCTAAAACAAAGCAACCCTTGCAACTACTTTACAAAACAACCCGTAGCCCTAGGGGGAATTTAGAACATATCGGTGACAGGTAAACGGCAGGGTTTAGGTTTCGGTTATGGGGTAATCGGTTGTGCCCTAGGTTTAATCTATGCCCTTATATAAGCTTTGGGCTCAAGTTATCTAAGGTAACAAGGATTACAACTTTAATTAAAAGTAGGATTCTAATAAAGACTAAATCTCTAAAGTCTCCTACTTTCCAGCCGCATCCTTGCTTTTAGGGATTTCCTTTCCTTTGAGCTTTGGCTTGACATATCTTTTGATCCGGGGCTTGGAAAAATATTCGGCTTCCACACGACAGACGAGCAGATTTTTCTCTATCTATCGAGGTCCACTTGACTTTTCCTCTTCATGAGTCTGCTGTCACCATGCTGTCACGACAGGTCCATGACAGGTTTGTCTTCTTCGGCTGTTTGTCCAGTTCAGCTTTCCTGCTTATCTGCCCTGCGCCTGCCTTCAACATCTACTGTGGCAGATATCTGCAAAAATAGCCATCTTTCAGTAGAATCTGTGCCTTTTATATAATTGTGATGTTTTATTGAAAACTAACCTAAATGCAATGCAATGATGCTTGAATGCAGCAGAAATATGGGTTAAAAAGGGTGTAAATAATAGAACTTTTACACACTCAACACACCCCCAAACTCAAGTTTTTGCTTGCCCTCAAGCAATGTAGACTTAAAAGAAAACTGAAAATTTTTGTGTTGGCCTTTAAACAGTGAACTGTCCCTTACCTGTCGCTCATTCTCTATGGTGGCAGCAACCTGTCGGAAAGGTTAGGATCTGTCTGGAATCTCCCTATAGCTCTCGTGCAGTGTGTGCATGCTTGTGAACAGTTATATGCTAAGATTCTCTTAGTTTCACTAGAATATTCAACTCCTTAACTCGAATTTTTATGCCAAAGTTTATTTTTTTTATTTTTTTTAGAAGGCACATTTTCATGCTTCTTTTTCTTCTATTTTCAAGCTAAGTTTTTCTAGAGCCAGTTTTGGGCACCTCTAGTTAGCTTCCTAGAGCCGGTTTCGGGCACCTCTAGGTTTTTTTTTGAATTTCTTTTGCTAAACTTCTTTCCTAGAGCCAGTGTTAGGCACCTCTAGGGGCTATCCAAGTTCTAAGCTTCCTATTCTAGTTTGGTTAAAAGAAATCTAAGCAGTATAACAGTCACAAAAGTGTTTAAGTTTTCAGAACTATAGAAAGACTCTAAATTTTTCCTTAACCTGTCCTAAAGATGCTGCCACGACAGAGCCGTCATGACAGGTAAGTTAACTTCACAGTTTTAAGCCAACAGTTTAAATTTTCTGATTTTTCTAATTTTTTTTAAAAGAACTTAAATAAAACTAAGACACCATAATTACTAAAAGATGTACTAAGACTCCATTAGAATGAAGGGTTGCCACCCCCAAACTCGAGGGTTGCATTGCCCTCAATGCAAAATGACACAAAAATAAATAAAGAAGAACACGATAAAAAAAAAGTACATCACAAATATATAAGGGCAGGCAGCAATAAGAGGAGAAAAAGAAATAAAAACTTAAATTTTATTCGCTGTCCTCGCTGCTGCTGCTGACGCGGATCTGATGGCGGCGTCTGCGTTGTGGAGGTGGCTGGGCAGGTTCCGGAGCAGGTTGATCAACAGGTTCATCAGCCTGTTGAGGTGCAGGTTCTTCCTCCGGTTGGGGGACAGGGTCGTCAGCAGGTTGAAGGGCAGGTGGCTCCACTAGCCTGACATCGGAACTGCTGATGCTGTCCCAGCTGCTACTAGTGATGGCTTTGGACAGCCTTCTCTTGTTGGCCACATGCTTAATACGTTTTACCCGCGTGAAGGCGCTGTCCAAATTCCTCCGGACAAGAGGGCTGTCATCAGTGGCAGCTCGCTTGGTGCCTCGAGGGGAGGTGTCTGCCGGTGGGCTGCCGGTTGCCGTCGGGGAAGGTGTGGAGGAGGCAGATTCTCCGTGAGGAGAGACAGGTGGTGTGGGAGTGGGGGAGGGGATATTGAAATAATGGGCGGGGAAGGTGGGGAAAATGACATCCGGAAAATTCAAAGTATTGGTGATGAAATTTACCGTTGCATTGGAGAAGTCACGGATGAAAGTCATCAAACCCATCTGGCGCTCCTCTATTCTCAAGATGGCAGCAAGGATGTGGGCGTTCTGATCTGCCGGAGCGGTGTTGGTGGCAGCTTCTGGGGCAGGTTCGGTGGCAGGTTCATCATCAGACTCAGCAGGAGGGGCGTTTGGATCGAAGGCGTTGAGAGGCGATACGACGATGATCTCCATGAGGCTGGAGATGTTGCTGTCTGTCCAGCCGCTGCCCTTCTTGATTTTGTCTGAAGGGTCCTCCGGTACGGCAGCGCAGCGGCAGAGGGCAGTGATGGTGAAGGGCAGGCAGAGTCGTGAATCTGATCGGAAGGCACAATCGAGAATGCTGTCCCGCATGTACCTGCCCACATTGATGGGCCTGTCGTGCATAATGGAGTGGATAAGGGCCAACCGCTGTCGGTTGACTGTCGTATGGTGGGACGAGGGCAGGATACGCTTTTTGATGAAAGCGTTCCATAGTTTTGCCTCAGAGAGTAGCTGCGCCCTATTGACGGAGTTGGGGTTCTTCTTACTGGTGCTCCATGTCGTTCCCGCCTCTGTCAACTCCCTCATGACAGCATCATGTCCGGCAGCGTCGAGGGTGTCCCAAAATTGTTGATGAGCATCATCATTGGGGCCAAAGAAGAGGCCGAATACATGGTTGATGCTGCTGGCGGTGAAAGGAACTGTCACTCCTCGGACGGTGACAGATGTCGCCGTCTTACTTTCGATCGCCGCATAAAATTCCCTGACCAGAGTGTCATTAAGCTCTGCCGGCTGCTCGGCAAAGTCCTCCCAAAGTTGTGCTGTTATGGCCTTCATAATGAACGGCCGGAGTCCAAAAAGAGGGGCATCTCTGTTATAGATGAAGCTCCGTTCCTCCCATAGTTCCTTTTTAGCGAACGGGGATGCTGCTGCTGAAGAAGAAGCGGCAGCAGCGTTCTGACGGGTTTGTCGTGATGACATTTTGGTTGCAAGGGCTGAAAAAGAAAGAAAATAGATAAAACTAGAAGAGAATAACAAGAGAGAAAATTAGAAGTGATGAAAAATGAAAAGGGGAAGGGGTTTATATAGCGGTCGAGTAGCTGCCCATTTAATGCCGCAACGACAGGTGGGAATAACGGGGCGGCAGATTGGATATTGCGTGTCTGACGCGTCTGACACGCATTAATGCGTCTGCTGTGCGTCTGCCGCACGCTTCTTCGTCTGCTGTGCGTCTGTTGACAGCCTGTCAAATCCGTCTGCGCCGGCAGCCGAAACGACAGGTTACCATAAATGGGCTTTATTGGGCTGGTGGATGAGCGGTGGGCTTGGGCCACTTCTTCTTTCTCACTTGACTCCTTTATTTCCTAAAAACTGAAATTAGAAAAATAAAACGTTATTCGAATAAAATAAACCTAATTTCCTAATAAATAATAATAAATAAAAATAAATAAAAATAAAAATTAGGTTAAATTAGGGATTGGGCTAATAGCTTCACCTAAAGTAACCACTTCCTGTATTCCTGGGGCTTCAGTCCCCTGATAATGCTTGAGGCGTTGTCCATTGACTTTGAATTGGTGCCCGTCCTTTAATGATTGAATTGTAATGACACCATGGGGAAAAACTTGAACCACTTGGAACGGGCCAGACCATCTAGATTTAAGCTTCCCTGGGAAGAGTTTCAACCTAGAATTAAACAACAACACAAGCTGCCCTGGGCAGAACTGACGTGGCAGCAACTTCTTGTCATGCCACTTCTTAGTCTTTTCCTTGTAAATCCTTGCATTGTCGTAGGCCATCGTCCGTATTTCATCGATCTCATTCAAATCTAACAGCCTTTTCTGGCCTGCCTTGTCCAAGTCCATGTTTACTGCCTTGATTGCCCAATATGCCTTGTGCTCTATCTCGACAGGCAGGTGACAGGTTTTCCCATAAATCAAACGGTATGGAGACATGCCCAATGGAGTCTTGAAAGCTGTCCTGTATGCCCATAATGCATCATTCAGAAGTAGAGACCAATCTTTCCTAGTTGGTTTAACCATCTTTTCAAGAATGTTCTTTACTTCCCTGTTGGAAATCTCAGCCTGTCCATTGGTCTGTGGGTGGTATGCTGTCGCGATCCTGTGCTTGACACCATATTTCTTCAAGGCGGCAGTAATTACCCTATTGTCAAAATGTCTCCCTTCGTCACTGATAATCGCCTTAGGGATGCCGAATCTAGAAAATATGTTTTTGTGCAAAAACTTTTGGACCGTTTTGGCATCATTCTTTTGAGTTGCGATTGCTTCTACCCACTTGGAGACATAGTCCACTGCTAGGAGGATGTAAAGATTTCCACATGAAGATGGAAAAGGTCCCATAAAATCAATCCCCCAAACGTCGAAGATCTCGACTTCTAAAATATTCTGCAGTGGCATCTCGTTTCTCCTCGAGATGTTACCTGTCCGCTGGCACCTGTCACAGTTCTTGTAAAAGTCCTGTGCATCTTTATACAGTGTCGGCCAGTAGAACCCTGACTGCAGCACCTTGGCAGCAGTTTTATTGCCTCCTAAGTGTCCTCCATATTGTGAAGCATGACAGTGATAGAGAATGTCTTCTTGTTCTTCTTGTGGTACACATCTCCTTATAACCTGATCTGCGCACATTTTGAAAAGAAGAGGTTCGTCCCAATAATAATGTTTGACATCATTTTGAAACCTCTTCCTGGCTTGATAAGTAAGATCAGAAGGTAATATTCCGCTAACTATAAAATTAACGAAATCAGCATACCAGGGAAGGTTAGAAGACTTACCTGCCGCCATGGCTGTCGCGACAGCTATTGCGGCAGCAAAGAGCTGCTCATCTGGGAAGGTCTCCAGTATGTGTGTCTCATCGAATGGTAGACTCTGTCCCTTCTCCAACCTCGACAAGTGATCTGCCACCTGATTTTCTGTCCCCTTTTTATCTTTGATTTCAAGGTCGAACTCTTGTAATAGCAAGATCCATCGTATCAACCTAGGCTTTGCATCCTTCTTTGCGAACAAGTACTTAAGGGCAGAATGATCGGTGTGCACTATTACTTTCGTCCCAAGTATGTAAGAACGAAACTTGTCGATGGAGAACACCACAGCTAACAGCTCCTTTTCTGTGGTGGTATAGTTCACTTGGGCATCATTCAATGTTTTACTGGCGTAGTATATGACATGAAACAGCCTGTCCTTGCGCTGCCCAAGTGCTGCCCCGACAGCATAGTCACTGGCATCACACATGATCTCAAATGGTTGTGTCCAGTCTGGTGGCTGTACTATGGGGGCTGTCACTAGCTTTTCCTTCAGAACCTTGAATGCTTCAGTACATTCTTCATTAAAGTCAAAGGGTCGGTTCTGCTCTAAGAGATGACATAGGGGCTTCGTGATTTTTGAGAAATTCGCAATAAATCTCCTATAAAAACCAGCATGCCCTAAAAAACTCCTAATGCCCTTGACTGTGGTTGGCGGCGGCAGCTTCTCTATGACTTCAATCTTTGCCCTGTCGACTTCTATCCCACGGCAGCTAATCTTATGGCCTAAAACTATCCCTTCATCTACCATAAAATGGCATTTTCCCAATTAAGAACAAGATTAGCTTTTTCACATCTTTCAAGTACCTTTTTAAGGTTGCCGAGGCAGCTCTCAAAATCGTCTCCAAAGACGGAAAAATCATCCATGAAGATTTCGAGGAAGTCCTCTACCATGTCGGAGAATATTGCCATCATGCACCTTTGGAAGGTGGCAGGTGCGTTACATAGGCCGAACGACATCCTCCTAAATGCGTATGTTCCGTAAGGGCATGTGAAAGTCGTTTTCTCTTGGTCCTCCGGTGCAATAGCAATTTGATTATATCCTAAATAACCATCAAGAAAACAATAGTAAGGTTTACCCGCTAATCTATCAAGCATTTGATCAATAAAGGGTAAAGGAAAGTGGTCCTTTCGAGTAGCTTTGTTAAGCTTCCGATAGTCCATACAAACCCTCCAACCGGTCACAGTCCTGGTTGGGATTAACTCGTTGTTTTCGTTGGTTATCACGGTCATGCCTCCTTTCTTGGGAACACATTGCACCGGGCTTACCCATTTGCTGTCGGAGATGGCGTAAATAATACCAGCATCTAACCATTTAATTATTTCTTTACGCGCTACCTCCTTCATTGCAAGGTTTAACCACCTTTGGGCATCAATAGTCGGCTTATGATCTTCCTCTAGGAGGATTTTGTGCATACAGATTGCCGGACTAATGCCCTGAATGTCTGCTATCGTCCATCCTATCGCCCTTTTATGCTGCCTCAACATGTCGATCAGCTGTCGTTCCTGTTCCTGCGGCAGCTTAGCAGAGATGATTACGGGCAGTGTGCCATCACAACCAAGATAAGCATATTTAAGCTGCCCTGGCAGAGGCTTAAGTTCTAAGACAGGTGGTTCAACAGTAGAGGGCTTTTGGATTAAATGGTTATCCGAAGTGTAATTCAAGGGTTCGAATAACTTACCTGGACGATGGCCTAACCAGTTTACCTCCTCATGTCCTTCAGTATCAGATGTATTGGATTCAGAGGAGTCACTGTCGTCGGTGCTGTCGTCGTTGCTGTCATGACAGGTCTGTAGATGGCTGTCGCAGCAGTGACCAAATTTTATATCACGACAGCCCGACCTGATGCAGGGTTGATCAAAGGTCACCTCAATGATGGCCTTGCATTCTTCATCCACATTAGCATGTTTCATTGCTTGGAGAACATTCAACTTAATTTCTTGATCGTTCACGCGCATGGTGAGTTCTCCTTTCTCCACATCAATCAATGATCTGCCCGTGGCTAAGAAGGGTCGCCCAAGGATGACTGGTGCGTTCTCATCTGCCTCACAATCTAAAATAAGAAAGTCAGCAGAAAAAATAAGCTTATCCACTCTTACCAAAATATCTTCAATTTTTCCCTCGGGGTGAGCGTAAGAGCGGTCGGCTAGCTGTAGGGTAACTGTCGTGGGCCGCGCCTTGCCAATACCTAGTTTCTGAAAAACAGATTTGGGCATTAGATTAACACTAGCACCAAGATCACATAATGCCTTACCCACAAATCTGTCACCAATTACGCAAGGTATGATGAAGCTCCCCGGATCCTTCTTTTTCTGGGGTGGCTGCCGATGAAGAATACTCATGCAACCTTCTGTCATCTTTACCGTTTCAAATTCCCCAAGTTTAGATTTTTTCGACATAACATCCTTGAGAAATTTAGCGTAACCGGGCATCTCCCTAACAGCATCTAACAACGGAATATTAATATGAACCTGTTTAAAAATATCATAAATCTTTTTAAGTTGAGATTCATGCTTAGTTTGCTGTATCCGTTGCGGAAAAGGTGGTGGAGGACGGTAATCAGCAATGCGTCCTTCCCACTGCATGCGAATCTGAGGATGGTATTCATCTTTCTTCTCCTCTATCGCTTCTGCTGTCGTGACAGGCTCATCGGCAGCAGTCTGTTTATCACCTGTCGGGGCAGCTTCCTCGGCAGGTTTATCCAAGGCAGGTTCCTTTTCTGTTTCAGCTTCTTTTTCCGGCCCTGGTAACTTTTTCCCACTCCTAGTAGTAATTGCCTTACATTGCTCATGTGGGGGTGGTCTAGCATTTTCAGTATTACTAGGGAAACCTCCATTCTGCCTTGGCTTAATATGCTGCGACACCTGACCCATTTGTGTCTCTAGAGATTTCAAGGTAGCCTCATGGTTTGTCATTCTCATCTTGGTTTCATCCATAAAGTTTTCCGTCTTCTTGACAAACTGATTAATATTCTCCATATACGTACCAGTCTGAGACATAAAGGTGGCCAGAGTCTGCTCTAATACACTACTCGTGGCAGGTGGTGGCTGCTGTTGTTGCTGAGGTGGCAGGTTCTGCGGCAGGTTCTGCGGCAGATTCTGTCGCGTCAACAATCTAGGACCCCCTGATTCTGATTATGTGCTTGTGGGTTCAGAGCATTGTTAGAGTTACTCCAGGAAAATTTGGGATCCTTCCTCCAATTAGGGTTGTAGTTGTTGGAATTATAGTTCGACTTGTAATTCCCAACATATTTTCCCTCTTCTATATTTATCGGGCACTCATCCCTACTATGATTTCCCTCACAAGTAGCACAAACTTCCTCGACAGCAAATCCTTGTAATTCATCATCATTCAATAACTTTTTCATGGCTTTAGTAAGGAATGCTACCTGCGATTTCATAGTGCTGTCGGCCTCATAGTCCTTGACAGCAAGTACCCGTTTACCTCCTCTTCTAGCGGTTGGAAACTGCTCCTCATTCTTAGCCAGATGTTTCAAAACTTGCAGGGCCTCGTCCAGATCTTTATCCAATAATAGTCCATTTGCTGCAGAATCAATTCGAATGCGAGTTTGTAAGTTAGCAGGATTATAAAACTTAGTTACCTGATTCCAGACGGGAAATCCATGCATTGGACAGTTTCGAAGAAGAGTTGTGAATCTGTCCCAGGCCTCGTGCATTGGCTCGTCATCTTCCTGTTGAAAAGTAGCTATTTCATTACGTAATCGCTCAGCTAAATGTGAAGGATTAAAACGAGACAAAAATTCACGAGTTAAATCTGCCCAAGTCATAATAGAACCCGGTGTAAGTTTATTCCACCAAGTTTTAGCTCTGTCCCTCAATGAATGGGGAAATAACCGAAGCCTCAGTATCTCCGGACTAACTCCTGGCAGTCTAAACGAACCACAGATCTCCTGGAACGTTTTGAGATGCTCCCTAGCATCTTCTGTCGTAGAACCACTGAACTGTCCGGAGTTGTTAATCATACTAAACATGACAGGTTTAAGCTCGAAGTTGTCAACATCAATATCTGGCAGCGTGATCTCCAGCTCTACATGGTCGTTCAGCATGTAGTCACGACATGACCGTCGTCCACCTGCCGCGGGCGGATCACCGACAGGCGGTACATCATCACCAACAGGCTGATTACGGGCCATCTGCTCTAGCTGTTCTTCAAGGTATTCGTTTCGGTCTAAGAGGTGGCGAATCTGTTTCTTGAGATTAAAGGAACGTTCGATCTCCGGATCTAATTTATACTCAGGATCTTCACCTCTTTTCGATCTGCGCATAAACAGGAAAACCTTGTGAAAAGCAAGAGTTTAAAACACAAAAGAAAAATTAAAGAAAATAAAAATAAAAACAAAAACAAAAACGAAAATAAAAACAAAAAGTGCAAGGAAAGAAAGGTGTAGTTATGTTGCCAATCCCCGGCAACGGCGCCAAAAACTTGTTGCGTGTAAAATAGTCTATCGCAATTATAGTGCAAGTATACACGACGCAAGTAGTAAAGTGATACGAAGTATCGGATATCGTCTCCACAGGGATTGGGCTAATAGCTTCACCTAAATTCACTGCACGAAGTAAAGGAAATAATTATGAGAAGTTGTCACGAAAATAATAAGGAAAACGCAAATAAAAGAAGTAAGATATCAAGATAAAGAGAATGGGCTGGTATTGAGTTGCTCGGTAGTGCAGGTATTGAATTGCTTAGGATCTCCAGTTCTGTCGTCGCACCCGTCGCCGACAGCACCTGTCGCGGCGTCTGTCCGTTAGTTGTCGCGGCAGCGAACACTAACTCCGTACTTCAAGCTTGGCAAGAATCCCAGATCTGCCTTGCCCTATCCCTAGGCACAAGTCTGTCGGCAATCACGTCTTTGATGATACCTCCCGGCGTGAATCGAAGGATGAACACCGATGTGTATGAATTCTTCTTTAGCCACTTAACCTCGCCCTATCCCTAGGCACGAGATGGTTCAACTATAAACTAGAGAACGCGCTCTTATCTCTTTCGTATACTTAACTCTCCCGATGCTAAGTAAATGGATAACCTCACAATGCTCTCCCGATGCTCTTGCAAGATATTAAAACCAAGATAAAAGAACTTGAAGTTTATTTTATTGAACTTGAAAAATCCTAAAACAAAGCAACCCTTGCAACTACTTTACAAAACAACCCGTAGCCCTAGGGGGAATTTAGAACATATCGGTGACAGGTAAACGGCAGGGTTTAGGTTTCGGTTATGGGGTAATCGGTTGTGCCCTAGGTTTAATCTATGCCCTTATATAAGCTTTGGGCTCAAGTTATCTAAGGTAACAAGGATTACAACTTTAATTAAAAGTAGGATTCTAATAAAGACTAAATCTCTAAAGTCTCCTACTTTCCAGCCGCATCCTTGCTTTTAGGGATTTCCTCTCCTTTGAGCTTTGGCTTGACATATCTTTTGATCCGGGGCTTGGAAAAATATTCGGCTTCCACACGACAGACGAGCAGATTTTTCTCTATCTATCGAGGTCCACTTGACTTTTCCTCTTCATGAGTCTGCTGTCACCATGCTGTCACGACAGGTCCATGACAGGTTCGTCTTCTTCGGCTGTTTGTCCAGTTCAGCTTTCCTGCTTATCTGCCCTGCGCCTGCCTTCAACATCTACTGTGGCAGATATCTGCAAAAATAGCCATCTTTCAGTAGAATCCGTGCCTTTTATATAATTGTGATGTTTTATTGAAAACTAACCTAAATGCAATGCAATGATGCTTGAATGCAGCAGAAATATGGGTTAAAAAGGGTGTAAATAATAGAACTTTTACACACTCAACAACAATGGGAGATGTTTTTGGACGTTGGAGAGTTATAAAAGTTCTTACACCTTCTATGGTTTACCGGTATAAATTTCGAGGACAAAATTTCTTTTAAGGAGTGGAGAGTTGTAACAACACGAATTTTGGGCCTTGCGAAATTGGGCCTCAGACCCAATTTAATTGGGCTTTATGTTGGGTAGCCCAAATTAAAGATAGTTAGATTTGGGCTTTGTGATAAATTAAAGAGATATTATATGAGAGAGTAATTTAAAAAAAGAAAAGAAAAGAAAAAGGGTTTTAAATTGAAAGGTGACTTGTGATTTGATGGGGAGAGAAAAAAAGATGGGAGGATAAGATATTTTGAAAGGGAGAGAGAGAAAAGAAGAGAAAAGTTGGGGAAGTGGAGTTCGAGTCTCGATCTACTGCCACCAGAGCTGCCGTGACTCTCACCGCCGGCACCATCAGTTTTAGCTTGGCGAGAGGAGTCCAATGGTGGTCCTCCCGTCGCCTAAGACGCCGTCGTTCGCTGGGATGGGGGAAAGGAAGGTGCGACCTTGTTAGAAACACCGCGTTTCGGCCATCTCCACCGCGAGCTGTAACCACCACTAGAACCATTGCCTTGAGGACAGACGGCCATCAAATTTTGGTTGCCAACCGCCATCGCAGGATGCCGCACGCTTCCACATACGCCACTGGAGAGTGTGGGCATGGTTCAGCCCAGGCAGGTGCACCATGCTGCGGTGCACCACGCCACACCAGATCAGCTACCCCAGGTGCACATGCTCCTACCTGCACCAAATCATGCACTTAAAGTGCACCGAGTTTATCATGCTCTCACCCGCACCAAATACCGTGCCTAGGGGTGCACACTTCTTACCATGCGCCTGGCCACACTAGATCACCAGGGTTGATCGGGCTGTTGATCGACCGTTGACTTTTTTTGGAGGATCCTACCCAGGGGTTTCTCGACATTCCAAATCCAATGATCCAGTTTGTTTTTCCAAATTCGAACATGGTAATATGTTTTTACGCGTTTGACCTTTTGTTTTGATTAAGGGATGCATGTATTAATGTAGTATCATATTCTTTGGTATACGAGGATTGTTCGGGTTTGGATATCGGGTTAAGTGGAATATTCGAGAAGCTTGGATAAGGATTTTAACGATATTAGCATAAGGTTAGTACGCCTCACACTCCTGTTGCTTCATGAGCATCATAAGTGTAATTGCCTTGCTTGTTAGTGGTTGCAAAACAGGTTGATGATAGATAAGCATGAGTAGAGACCGGTATTATGAGGTTTGGCAATTATGAAACGTATGATGATGTCATGATTATGACACGACTCGTGGATATTTTAGAGAGACCGTGAAGGGTGTTTCGTGATGCTTGTTTGATTAATTGTTGATTGTTTGGTTGATTGAGATGATTGTGTTGCCTTGTATGTTATTCGAATAGATTAATGGGATTTGACGGGAATTATGCTTAAGGGTTAATTATTAAAATAAATAGTAATGAAGCTAGTAATTAATATTAATTGATTAAATGCGGTAGTAAACCAACTTTGAGGACTCTCATAAGCTTTAGGGGTCGAGAAAGCTTTGTAAGCTCGTAATGCAATTTAAGAATGGAAACTGGTGTGAATATTAACAATAGAATGATACCTTGATTAAATGTGATAACATGGATTAATGGTATTAATGAATGATATTAATTATATATGAGCCTAATGAGTAATAAATCGGTAAACATTGAGTGACTTGTTGTAATAGCAACCATAGGGGTCCTTGGTGGGTCGTGTGTTATTACATGTCAGTTAGGGGCACTTGTGTGTGGTTGAGTCACATTTGGTTGATGGGTAATATAATAATGGAATTATGCCTTTACAAATGAGATGACGAGGATTAATGGTGACAAGAAATGATATTTAACTTATGTACTTCTTCATAATGTATTAACAACTTGGTAAGGTGAACAAGGTGAGAATAAAACGAGAATAAAATGAGTTTAAGCCTTGTGGAAACTACGTAATGGTAAAGCCAAATGTAATGGTTTATGTTTTGTTATTAAATTTATGTGAATATTGCTGATAGGATCCGGATGCCCAATGTGTGATCCGAGGCTATGTGATTATAAACCACATGTGTTTTGAGGTACTTGATCTGATGCTTAGTGGGACCAGATCATACTCAAGTTGTTTTGAGGTGCTTGATCCGAGGCTTAGTGGGACCGGATCACACTCGAGTTGTTTTAGGGTGATTGATCCAAGGCTTAGTGATTTTTGGATCACACTCGAGTGTGTTTGGGAGTTTGATCTGAGGCTTAGTGATGACCGGGTCTCTCATGAGTGTGAGTTCCAAGCTAGGTGACACCAGGCCACACTTAAAGTGATGCTATATGAAACATTAATATGCTGATTGTTAAGTGAGCCATGAACTTGTTTAATGCCATGTGTTTAGGCAAATAGTGGTAGCGCCATGTGTTTATTTATCTCTCCTTATTGCTTGTACTAGCTTGCATACTTATGTTTATGATTAGCATGAAGTATAGTAGAGTAGATGTGTACCACTGAGCTTTGTAAGTTCATCGCTCAGAATCATTGTTTCCGTGCGTAGGTTGATTGTGAGATCGAGGAGCATTATCAGTATGGTATTCCTGCATGTGGAGGCCTTTAGAGTATGATACTTGTGTGTTTAGTGGGCTATGTATCCATAAGACCTTACGTGGTCAAGCTTGTATTTCTTATTTTTGAGAATATATTAACCAAATCAAATGTTTGAAATGTTTTAAATTAAATTGGAGCTCATTTGTATCGTTTTCATTTTTTACTATATTTTATTTGTGGACTTTAAATGTTTTGAAAATAACTTGTTTGGGTTAAACCAATTGAGAAATTTTATGGATTTGGGTTGGGCTTGAGGCCCAAATGTAACATCCGGGTTGAGGGTGTTACAATATATATTAGGCTTAATGCATCTTTTACCCTTACAATTTACATTTTTTTCAATTTGGTACTTAAAGTATTTTTGGGTTCTTTTGCCCCCTAAAATATAGGCCGTCACCTAAAATATCCCAAAAGTGTTTAAAAACATATTAACCAATGAGATTTTGCCATGTCACTCGATTAAAAAATTAGACGAGATAGATCGCGAGCTACTCAAGTCCAATTTGGTCAAAGTTCGATCAAAACTCGACTCGATTAAACTCGACTCAAGCTCTAACTCGGCTCGATTTCTTAACAGGCCGAGCTCAAATTATTCAGGCTCGTTAGAATCTACTCAAACTCGACTCAAATTCTTAACGAACTGAGTCGAACTCACCATTACTCGAGCTCGACTAGGCTCGTTTACACCCCTAGTCATTGCCGTGGAAGCTGCCTTGGATCCGTGCTTTTTGTTTAGTTACACCTTGTGCAGCCTTATTAGATGATTGAGTGTAGCTGCAGTTTTCTTGTTCTTGAATGGTCGACACCCTCAAATGTATTTGATCTTGTCTTGGATGTGTTGCATTATTTATCCTCCACTTAAGTCTATAACTTTTTTTTTAATGAGCCCAACGTCCAAATCTTATATAGTATTATCCTCATCAATAAAATCACACAACCATTATCTTTTCCAAAAAAAAAATTCATTTCGTTAATTTACTTGTCAATCTTTATATAAAATCCCAACTTTTCTCTGACATGTTTAGAAATAGGGTAAATTACATAAATATTCATCAAACTTCTAGGGCACTTACATTTTGATCACCGAACTTTTAAAAGTTGTGATATAGTCCCCAAATTTTTAATTCACTTTTATTATGGCCACTCTCGTTTACTACCGTTAAAAACATTGACGTTACCGTTAACTTTCATTCTTTCTTTTCTCTCTTTCTCTTCCTATGCTCTCTTTGTCCCCCCCACTAAAACCAAGTTTCAAAACCAACAATTGATGCTCATTTTGCGTTGGTTAAGCTACGAGAACCTCTATACCGGGTAACCAAATATTTTCAAAAAAACTTCGGTAATATCGTTGTTTTAATAATTATTCTAACATTGTATTGATGTTTTGTCAAAGAATCATTTTTATTTAGGATATTCTGAACACCATTACAAAATGGACTATCTGAATAATAGTTTATTTTGCACTAGATTAGGTTTCTTAAATGGTTCATTTATGTTGGTGGTTTTCCATGAATTTTTTTCTATCATCACGGGCTTCGGGTTTGTTGATTTCACCAAGTAACAAGTCCAGATTTAATAGTTTTTGTGATCTTCCCATTTGAATTCTTCTCTACAGGGCAAGGGTGTTAGAGCTGATTATCTTTACCCGGATGGAAGGTAATCTCAGTGAAGAATTTCAACACGTCTTAGTTTATCAACATTTTATTAGACATTGGGAACATTTTTTAGTTTCTAGTTCTAAAGCTTTCTTAAAATCATTTTTGTGCAGCCCGCGTGAAAGTTTTTTTTCGTCAAAGATTCTCGTAGCTTAAGCCACGTAAAAAAAATTTCAATTGATGGTTTAAAACATATGTTTAATGGATGAAAAAGAGCACAAGAAGAGAAAAGGAGAACAAAAAGTTAACGGCCACACCAACGTTCTTTAATGTTAATTAATGGGAGTGACATTAATAAAAAAAATTAAAAGTTTAGTGACTATATCACAAAATTTAAAAGTATGGTGACTATTTATGTAGTTTACCCCTAAAAATATTTATCGGTTCATATGTGTTTAAGAAAGGAACTAAGTTAGATCCAAGCTGGCATTCATCCTATGTTTGGATAAATATTATTAGGGTAAACTACAACGTTGGTCACTTATGTTTCGTAAGTGTCCACTTTTGATCACCAAATTAAAAGAATAACGTTATGACCATTTATGTTATCGATTTATAAAGTTTTGTTCACTGAACATTAGACACCATTAGTTTGATAACATGACACGTTAGAGAAAAGGGTTAATTTTAATTAGACCCTTCGACCTTAGATAAAATACTAATTTGACCCTAAACTTTGAAGTATCATTTAACCACTATGTATAATCTTATACATCGTCAATATATAAAATAATAATTCAAACCTAAATTTGAATTCAACGATATCATGTTTATTTGAGGTTTCAACTAAGTTTCCATTTCATGTTGCAAAAAGTAAAAAAATATCAGGCAACACAACTGCCATCAACGGGGAGAAAAAACCAAATACACTTAAGGCCCCTTTGGCACAGTTTTTTCACTAAACTTTTGGCTGCCGAACGAAGAAGTTATACTGAACAATCAATCTTTGCGCTTCAAACGGGTGTTTAGATGTATGATCTGACAAATGAGCATTTCAGAATAACTGAAATTTCAACTTCTCCACGAACAACATTTCTCACCCAAACTTCCAAAAAAAGATGTGCCGAACGAAGCTTTAGCACAACATTCATCCGATGGATGTTGGCACTGTGGTCACCTATGTTGCACCAATACGAATATAGATACGAGTACATGTACGAAAATATGATAGGAAATGATGATTTCTAAATTTATAGGGTACGAGTACGTTAAGGGTACGACAAATATAAAATAATTTTTATGTTCTAAAAAATGTAAAAATAAAAATTTCTTAATAAAATCATGTGAGCATGACATCACACATACTTATATACTTATAGTTGAATCATGTGAGTAAGAGAAAGTCGAAAAAAATAAGAAAAAACAAGAAAAAAGTGTAGGAAAATAGAAGAATAAGAAAATATTAGAGAGATGAAATACTGTAGAGTACTCAAGCCGTACCCAATATGCCCTCGATACGGGGATGTATTGGGGGCACTAGATTAAACTGTGGGGGTGTTCGCGGTTAACCAAAATACTATAACGGTTAACCTATAAGTTATGTTCTTAGTGCAAAAGTTATATGTTCTTAATGTAATTAGAGGGAAAATGCATAGATAATGTATCTAAGAATGCATAGAAAATTAGGGACTCATTCTTAATGGTTAACCTACGGTTAACCATGAACACCCCTAGATTAAAGTACCCGTGCTTCGTAGGTGGTCACTAGTCTTGAAGGTGATTTAAATCCGCTCAACTGACGGTGGTGAGTGAGGAGTCTGAGGGGGCAATTCTCGAGTCTCAATACCGATGAAAAGAACATGGAGGCATATTTCTCGTTGCTTGAAGAGTTCACTTTCTCGTTGTTTTTAGCTCTTGTCCTTTTAATGCTATATGAATCATGATTAACATGTTGAATGACCTAAAAATGTTTGCTTTTTCAATTCACGTGCTTAATTAAGCTTTGAGCTTCTAAAATGGTACAAGTTATTATAATGTGTTTATTGGTTGCCTGAAGCCTTTATTAATCCCCTTGGATATTCATGAAATGTTTAGGACCTTCGGAGGCCTTAATTTGAGTATCGAAACTTGATATCACGAAGGAATTTTGGGTATCGAAATCTGGTTTAAGGTATCGAAGCCATTCCTTTGATTTTGAAACTCATACTCAACCTATAGTTTTGATAGTAGGGTATTTAAATGATCTAGTTTGAACCTTTTTGGAATTAAATCATCGTTAGGACTTATCCATTGACTCCCTAAATCGTTTGGAAAGAATCAATGATTCGTTTTTAATCCTTGAATCCTTACAAATTATTAAATTACTCTTGTAAGACCAAATTACCGATTTACTCTTATAATACCAAAATGACCCAAATACCCTTTGATGCCTAAACATCCACAATACCCCTTAAGACCTAAAATATAACTTATTATATTTCGAATTACTCAAGTAAATTTTTAGAATTGAATCCTAGAGCTTTTTACACTCATTGTGGTGCCTATAACCTTAATTTAATGTTGTGTGACATGTCCAATAATTCTGGAAAAGCTAGAAAATTTTTGGTGTTTTACAACGTATTTACACTGTATTTGCAAATTCCACAAAAGATGGCAAATTTAAAAAAATGTAAAAAAAATTAACTCTTAAATCATTGTCTTCTACTCGTTGGGAGAGTCGTGTTGATAGTGTAAAAGCAATATGATTTTAGATTTCGTATATAAGAGAAGCTTTGCTTGAAGTTGCTCATAGTGATAATGATTCTAAGATAAGAAGCGAAGCTAAATCTTTAGCTAATAATGAACTTGGTGATTTTGAGTTTATAGTAGCTATTGTCATTTGGTATGATTTATTATATGATGTTAATTTGGTTAGTAAAAAACTACAATCGAAAGATATGCTTGTTTCTGTTTCTATTGAAGATGTGAAAAAAAATTAATTTTATTTTTAAAGGAGTATAAGGAGAATGATTTTTCTAATGCCCTTGAAATTGCTAAGAAACTTGCAATTGATATGGAAATTGATCCGGTTTTTTTCTCAAAGGCGTCAAATCAAAAGAAAAATATAATTTGGTGAAAATTTAGATGATGAGAGTTCACAATGTGCATAAGAATCTTTTAGAATTAATTATTTTAATTGCATTATCGATCAAGCAATTGTATCACTTGGTAGGAGGTTTGAACAATATAAACAATATAAAAATATGTTTGTTTTTTTTTATTTTGTTCTGATAAATTGCATTCACTAGATGATTCAAGTTTAAGGTCTTGTTGTAGTCATTTGAAAGATGCTCTTAAGAATGATGATTAATGTGATATTCATGGTTATGATTTATATATTGAGTTGAAGTTACTCCATGAATTTTTTTCCCAAAGAAAAGTTGGGGGCTCTTGATATTTTAAAGTTTTTAAAACGCGTTGATTGTTTTCCCAATGCAATTATTGTATATAGGATATTGTTAACTATTTTTGTGACAATTGCAACAGCCGAAAGAAGTTTTTCAAAATTAAAGTTACTCAAATCTTACTTGCGTAGTTCTATGTCACAGGAAAGGCTTAATGGACTAGCTTTGGTGGCAATCGAGAATGATATTTTGGATGAAGTTGCTTACGAAGATTTGATTGATGAACTTGCATCAAAGAATGCCCGGAGGACGATTTTTTTCAAGGACGATTTTGGATGAAGTTGCTTATGAGGATTTGTAGTCATGATTGATCTGCCAACTATATGCTTTCTAGGTATATGTATACAAATTTCCCATAAGATTCAATGTTGTTCCTTTCCCATTAATTTACGCAATGAAATGAATGAATGCAACACAACCTTTTCCACACCCTACAAAGAAAATTTCCCTTACCCTTTCCTTTACGAGTGATTTATGAATATATTTTTATTTTTTTCCGATGAAAAGAGGTTACTACCACGACCTCGTTAAAAATCCCCTAAACCTAAATAGGAGAAAAGAGTACACATGGTAGTAATGTACAGAAAAAAGCTACGGGCCAACTGCCAAGCTCGACAACAAAGCCAAACAACATAAAAAGAAAGGAAACAAAACAACAAAAAAACCTTAAATTAAGCCATCCGTCATACTAGTAGGCACTTTATTAGCCACATCCAATTGTAAGAGGCCATGAATCCCTGGCGGTGGATCCCGAAATGCATAGTTTCAAAGCTGTCTCACGGAGCTAACTTGGAGAGCGCATCGGAAACCATATTGCCCTATCTTCGAACATGTTGTAATCGGATAGTCCACCCCCACTTTCGCAAAATATCAAGTTGGGGTAGAAGAGACGACGTATCATGGCGAGTCGACTCTATTTTAAGTAACCGGAATGCGTCAATACTGTCAACCTCGAGGATCAACTTGCGGTAACCAACCTTCCAGGCTTCTAAGAGGCCTATATACGCACACAACAATTCAACTTCCACCACGGAACAAATACATATGAACTTAGAAAAACAATAATTCCAATACCCCGATGTGTCAAGAATAACGCCACCACATGAAGACGCACGATCCACAGGATATCAAGCACCATCCGTATTGAGCTTAACCCACCCACTTTATGGTAAAAGCCAACGATCCACAATGGGCACCATAGTAGCACTAACCGACAATGGATGTTGAGTCTCCTCCAAAGCACGAATCACGAAAGCTTGGAAGACTCAGCTTTGAGCAATGATAGACCCTCAACCATCCCCGGATTCTCAAACGCAAAAACATTCCTATTCTTCCATAAATTCCAAACTATCACACCAAACAACAAGTCCCAATGACACACATCTACAACAAACGCTTCATGTTTGGTTAAGTTCAAAATAATCCACTCCTGTAACCCCATCGTTAAGAATTCATGACGCCGCTCAACCTTAATCAACAAAGACCATGTCGAGAAAGTAGGGCAACATGAGCGTAGCACATGGATCACATCTTCATCTTCCCCCATACACCACACAAGTTGGATCCACCGCATAATGTCGCTGAACACACTCCACATTTGTCATTAACTTCGCCGAGTACGCAAGCCATACGAAGATTCAAATACGTTGAGGGCCCCAGAATCTATGAATAAATTTCAAACACCTATCGAGATTACCTTTTCCAAGACCCATACAAATATCATAGGTCGACTTAAGTATGAATTTCGCCGAGGAACTACCATGCCATCCAATCGCATCATCGGCAAAACAAGGCACTGGGGCCTTGATAGCTGCAATCTGGAGTAAAATATGATCCGAAAAGAAACGTTAGAACTACGACTAATTCCACTCCCCCGATGGTGCGACCATAACAGTCACCATAGGCAAAATAGCAACCAAGTGAGCGGGCACATACTCGATTAAAGGTCCAAATTCCCCAATCCAAGAGTCATGCTAAAAATTGACATCATTCACATGACCAACATTCTAATTCACATGTTTCCATACATCTTCCCATATGATACTCACCCCTTTCCATAGCCGCGAGACATTTTGATTCCAGAGCACATTTGGAACAATCTTATTGAACTTATACTTACTCGTAGATATCAGACCCATAATACATCTCTTTTTGAAATCCAAACCACCATTATTTAAAGGTCGAAATACCTCATCTCACTTAACTAGATGTACCCCCTAGTCACGAAAGTAATACCCCAAACAAATCTACGAATCAGACACTCAATTTCCTCACATGTTTTTTTTTCCGGGATAATAGTAGTCTGCATAACATAAACCAGAGTTGCTTCTAGTACAAATTTCGCAAGAGTAATACGGCCCATTAAAGACAAAGATGTTGCCTTACATCCACTAAGCTTCCTCTACACCGCATGCACAAGAAAATTATAGGATGCCAACGTGACACGATGATGGAGAAGGGGAACTCCCAAGTATTTACCAAGATCTGATACTTCCTAGAAGCCAAAGGCGGAACTAATTGATGTCTGAACCTCATTGGGCACATTCTTATAGAAAAAGATGTTCGATTTCGCCTTACTCACCCTATGCCCAGAAGCACCAAAAAACAAATCTAACATCGATCGTATAACATCCATCTGAGCCATGAGTGCCTCCACAAACAAGATTAAATTATCTGCAAAAAATAAGTGAGATATAGTCGGACTCCCTAGAGAAATGCAGAAAGGCTTCCACTGACCATCCGTAATCTCCATTTGGATCATTTGAGCTAGTTGTTCCATACACAAAACAAAAATATACGGGGATAAAGGATCCCCTTGGTGAATACCCTGCGACGGCTTAAACGATCCAGTCATCGACACATTCCAAATCACTTGAGAAGAAATTGATAAAATACACTGCATTATTAGAAACTGGAGCGCATCAGGGTTCCTAAGATTCATAAGAGTATCATTAATAAAATTTTATTCTAGCCTATCATAAGCTTTTTCGAGATCCAATTTGATTTCCATCCACCCTTTTCTTCTAGTCTTTCGGTGCATGGAGTGAATAACATCATGTGTAATAATAATACTGTCCGTAATTGAATGACCTAACACAAAACAAGTTTGGTTCTTGGATGTGAAAATTAGAAGAAAAGGCTTCAATTGATTCACAATTATCTTTGTAACAATTTTGTAAAGAGCTGTACAAAGACTAATAGGTCGAAATTGACTCATGCTATCTGAAACCTCCACCTTCGGCAATAGAACAATCAAAGTACGATTACATTTTCAGGTACCAAACCACTCTAAAAAATATTACGAACAAAATAAAAAATCGAGTCACCCACAATGCTTCAATTACATTGATAAAATATAGCTTGTGACCCATGCACTCTAGGTGCTTTACTCGGACCCATATCAAACAGAGCCTTTCGAATTTCATCATTAGTAATAGGAAAAGCCAAACTACCAAGCTCCTGACTCGTGCACTTGGGAAAAAGCACCTTGTACATGCGCCAACACCCTAGTAGGGGAAGTAGTGAAAAGCTTTTGATAATACTCGACCACCATGCCACGTAACACATCCAGGTCAGTGCACCAATCTCCATTAGCGTCTTTCAAAGCTGAGATCGTATTTGCCCGACGTCTAGCTAAAACTAAAGCATGACAAAACTTCGTGTTTCGATCAACCTCTTGATGTGACACTACCAACAAGGACCTAGAGGAATTTCCTAGTGGGCCTATGACTCGTGCTAGGGTCAAGAAGTTCCAAGAAGCTATGAAAAACTTGTTTAGTCAAGGTTGTAATTTAGAGAAGGAAATGCCAACTTTGTAGGAGAAATGCAACCTCATACTCATGCACGAGTTTGCATGAGTTTCACTTGACTTTTATATTTAATCTCAACATTTGGATATGAACAAATAAATCTTTGTGTTCATTTAAGCATTTGGTTTCATTTATGCTTATTTAGAACATTTAAGCATGTTAGTTTGTTTAATGCATGTTAGTTCATTAATGCATGATTAATTCAATTAAGCATGGTAGATTATTTAAAGATTGTTAGTTTACTTATGCTTTGAGTTCATTTAGTGTGTTAGTTCACTTAATTACACTAGTTCATTCAATGTAACTAGTTCTATTAATTAAACTAGCTCATTAAAACTAGTTCAACATTTACTTTCATCTTAATAAATAAATTGTTATCTAAAGGATGTTAATGTGTTTTCAGTTAGGGAATTTATTTGCATCAAATGGATGACATTTTCTTCAAGAAAGAAAAAGCAATTACCACACTTGAAGACACATCAAGGCTAATCGGTTTTAAGCCAGTTCAAGAGAGCCTTTACAACACTTGAAGGCTGTCGGTTTCAGTAAGGATACAAGACATTCAAGAGCTCCTAAATACACCACTTAAAGAGCTACTTAAACACCACTTAAGAGCTACTTTAAGCCTCATTTAAGCTGATCAGTTTTTGATACAAGGAAGAAAATCACTTAAAGCCTTTTATCACATCTTAAAGGAGAATGAATGACAAGTTATTCAAATCGGCAGCTCATGGGTTTCTCTCTTTGGACGAGATGAATGTCCACATTCATCCTCATCCAAAACCAACTTTTCGGCTATCAATTGGAGAAGAAATAACCAAAGCTTTTATAGGCATTTAACACCATCATAATGAGTCTTTAAATTGTGTTCTTTTTTTCCTATTTAATTCGAATGAATTGAACCTATAAATAAGCATCCATTTCCTTTGTAAAACAACTTTGGATCATATATTAACTTTGTGAGTGCTCTCTTTTCTTGTTCTACAAGAACTTTATCAGCTTACAAGTTCATTCTTGGGGAAAGTCAATTCCATTCATCTTGTTATATTTCTATTCCAAGTTCTAATAACTAGAGGGTCACAATCCATACACTTCCACCAACTCGGTTAAGAACTAATGAGGATTGGGTCTTCACTATCTAGTGTTGGTTCTACCTTGTTTCATACCAAACAAATCTACACCTTTTTCTTCCATTACCACTAAACCTTCATCCCATTTTAACCATTCGATCATCTTCTAAACTTTGCATCTACATTTCCATCCATTCTTTTAATTTCCATATTCACACCATTTTAATTCCCAACACCACAATACAACCATCATCTCATTACCTCTTCACTACTATTCGATTCATTCTTGAACGACATTTTCAATTCCTTTACTAACCCATCAAGTTCTTACTCGAATCATGATCGGGTAATCACAAATACAAATTCGGCCACTTCACAACCATATTCGTATTAGAGCAATGGCGATTCAGTAAGTTGTTCGATCTATCTACCTAGTTAAAATTTTTTTAAAAAATAAATAAAAAATCAGAATTCAAATGGAAGAAAATTTCAAAGAGGGAGGGATCACACCTTATATTAAAAAAAGAGGTTTGGTTGTTTCTTTTGTTATTACACATTTTAGATTGTTATTTCAACCTTGCTTGTTAACCTACCTTATTTTTACATATTTCTTTTTTTTTCTTTCCTAACTTTGTTGTTTCAACAGAATTCCCACAAATTATACTTGTTGAAACTTGAATAAGTTCTCTAAGGACTTAAAAAGCGAGAAAGAGTGGTAAAAGGCGAGAGTGCGCATCAAGGGTAAAAGCCTATCCCGAGTGTGAGTGCATTTTTCTTTGGAGTGGTAAGTGAGGTTTTCGTGCAAAGGATATTTACTTTTATTAGTAATGATGTCCCAAAGATCAGGCAATAATAGAGAAGGAGTAACCAATTTGCAAAACCAAGCCTTGCTTCAAGCAATGACAAAGATGA
The DNA here is from genome assembly GCA_958450335.1 of Hibiscus tridactylites. Lineage (NCBI taxonomy): Eukaryota > Viridiplantae > Streptophyta > Magnoliopsida > Malvales > Malvaceae > Hibiscus > Hibiscus tridactylites. Next base: position 32,719,970 of record OY288292.1, on the reverse strand, counting down.
TTCAACAACAATTTCAACCCATAAAAAACAAGTTGAGCAGCATAAAGGAAGTTGCTCGTTGGAAACAAACACCTCAATCAAAGGAACTAAGGCAACTAAAAAGGAAAGATAACACTCAATCCTCTTTTAGTTCAACATCAAAATGGAGTCAAAGATCTTGTGAGAAGAACTCTACCTCCCAATCAAGAGGCGTTGTTCGAAGTTCCAAGTCTAGAACGCCTAGCACAATTTCTTTCAATCCCAAAATTTTAGCGCTATTTCAAAAGTGCTTTGACAATTTTGTCAAGGAAACACAACTGTAAGAATCACTAGAAAGAGAAAGTTATGGAAATTTTGAGAAAGAAATTGAAATCAAAAAAGGAATTTTTGATGAAAAAAAAGAGAACATATTGAGAGTGAGGTAATAAAAGAGTTTGAGGTTGAAGAGAAAAAAAATCGAGTGTGAAAAAGAAGAGAAAAAAACGAGTGTGAAATGTAACCCTCTATACCCGCCTATGCATTAATACGGATCCTAGGAAGTCACATTAGGGTCACCGGAGCGACCCACGTTAAAATTTCAAATAAACCATTTCTAAACCATTTAAAAATTTAAATCAAGTTTTGAATTAAAATACAATTTCAAAATTTTTTGGGAGAATGAAACAAAACTATGATACAAGTTATTAATACAAATTTTAGACTCGAATATAAATCAAAACGTGACATACATGCCCCATAATTACATAGATACCATACTCCGCGAGCAAGCCGAAGAAACTCCCATACCGACGTTGATAGTTGCAACAAGGTTGATCTTCTAACCTGTGATGGTAAAAATAACGTGAGCGTCGGAAAGCTTAGTAATACAGACTGCCAAGAGATGCTAAAAGCACGAGTAGGTATATGGCAAGCTTAACATTGTCATGATGAACTGTGCAACGATAAGCTCAAATTATGATTCGATAATTCAGTGAAGCATTATATCAGAAGGTAACAGAGTTGTTCTTTATTTGATCACCTGAATCTTATGAGACGAGTCTAAAGCCGGAGATTCAGATTTCAGAAGTTGAATCAAGGAGTTCAGAGTGGTTCATTAAGCGCAAATTGTAAGTTTACTGAGAGTTAAACTTTGATATATTAATTTAGTAGGGTATTTTTCAAAAGAAGTCATAAAGTTTTATTAATTTACTTAACTACCCTCCAACCGTACGCCAATATGCAGAACCCCAGAATAGTATGCAGAAAGACTTACCCTAGGCCTGTCGGGCGTAGGAGCTTATAGAAAGGCTTACCCTAGGCTCATTTGGCATAGGAGCTTGGGTCCAAAAGGACTTACCATCGCTGAGCCTACAAATCTTCATTCATATCTAGATAATATACCTAGCTGATTTTAGTTTATATTCAGAAGATAGTGTTACAGAAAATAGATGTCAGATCTATTTTTATACCAGAAGACATATGTCAAATTTATTTTATTATTATTTTGTATTCAATGTCATATATCATATATATTTTTCATATCAGAGGTCAAAAACCAGGGAATTGCTTTCCTTTCGTATAACAATGTCATACTTTTAAATTTTAAGCATATGGTCTTGGTTTAGAACAGAAAGTATTTACAGATACATGATACGCGCTTTATGACCCAATTCATTTCTCAGAGGTACTTGATAAATATCAGAAAGATGACATTTGACAAATTTGGACTGATTTCAGAACGAGGTCCCTACAAATAAGGGAGTTCGATAAGAAGGATCAAATCAACATTGAAAGTTTATGCATCAGAATCATTGGGATTTCAGATATATTGCGAGCAAAATTAAATGTTACAGCCTACGAGGGTATTAAGGTCATTATGACCTTCAGGGTCAATCTGGTAATTTAAACCAACGAGGTATAAACGGTGATGTAAAAAATTTAGGAATTCTAGTTTCTCACCAAGTTTTCGATTCCCTTTGAACTAATCGAAACCCATTAACACAATGTTTAATCTCTCACCAGATAGGTACACCTCAACCATCCATTTCTTAGAACTGACTACAGAGCATAACAACAATAGCTCACCTTCACCAATCGTCCACTCAACTTATTACCAAAAATCAAGCATATATTCAAGCGGTATTTTCCAAGTATTCAAACATATGCATTGTACCTGAACTCATTCCAAAACATCGAATGTGCCTTAGGAGAACATATCCCTCTCACTATTAACTATGTACTTTCTCAAAATAATTTGCACATTCATTCACACGGTATTCTCCCACTATCATCATAGTATCTGAAACGACCAACTGGCACGAGTCGTATTTTACCACTTTTGGAGCCATTACATTTGTTTGTCTTTATTGGGATTTCTAATTCCATGTCTTAGAAGTATTCTCCGACATTCTAGTATTCCAGGGTATTTTAGACATTACAATGCTCGAACATGTTTCAATTATTCAGAGTTTCCCGGTTCTTCCATCTATTCATTTGTTTTAGACCTTGAGGATATATCACATATATCGGTCGATTGGCAATTAATGCCCGAAGAAAATATCAGTCTTTAGACCCATTTCAGCCTTATCAATATATATTCAATCCTATTTAGTCATTTCAATCAATTCAATCTTTTTCGCCCTATTGCTCAATTCATACATACGAATAGTTTTCCGTAAATTTATCTTCGCCGAATTATTCAAAATTCTAGCAACTCAAGTACTTTACAATCTCGAGGGTTTAAGTCTTGTTACCGTGACATTTTAGTTATCTAAGGTTTTCAAGTGTATCATATGTCTTATCGGATCAAGTAAAGTTTTATGAGTTGTTTTTGTAGATAGGGGTATTTTCATCATTCGTCAATCAAATTTTTGACATTTCTTTTTATTCAAAAGGGGTAATCAGACTTAAAGATTAACTGACTCATTAATCATGCACTAAACTTGGAAGTCCTTTCAATTTATCAAACCTCTTATTCGAATATTTTTCTTGGCCATTATTATTTTTATCTCATAAATGATCGACAAAGGCAGGAATAATAACATGCTCAAACATGGTTGTGCAAACATTAACCGAATACCAACATGTTACAAAAGCATGTAGAAGCTAGTAATGTATTACCTTGAATCCTTGCTATATCGGTTGACCCTCGAACGACATTCGAACACCCTTGAACCCGACTTTGACGTCCCTCAACCATTCGTATTCAAGGAACTATGAGTACCTTCAATTACACAATATCCTATTTTAGTCCTTATTCATAGAGTTCTCAGCTGAATAAATAAATTCATAAACGAGTTCGGGTTCACGGTTAGATTCAGAGGCTTTCGGGTCAGAATTTTGTGAAACGGGCTTTAAAATCGGACTCAAGACGTCAAAAAACATAAAATATGAGTTTTCGAAAAATTTGACTTTTTGGTCAACGATCAAAGTCAACGCTAACGTCAACGGGGTCAGAGTCAACGTTGACGTCAGTAGTCATTTGGTAAGGGTCAACTTAGTTGACTCGGACGAGTTGACTCGATTGACTCGGACGAGTTGACTCGGCTGACTCGGACGAGTGAACTCGGGCTGACTAGGTTCAGGTTCGGGTTGACTGAGTTAGGTTGGGTTGACCGGTTCGGGGTTTGGGCTTTACCCAAAATGGGCCTATTTACTCACCCAATAATTTTGGTCATCGAACAGCCGTCGAAAAAGTCACAGGAGACGCCCAAATGCCACGATTTTGCCGAAAAACGTAGATTGTTAAATCAATACTTCAACTCACACGTCTCAAACACAAAATAAGTTGGAAAATTCGTAAGATTTTACCCAAAACGAAGGAATAACACACAGAAACATCATAACTCCGACGATGGTCTTAACGACGGTGGATCAACGATCGGCCAATTGGGTTACAACTGTCTCGATATGGGAAAGACGATGGCGGCCTTAGTTTCTTAAACGAGTGTCTATGGTGGCCGGAATCAAAGGAAAATAGAAGGGATGCGGTTTAGGGTCTGATGAAGTTTCAACCGATTCTCCGTAGTAAATGGAACGTCATCGAATCCGATGCTGGTGGCCGTGTGCTATACAGACGATAGAAGGCGGCTGAAATGATGAAAAGCAAAGGCGTTGGAGCATGGGTTTCTGACGAATCTCTAACCGGATCTCCACGGCGAACGACGACTAGTAGCCGCGAGGGGCTGGTGGCACTAGGCTCTCGGCACAACAACGAAAACGCCGGTGGTGGTTATGCACACCACCGACCGACGATGGCCAAGATCGGGGCTGGGGAAGGTGGAGTGACCATAGAAATTCTGGATCTCACTCTTTCTCGATGTAGAAAGGATAGATGGGGTAGCTGAAAGGTTCAAACCTTTATTTATTTTCGGTATAATCTAAACAATCAACATAAAAGAGAACTGAGGTAGACCATAATTAGAAATTACCTTAGCTCAAACGGCTAAGTCACATGAACTCTACTCAAGGGTCATGGGTTTAAATCCCGCTGATTGCACTTTTATTATCATTCTCTTTTTTTGGGTGTTACATGAAAATAATGAGTTTGATGTAAAATTAAGTGAGTATGAGAGGCAAGAAAAGAGTGATATTGGAAAAGAATTTGTTTGTGCAAAAATAAGAGAGGAAACAGAACTGTTTTGAACTAACAACCTTAACAACAATTTTTCTACTCTTGTTTTAACATTTTCTCAGGATTCGATGGGAGAATTTTTGGAGGGCATTCCATGGGGAGACATTGAAAAATCTAGAGCAAAAGAGGTCACACCAATTTTACTTTACACTAACGAAATTGAAAATTTTATGTCACATTCTTCTTTGTCATTGTTTCAGGATTTTCAAGAAGTGTCTCAGAAAGACAACCCCGGTGGATTGTCGCCCTTTCAGATTATCAAACATCCTCCTTGTTTTGATGTTTCTATCGAGTTTGACTTCAATAGAGAACTTTCAAAAAAATTCTCAAGGGATTATGTAACACCCCAAATTAAAAACCTTAATTTTGAAAAATGCCAGATTTTAAACCTAAATTTAATTCGGCAATTTAATTTTGGAAAATTAAATTAAGTGACCTAATTGAGAAATTCAGAACTTCTGGGCCAATCTGTGAAACGAACTACTTTTGTGACCCTTGATTTGTAATTTACCCATTTCGTATAGTTTAAAACCATACTTTTTGACCCTAAAAACTTTTCGGTTCCCCATTTGCTTCAACCGCCTCAACCTCTCTCTCTCAATCTCGTTCGATAAACCCCCAACATTCATTCACGTTTTCCAATTTGGATCTGGCCAAGGATTTGTCGATGTCCGTTCGACGATTCAAAACGATTATTTTGCTCCCCATGATCACGCGATTCAAACCCATTCCTCCATCATCGCTCCCCAGCCGCTGTTTGTTCGGAAACAGTTTAAAACCGTTTGGAAAACTCTATTTCGCCGTTCTCTTCGCCGTCCCCTTTGCTTCTCTTCTTTTTGTTTTGGGTTTGGGTAAGAGTTCGAGTGGCCTTTCTTTTTTTTTCCTTTTTGGTTCATGTGTGTAACCGTTCTCTGTGTTGTGATGGCTGGATTTTTACCATTATGGTCATCAGAAAATATTGCCGGCGCTGCGTCGTTTAGTTAATAAACCCTAATTTTCAAGTTGGCAAAAGAGGTGAAAGTTCTCGGGGCATGTTTGTGTGTTTTGGTGAATAGGGTTTAAACCCAAATCGGTGAGCCCAAATGGGAGAGCCCGAACAAGTTGTAAACCGAACCGATCCATTATTATGAACCGAGTCAAGAATGAACCGAACCTATTAGACTGTATCGTAAACCAGACCGGACCAGTATCTAAATCGAACTGAGTGACGTCATCGTTGACAGTGGGGTATGACGTCAGCTTTGACTTGACCAAATTACGTTAGTAGTTGACCGTTAACCGTTGACTTTTTCGATCAATGTCAACCTTATGTTTTTCGACGTCCTAATTCCAAATCTGCTGTCCGTTTTCCCAAATTCGAACCAAAAAGACTGTTTTTCTATTTACATTTAATTGTAATTAGTATTTTAAGAATTATGTATATCAGAATATGAATCAAATTAATCTTGTGTTCTTGTAACCCCCTCGTCCCGGTTTGGACGACTGACCGGTCCGAGTGGGTTACACGGGGAAAACCAAAGTGAAACCCGTTAAGGCTCCCCTCCGGTTAGCAACCAAAGAAAATTTCTTTTTACATTATCTTGTCTAAAGGCTTTAAATACATCCTATGTGAAACAATGACAACGGAAGCAACAAAGCGATGCGAAGCAATCAAACAAGCAATCTAAAACAGCCTATTTTAGTTTGTACATCAGGCTGTCTCGATACACTAGAAGTGCGTATCGATACGCCTTGACTAGGTCAACAGCCCATAGTCATCATGGGGAGACCATATCGGTACACTGGTTCATCGTACCGATACGCCCTCACTGGTCAACTTCTCATTGTCAAACGGTAAAAGACCGTACCGATACACCCTAGGCCCGTACCGATACGCCAAAATCTCGTCAAATTCTCAGATTTCCAGAGAGATTTTGGCGTATCAATACGCCCTGCACTGCAAGCCTTAATTTAGCTGCAAAACACATCAAGCCTCAACTCCAAAAGCAATTTACGACTCACCTAGCCACAAGCAAACATTCATACAACCTTTAGCAACCAAGAAACAACATACATAACAATTTAAACGAACAACGGAGCATCGACAACATCTGTATAGCATACCATAGACGAAGCTAAAGATTCAACCATTAAACATGTCATATAAGCATAGAGACAAGGGCCACGTGACCAACGTACATGGCATAAGCAAGCCACAACCAAATATCAACATACTAAAGGAGTCTTAACAAGCTCATTAATACAAAACAACATACTCGAATCCTATTGCTTAGCTATTACATCAATTAACTTAAAAGTCCATACTTGAAGGTAGAAATAGCACACTTGGAGGCCCTTCTCCTCGCACAAACAACCCACGAACTAAGGATCTGCATTGTCGAACAAAGGAGAGCGTAAGCGCAAAGCTTAGTGAGGGTAAGCTCATAAAACAACCTCGACAATGCAGGGTCCAAGCACGAGCATGAAACCAAGGAAGAATGCATGTTTCCTTACCTTCGAAACCACATGAATCAAATATATGAAATGCATGAACATGACCTCAATTATCATGCCATGCTCAGCATGTCCATAATACAACCATATGAATCACATTTAACAAACCGTATTGGCACCTAGCTATGACCCGAATATGCGGATAACAACCATTGGAACTCACATCCAACAACTCAACCATTACATTACCTTACGGTGGGATTCCACTCATCACCGTTCCACGCGGAGGGGATTCCACTCATCCTCACGCCCCATCGATGGGATTCCACTCATCATCGACTAAAATATAAATGAAGACTTCCGGGCGTACCCGTACTCCATCTTGGTGACTACCATTACCAAGACCAGGCGCGCATTTCGACACTCGTGTGCACACTAACATCCTAATGATCGATCATTTGTACCCAAGCATACTAGTGCCAATACTATCTCATCACAAGCTCATCATAACACAATATCCTTACCAATTCATGTGCCTAGCACGTATCCACCATGATTTACAATCATGCAACCCACATTTCATCAAACACATGCATATCACAATGCATAAATAAATCATCATGCCTCATCATTACAAATAGCCACAATATGCATAGCAACATCAATCAGAATTAGTACATGAGGCATAAACACAACATTTACAAGTTCAATCATAGTCTTCTAAACTAAAGCTTGGGATTAGACTACCAATCTAATCCCAGCTCTAGGTGGGTTTACCAATCCCGACTTAGGTCTATATGCTCGAACCAAGGCATTTTGAAAACCAATTTAAAACCGAAGAACCACTCACCAACTATCCAAGCTCAACACTAGCCGATCAATCCACCAAGCTATCTGAATTCGTTCCTGAGGCTTCGCCAACACAAAACCTTGACTCTAATCATCCAACACAATCAAAATATCAATAATCGATCACCAAAACTTGCTGCAAAACCCATAACAAAATTCAAGCATATATTCGACCCATGAACACTCAAAATATCATTTTCGAGCAGCCCTCAAACCCAGCAGATAACCAATGTTTCCAACATCCAAATTGCCATCTAACAAACCCAAAACAACCTTAAAAAATAACCTAAACATCAATCATCAACTTTCACACTAAAACAACCCCAAACTCTATTTTTGAACACTCTAAAACCCCACAAAAACCCATATCTGAAAATCAAGTTAAAACCATGTAAAAATTAGATATGTTGGACCTTATGGTTTACAAATAACTTGTCTAACAACAATAAATCAAAAGCTTAACTAAAAATCCATAAAGCTACAACCTTTATTAAAATCTTTTGAAAACCCAAAGTATAAAAACATGAGTTTTATGAACAATGAAGACCAAGGTTAGATAGGAAATAGAAAGGACAACATAAAATTGATTTTACCTTTGAAAAAGCTTCAAGAATCGATCAAGGAAGAAATGGAACAATAATTTGAAATGGGGAGGGGAGGATGTCGTTGGTTTTTTTGAAAGAGGGGAGGGGAGGAAGATGAGTAAAATGTATTTTTATTTGTTTCGTTTTATTTTAAAAGTACATTTTTACCCTTAATGAAGATGGGTAATTACAATAGTGTAAAATCCATGCCCATTTGGGTTTGACTTAAAACAAGCCCAACATATATGTATTTGTTTTGAAATATGAAGCCTAGAATTATATTTTAATAATTTAATTTCACCCGACCCCCAAACCCGGGTGTTACAACTCTCCCCCACTTAAGGAATTTCGTCCCCGAAATTATCTGACGGAAACAAGTACAGAAATGCTCAAGCATATCGGCTTTCCTCTCCCACATGTCCTCTTCCACGCCTCTATGCCGCCATAACACCTTGACCAACTCTATGGTCTTGCCACGCAACACCTTGCTATCCGAAGCAAGTATCTCAACTGGTTCTTCATTGTATGACAAATCTGGATTCAGTTCTATCTCCTCAACGGGCATAACATGAGATGGATCTGATCTATATCTCTTGAGCATCGACACATGGAATACATCGTGGATCTTCTCTAACTCTGAAGGCAATCTCAAACGGTAAGCTACTGGGCC